>CM054141.1:22850992-22886045 GCA_028751875.1 Rapana venosa
TCTCGGGATAGTCTAGTGGTTAGAACATTGCGCTCGCAATATGACAACCTGGGTTCAATTCCCGTTCAAGGGGATTTTTCCCTTTTGTTAACATAACATCAGTGCAGACTCCACGCTCCCCAAAAGTCGTTCGGATGAACGCACGCAGAACATCTTGCGTACACATTAAATTCTGTTCCACTTTTCGGAAGAGTAGGCCATTGTGTGCCAGTGGGAACAGATGACAGAATTTACAAAACCCCATACACACGGAGACTGGATGTAAAAAAGCACATGAGTGTTTATTCCATTATCATCGATAGAAAATAATAGAATAAATAAATAAATAAATCTCTGTGTGACACTGTCTATATCTGTCATCCTGTCTGTCTGTCTGTCTGTCTGTCTGTCTGTCTCTCCATATTCACAGACACACAATTAATGATCCTTTCAGGACAGTGACAAAGCCTCTCTGGCTGGGGCTGTTCAGCAGCGGCAGGATCTGTTCAGCGGCAGGATCTGTTCAGCAGCAGGATCTGTTCAGCAGGAGGATCTGTTCAGCGGCAGGATCTGTTCAGCAGCAGGATCTGTTCAGCAGGAGGATCTGTTCAGCAGCAGGATATGTTCAGCAGCAGGATCTGTTCAGCAGCAGGATCTGTTCAGCAGCGGCAGGATCTGTTCAGCAGCAGGATCTGTTCAGCAGGAGGATCTGTTCAGCAGCAGGATCTGTTCAGCTGCGGCAGGATCTGTTCAGCAGCGGCAGGATCTGTTCAGCAGCGGCAGGATCTGTTCAGCAGCGGCAGGATCTGTTCAGCAGCGGCAGGATCTGTTCAGCAGCGGCAGGATCTGTTCAGCAGCAGGATCTGTTCCTCAGGACTCAGGCTCCATTCCTTTCCTTTCTTCGTGAACCTGCAACACAGCTCAGCACCGCAGCCCACAAACTGGCCATTTCAGTCACAGACTGGCCATTTCAGTCACAGACTGGCCATTTCAGTCACAGACTGGCCATTTCAGTCACAGACTGGCCATTTCAGTCACAGACTGGCCATTTCAGTCACAGACTGCCATTTCAGTAACAGACTGGCCATTTCAGTCACAGACTGCCATTTCAGTCACAGACTGACCATTTCAGTCACAGACTGGCCATTTCAGTCACAGACTGGCCATTTCAGTCACAGACTGACCATTTCAGTCACAGACTGGCCATTTCAGTCACAGACTGCCATTTCAGTCACAGACTGGCTATTTCAGTCACAGACTGGCCATTTCAGTCACAGACTGGCCATTTCAGTGTAAGACCGCCCAGTTCAGTCACAGACTGGCCATTTCGGTCCCAGGATGGCCATTTTGGTCCCAGACTGGCCATTTCGGTCCCAGACTGGCCATTTCGGTCCCAGGCTGGCCATTTCGGTTACAGACTGGCCATTTCAGTCACAGACTGGCCATTTTAGTCACAGACTGGCCATTTCAGTCACAGACTGGCCATTTTAGTCACAGACTGGCCATTTCAGTCACAGACTGGCCATTTGTGTCACACTGCTATGTGGTTGAACGGGCCATAGTGTTATAGACTGTGACTGTCAAGAACTTGTCACAATCTGGCAGACTGTCATTTCACATCGGCTTCTGCCCAACGGCTGGTGTTTTCTTTCGAGTTTGTGTCAGGGATCAGAAGGATTGTCACCTCAGGGGGATGCTGACACAGCCGACTGTCTTTACTAGTTTGCTTTGAAGGAACTTTGTGGTTGAGGATATGCAGAAAACCAGTGTGGTGTACAGACATATGTCTTTCTGAGTCAGTATTCTGAACAAGTTTCTCTTTTCTTCCTCTTTCGGGGTGTAATATCACTGTGTCGTCATAGGTGTAGCTAAACTATACAAAGCACTTTTTTAAAACATAATTTCTTTAAAATCGAGATTGATAGAATACCTTTATTTCTTGAAAAATCAACATGGGATTCGAACCCGATACCTTGCAGCCAGAAATGGCACCCAACGGCACTTTACCATGAAGACTGGTTTTACGTCAGGAGAGTAATCATGATCCTATAATACATTTATATGATATGGACATAAACATAGCAACGAATGAAAAGAACCGTGACTACCACTACAAGTACCATTGTACTACCGCAAATACTTCTAACAACAGCAAGAACAACAATAACAACAACAACAATCATCATGACAATCCCAACAGACTCAACATTGTAAACCACTGCTTAGCTTCATCATCTAGACTGTCGTGGTAATTTGGCTTTATCCACAAATACTAGCAGACCATTAGTAGTCCAGCATTGTTCCAGACCTACATTCAGCCTCTGTGTGTCTCTCTCTCTCTCTCTCTCTCTCTCTCTCTCTCTCTCTCTCTCTCTCTCTCTCTCTCTCTCTGTGCGTCGTGTGTGTGTGTGTGTGTGTGTGTGTGTGTGTGTGTGTGTGCGCGCGTCTGTGTGTGTGTGCGTCTGTGTGTGTGTGTGTGTGTGTGTGTGTGTGCGTGTAGCTGACAGACTCCTTGACATGACCACCGCTGTCATCTACTCCGCTGGGTCTCTTAAGGAGGGGGGGAGGGAGGGGGAGGGGAGTGAAAGTCTGGAGGGACTGGGTGGACAAGAGGAAGCCTGGAGATTCCTGGAGTTCCACTGGCGTACAATTCCGTTCCCTCCTGTCTTCAGCTGTGTCATCAGCTGTGTCCTTTATCTGCCCCCTAGGTCATGACTCTTCACCTCTGTCATTCACTGTTTGTGAGCCACACACACACACACACACACACACACACACACACACACACACACACACACACACACACACACACACACACACACACACACACACACACACACACACACACACACGAACGCACACCACACACACACACACACACACACACACACACACACACACACACACACACACACACACACCCGCGCGCACGCACGCGCGCACGAAGAGATAGAGAGAGAACTAAATTAGAGAGATAAGAAATCTGTCTCTCTCTCCCTCCCTCCCCCATTCATACAGATGTTCGGCACGCTATTGTCTTGGCAGTGTCGTCTGTCAGATAGATGGTGCCGCAGGCAATCCACGACAGCTCCTGTGCTGCCGGGGGCGACTGTGATGCCAGACTGCGGGGTGACCGCCCTCAGCTGGTGACTGGGCGAATCAGCAGCTGGCAGAGCAGAGGACAGGGGGGGTTGGGGTGCTGTGGCTTCTGCAGCATAGCCTGCAACATGGCCACCCACGTCTTGTCGAGTCGTGTGTTTGTACATTGTTCTTGTGGTGTTTTTGCTTTGTTTGTTTGTTTACCCCTTATAGTCACTGCACATTTCTCAGCGTGAAATTCGGGCTGTTCTCCCAGGGGAGACAAGACCATAGCGGCCAGCCATTACTATCTTTCTCTTTTCCTATCTGCATGCGATTTGGTTTCCTGATCAGAAAATCATTTTTTCTAGATCAGTTTTCCAGGGACAACGCCTCTGTTGTTGTGGGTGCTTCTTATGTGCGCTAAATGCGTGTTGCACACGCGACCTCTGTTTGTCGTCTCGGCCGAAAGACTGGTACCCAGACCACCACTCGAGGTTTAACGGATGGGGAGGGGGGGTGGTTGGACTCAAACAGGTATCGAATCCGCTGTTTTGGCTTTCTAGACAGGTTCGCCACCTTCAGACCACGGACCCACTGTTGCCTTCCTGGTTGACTTGTGAAGGAGTGGTGGGGAGAGGACAGAGCTGTTCAGAGTGGCGCTGTTTCTCTGGCCAGGTGAGCTGCTGCTGCCACACTGCCGCTGCAGGAGGCGGGGAAGGGGGGGGGCACATGCTGCCGTCACCCCTCACAGCGCTCATGTCCTTTCTCTACATCCAGTTCCCGTGTCAATGCGATTTCGTCAGTTTTCCCCATCCATTCCCACCGGTACAAATGGCCTCCCCTTCCCAAAGGCAAAACGGGTTTTAAAGTGTGAGCAAAACGTTCGGTGTGGACAACACGTTATGTGAGGGAGAACAGTTCTGTGTGTGCCAGCACGAGGGAGAGGCTTTGCAGTGAGGTCCGAAGAACCTTGAGGGGAAGAGTCAGCGCTGATTCTGCTCTAGAGAGACCCTCTCCTTGAACAGACACTCATGGACACTCAGATCCCCCCCCCCACCACTTGGTTACAGTCATAATACATCACCAGTTCATTGCTTTAACCTCTATAGAGCCCCTCCCTCTATTACAGTCATTACATCACCAGTTTCTTGCTTAACCTCTACAGAGCCCCTCCCTCTGTTACAGTCATAATGCAACACCAGTTTCTTGCTTTAACCTCTACAGAACCCCTCCCTCTGTTACAGTCATTACATCACCAGTTCATTGCTTTAACCTCTGCAGAGCCCCTCCATCTGTTACAGTCATAATGCATCACCATTTCGTTGCTTTAACCTCAACGCCACCCCCATTTGCCTCCAAAAGCGGCGACAAATGGCTTGGAGATGAAGGAGGTGGTGACCAGAATGACACACAGTGTCTCATGCCTCGTCTGTGTCAATGTCAGCGGTGGTTTATGCCAGGGCACTCCTCTGTCCTGGGACTCTGCTGATGGTGCTGACTTCCAGGCAGCTTCTCTCTAACCTTGCTCTCCTTCTTCTCTGATGACCTTCAACTGTCCATCTCTCCCAGTTGTGTCCCCTTCTTTCTTGAAGGTCAGTAGTTGAGACTGGATGGGCAGTCTACAATTTGGATGAGGAAGAACTCAAGTGAACAATCATGATGGCTACAGTAGAGATGTTGAAACAGTAAACAGGATACTTCTGATGATTTTGTTATCAGGCATAACATGTGCAAAAATCAAGTAACCATGATGTCTATAGTAGAGAGGTGAAAACAGTGAACAGGATACTTCTGATGATTTTTTTGTTATCAGGCATAATATGTGAAACAATCAAGTAACCATGATGTTTACAGTAGAGAGGTGAAAACAGTAAACAGGATACTTCTGATGATTTTTTTGTTATCAGGCATAATATGTGAAACAATCAAGTAACCATGATGTTTACAGTAGAGAGGTGAAAACAGTGAACAGGATACTTCTGATGATTTTTTTGTTATCAGGCATAATATGTGAAACAATCAAGTAACCATGATGTTTACAGCAGAGAGGTGAAAACAGTGAACAGGATAGCTCTGATATTTGTATCAGGCATTAATCATTCAGATTGCAAACAGACGGAAGAAGTTAGTTGCCTTCACAAAGAATATGCCAGATAGAAAAGGAAGGCCAACCAGTTTGTTTTACATTCACAAGGTTTTGGGAGGTGGAGAGATTCAGTAGTTTTTAATTATCAAAACATCGCATGCTGTCTATTTGGAGGAGATCATAAAGGTATGGTAAGAGGGACATCTTGTGAGCTGTAAAACAGATCAAAGGGGTCTTCTGCTTCGACTTTTCCTCACAGTGCCACAGACAACTGATGCACTCCTATATCCAACATTAGGCTACACTTGTGTTTCTTTTTGCCTAGAGCATTTATTCTTGGCATTTTCATGATTTGAAAAGATTTTTTTCAACAACAAAAAAAACGCTTGTAAAATTTATTTTTATCAACATAGCAAACTCAAATCAACAGCATAGAAGAAGTGTGTAAACCAGCTCATCAACAATGCGCTGATGAGGAGCTAGATACAGTGTAATCATCATCAGTTTCCAGTGACCTAACTAGTCTGTCAGCTCGTAGGGACAACACTGTTCCCTTCATCTTTACGTTCATCATGTTAAAAAAGGAAAAACAATACAAGTTTTTTTCTGTACACGTATTATCACTAAAGCAAGAGCCCGTCTGAGGAGGAGTGAAGCACCGTTCACAGCTTCCATTTTGAAGAGGGTGTGCTTGCATTAATGAATGGATGACGTCACAAACACTGCAGGACAGATCCTCTGTGATCACAGGCACTGCAGGATAGATCCTCTGTGATCACAGGCACTGCAGGATAGATCCTCTGTGATCACAGGCACTGCAGGATAGATCCTCTGTGATCACAGGCACTGCAGGATAGATCCTCTGTGATCACAGGCACTGCAGGATAGATCCTCTGTGATCACAGGCACTGCAGGATGGACCCTCTGTGATCACAGGCACCATGGTCAGCAACAGACACAGCTCTGACAGATACAATCCCCTGCCCACTAGTGACACTCCACCACTAGTGTCAGGTGTCCCCCAAGTGCTGCCAAGCTAGTTTGTGTTTGTGTTTGTTTGTGTTTGTTTATTTGTTTGTTTATTTGTATGTTTGTTTATTTATTTTTGTTTCTGTTTTTTTTATTTGTTCGTTTGTTTGTTTGTCCAGCAGGAGTGTGCGGCTGCAGACGAGGGGAGGGATGGGGGGGGGGGGGGGGGTAATCAGCAAGAGTAAAGTATCGAAAAGTCAGAAAGGGTAATGTAGAGCAAAGTCAGCAAGGTAATGTATGGAATGTATGGAAAAGTCAGCAAGGGTAATGGATAGAATGTATGGAAAAATCACCAACGGTACTGTATGGAATGTATGGAAAAGTCAGCAAGGGTAATGCACTGGAGAGTCAGTTCCAGTCCAATCTGTCATAATTATTGTATTGAAAAGTCAGTTCCAGTCCAATCTGTCATAATTATTGTATTGAAAAGTCAGTTCCAGTCCAATCTGTCATAATTATTGTATTGAAAAGTTAGTTCCAGTCCAATCTGTCATAATTACTGTATTGAAAAGTCAGTTCCAGTCCAATCTGTCATAATTACTGTATTGAAAAGTCAGTTCCAGTCCAATCTATTGTAATCTATTCAATAACAGTTTCAGTCCAAACATTCACGACTTTTCAGATCATGAAGTCTCTACCAGCGCTGACACTTTGAGCTCACATCAAAAGCTGTGCAAAGTTTAATGAATTAAACAGAATTATCGGTTATATAAAAAAACTACTGTAATATCACACACATGTTGCTCATCATATCTACAAGGCAGTTTGATGATGCAGAGTTGTGTATATACTGTGCCGGCTATATTTTTTCCGGATAGCACGCTCTGAATCCTCCAAGCAGTCCTCAGTTTGCCTTTGCTCAGCCTGTTGCACATTGTTGCATCTCCAAACGGTGGATGAGTTCTACCTCCCTTGTGTATGGTTGTGATCAGCTAAAGCATAGCTAGATAGAACTGTGGCTGCTCGACCAAAAGTATTACCCCAGTAGCCCTAGTGGTTTCCAAGGTGGATACCCACCGCATTTATATCCCTGTGATGATACCTCAACTTCTGGTTTGCAGCCTTGTTTAACGCAAATCTATTTCACTTAGCACATGGTCTATGGGAGTGCATCACACTTGTTGTATTTGAAAAAAAAATGTATTCAGTGTGCATGCATTCAAATCATTACTCATTCCCATCCCTTTGAAACGTTTAACACCAACCCCTATTTCAAATCCCAGTTATCAGACTAAACTTTTTGTCAGAATCTGATGACAAATTCAATATGTATTGCTGCAATCTGCAGACCATGATGATAACAACAATTACTTCACATAAAACACTGGTGATTTTCTCACCTATCAAGAGTTGCAGTGAAGGCAAAAGGACGAAAGCACTGCAGTGATTTCACGTACACTGTCTTGGGTTACAGGCTGTTGGGATAATGGGGGGTGTAGAACACGACCCCCACATGGTGTTACGCAAGGCCAGTAGCCTTCAGCAGATTCGGGTGATGAGATTTTAGACATTTGGAAGTAGAACATCCAGGACGTGGCATTAGTGTCGTCTGACACCTCGCACTTGATGGAGGAGAGAAGAAAGGAGGAGGAGAAAAGAGAGAAGAGGGGAGGGAGGAAGGGGTAAATGGAGGAGGAGAGGGGGGATGGAGGATGAAACATGTGACGATTGGGAAGCTCAGCTGGCCATAAAACTCCATCCTGTGTTCAGACAAAGCCGTTAGCTCATCCCTCATCTGTCTTCTTGTGCTGTCAATCTTCTCTCTCTGTGCTCCGTGTGCTGTGTCTGTCTCTTTCTCTGCATCTCTTTCTGTCTCTCTGTGTCTTCCTCTATATCTGTCTGTCTGTCCTCCTGCCCCCGTCCCTCTCTATACATGTCTCTCTGTCTCTATATCAATTTGATCTATCTATCTATCTATCTATCTATCTATCTATCTATCTATCTATCTATCTATCTATCTATCTATCTATCTATCTATCTATCTATCTATCTATCTATCTATCTATTAATCTATCTATCTATCTATCTATCTATCTATCTGTCTGTCTGTCTGTCGTCTGTCTTATCTATCTATCTGTCTGTCTGTCTATCTATCTCTCTCTCTATTTCTCTATCTCTATCTATCTCTCTATCTATTTCTCTCTCTTATATATCTCTCTCTATCTGTATCTATCTGTATCTATCTCTTTATGTATCTATCTATCCATTTATCCATCTATCCATTTATCCATCTGTCTATCTGATCTATCTCTCTATCTCTCTCGTTTTTCTTCTCTATTCAGTCATAAATTGTTTCTGACATAATCTTTTTATATGATTTGGTTATGTATATTTTTGTGTTTTCCTTCTGTAATCAGTCATAAATCATTATTTGTTTGTGCATTTGCTTGGCCAATGATATGGATGAACCCATTGTTCCATCCGAAGCCCAACAAATGTATTGTGGTCCAAAGCCAATGTACATTAAATCATTTCAGAGTTCAGAGTTCACAGAGTTCTCTCTATATCTCTCTCTATTTCTCTCTCTCTATCTCTCTATTTATCTATATATCAATCTATCTATCAATCAATCTATCTATTAATCTATCAATTTCGCGATCTATCGATCTATCTACCTATCTATCTATCTATCTATCTATCTATCTATCTATCTATCTATCTATCTATCTATCTATCTATCTATCTATCTATCTATCTATCTGCCTGTCTATCTAACTATCTATCTATCTATCTGTCTGTCTGTCTGTCTATCTATCTATGTATGTATCTGTCTGTCTGTTTGTCTGTATGTATGCATGTATGTATATTTGCCTGTATGTATGTATGTGTGTATGTGTGTCTGTCTGTATGTACATCTGTCTGTTTGTTGATCAATTGATCCACGCACACATGCACATGAATCTCTCATGACAAGGCCACCAGCACACAGAAAATCATGGAAAACAAATGACACCTTTCCTGCCTCCCCTGCTGTACTGGGATCCTAGGCTTTCAATCACAACTGCCCTGCTGTGCCCCTCACCTCATAAAACAGGTGACAACACCCCCTCCCTCTAAGGACAGCACCCCTCCCTCTAAGGACAGCACCCCTCCCTCTAAGGACAGCACCCCTTCCTCTAAGGACAGCTCCCTCTAAGGACAGCACCCCCTCTTTTTAAGGACAACACCCCCTACCTCTAAAGACAGCACCCTCCCTCTAAGGACAGCACCCCCTCCCTCTAAGGACATCTCCCTCTAAGGACAGCACCCCTCCCTCTAAGGACAGCTCCCTCTAAGGACATCTCCCTCTAAGGACAGCACCCCTCCCTCTAAGGACAGCACCCCTCCCTCTAAGGACAGCACCCCCTCCCTCTAAGGACAGCACCCCCTCCCTCTAAGTGCAGCACCCCCTCCCTCTAAGGACAGCACCCCCTCCCTCTAAGGACAGCACCCCCTCCCTCTAAGGACAGCACTCCCTCCCTCTAAGGACAGCTCCCTCTAAGGAAAGTGCTCCCTCCCTCTAAGGACAGCTCCCTCTAAGGACAACACCCCCTCCCTCTAAGGACAGCACTCCCTCCCTCTAAGGACAGCTCCCTCTAAGGACAGCACCCCCTCCCTCTAAGGACAGCACCCCCTCCCTCTAAGGACAGCTCCCTCTAAGGACAGCACCCCCTCCCTCTAAGGAAAGTGCTCCCTCCCTCTAAGGACAGCTCCCTCTAAGGACAGCACCCCCTCCCTCTAAGGACAGCACCCCCTCCCTGTGATCAGGACCAAGACTGTTGAGGGCTTTGTGAAAGAGTCCGTGTGTGTGTGTGTGTGTGTGTGTGTGTGTGTGTGTGTGTGTGTGTGTGTGTGTTGCCTTAAAGAAGAGAGAGAGCGAGAGAGAGAGAGAGAGAGAGAGAGAGAGAGAGAGAAGAGAGAGAGAGAGAGAGAGAGAGAGAGAGAGAGAGAGAGAAAGAGAAGAGAGAGAAGAGAGAGGAGAGAGAGAGAGAGAGAGAGAGAAGAGAGAGAGTCGGGGGAGTAAGGAAGAGTTGATTGAGAGAGACCGCTATGGACCATGGAGGTTACATGTTTAACATTATGTTGCATCATTGAACAGAAGAACTGGCAAAGTTCGGCATTTTTACCATGGCAAGGTCTGAATTGTAGAGAGGCTTTGACTGGAAGTTGAATTGCCATGCTTAGCTAGCTGGTGTGTGACACACTGCAGAAAATGCTCTTCACTGCTGCAATGACGAGAAGTCCAGTCAGTTCCAATGAAAGTTGAACAGAAATCTAACTTACAACACTGATTTGTCAGGAAGGCAAAAAAAAGAACCTTAGTACAACATGACCATCTGCTCTGCACCCAGCAGTGAACAGTCATGGACAGGGCAAGGCTACAACGAGAAACAATACCAAACAACCCCAACACTAAACAAAACAAAGACACTAAAGCAGTGTGTAGAACAAGTGATGAAACACTACAAACACAGAACCTCACTATGGCTTGACCATCTCCTACAGCGTGGAGTGATGGTGGTTGTGGCGCTGTGTGTGCAGATAGGGGAAGTAATCTGGGTCACGTGATGGAGGTGGGTGTCAAAGATCCCTGATTGCCTTCCCACCATGCTTTGTAGAATACCGGAAGTTTTGACGGTTCACCTCCGGCAAGGGAACTGATGGCTTGGTTGTTTGGGGAGTGTGGAGGAGGTGGAGAGGACGGGGAGGGGGGTACGTTTTTTCTGTCCATGTTTCGTATAATTTGGATTGTGTTTTGTTGTTGTTTTTTGTTCAAGCAGTTTCCTTAAAAAGTGCACAGTGGTTCCTACTCCATCTCTGTAACCACCCTTCAGCCTACAAAGCAACTTTCTGTCTTCAAACACATAATTAGACAGCATTCAGCACATGGGTAGTGTAGCTAGCAAGGCAAGTAGCTAGATAGATGGCTTGATATATAAATAGCCTGATTGATAAACAGATAGATTGATAGATTCATTGATTGACCAGTCAGTCTGTAGATACATTGACAGACAGACAGACAGACAGACAGACAGATAGATAGATAGATAGATAGATAGATAGATAGATAGATAGATAGATAGATAGATAGATAGATAGATAGATAATAAAAGACTTACGAGTGAAGGAAGGAAGGAATGAATGTTGGTTATCAGGCGATGACGCTGAAGTGTCTGCAGATTTGGGGGTCTGTTGGAATGCTCCACTGAGTAAAACTACACTCTGATGCTGTGGTGGTATTGCTGCTGAGGAGGCTCATGAGGAAGAACCACAACAAGAGGGAGGGAGGAACAGACATTCTGCAGAACTGTTGGGATGGTGATAGTGACACGTCATGGTCAGGCACAAACAGACTATGATCAAAGGGATACAATATCAGATCAAGGAAGCTTCTTCTGCCCTAATAGTTTAAGGTATAATTCCAAGTAAAAGTCAATCAGTTAGAACTGTCAGACTTTGAAATGTGCACGTCTGTAGTCTGTAGCATGCAAAGTAAAGAAAGATGAAGTGAAAGTGCATTTGGAACACAGGTCAGACAGGCAGGAAGGGACAGGGGGGTCAAGATAGTTATGTACACCAGTTCAAAGTGTGTCTGCTTGTACTGATTTCTCGTGGTACAAAGAGGCTTAGTGTGATACCTAAGTCATCTATTGACATATAAAAAATAAAACAATATTGATTTCATGTTCAACAAGGTGATTGTAATTCGTTAGTCATCAACTAAAAATTGAAAACAAATGCCTTTGTTGACACTTATGGATGACCGGGACTTTGATTCAAGGAACGACAGCAAATTCAGTTTAAAGTTGCACAGATTTAACCTGATATTTCAATGTGTACAAGGCGACGTGAGGCTGTCAACTACATGCTTGGGTGAGACTGAACTACAAATACACGTTCATGCATAAAAACCGTTTGCAGTCCCCTGCCCACCTGGAGAAAGAGAAGAGCCACTGCCACAACCCGATGCATGCGCCTCAGAAAAAGATGGCATGTATGCAAATATCAACATCATATACATTTTATGCAAAATTATTCTCTGATCATGCTCATGCTTGTCTGCATCATCTGAGACCCCTGAACAAACAACAGCAGAGCAACACTGAAGCTGAGCATGATGGACGTCACGTCTGCCCAGCCCTGACTCCCAGTAGATGGTCTGATTCTGGGGGGAGACCTACCTGGTGTTTAGTTATTGTGACAACAGTGGAGTGAAAACGCAAACCAAGCATGGTGTAGTACCAGCCTTTGCAGGACACAACAGACCAGACCAGAGTCAGATCAGGGATGCTGGGATGAGATGTGGATTTTTCAGAGTTACACACCCAGCACTGAACATTGCTATTGTCTGACTTCTCGTGACAATGAAAACAAAGGAATGAAGGAGCATATAAAGAGGGGAGGGGGGAGAGGCAATGAGGGGGGGAGGGGGGGGGTAAGGTGGGGAAACAGGCAACACATGGCGAAGTCCAGCTAGCCATAAAATTCCATCCTGTGTTCTGAGGAAGCCGTTGGCTCATCCCTCATCTGTCTTCTTGTGCTGTAAATCTTCTCCCCCTCTGTCCTCTGTGTTCTGCTTTTGTCTGTTTCTCTGTCTCTCTGTCTTCTGCTGACTCTGTCTGTCTGACTGTCTGTCTGTCTGTCTGTCTGTCTGTCTCTCTATCTATCTATCTATCTATCTATCTATCTATCTATCTATCTATCTATCTATCTATCTATCTATCTATCTATTATCTATCTATCTATTATCTATCTTCTATCTATCTATCTATCTATCTATCTTCTGTCTGTCTGTCTGTCTCTCTCTCTATTACTATCTATCTATCTATCTATCTAACTATCTATCTATCTATCTATCTATCTATCTATCTATCTATCTATCTATCTATCTATCTATCTATCTATCTATCTATCTATCTATCTGTTTAGCTGTCTATTTATCTATCTATCTTTTGTCTATCTGTCTGTTTAGCTGTTTAGCTGTCTATCTATCTATTTATCTATCTATTTATCATCTATCTATCTATCTGTTTATCTATCTATCTATCTTATTATCTATCTATCTATCTATCTATCTTCTGTCTATCTGTCTGTCTGTCTATCTACCTATCCATCTTTTTGTCTATATATGTATCTGTTTAGCTGTCTGTCTATCTATCTATCTATCTATCTATCTATCTATCTATCTATCTATCTATCTATCTATCTATCTATCTATCTATCTATCTATCTATCTATCTATCTATCTATCTTCTTCTATCTGTCTGTCTGTCTGTCTATCGATTTATCTATCTATCTATAGTGTGTGTGTGTGTGGTGTGTGTGTGTGTGTGTGTGTGTGTGTGTGTGTGTGTGTGTGTGTCCGTCTGTCTAATGGTGCGTGGATGTACGAGCATGCACAACCATGCATGCACATAGGAGGTGGAGAATATCTTTGTATAGTACTCTCCCCCGCACGCAACACACATACACACACACACACACACACACACAACACACACACACACACACACACACACACCACACACACACACACACACACACACACACACACACCACACAAACACATACGCACACACACATACGAGCGCGCGTGCGCGCAGGAACTTACACACGTAGCATTTTTAGTTTCAATTTCAGTTCTTTATTCCGAAGATAACAAATTAGTTATCATAAGCGCATTTGTGTGTGTTTGTGTGTGTGTGTATGTATGTGTGTGTGTGATCCTATGTCTGTATGTGTCTCTCTGTGTGACAGTATTGATGTGTGTGTGTGTGTGTGTGTGTGTGTGTGTGTGTGTGTGTGTGTGTGTGTGCATCACTGTATATCTCTCACTAGCGCCATGGCCTGTATACTAAACAGAAATCCCCTCACTCATAACTGACACCTGTCCTCACTGCTGCAACCCTGTGGGACCCAAGACATTGATCATCACACTGAAGTGACCCCCCCCCCCCTCTCCCTCCCCGGCCATCTGCTCCAACAGCGGACACCTTCCATCATCGCATCATTGTAGGGAAGGAAGTCGAACTCGAATTCGAACTCGAATATTTTAATGAGGGTAATTGGATAAGCCAGAGGCTTCTTTACACCAGGTCCTCATGGGGAAAAAAGTGAAACAAACATGAATAAACCAATTGATCAATAAACAAGATAATGTCAAAAAGCAAAGAAATGAATCATTCAAATAGCCATTCAATTATTGACTGAAGTCATGAAATCAATGAAAGACCACAGAAGAAAACCCAAATCGAATAAATAGACAAAACCAATTAAAAACACTGACAAACTCCCCTCCTTGATACACCGCTCCCTAAACAGACAACCCTCCCCCCAAAATCAACATACACAAAACAACAACACCCCACACACACACACACACAACACACACACACACACACAACCCCACACACACACACACACACACCCGCACGCGCGCACGCACGGACACACGCGCACACACAACACACACTACGCGTACATATGCACGGACACGGAACTACACGTGCGAGCTTGGACGTGTAGGAGGGGCAGGGAGGGGGGGGAGGTGCACATCTCAACCCCAGGGCAGGAGTGGTGGTGGTGGTGGTGGGGGTGGAGGTGGGAAGAGAAATGGAAGGCAGCCCTGACCATTAGGTGCCTGGCTGGTGCCTCAGTGTGGTGCCTCAGTGTGGTGCCTCAGTGTGGTGTGCCAGGCTTATACCTCAGTGTGGTGCCTCAGTGTGGTGTGCCAGGCTTATACCTCAGTGTGGTGTGCCAGGCTTATACCTCAGTGTGGTACCTCAGTGTGGTACCTCAGTGTGGTGTGCCAGGCTGGTACCTCAGTGTGGTGTGCCAGGCTGGTACCTCAGTGTGGTGCCTCAGTGTGGTACCTCAGTGTGGTGTGCCAGGCTGGTACCTCAGTGTGGTACCTCAGTGTGGTGTGCCAGGCTGGTACCTCAGTGTGGTACCTCAGTGTGGTGTGCCAGGCTGGTACCTCAGTGTGGTACCTCAGTGTGGTGTGCCAGGCTGGTACCTCAGTGTGGTGTGCCAGGCTGGTACCTCAGTGTGGTGTGCCAGGCTGGTACCTCAGTGTGGTACCTCAGTGTGGTGTGCCAGGCTGGTACCTCAGTGTGGTACCTCAGTGTGGTGTGCCAGGCTGGTACCTCAGTGTGGTGTGCCAGGCTGGTACCTCAGTGTGGTGTGCCAGGCTGGTACCTCAGTGTGGTACCTCAGTGTGGTGTGCCAGGCTGGTACCTCAGTGTGGTGTGCCAGGCTGGTACCTCAGTGTGGTGCTGAGGGATTGTCCCACTAGTCCAGCTCTCCTGCTGCAGGAGAGACCCGCTATGGCCACTCGTCAGTCTGCACGTGAGACAGAAAACATTCATAAGGGGAGAGAGAGAGAGAGAGAGAGAGAGGAGGAGAGAGGGGAGAGAGAGAGAAGAGAGAGAGGGAGAGAGAGGGGGAGAGAGAGAGGGAGAGAGAGAGGGGGGGAGGGAGAGAGAGAACACTGAACACTGAAATGATTTAATGTACATTGGCCTTGGACCACAATACATTTGTTGGGCTTGGGATAGAACAATGGGTTCATTCATATCATTGGCAAAGCAAATGCACAAACAAATAATGATTTATGAACTGATTAGAGAAGAAAAACACCAACATATACATAGCCAAATAATGCAAAAGATTATGTCAGTAACAGGTCATGACTAAATACAAAAGAAAAACACCATTTATTCTATTTCTTGATTATAAAACCTTAAATCAATCATAACCCAATCATAGAAAGAAGATGCTGTCTAAGAAAAATCATCCATATTGAGTATATCAAATCGTAGCAGTTTTCCAATAAAGTATTTGCGCCAACATTATTTTCCTTTTGTTAATAGAATGAAAAATGTAGTTAGACAAACTATGTTTGTACTCATCATTTCTTACTTTGAACATATCTGTCAATGGTACATTGATACATTTGCTTAAACACTTTTCTCTTAAGTTTGAGTACATGTAACATTCCAATAGAAAGTGGGCTTCATTTTCAAAGTTCGTTTTACAAAATGGACACAATTTATCTCAGATATTATCACTATATCTATACACATTATTGTTAAGAGGTAAAACATTAACTCTTGCTTGTGCAATTGCTACACGAAAGCAGTAGACATCTATAAAGTTTAAATACTGCTCTTTTACAAAAATACTTTTAAACGATCTATACACATCATACCTCTTTATGAGAGAGAGAACTCTGAACTCTGAAATGATTTAATTGCACATTGGCCTTAGGCCACAATACAATATAGAAAAGAAAATAAGAAAATATCTTATATAACAGCACCTATCTATATTCTACAATCATTGGTTATTTGAGAATCATAATGGTATATCTCATACCTACTACAGTTCATATTTTAAGGACAGTTGTCAACTCACAGTTTACATTTCACATTTACTGAAATCATCAGAGTCAGAGACATTAGTATAAAAAGGGGAGATGCAGAAAAACATAATCATGTTATGCCACAAATTCTTGATAATAGCGATATAAACAAGGGTGAACATGTTTAAATGGTTTACCAGACGTACATCATAGGATTGGTTACCTTATAGACTTAAAGTATTTTCTTCCGCCTATTGCTTGCATGAAACACATATTTAGATAAATTGTATCTGTGGATAGGATCAGTGGCTCTAAGCAACATGTTCAGAGGAAGTTCTTTTGACTCTTTTAGAAATTTGACCCTTAAGTCTTCACACGTAGCACAAAATAACACAAAATGTTTTTCATTTTCGATCTGATTTTTGAAAAAATGGACAGAATTTATCATGAACAGATTACTCTATATCGATGTACATTGTTATTCAGTGGGAGTACATTAAACCTTAACTGCGTGATGGCAACACGAAAACAATAATTTTCCATATCTAGAATATAACTTTCTTTTTCGAATTATAGTCTTAAATGATCTATAAGGTTGATATCTATCACGATTCTTTATAGTTCCTGACCACTCTTTGAATAAACATATCGATGAGCCTCTGTTTAAATATGCTTAGAAACTTTTTCACATCCCCAACACCCTGCTGCAACCAAACGATGTTAAATCCAGTTAAGCATAAGATTTCTCTTATTTTCGAAACCCAGCACTGTTTTCCGGAATTGTCTAGCTGCAACAGCATTTGATACGCCTTATATGGTAACCGTTCATTATTCATTTGTAATAATTTAAACCAATATCTTATGCAGGCAGTGTATGAATTTACATAGAGGATATCTACACAAATCTCCATATATCATTTTGTTTGGTGTTTTGGTTGGTACACCTAAAAACCTTTTGCATGCCATCATGTGGACTTTTTCTATATGTTCTAACTGGTTTATTCCCCATACTTCAGCAGCATATAGCAATATTGGCTGTATTTTTGTATCAAAAATGTTGAAAAAAGTATTTACTGTCATCTCTTTATATTTCCGAAAAACTCTATTGAGCTGAACTACTGCCTTTTTCCCTTTTGTTACTAGATGCTGTGTACCGTTTTTCACACTGATCATAGTTGTGAACCTAAACCCTAAATAGCAATAATTGTTTACTACTTCTAAGCTCTTACCATCATAGAACCATTTCTCATGTTTACCCAAAAAGCCCCCTTTTCGAAATACCATAACTTTTGTTTTATCTATGTTTACATCTAACTTAATCTTATTACAGCAAAATTTTACAACATTTAACTGGTTCTGAAGACCACTTGGTGTTGTTGATATCAGTGCCACATCATCTGCAAATAACAAGATGAATAATTCCATAATATCTGGAAATAGCTGTACCCATGTTTCCCCCTTTCGTTAATTTGATCTGCTAATTGGTTTACAAATAGGGAAAACAGAGTCGGGCTAAGAACACAGCCTTGCCTTACCCCAATGGGACAATCAAACATTTCGGTTAATTCAAAATTTGCTCGAACGCATGATTTTAATGACCTGTACTAGCTTGTAGTGCAGCAAAGAATTTACCATGTACACCTTGATCTTGAATGCACTGCATGAGTTTGTTATGCTGAACAGAATCAAAAGCTTTTCTGAAATCTACAAAAGCAACATAGAGTTTTCTTCCTTTTTTGTTTATTTGGCTCTGAAAAACTGCGTATAGTGTAAATATTTGATAACTGTTGAATATTTTCTTCGAAATCCTGCTTGACATTCTGAAATTAAGTTGTTGCTCTCTAACCAAGTGTATAGTCGCTTATTTAGTATTGAAGTATAGCATTTGGATATAATACTTAAGAGAGGATATTCCCTGTAGTTATCTACATCATTTTAGGTTTCCTTTTTTTTGCAATGGTATAATTATGGCTTTTTGACCATTCCCTGGGTAAATCCCTTGTTCAAAAATAACATTAAATAATTTTGTTAGATAACATTACAATATTACTACCCCAGTCTGTAACATTTCAGCTAAAATGTCATCTATCCCACTAGCTTTACCCTTTTTAAGTTTACCTATTGCCTGAACAACTTCTACTTCTATATTTTTGTATTCAATGCATTATCTATTTCCTCTGAAGGTTCCAGTTCAATACCGTCATCCCTTTCAAGTTCTTCATTATTACCTTGGAAAACAGTTTTGAAATGATTGAACCACTCATCTGTACTAATATTATTTAAACTACCTTTTTCTTGTTTGTACAACCCATTTTCCTTAGCTCATTCCAAAAGTGTGACCCATTGTTAATTTCTTTTGCTAATGCTTCAGTTTTTTGCCTTCAAAAAGTTTGTCTTTTGGTTTTCAACAGATGTCTGTATTGTTTTCTTGCTGTAACATTATATTTGCCTATCTACTTCTTTTCGACTTGCTCTAAAACATTTTAATTTTTTTCTACATTTTTTTTGTTTTTTCACATTCACTGTCAAACCACTCTGATCTTTTAGTCCTAGGAATACGACACCTTTTGAGCATACATTTGCTAGACTCTTTTATACATTTTACAAATATATCTAAAGCTTTATCTACGTCCTCATCTAAGTTATTTTTGGCCATTCGTAATCTATTTTGAACATATGTGCTCTCCCACGATTTCTTGAATTCATTTTCTTGTGCCTCATTCCAGATAAATTTCTCAAACACAGCATTTTCATTTTACTTTTCTGTTATCAGGACAGTCATTTCCTTTCTCAGTTGTCTTTATCTTTAGGACAACGGGTAAAATGATCAGACTCTATGAAGTTTTCAACAACTAAGGATAATATTTGAATTGAAGAAAAAAGTTCAACAGATGAAACAAAATAATCCACAGTGCTTTCCCCTGTGTATCCAACATATGTACAACTTTCATCAAAATCTGTTTCACTCAGCCCATTCAATATAAGACAATCATACATGTTACAAAATTCAATCAGTTGTGCACCAAAATTGTTAACAGAACTATCCTGTGATTTCCTTCGGAATTGGTCATTATTGGAACCAAACATTTCTTCAAAATCAGTGCTATCCCCATTGAAAGAATAATTTCTGTGCTGTTCTGGCATTCAAATCTCCATTTAACAGAATATAAAAATCACTATGCAAATCATACAGATATGCTAAACATTGCTCTATTACTTCTAAGCCAAAATCATCACGTTGACCATTCCAGAATGGAAAATCATACGGAGGAATATAACAGCACATAAACATAATATCTTTATCTGTTGCAAAAAGACATTTATCAATTTTTAACACAACAAAGTTTTCTTGTTCCACAGGGGATACATTCTATAAACCTAGCAAATGTTTTCTCACTAACACAATCACACCACTGAGTATCTCCCTTGATGGGATAATTTCTTTGCCTTTGAGGTGAATGTTACATATTCATTAAACAAATCTGATTCGAATTCAAAACCAACAAATGTTTCAGTTAAACAAATGAAATCATACGAAGTAAGAAAATTAATGAAATCAACATTTTCTAATTTTGGAAGGAGACCATTTACATTGTAATTAAGAAATTTAACTGAGCTATTATTTACATTTTGTACACAGGTTGTTTGAGAGAGAGAGGGAGAGAGAGAGGGAGAGAGAGAGAGAGAGAGAGAGAGGGAGAAAGAGAGAAAGAGAGAGAGATAGAGAAGGGAGAAAGAGAGAAAAAGGAGAGAGAGGGAGAGGAGAGAGAAAGAGAGAGAGAGAGAAAAGAAAGGGGAGAGAGAGAGAGGAGGAGAGAGAGATGAGGAGAGAGAGAGAGAGAGAGAGAAGGAGAAAGAGAGAAAGAGAGAGAGGGAGAGGAGAGAGAAGAGAGAGAGAGAGAGAGAAGAGATAGAGAGAGAGAGAGAGAGAGAAAGAGAGAAAGAGAAAGAAAGGAGAGAAGGGGAGGAGAGAGGGAGATAGAGACAGACAGAAAGAGAGACAGACAGACAGACGGACAGACGGAAAGACAGATAGACAGACAGACAGACAGAGGTAGAGATAGAAAGCCAGGGTGAGACAGAGAGAATGAAGAGCTTTATCATCTGACCGAAGACTAGCACCAAGACCACCATTTACTTACGTCTGCTTGATGAGTGGCGAGGGAGGCAGGAGGGGGGTGGGGTGGGGGGTGGGGGGCGTTGTTTTGGGGCGCAAATATGGATCCAATCCGCGCCGTTCTCTTTTCAGGCAGGCGTGTCACCTCTACACCACCGATCCGGATCAGACAAACAGGCTGCTGGGAACGGAAACATGGGGCGGTGTTGGCTATGGCTTGACCATTAAGTTTGTTGAGAATGACTGGGAAGAGAGTGACAGTGGCTGTGGCGCTGCTGTGTGCAGACAGGGGAAGTAATCTGGGTCATGTGATGGAGGTGGCTGTCAAAGATCCCTGACTACTTCCCCGCCATGCTTTGCAGAAGACCGGAAGTTTGGTCGCTTCACTTCCGGCAAGGGAACTGATCACTTGGCTTGCTTCTGGTGTGTGTGTGTGTTTTTGTGTGTAGTGTATTGTGTGTGTGTGTGTGCGCGCGCGCGCGCGCGCGCGCGTGTGTGGGGTGTGTGTGTGTGTGTGACTTCGTAGGAGAGCCATGAACAGGTCAAGAGGGTAAACAGGTTGTTATGTCATGTAAAGACATGTGAAGATGAACGTTTGCATCGTTCACTGTTGCCTGTGAACAGACATTTGCATCGTTCACTGTTGCCTGTGAACAGACATTTGCATAGTTCACTTTTGCCTGTGAACAGACGTTTGCATAGTTCACTTTTGCCTGTGAACAGACGTTTGCATAGTTCACTGTTGCCTGTGAACAGACGTTTAAATCGTTCACTGTTGCCTGTGAATAGACCTTTGAATCGTTCACTGTTGCCTG
Source organism: Rapana venosa (assembly GCA_028751875.1). Classification (NCBI taxonomy): domain Eukaryota; kingdom Metazoa; phylum Mollusca; class Gastropoda; order Neogastropoda; family Muricidae; genus Rapana; species Rapana venosa. The sequence goes on from CM054141.1 coordinate 22,872,442, forward strand.
TGAACAGACATTTGCATCGTTCACTGTTGCCTGTGAACAGACATTTGAATTGTTCACTGTTGCCTGTGAACAGACATTTGCATCGTTCACTGTTGCCTGTGAACAGACAATTGAAACGTTCACTGTTGCCTGTGAACAGACGTTTGAATCGTTCACTGTTGCCTGTGAATAGGTCCTGCCCTCATGACCAGCCACCAAGTGCAGTGGATAGCGCCTTGAGTTACAGAGTGGAAGGTCATGGGTTCAAATCCAATAACAGTCATAGGGACTTTGCAGGCTCCGGCCGGCTCCTACCCAGAGTGAGTGTGCTGTGGGCTCAGTGGGAAGACAGGAATCACACAGTCGAGCTTCATCCACTTTATGGATGCGAGTTTGATTGTTTCTAAAATTACCTGACCAACACTGCAGGTGCCTGTATCTCTCAGGCCTGGTTGACACTGGACTATATTATGATAGTAAGCATAGAGTACAACTCTGTCAAGTAGTCTCAAAGCGTATGCATTTCCATAGCAACATCATTACATTATCTTCATTATCATTGATCATCATGCAATAATAAGAAATGCCTCTACTTCAGTGGTCCTAGTTGCTCTGGTCTCATGGTGACTCCAGATTTGGTTACTCCATACACTTCTGTGCCTGTGGCGACTTTGTTTCAAAGGCCTTGAGGCTTGAGGTTCGTGGGGAACGGTCGTTGGATGGACATTGTGAAGGTAACCACCTCGGGTGGGCAACTCACTCAGTCTGGCTCCGCGACTGAGCTAATACTGTTGTTAGTAGGGGGCTTAGTAAGTGTTGTCCTGCGTATGTTAGCTCAGAGAGGCACCACTGAACACCACCAAAGTGACCCAGCAGTGCAGGGCCGCTCTGGTTGGTGGCCCCATGGCGGCCTGATATTGATGGGCTCCCTGGTGACTTTCGACCTTGAGGATGCAACCTCTGGGTAGGGCTGTGGCGGGCAGATTGAAATGAGCGGCGTGGGAACTGCAGGGGTACGAACGTCACAGAAAATCAGACAGCAACAATCAACAAAATACTGCCCTTATCTTCACACACTGCCTCCAGTGCAGCTGGGGAAAACAAATGAATGCACGCCATTTTACACATTGTGTGCAGTGTATCTGAACAACACAAAGAAATCAATGCACGCCATTTTACATTGTGTGCAGTGTAGCTGAACAACACAAAGAAATCAATGCACGCCATTTTACACATTGTGTGCAGTGTAGCTGAACAACACAAAGAAATCAATGCACGCCATTTTACACATTGTGTGCAGTGCAGCTGAACAACACAAAGAAATCAATGCACGCCATTTTACACATTGTGTGCAGTGCAGCTGAACAACACAAAGAAATCAATGCACGCCATTTTACACATTGTGTGCAGTGCAGCTGAACAACACAAAGAAATCAATGCACGCCATTTCACACATTGTGTGCAGTGCAGTGAACAACACAAAGAAGTGAATGCACGCCATTTTACAGTGTGTACAGTGCAGCTGAACAGCACAAAGAAGTGAATGCACGCCATTTTCAGGACTAAAAGCACAAGGAAAGGGGAATCACGTGACAGAGATCAGTGTCAAGGTCAGCCCCTTATGTTTTGCAGAAAATAGGATGAAGCAGAACTACATTCTTAATCAGAGAGCAGATCACTTTAGGGATTTTTAAACCCTCATAAAGATTCTGGCTGTCTGTATGTCTGTCTGTCGGTCGGTCTGGTGTGTTTCCGTTTCTATGTTTGTGCAACTGTCAGTGTGTTTGCTGTCTGTTTTTCTGTCTGTGCATCTGAGTCTTGTGTCTCTTCCTGCCACTTCAATTTGCAGAACACACAAAGAGGAAAAACGGCTTCTCTGTTTTTCTCTGTCTGTCTGTCTGTCTGTTGCTCTCTGTCTAAAATAATCTAACAATTATCAATCAATCAATTAATCACTCAATTAACCAATCAATCAATCTATCAATTTTCTCTCTCTTTCTTTGTCTCTTTCTCTCTTCTTCTTTTTTTCTTCTTCTTCTTCTTCTTCTTCTTCTTCTTCTTCTTCTTCTTCTTCTTTCTCCTTCTTTTCTTCTTCTTCTTCTTCTTCTTCTTCTTCTTCTTCTTCTTCTTCTTCTTCTTCTTCTTCTTCAGCTTCTTTTCTTAAAATCCCCCTTGGGGAAATCAAGATCAACTAAGAGCACAGCAATCAGTGCTCACTCACTCTCTCTCTCTCTCTCTCTTTTCTCTCTCTCCTCTCTCCTCTCTCTCTTTTCTCCTTCTCTCTCTCTCTCTCTCTCTCTCTCTCTCTCTCTTTCTCTTTCTCTTTCTCTCTATATCTATCTGTCTCTCTCTGTATGTCTGTCTGTCTCTCTCTGTATGTCTCTCTCTCTCTCTCTCTCTCTCTTTTCTCTCTCTCTGTCTGTCTCTGTCTGTATGTCTGTCTGTCTGTCTCTGTTTTCTCCATTATCAGTTGTTTTTTCCCAATTTGGCTGTTTCCTGTCATACTCTTGTCTCTTTCCTGTTCAACCTAGCTGCAACTGTCTGTCTGTCTGTCTGTACTTCTGCTCACGTTTCATTGCTCACGTTTTCATTGGTCTATGAGTCTGTCTGTCTGTACTTCTGTTCATGTTTGCATTAGTCTCTGTAACTGTCTGTCCGTATGTCTGTTTGTACTTCTGTTTATATTTGCATTGGTCTACTTGTCTGTCTGTTTGTCTGTCTGTGTGTAGACACATGGAAACAACAGACAAAGACATGTTCACAGATATATACAGAGATATACAGAGGCATACACAAAGATATACAGAGATATACAGATGTATACACAGGCCTACAGAGATATACATAGGCATACAGAGATATACAGGGATATACAGAGATATACCGAGATCTACAGGGATATACAGAGATATACAGATATCTACAGAGATCTACAGGGATATACAGAGATCTACAGGGATATACAGAGATCTACAGAGATATACAGAGATCTACAGAGATCCACAGAGATCTACAGGGATCTACAGAGATCCACAGAGATCTACAGGGATATACAGAGATATACAGAGGTCTACAGAGGTCTACATAGATATACAGAGATCTACAGAAATCTACAGAAATCTACAGAGATCTACAGGGATCTTCAGAGTTCTACAGAGGTCTAAAGAGATATACAGAGATCTACAGAAATCTACAGGGATATGCAGGGATATGCAGATATATACAGGGATATACAGAGACCTACAGAGATATACAGAGATCTACAGAGATCAACAGGGATATACAGAGATCTAAAGAGATCTAAAGAGATCTACAGAGGTCTACAGAGATCTACAGAAATATACTGAGATATATAGAGATACACAGAGATCTACAGAGATATACAGAGATCTACAGAGATATACAGAGGTCTACAGGAAAGACAGGATGTGTTGCGGTCTTCCCTGTGGTACCAGATCAGAAAGGAACACAGAAGTAGCGAGACTGGGGAATTCTAGGGGACAAGTTCAACAGTGAGAGGGAAAGGAAGCAGGAATGACATTGAGGGAAAGGAAAACCAGAAGAGATAGAGAGATAGATAGATAGGTAGATAGATAGGTAGATAGATAGATAGGTAGGTAGCTAGGTAGACAGATAAATATATAGACAGACAGACAGACAGCCAGCCAGATAGATAGATAGATAGACAGACAAACAGACAGACAGACAGATAAATAGATAAATAGATAGATAGATAGATAGATAGATAGACAGACAGACAGGCAGGCAGACAGGAGACAGATAGACAGACAGATAGATAGATAGATAGATATATAGATAGGTTGATAAATCGATCGATAGATAGATAGATAGACATATAGACAGACAGACAGAGAGGTAGATAGGGAGATAGATAGATAGACAGATAGATAGATATACAGACAGAAAGATAGGTAGATAGATAGATAAATCGATAGATAGATAGATAGATAGGTAGATAGATAGATAGATAGATAGATAGATAGACAGATAAACAGACAGACAGAGAGATAGATAGATAGACAAACATACATACAGACAGATAGATAGATAGACAGATATATATATATATAGAGAGATAGATGATAGATAGATAGATAGATAGATAGATAGATAGATAGATAGATAGATAGATAGATAGATAGATAGAGCAAGACAGAGAGACATTAACAGAGCCCAGACAGACAGACAAATAGGCAGATATATAGACAGAGACTGCCAAATGAAGACAAAGGCAAAGGCATAGAGAGACAGAGGTAGAGAAAGAAGCGTTAAGTTTATTTTTGCCTTTACTGTAAATCAAAGCAGAAAAGAAACAAGACAGAGACTAGGACAACACACAGGCAGACAGACAGACACCAAGGACACACTGGCACAGGAGAGAGACAGAGAGAGACAGAGAGACAGAGAGACAGAGAGAGATACAGAGACAGAGAGAAGAGAGAGAGATGAGAGAGAGAGAGAGAGAGGAGAGAGAGAGAGAGAGAGAGAGAGAGAGAGGAGAGAGAGAGAGAGAGAGAGACACACACACACACACACACAGAGGAGAGAGAGATGGTACTGATTGCGCCGACTTATTCATTCTTGATTTCCTGAGGACAATAGGAAAAAGACCTGATGGAAAAGGAGAATGAGACAGTCTCTTGCATACAAGAGACAGACAAAAGGAGAGAGAGAGAGAGAGGATGAGAGAGAGAGAGAGAGAGAGTGATGAGAGAGAGAGAGAGAGAGAGAGAGAGAGGAGAGAGAGAGGGGGAGAGAGGTAGATAACGATAAACGATATTTTATTCAAGAAGGCAAGCCCATTTGAAAAGGCATCAACATATACACATTTGCTGAACAGTCATTGGGCAGGATTTGATCTGTGACAAGGGTTCATGTCACGCAATGTTCAGTCTGGTAGGTAGGCTCATGGTGGTCTGTTTCCTTTTACAAACACAAAGGCATGGTGTGCATACGTAGCTGTTCGGGCACGTCCGCTCGTTGCTCTCTCTCTCTCTCTCTCTCCTCATCTCTTCTCCCTCTCTCTCTCTCTCTACGATCCCCCTCTCTCTCACCCTCTCTCACTCACTCGCTCTCTCTCACACACACATGCACTCACACACATTATTTAAATGTGTGTGTGGACGTGAGCGCGCACGCGCTCAGGTGTGCATGAGTATGTGTGTGCGTGTATATGTATATGTGGTAATTTGTATTTTCAATGTATTTCCTTATCGATTTTTTCCTCTTTTTTTTTTACTGGTTTAATTTAATGGTAAATCATGTAATAATGTAGTGTCTTAGTATAATCATTATGAAATTTGTTCTTAGATAGATGGCTTGATGAAAAAAAGCAAATGCATTGCTTATTCAATGTACCATCTGGAAAAAAAATTTTGACTTGACTTGACTTGACACCTGCGCCCTTGTGCACACCATGCACGGCCGCGATCACACACACACACGCGCGCGTGCACGCGCGTGTGCACACACACACACACGTGCGCGCACGCACATACACAGACTCGCACGCAAACACACACAGACACACACGCAGACACACGTACGCACACACACACACACACAGGTACACACACACACACACACACATTCAAAAGCCTATCATAATCACAATCAGTTATCCCAGGAAGAATCTGACAGTGTCCATGATCACTTTTAGCATGTCCAGTCCAGCATCAATCCTCTCTTTGAATCGCTTGCGATCAGCAGGTGTCCACAGCTGCAGCCTGGAGGTGATGGTCCGTTCCTCCTCAGACATGTGCTTGGTGTCTCCTTTTACAAACCAGAAGAAATCAGCTTGTTCACTGGAATCTTCTGTCCACTTAAACTCAAACACCACGTCATCACTTTCACAAATAAAAACGTCTGGTTTGTCCTCAGAAACAAGCACGTGGCTAAAATCACGGTTTCTAGAGGTGTTTCTGAGTCTTCTCTGCAGGAACCTATCTGTTAGCTCAGCTACGTAGTCTCTGATCAGCTCCACACTGCAGCCAGTCTCCTCAGCTTTCCATAGAATGCTGTCACCATCGTTGTCCCCGGTAGTCTCGGATGGGATGACGTAGACACATCGTCAGCCAGGCCCATGTCACACTGCTGGTCAGGAACTGGGTCTGCTTCAAGCATGGTAGCTTCACGTGGTGTAGGGCGGAATTCACGTGCAGAAGGCAGCACGTGCAGCCCTGTGTTGTTTGGAGACAGGGGTACTTTGACATGTGAGACAGCACTGGTTAACGGAGGCGTAGGCATAAACAAACCGTGTGTATTTTCTGAGGCGAAAACTTCACTTGCCTGAGTTTCTTCTTGCCTTGTTGCTGTCTGTCTCCTCCCCTCTGCCTTTCTGTTCTCCTCCCTCTGTCTCCTCTCCTCTGCCTGTCTTCTTTCTTCTAGCCGCCTTCTATCTCTGTTGAGATGACTTGGAAGTTTCCTACGGAATCGCTGGCAGGTGGAAGGTGTTTGCTGACTCGCCATGTTTGCTTGGTGTTCAGAGTCAGTCTTCAGCCGAAGTACAACCGTTGTGTTGTCGCCTTCTCCACAGATTTTCCATGAAGTCAGGTGATGGTCTTGTAGCAGGGCACCTATGGTGACTTCCAAAGCTGTTGGCAGTCCAACAACAGGCATGATGCTCAATTTATTACAGTTTGAAGTGGAAAACTGACAGAGCAAAATATTCTCCTGCCACTATCCAAGGGAGCTCACCCCGACCCGTCCGAGAGAAAGAGGGAGAGAGAGAGAGATGAGGAGAGAGAGGAGGAGAGAGAGAGAGGACAAAGAGAATAAAGAGAGAGAGAATAAAGAGGGGAGAGAGAGAGGGAGAGGGAGAGAGAGATAGAGAGAGACAGAGGTCAAATTAGATTAAATCAAATTCTTTAATGTCGGGGGTAATGATTAAGTACCCATGTTCTTTCTTAATCCAGCCCCAAAGAGATTCGGATTTATATTGTTTATTTGTGAAGGCCATTGCCCCTTAGAAGGGGTTTAACTACAATATGGAAACACCCTGTTTGTAGGCTTTCACAGACTGACATCATATATCATGTTGACAACATACTGCGTACTTTAAACACTTTATATAAATATACAAGTTCTTTGGCGTTTATTTCATTAGGAGGGGTCATCAACATATTTAATTGATCAAAACTGGCTGTCAAAATACTTGAAAGCACTCAGTTGTTCTTACAGCTCTTGCAAGCAATCAGTTGTTCTTACAGCTCTTGAAAGCAATCAGTTGTTCTTACAGCTCGTGAAAGCACTTAGTTGTTCTTACAGCTCGTGAAAGCAATCAGTTGTTCTTACAGCTCTTGAAAGCAATCAGTTGTTCTTACAGCTCTTGCAAGCAATCAGTTGTTCTTACAGCTCTTGAAAACAATCAGTTGTTCTTACAGCTCTTGAAAGCAATCAGTTGTTCTTACAGCTCTTGAAAGCAATCAGTTGTTCTTACAGCTCTTTGAGCTCAGGGCAAGACGTGACAACAAAATAAAGTTCATTGTCAAGCGCATCGTGACATAATGGGCACATCAAATTACGATCACTGACAGATTTATGACGATAAAAATATAAACATATTATATCAGTAATACCAAATTTGAATTTAGTCATGATGCGTTTGAGTGGTTGTCTGTCTAAGTGCATTGACAAAATCAATAGACGGGAACACAATGCAAAGGGTTCACCATCTGTTCATGTATGTCAAACCCATCACTCAACTGAACATGTGAAGACCATGTCTGCCATCTGCGATCTACCAGTCTTTGCCGAAATGTATGAATAAACCCAGTGATGTCCCCTCACAGAGAGACAGAGAGAGAGAGAGAGAGAGAGAGAGAGAGAGAGAGAGAGAGACAGAGAGAGACAGAGAGCGAGACAGAGAGACAGAGAGTGAGAGACAGATAGACAGACAGACAGACAGACAGACAGACAGACAGACAGAGCCAGGGACAGAAGAGCGATACAGAGACTGATGCCACCAACTACAACAAACAAACAAACAAAAAACCGTGACTGCTCTCTCCTCCAAACTGCAACTCCACCACTTCCTATTTCCTCTTAAAGCATGATGGGTAACCAACCACAGGCCTTTGAAACTCACCTCAGTCACGTGATCTACCTTTCCTTTCACTTCCTCTGATCTTCTGTGGGGGGGGGGGGGGGGGGGGTTCCCCACTGCTCGGGGAGTAGAGTCCTGGTGTGGGTTCTGCTGAAGCCACGGTGAAGTGAAGACGTCCACAGACCCTATTGTTCCTCAAGTCCTGTGGTCCATAAAGTCTATACACGTCCTTACCCACGGAGGGCTCTCTCTTGGTTCTCTCTGGGTCCCTATATTCAAACTTTCAGGCAGTGTATGCCATTAGAAAAGAAGAAGAATGAAAAAACTCTACAACATAGGACGAAGAAGAGGAAGAAAGAACGAAGGGAAGGAGGAGGAGGAGGAAAGGAGGAGGAGGAGGAGCCGAGGAACAAAGATACACCCCCCAAAAAAGCCCCAAAAAACAACCCAACAACAACGGCCACGTAAAGCCATCTACAGATACATCAGGGGAAACAAGCATGGTCAGGTATGACATCACACTTCATTTTCTACATCTGGCGTAGTAAACTTCATTACAATTTGACATGAACATTTTACAAGGCAAATTCGAAATGGACCCAAGCTATCCCAAGTCGTGATATTGCCATCAATCATTGTGTGCCAGTAAAATGACTGCACGTTTCCTTTTGAAAATATCCACGCAAAAGTTTGCAGACAAATATTAGGAGTTCACAAAAATGTCCTCAGCCATGTAGGAAAGAAGTACGCAGAAATCCTAGAGCAGCACTCCAGAGCAAAAGCAGAACACCTACTGTGTGACGCTCAGTTTGGCTTCAGGAAAGGGAGAGGCTGTACTGATGCGATCTTTGCACTGAGACAACTTAGTGAGAGAGCTCTTGAGTACAATCAAGCACTCCACCTAGTATTTGTCGACCAAGAAAAGGCATTTGACAGAGCCAACATAGATAAGCACTGGGGGGTCCTGGAGCAGTATGACATCAAGAGGAAGCTCTTAGATAACATCAGCGCTGCATACAACAACAGCAAGAGCGCAGTTCGCACTCCAAGTGGACTTTCCAACTGGTTCCCTGTGACGTCTGGGGTGAGACAGGGCTTCGTCCTTTCCCCTCTGCTCTTCATCATATATATGGACCATATTACATAGGAAGCCATCTCAGACCTGGAGGCACTCAACGAACTTCTGTTTGCTGACGATCAAGTCATGATCAATGACAACAAAGACAAGCTGCAAGAGCACACAGACCGGCTCAATACATGCTGTGAAACCTTTGGCATGAAAATCAGCGTAAGCAAGACCGAAGCCATGACAGTCAATAGTACTCCAGAAAAGCTCAAAATCAGCATTAACGGAGCCCAGCTAAAGTGGATGACTGAATTCAAGTACTAGGCAGTATATTCACAGAAAATGAAAAACTGAACAGAGAAATAGAAACACGCTGTCAAAAAGCAAACGCAGTCAGCTATCAACTTGCCCTACTTCTTCGACATCCTAACATCCCTATGAGCACCAAGGCAAAGCTGATCAACGCCATCTTCCTGCTAACTCTCACTTACCAGTGCCAGACATGGCCCCTGACAAAAGCCCTGGAGCAGAAACTGGTAACGTGCGAGATGAAGTGCTTGAGGAAAGCCGTCAACAAGACCAGGAGAAACAAGATAAGAAACGAGGTGATCAGAGACATGGTAGGAGCCACACCCGTCCTACACCATATTGAACAATAACGAACCAAGTGGTTCGGGCACCTCACACGGATGCCGCCAAACCAGCCAGCCTTGCGTGCTTACCACTCGAGGTACTCTGGCACGAGGGCCAGAGGCAGACCCAGGCGACGCTGGAGTGATTCCGTGGCAGAAACACTGAAAGTCCATGGATTTTCCCTCCTCCAAGCTACCCGCCTTGCAGCAGACAGACAGTTATATCTCCCCGCGATGCCACAGAGTACAAGCGGAAGGAAAAAGTAAAAGTAAAGTAAGTACAAAAAACAATCGCCTTACCTGTCTTAGGAGACTTAGGCAGATACCCATTACCGTTGAAAGTTATTAGTCATTTAATCCATTTTTTGATTCACATAACAGACTCAAAAGAAAATAGTTATTTAAAATTGTGATATAAAGAAATGCATCAAAATAATGAAACAAATCACTGGATTTACATAATCAAACAATGATTAATAAGATTGGATTTAAACATGTGTGGAACAATCACAATACTTTGAATATCGAAAGACTATGCTACGCTATAAAAACAAAGCTTGAAGACCTGTAGGGGTTTTGGAATCAACAAAAAAGGTTATTTCTAAGTTAAATTTTTACAACTATTTCACATGTTTATAGATTGGAACCATATCTATTGATATGCAGGAACGAAAATTATAGGCGCATATTCAGTAGATTTCTCACCAGATCCCATGACTTAATGATACAGCAAGGAAGATATACAAATATGCCGAGGGAAAAAGAAAATGTAAGTGGTGTAAAGAAATAGAAGACGAGTATCACTTGCTTGATGATTGTAAATTATATGATGATCTAAAAAGGAACTTTTTTTTTTATCTAATGTTAAAAATAAACAAATAAATGTCATGAATAACGAGAATGTGAGTAAGGTTTTCAACAACGAGGACTGTCTGTTAGACATGATCAAAGATGTGCATGATTCTTTCTCCAGAAGAGCCAGAGCATAGACAAATTACATAAATCTCTGAATCTACATCATTTAGGAAATGCTGACTCTGTTTATTATGTTTGGTGTCAAATAAGTCTTGTTCCTACTTAAACAGTTTTTGATTCTCAATTCTTCAGAACCTAGCCAGCCTGGTGCAGACACTGAAGAAGAGTCAGGAATGAAGATGGAGATTGCTCCATGTCAACACATAATTATAATCTCCACAGCTCGTGGAGAGGAACAGGCACAGCAACTAGCGGTTTCAACGCTATGTCCAGTACAGCATATGCCTGCATCAGAGTCGTTCCACGACCTATTGTTTGGAGAAAGGTTAAACAAATAAATACTGGTTTGTATATTGTGTCCTTCTACATGTGTTTGTGTCTTTGTCTCTTTCTTCGTTTCTATATTTCCTGTGGTTGTCTGTGTCCTCACGTTGTATTGTTAGGATATTTATTGACCTACTTATTTGCTTGTTAGCGTTACTTTCTTATTTTTTAATCTATTTTCTTCTCTTTTTTTCCTTTTTCCATGTCTTTCTTTCTTTCTGTCTTACTTTCTTTTACCCCTTTCTTCCTCTCTTATTATTTCTTTCTGTTTTTGTGATTTTTCTTCTTCTATTCATTCATCTTTGCAAAGGGTGGGTGAACATTGTACCTGTGCAGCTTTGTCTTGTTCACAGGTTCTATCAGCTTGTTGTTGTTGTTATTATTATTATTACTACTATTATTGTTATCATCATTATTATTATTATTATTCTCTACAGGCATACATTCATTAGAGAAGTCACAGGCAGTGTCTGCCGCCAAAACGCAAAACGTTGATTGGAGCAAATCAGTAGAATGTACCTAGCACCCATTACAGAAGTTCGATAACAAAAGCACAAAGAAGTGTGTAAGAAGGTCAATATCGATTTCTTTTATGATTCAGGGAGTGATTTTTTTGTGGAGTTGTGTGTGTGTCTGGAATGTTCCGGAACAGCTCTCTGTCTGCAGGACTTGTGGCTGTCTGTCAGTCTCTCAGTACACAGACACCCCCCCCCCCCCCCGCCACCTCTAATTCTTTCTCTCTATAAGAACTCTCTCTCTCTCTAACTGTATGTGTGACCCTATGATCAATCTTTCCATTCTTTTCCTTAAACACCTGAAGCTGTCTGAAAGGGTCAGGGAAAAGACTGGAACAGGCGACAGGCCTTCGACATCAAACCAGCTGATGGGGCGTAACAGCTCTGCTCTGTTGGCACCCCTCATGCATACACACACCCCCTTTTTCATTTGGGGTCTTGGGAGTGCATTTGATCAGTCCATTTTTCTCTCTGTAGGGGAGAGAGAGAGAGAGAGAGAGAGAGAGAGAGAGAGAGAGAGAGAGAGAGAGAGAGAGATTCCCAAAAGTGATTGTTGACCAGGGATCGTATTGCATGTCTTTTCCCCAAGGTGATCTGACAAAGTGGGCAGATTTCACAGATGAAGAACTAAACAATCAAGCAAACAGCCATTGCTCTGCCTTTTCCTGTGCCGATAGGGAGAGAGAGAGAGATTAATATATATATATATATATATATATATAATATATATATTATATATATATATATATAGATATATATATATAATAGAGAGGAGAGAGAGAGAGAGAGGAGAGAGAGAGTAGAGAGAGGAGAGAGAGAGAGAGAGAGAGAGAGAGAGAGAGAGAGAGTAGAGAGAGCAATGTTCGATTCTCCCAATGTCCTTCTAAAAGACCCAGACTTTATGAATGCTTGTCAGGTGGAGAAGTGCTGCCCTTGTCCAGGGAAACAGTGCTGAGGGAAGGGGAGGGGAGGGGTGGGGTGGGGAGGGGGGTGTAGGACATTGTCCTGCTGATCAAACCAGCCCTCTTCCTGCTTCACGCCAGAAAAAACAGTCCTTGTGTCCACTGCCCTCTACTGCTCTCTACTGCACCGCCCTCTACTGCTCTCTACTGCACTGCCCTCTACTGCTCTCTACTGCACTGCCCTCTTCAGCTCTCTACTGCACTGCCCTCTACTGCTCTCTACTGCACTCTACTGCTCTCTGCTACACTTCCACCTCCACTGCACTCTACTGCACTGCACTCTACTACTCTCTACTGCACTGCCCTCTACTGCTCTCTGCTGCACTGCCCTCTACTGCTCTCTGCTGCACTGCCCTCTACTGCTCTCTACTGCACTGCCCTCTACTGCTCTCTACTGCACTGCCCTCTACTGCTCTCTGCTCTACTTCCACCTGCAGCTAGAGAGGAGTCTTCCCACTGCGCGTTGTGTACAGCAGGGGATGCCGCTGTCTGGTGCCCATGCTGCTGACTCTCGTTACTTCACTCTGGGCTGTTTCGGGGCAGCCTGCCCTGGACAGCCTGTCATCAACATGCCCAGCATGCAGCGCTGTCCTGCCCCTGTGTCACCCTGTCTGAAAAGCCACAGAGTGAGGGAGTGAGGGAGTGAAGGATTCATCTTTCCTGCAGCCAAACTTCCCCCCCCCCCTCCACAAGCCCTGCTCTGTTCATTGAGTTCACTTGGTTTCTTTACCAACCTTTAAGGGTTTTTTAATCGTACCCTTCTGTTAAAGGTTCTGCGTTTTTGCGAGGGGGGGGGGGGAGAGGAGAGAGAGAGGAGAGAGGAGAGAGAGGAGAGGAGAGAGAGAGAGATGAGGAGAGAGAGAGAGAGAGAGAGAGAGGAGAGACAGACGACAGACAGACAGACAGACAGACAGACAGACAGAGAGAGACAGAGAGACAAAGAGACACAGAGAGAGAAAGAGCTGTTTTCTGCTCACTGGTTTTAATAAAGCTCATGACATGGCACCGTGCTGAATGCAGTCATACCTGTGGTTCGGGAACAACTGCAGACCCAGTGGAGCAAAAGCCAATGGCCTTTATTTGTTG
>CM054141.1:22886545-22921545 GCA_028751875.1 Rapana venosa
TGGCACCATCTCTATGTACCCCGGGGAAAGAAAACAGGATAGGGCCCCACATCCACAAAAAGCGGGACCCTCCGCGCTAAGGCGGAAGGTGGTTTGAGCCCACCCCTCGGGAGCAGAACAGGCAACTGCTAAATTTCCCCCTTAAAAGGATTCCTCAAAAACATAAACCCAGCACGAAAAGAAAAGAAGAAGCAATGTGAGATCGCATATTTACCACCCTTGACTCGCCGCATTGTGCCTTTCAGGCGGTTCTAAACAGACCCTTTTGCACGCGTTTTTTGTTGTTGTTTTTTTTAAAGTTGTCATCGTTCCTATCCACGGGGAAATAGCCTAGTTTTCCGTAAGGGGGCAGGGGTTTTTTAAGTGTGCTAAAGATGTTCGCGTATTTCGTAAACGGCTTCATCCAAAGTTTTGGGTAGATGGATGGATAATGGATGGGTTGGGTGCGACGAACCGGGGTGAAGTCCTTTTCAAGGGGCACGTGGGTTGGTGGCTCGACGGGTCCGTACTTTATTTTTATTTGTTTTTTTTCTTCTTTTATATCGAGGAAAGGGAATCCCGGTTAGACCCGGGGGTGAACGTCTAACCACTAGTTCCCCCCCCCCCCCCCCCCCCCCCCTTGCTGTATAATACATGATGCTCTTCCCCTCCATGGCAAGCTGAATGCACAGCGTGTGTTTGGCTTCACGGGATTGGCTGTTTCTTCAGGGCTAGCAGCTGACCGCTGCACACAGACAAGCTGGTGCCTGGACACACAGAGCCTGCCACCCTCCTCATCAGACTGAGCGCTCTCTCTCTCCCTCTCTCTCTCTCTCCCCCTCTCTCCCCCCCCCCCTCTCTCTCTCCCTCCCTTCTCTCTCCCCCCTCTCTCTCTCTCTCCCCCTCTCTCTCCCCCTCTATCTCTCTCCCCCTCCTCCTCTCCCATTCTCTCTCTCCCCCTCCTCTCTCCCATTCTCTCTCTCTCCCTTTCCCTCTCTCCTCCCTCTCTCTCTCTCCCCTCTCTCTCTCTAGCTTATGCATGAATTTTTTTTTCTTCCATTGTACGGCGGGAAACGTCGTTTGTGTCTTAGTAATTTTTTAATAGATGTCCTCCTAGAGGCTATATGAAAAATCTACCCTAGCACATGTGTGTGTGTGTTTGTGTTTTGTGTGTGTTGTTCAGAGTTAAGAGGTTTCCTTTCTCTCTCTCTCTCTTCTCTCACTCTCTCTCCTCTCTCTCACCTCTCTCTCTCTCCCCCCTCTCTCTCCTCTTCTCTCTCTGTTAAAAGATAAGGGTTTTTTTTTTCCTGCATTGGCTGATGGACATGACGTTGTTTTGCTTTTACTTGTTTTAAATGACTTCCTGCAGGCTGCATTAATGTATATCACAGAGGCTAGTGCACAGCTTCTTTTGTGTTGTGTGTGTGTGTGTGTGTGTGTGTGTGTGTGTTGTGTGTGGGGATTTGCAGTTTTTTTTTTTTCTTCTAACCCTTAACCTTAGAAATGAATAAATCTATGTATTTTTGCGAACATTTTTTAGGTTACTATTCTTTTGTTTTATTACATATTTGTTGCTTATTGGTGGATTCTTTTGTCGATTTATAATAATGCTGAAAGCAAATTTGTGTGCGCAAAGGTATAATTATGTAAGTGTAAGTAAGAGGAACACTGTTTGTTATTGTACAATTGTATGTCCTAATCCCTGTTCAAAACAAGATGCTTGTGTAAAGGTATTCAATGCTGACTGGGTTTTTTTCTTGGAAATAAGAACATAATCAAACTCTCTCCTTCTCTCTCTCCTCTCTCACTCTCCTCTCTCTCTCTCTTCTCCTCTCTTTTCTCTCTCACTCTCTCCCCCCTCTCTCTGCAGTGATGGATGGATGCAGCTTTCATAGCTGTCTACTCTGTCTTTTCTCCGGTCTCTCTGGAAACAAATTAGCATAATGTGTTTGCCATTTGCGTATGTGGGTTTCTGTTGTTGTTTTGTCTTGTGGTTTCTGTTGTATTCAATACAATATTTCAGTGTTGAGAACATGCATCGTTGTTACATACCAGGATTCAAAGGAAAAAGTTTATTTAATGAGTAGTATCTCAATATCCAAAATATAGGTGTAGCAGATCTCTGTCTCTCTGTCTCTCTCTAAATATTGCTCTCTACCTGTCTCTCTCTGTCTCTCTCTCTATCTGTCTCTCTCTGTCTCTCTCTATCTGTCTATCTCTGTGTCTCTCTCTATCTTGCTCTATCTCTGTCTCTCTCTCTATCTCTCTCTCATAAGTAAGAATACTTTCCCTAAAATCTTAAAACAAGCAAAAATTATTCCTTTACATAATCAGGAAATACCTCAGAACCATCAAACTACAGACCAATTTCAATATTGTCCACTCTTTCAAAACCATTAGAGCAGCACATTCATAAATGCTTACTATCCCACTTAAATAAATATAATATGTCACACCCAAACCAGTCTGGATTTAGAGCAAACCATTCCGGCCACACTACTCTTGTTAAAACGACAGATAGATGGCTGTTTAATGTGAATAAAAAGGAATTTACAGGTATACTCTTTACTGATTTTGCTAAAGCCTTTGACCACAGACTTCTACGACGAAAGCTTGCAGTCTACAAACTATCTCCTAGTATCCTCACACTCATTTTGTCATTCTTATCTGAGAGACACGAAAAGGTACATCTAAACAACACTTCTTCAAATTTTCTTCTTAACAGGTTTGGTATTACACAAGGATCAGTACTTGGTCCCCAATTTGTTTCTTCTGTATATAAATGACCTGCCTTTGAGTATAACTATACAATATCAACTATTTGCAGATGAAACAACTCTTGATACTAGCCACAAAACCTCACTCCAAGTGTGCCAAAGTTTACAAGAGAATATAAACATAACTGTCAACTGGACACAAATGAATTACATGGCCCTTCATCCAGGTAAAACAAAATTTATGCTGTTATCAACAAGACAAAAACATCAAAATCTTAACATAAGCTTGCCTTCTATTTATGTCAACAGTGTCAAAATTGAAGAAGTTTCTAGTCATAAAATTTTTGGGGAAACCATCGATATTAATTTGTCTTGGTCTGTACATATCCGTGTTCTAACAAAGAAAATTGCCTGCAAAACCTACCAGTTAAATAAGATCAAACACTTTGTAAAGAAAAATATTTTTAAAATTCATTTATTCAGAATTCTGTGGATTATGCATCTACACTATGGGATTTAGCCAGTAATAACTTATTCAAACCATTAATCAGTATACATAAACGAGCTGTCAAAATAGTAATAGATAAGCCATCTTCATTAACATTTTCAGATTACAAAAATGTCAACATCCTTCCTCTCAAAACAAGATTGCTATTTAATAAAGGTGTACTAATGCATAAAATTCTTCATGGTAGTGCCCCATCTTCCTTGAGCAGCATGTTCAGCGAAAACAATTTTCGACATTCACATAACATTAACCTTCCTTTACCAGCTATTACTATGTGTAAATCAAGTCTAGTATATTCTGGGAGCTGGTTTTGGAATAGGCTCCCAACCTTTCTTAAAGATGAAACGGGATTTTCAAGATTTAAGGGTCTGTTTTATGGTTTTCTAATGACCTTTGAAAATGTCAAATTTCTTTCACAACAAATGTTTTAATCAAACCGCTAATAGTTTCAGTTACACAAATTGTCTCCGCGCATGGTATAATTAGTTATTATTAATATCCATTCCTATTCAATTTTTGTTTGTTTGGCTGTTTTTAATTATTTCTGAGTATGTTCAAGCACTCTCTCTGATGTTCTCTATATCTTGCTTGCCTTCCAGTATGTGTGTGTGCGTCTGTGTGTGTTGTTTTCAATTCTATGTCAATATGCATGTTTTCCCTTCTTATTCATTTATTTATTATTTTGAGGGCTGGATGTTAAAAAAGCATGTAATGCTTAATCTACTACCCTCTGAAAAATAAAAATTGTTAAAAAATTGTTCAATCTCTTGCTTTTTTCTCTCTGTCTCTCTCTATGTCCCCTCTCTGTCTCTCTCTCTTGCTATCTCTCTCTTGCTATCCTCTCTTTCTCTCTCTCTTCTCTTCTCTCTTCATTTTCTCTCCTCTCCCCTCTCTCTCTCTCTCTCCTCTCTCTCTCTCTCTCTCTCTCGTACAAACTATCCTCTGATACCTTAAATCTGATATGTTCCTTCCTTTCTAAACAGACAACAAAAAGTTTATGTAAAATAAATACTTTTCGACTTTTCTACCCAATACATTTGGTGTCCACAGGGTTCTATTTGGGGTCCCCTATTTTTTTCTATTTACATTAATGATCTTCCCTTATTTACTAAAGCTTCCTGTAAATTTATTTGCAGATGACACCACTGTTGATATTAACCATGTTAATCGTTTGAATCTTTCGAAATTTTGCAAAAAGATATAAATGTACTTCTGGAATGGACTCACTTGAACCATATGGCCCTTCATCTTAAGAAAAAAATTTAATCTCATTTCCACAAGACAGAAACGACAAAACCCTTTAAATAGCAATCTACCATTTCTCTACATTGGCAATGAAAAAATTGAAGATTTCAAATCACAAAATTTTGGGAATAACTATTGGGACAACAACCTATTAGGGTTTGCCCACATCCAAAACCGTCAAAAAACTTTGGGCCTCAAAAATATACCAACTCCGTAAGATAAAAAATTTCCCTAACTCTGCAGCCGGGAAAAATTTTCTTTTTATTCTTATATTCAAACAGCAATAAATTATGCATCTACACTGGGGGATATGGCCAGCAAAAATTTTACTTAAATTAATAGTGAGGGTGCATAAACGCGCCCTAAATGCTTATCCTAAATAAATCATCATCTTAACAGTTGCTGACCATTCAGATATTAATATTCTTCCCCCTTAAGCCCAAAGCTTCTTTTCAATAAAGGAGTTTTGATGCATAAGATCTTGCATGAAATGCCCCATCTTTATTACAAAGCATCTTCACAGTAAATGATTTTAGACACTCTCATTTGATTAATCTACCTCTACCTAAGATAACACTATTCAAATCAAGTCTAGCATATTCTGGGGGCTGGCTGTGGATTAGGCTTCCCTACCAACTAAAAAATGAATCTAATTTGAAAAAATTTAAAACAATGTATCAAGATCTTTTGATGAAACAATGTGATACAACATATCTCCTTCCCAAGATGTATTAAGACAACACTTATTTCCGCTTTCCATACTTCTTGTTCCTCTCTCTGTCTCGCTATCTCTGTCTCTATCTCAGACTGTCTATCTGTCCCTCTGTTCTGTCTGTTCAAATTCATTTAACGTCTTTTCACAGTTGTGATATTAGACGGGGGTGGGGGGGGGGGGGTGGCAGCAGGGGGAGGAGGGTGTATGAGTGTCAAGGGAGGAGGGTGTAGTTGGTACTGTACAGGAGAAGGAATTTCAGGGGATCAATGCATGCGAAATGATAAATAAAATTTTAAAAATTAAAAAAAAATATATATAGGAAAACAACAACCAAAATTATAAAAAAAATAAAAAACAACACAGTTACATTACAACCTATTGAACTACAAAAAACAACAGGAAAATGCAATTCTAAAAATTTCTAACAAAATCAGTAATTCCAATGAAAATGTAAAAAAAATTTCAATTACGAATTTCACGTGAAAAAACCCAAACCTATCTTAATGTTTTAAAACCCCCTCCCCGGGCCCTCAAAAGAAACCCAAGAAGCAATCCCCCCCCCCCAACACCCCACCCACCCCTGGAAGAAAGAAGCTCAACCTTAAAACAAGAGCCAGAAACACCCAACAACAGCCTAAAACCCAATTTAAAAAAACACAATATCTCTAGCCCCCTCCTATGACACAAACAAAATAAACAATAGGAATGCAACAACTGTGGATAATAAATTTTTTTTTTAATCTAACAAGCTCGAAAAAAAAATTTTCTGGACTAGAGCGTCTTTAAAAAAGTCCAAAGCAATCATAATAACAAACCTACTGGACTATGCATAAGCGATCTAAAAAAGTCGTACATAAAGTGACAGACTGCTAAATATTGCTGATGGAGAGGATGCCATCAAAACGGGAATTGCCCTTTTAAACTGCCACATGTTAATATATGATCGCTGTTTATATTATTACCGCATATGCAAAAGGCATTTCCAGCAATTTTGTTTTTTGAAGCAATTCATTTCCATCTACAAGCTAAGGAAACAATCTGCTTTGAACGTATACATCATGTTCTGGGTATTTTTGACGAAAGCCCTCAAATTTACGTACTTCTTGTGAGCGTCTAGACAACCAAGTCTCCTTTCCTCACACGGGAAATAACTTTGTTGGGATTTTATTACAATATGATAACCTCTTGCAATAAAAAGGGGAGTACTAATTGTGTCACTTCTGATAAACCCTTCGCTCCTTTTTTTGCAAGAATGTCAACTTTTTCATTGTAGTAAAAACCACTGTGCATGGAATCCAACAGAAAGTTTATTTCTGACCGTTAATGATAAAGATGAATCAAATGGCATATTTCGATGACGACTTCAGATCTACATTTGTTCGCAAATAATTAATTGAAAAAAAATTTACTGATTTGAGTCTACAAAAAAAAATTTGAAGATTGTTTTAGGAAACTGGTGAGAAAATTTAGGGCCATCAATATTTCGATTAGTTCGCTGAAAATATTGATATACCTTCTCCAAGATGAAAGTGGTTTTCAGTTTTTAGATCTGGTATGATATAAGCAGCACCAGCCTTATTATCTAAAACTTTAGCCATCTGTGTATACTTTTAATGATTAGGATATTTTTCTTCCAAGTGAATTTTGGCATGAGAAGATACTAAATTGACGTTGTCCTTTTTCGCTAGATCAATATAATTGATGTCAAACCTTGCTCGTTTGAGTTCCCAAATGGAATAGGGGGTAAAAACATCCCGTTTTTGCAAAATTTTCTGTTGGGTCCAACCCAGCGTTTGTAAAAATGTTTGTGTGTATGTTCTCAATGTAGTTTGTGATGATATAGATTTTGCTCTCTTTGAAAATCGGTGTCAGACTTGAGATTAACCACTGATTTCAAACCGTTTTGAACAGTCAGCTTCGTAACCCCAAATTTACTGCAAGAAACTCTCCTATAATCTTCCAATGGGAAAACCCCTGAAGCACTGTATGTTTTTAAACATGAAGCATGGAAAAGGTAGACCTAGGGCAAGTTTTTTATGCCCTGCAGTCTATGCTTTGAGTTTTTTCAAAAGGTAATTTGGGGGACAGAAAAATACTTCCTGGGCAAGGTTAATTTTGAACGAATGAGAGAAGTTGAAAGATGCAACAAAGGGAACAATATCTTGGCCCCATGGCTGTTTACCCAACAATTTTCAAAATGTTTAAGCTTTTTCTTGCTTTAGTCAAAAAAAAAATATTCAATATGTTTATGCCATGTTAATTTTGATGTTAGGAAAACTCCAAGGAATTTAACTACTTGTTTATATTGTAAAATTCCACCATGTATTTTAAAAAATGGGGATTTCATTGGACTTGCTCCATTATTAAAGAGCATCATAAAGAGTTTTATCACATGACAGTTGTAATCCATTTTCAGTCATATAATTAGCTATAGTATTTAAATCGTTTTTATACAACCTTTTAGTATAATTTAAAGACCTAGCAGGTTGTGTTTTTTTCATCGTAACTTTCATCCACATACATATATCATCAGCATATTGAGCTAATTCACATTTTTGAAAGAATCTGGCAAGGTCATGCATCAAAATATTAAATAGTATAGGGGCAATAACTGAACCTTTGGGATTCCCATTTGTAGTAATCGTAGAGAATATGTAGTCCTATTTTTGCTTAATTTGTCTGTTTTCCAAAAAACCTTTAATGAAACCATACATCTGCCCTGACAAACCAATATTTTTTAGTTTAAACAATAACCGTGAATGCCATACCTGGTCGTAAGCCTTAGTTTATATCAAAAAATGTTGCTAGTAGACATTCCGCCCGGCAAACTGATACTGACCTGAGTTGTCATTAACTAGATGATCAATCAAGATCTGCCTTTTCTAAAACCTGCTTGATTCACAGGAATAATTTTATTCTTCTCACAATAATATACAAGTCAAATTTAAAAGATTTTTTTTAGTAATTTACAGACATGAGACGTAAGTGCCATGGGGTTATAGCTATTCACAAATTTTTTTTTGGTTTACCGTCTTTATGAACAGGGACAATAATTGACTGTTTCCAAACTTGAGGTAGTACAACCACTCTCCCAACATTTTTGAAAAATATCGTAGAGAATGTGTATCCACTTGTCCGCAAGTGTTTGATCATTTCATTTGAAAGGCATCAATCCAACTTATGTTTTCCTGTTTGGTAATGAGATATTGCATCTTTTATTTCTTGGACAGTTAATGGAGCATTGAAGTAATGGGTGTTATCAGGACCAGGGTCGGAAAAACTGACTGAATTTTCTCTTTGGTTCTGTAAGTTTTGTGTTGGAGTTAAGCCATCGAGTCAGCTTGTGTTTGGAAAAAAAAACTGCCCAAAAGATTCGGCTTTTTTCCCTTAAAGAAGGGAATACTTTGTTATTTAACTCAATAGGATAAGTTGGTAATGTTATGCCATTTCTCATTATGTTTAGTTTCTCCACATCTTCTTGGTATCCTTGTGGGTTTGATACTTCTGAATTGCAAAATGTTGTCCAAAAAGTTTTCTTAGCTTGCTCATTACCGGGTGCATCTGATATTTGCATTTTTCATGGCCTGTGGTTTTCAGTCGATTTTTCTTTATTGTAAAATTTGAACATTAGTTTTTTCTCAAAGACTGCTTTTCACAGTCGGGCATTCCACCATACATTACCTAAATTACTGTACTTTTTTGTAGCACTTGTGTTTAGTTTTGGAATTGTTTTCATCGGCTACATTTAAAACGGAATTGCAGAAAGAATTGTAAAATTGTGTCAATATTTCATGGCTGGATGTAGTTACTACTAAATTCTTAATATGCTTGTAAAAGTGAGCCAGTCTGCTCTCTTATAATTGTATTTTGGAAGAAGCAGGATCAGCATTTTCTATTTTAACTTTTCATTAATTTTAATAGAAATAGGAACATGATCACTACCTAATGTTTCATCATATATTTCCATGAGTGTGACAATGCTAATTTAGGAGAAACCAATGTAAGATCTATAGCAGTTGGTCGATGGGTGGGAACATCAGGGATTCTGGTGTATGCCCCCTCGTTTAAACAAAACTAAGGGCGAGTCTAAATAATTTTTCAAAAAGGGCTGTTTTTAGTAATGTGAAGACACTCTTTTTCCCAAAAGGTGAATGGCTGTTAAAAACACCGCCTACAATCCATTTTGTTGATCACTTATAGTTTCTCAGCCAGTCAGTATTTTCATTATCAGGACCTTTAGGTAAATAAACAGATACACAGTTGATGGTGAGAGATTCCGAAAACTTTACATAATAGCACACGAGAAAACATTTGTTATATTTGCTGGCACAGGAGACTGTATCATGCAGTGTTGTAAACCAACACGAGTATAAATTGCAGTATTAATCTTTTTCCCTCAGAGTGTTGGGTTGTTCACAAACTGGGGGATAGACAAACTGCTTCAGGTCTTGGAAGCTTGCTCTTTTTAACATTTAAAAGACTGAAGGATAAGTACTTGATAACAATTTGACATAAGATTTTTGGTGTAAGTAATCAACATTTGTAGCAATGAGATCTGCAGTTTTCCCCTGCAGTATTGAGATCTTATAATTTCGATGCTTACCATTCAAATGTATGTTGATATAAATCAATACAAAAGGGGAACCAATAAATAGGGCAGTAAGACCCCCCAAAAAGCACACAAAAACCCCCCCCAAAAAAAAACAAAAACAAAACCCAAAAAAACCAACACAACAAAATATAAATAACCACCAAGAAAAATCCCCCAAAGCCCCCAAAACCCAACAATCTAAAAACAAACTAATCTTATTACTAATATAAAAATGTTCTCAAATACCACAACTAAGTTATTTCGTCCAAAAGTGTACGTCAGATACACGGAGAATGTAATATAGTCAACAAGATATCAACTTCATTTTGTTGTTACTTAAACCACTACAAAATAACCACAATAGATTAGTTCTGTTCATATACTATTGTATACTATATTAAAAATAAAAATTATTATTATTATTATTTTTTTAATTTATAAAAAAAAAAAAAAAAAAAGGAGTCCCATTTGTATGTTCACTTTTCCCCCTTTCCACGTGGACTGGTAATAATGAAGAGGTGAGCACACAGCATACTTAGTACCAGTGACTGAGCGCATGGAACCTGTTACACCAAGGGTGTCTGGGACTGTAGGCACGCCATGGTGTCAGTTCCTGCTGCTGGAAGGGAGTCGCCCTGGGCAGTTGTGCCGACCTCACTGTTCTTTTTGGCTTCGTCCAAAACAGCTGTCGAATGTGACGGCCAAGGTTGACTGCCAGGATGGTGGAGCCCTTCATGGTGGGGTGTATCCCATCCTTCAGATGGCTGGTGCCCAAGTTATCACTGGATACAAATGAAACTCTCTTCACCCCCAGAAGACCTTTCGTTCTGTCTGTCTGTCTGTCTGTCTATCTATCTGTCTGTCTGCCTGCCTGCCTGCCTGCCTGCCTGCCTGTCTGTCTGTCTGTCCGTCTGCCTGTCTCTGTCTCTGTCTCTCTCTCGTGTATTTGTTGATATCATTGTGTGTGTACTTTCATATGTATCATAATTATGCTTTTACTTTTCTTGCAGCTTTTTTGGTTTTGTTTTCTTTTCTTTTCATTTTGAGGGCTTTGGGTGAAAAAAAGTCTCGTTACTTAATCTAAATTTCCCTCGTGAAATAAAATTGCGTTTGCGTTTGCGTCTCTCTCTCTCTCTCTCTCTCTCATCTCTCTCTCTCTCTCTCCCTCTCTCTTCTCTCTATCTCTTCTCCTCTCTCTCCTCTCTCCCCTCTCTCCTTATCTCTCTCTCCCCTCTCTTTTGCTCTCCCTCTCTTGCTCCTCTATTTCTCTCTCTCCCTCTCTCTCTCTCTTTCTCTCTCTATCTTCCCCTCTCTCTCATTTATCATCTCCCTTTCCCCACAACTGTCATTACTTCCTCCTCCCCATCCTTCCCCATTGGAAATAAGAGGCAGACAGAAAAGAAGAAAAGAAAAGAGGAGAGAAGAGAAGGACGATAAGGAAGAGAAGAGAAGGAAGAGAGAAGGAGAGAAGGGAAGAGAAGAGAAGAGAAGAGAAAGAAAAGAAGAGAAAGAAGAGAAGGAAGAGAAGAGAAGAGAAGGAAGAAAAAGAGAAGGAAGATAAAGAAGAGAAAGAAAAGAAGAGAAGGAAGAGAATAGAAGAGAAGAGGGAAAGGGAAAAGAAAGAAGAGAAAGAAGAGAAGAAAAAGAAAAGGAAGAGAAGAAAGAGAAAGAAGAGAAGAGAAGAGAAAAAGAAGAAAGAGAAAAGGGAAAAGTAGTGAAGGGGAAGAGAAGAGGGGGAAGAGAAGGAAAAAAGAAAAGGAAGAGAAGAGAAGAGAAGGGAAAATAAGAGAAGAGAAAGAAAAGAAGAGAAGGAAGAGAATAGAAGAGAAGAGAAGGAAGAGAAGAGAAAGGGAAAAGAAGAGAAAAGAAGAAAAGGAAGAGAAGAGAAGAGAAGGAAGAGAAAAGAAGAGAAGAGAAGAAGAGTAGTGAAGAGAAGAGAAGAGGGGGAAGAGAAGGAAGAAAAGAAAAGGAAGAAAAGAGGGAAAGGGGAAATGAAGAGAAGAGAAGGAAGAGGGAAAAGGAGAGAAGGGAAGGGAAGAGAAAAGAAGAGAAGGAAGAAAGAGGAAGAGATGGAAGAGAAGAGAAGAGATGGGGAAAACGAAGAGAAGAGATGAAGCGAAGAGAAAGATTAAGGAAGAGAGGGAAGGAAGAGAAGAGAAGAGAAGATTAGGAAGGGAAGAGAAGGAAGAGAAGAGGAGGGAAAGGGAAAAGAAAAGGAGAGAAGGAAGGGAAGAAGGAAGAG
Source organism: Rapana venosa (assembly GCA_028751875.1). NCBI lineage: Eukaryota > Metazoa > Mollusca > Gastropoda > Neogastropoda > Muricidae > Rapana > Rapana venosa. The sequence continues at coordinate 22,898,543 of CM054141.1, forward strand.
AAGAGGAGAGAAGGAAGAGAAGAGAAGAGAAAGAAGGGAAGAAAAGAAGAGAAGGAAGAGAAGTGAAGTGAAGAGAGGAGAAGAGGAAGAAAAGAAAGGAAGAGAAGTGAAGGAAGAGAAGAGAAAAAAGTGAAGAGAAGAGAAGAGAAGTGAATAGAGAGAAGAGAAGAGGAGAGAAGGGAAAGGAAAAAAGAGAAGAGAAGTGAAGAGAAAGAAAGAAGTGAAGAGAGAGAAAGGAAGAGAAGAGGAGGAAGAGAAGGGAAGGAAGAAAAGAAGAGAAGTGAAGAGAAGAGAAGAGAAGTGAAGAGAAGAGTAGAGGAGAGAAGAGAAGTGAAGAGAAGTGAAGAGAAGTGAAGAGAAGTGCGCTGATTTGGTATGTAGGCCAGCAGTGATGTCATGTGTCATGTGCAGTAACGTGCTGTGTTGTGCTGTGCTGTTCTGTATTGTGCTGTGCTGTGCTGTGCTATGCAGTGTTGTGCTGTATTGTGCTGTGCTGTGCTGTGCTATGCAGTGTTGTGCTGTATTGTGCTGTGCTGTGCTATGCAGTGTTGTGCTGTATTGTGCTGTGCTGTGCTATGCAGTGTTGCTGTATTGTGCTGTGCTGTATTGTGCTGTGCTGTGCTGTGCAGTGCTGTGCTGTGCTATGCAGTGTTGTGCTGTGCTGTAATGTGCTGTGCTGTGCTGTGCTGGGCATATTGCGACAGTGCAGCTGCAATAATCAACGCCGCCCGTGCTGAAACATGTCTTCACGTTGCCGTTTCGCTTAAAGCCTCGCTCAATGTTCACTGTAATCCCTGGTTGGTATGCGGCTACCTATATGGTGGTGGTGGTGGGGGTGGGGGTGTACGGTCACATAGACAACACTCTGACCATTGGTGAGCCTCGGAGCCCTAGCTGGGAACGAACAACATCAATGGGGAGTAGTTAGTTCCTTTCCAGTATTGTGCGTTTGGTGGTGTGTTTTTGCTTTGCTTTGTTTGCTTTGTTTTGTTTTGCCGTACTAGAGTTGGCTTTGTCTACTCAAGTTCAGTACATGTGTACTGAGGCCAGAGACTCCATAGAACACTTCTTATGGGATTGTAGATATACCAGAGCTTTTTGGACAAGTTTAGAAAATGTTATTAAAGAACGATGCACAGATGCCTGTAACATAACATTTTTCCGTAATGTAGTCATTTTGGGGGTAGATCGACACCTAAAAACATATAAGATCTTTGATTTGATCATGCTGCTTGCAAAGTTACACATCTACAGAGGCAAAATTGATAGACAAGTACCAACACTTTCTGTTTTTCAGGCACAGCTACACAATAGATTTAAAACCGAGCAGTATAATGCTAGAATTGCAAATAACCTTATGAAATTTGAAATAGAATGGACTCGCTCCAAATCAGTATTTCTTTTCCCATACAGGATGACTAAACCATCAGGGGACACCCAGCTTCAGACAAAACAAAAATAACATCCCATCATCAAGCCCTCCTGGCATGGGGCAGGGAGGCTGGCAACTGACCATCACCTCCTGTAATAGTCTTCAAATGGCATGGTGTGTAAATGGTGCACTGTATAAACACAAACAAACAAACAAACGAACGAAACATAGTGTTGACCTCTCCACTGTTATCAAAAGCTGATAATAATTTACAATTACCGTCAATAGGTACAAATGTTCTCTTTATTAGTGCACCTGCACTCTAGTACATTTACCATTGTCTAAATGTCTGCCTTGTGTTTATGTTCATGTTTCTTGTTCAGTTACCTATATATAGTTTTAGATTGTGGGAAATTTTTGGTTTTTTTCGAATAATGGACAAAAATTTAAATTTTAAATGATGGGAATAAAGTTGTAACTGGTTACTTCCCACTTTTTTTTTTCCCCCACTGTATTTTGTCAATTATATAAAATTGGGGGAAGTAAAATACATTTTTTTCTGAGATCGAAGTTTTGGCCATTTTTTTTTAAACTTTTTCTTCCTGTTTTAACGTTTCAAAATTTGTCTGACAATGTTCGGGTTAACATTGCTATCCACTAAAACAGCCCCTTTGGCGGGGAACGACTGTATGATCTCCCTTGAAACCCCTTTTGATGGGAAAAAAGGGAAACCCCCAAGAACAAAAGGGACAAAGTTTCTTACCCACTTATTTTTATATACATTTTTACCACTATTTTTTCATATTTTTTACTTCTGGTCTACTTTCTCTTTTGCTGGCAGCAGTGGTAGACCACAAAAATTTATCTTTTTTATATTTAAAGGGCCCGCAAAAAAACTTTTTCTAAATTTATGGGGGGGTTTTTTCTTGCGTTAGTACCACAGAGGTTGAGGGGGATTTCCCTCAACCAGGGGGGCCAAAATCGAGCGGGTTTCAGGGCCAAAGGATGGTCCTTACTAAATTTATTCCCTAAAAAATTGCCTTTAAAATTTTTATAATGTAGTAAAATTATTTTTTTCCCAAATTCTTCGACAAATCATTTTTATGTTGGGAATGGGGGTTGGGGTTTAACCGACTACCTGCGTTTTGGGTTTCCTCTCTGTATTTTTTTCCCTTTTCTCTCTCTTCTCCCCCCCTTTTCTCTCTCTTTTCTCTTCTCTCCCCTCTTATTTTTTATATATATATTTATATATATATTTTTATTTTATGTGTATATGGGGTGTGGGGGTGTGTGTTTTACAAAGGCTTTTTCTTTGATAACCTGGAAATGTCAGGAGAACACATACACGCCTGAAAAGCCCCATTATACACACAATGCACATTTTGCGGGGGTTTGGGGGAGCTTAGAAAAGGGGGGGAGCACAACACGCCCAATTTTTAAAGGGGGGTTTGGGCGGGGGACGTTGCTTTTTTTTGGTTTTCTGGGGAATGAAGTTTTTTTAAACATGGATTGAATCTGAAACCCACAAATAATGTTTTGGATTTTACTGCTGTACCAAAACCAATGTTCCCCAATGACTTTCAAAAAATGAAAATGTTGTAAAAAAAAGAAAAGAAAAAGTTAAATTTCTTGTTTTCTTTGAATTTTTTTTTTTGTTTCGGGAAATTTGGAAAAATTCTAAATTTTTATTAATAATTATGTCACTTTTAATTTTTTTTTTGTGCTGTGAAAAATTAGTTATGCTGTGTTTTTGTGTTTGCCCTTCGGGCAAAAAATTATGTGTTTTTTGCTGTGTGACAATAATTTTTGGTTTTGTTTTTTGGGGTTGTGTTGTACGCATGCATGGTGTGTGTGTTTTGGGGGGAGGGGGGGGGGGGGTAAACGGTGTAAAATTTAAGGTGCGGTTACTCCCTGTTCTGATTTGTTTAATGCATGTTTTTTTTAAATAGGGATTTTATTTTTGCTCACTTCAAAAAACCAATCTGAATTTTTGAGCCCTTAAGAGAGACAGACGACAGACAAGACGGGCCAGACAGAGACAGACAGGGGGAAAGGACCCCAAAAAACGAGGGGGGGGGGGGGGGCGGGAAAGGAGGTCCACCAAAAAGGTTTTGATGTTGGCCCTCTGCCAGCTTCTCTCCACCTGCCGGGACGGGGACGACGGGGAGAGAGAGACAGGACACGAACACAGAGAGAGACACAAGACAGGACTCAGGGGAGAGGACACAGAGACCGAACCAAGGAGAGACACAGACCAAAAAAACCAGAGAGGAGAAACGAGAAAAGGGGACACAGAGGACAGGAAAAACGGGGAGAGAGACAGAGAAGAGAGACGAGACCGAGAAAAGAGACACAGAGACAGAGACACAAGAAAAGAAAACACAGAGAAGAGACACGAGACAGAGAGAGACGGGGAGAGAGACAGAGGAGAAAAGCAAGAAAACGAGACACAGAAGGAGACACAGAGACAAGAAACAGAGAGGGGACCCCCAAACGAGCCCAGAGACACGAGACAGAAAACAAAAGAGAAAAGAAAAACAGAACGGGAACCAAAAAACAGAGAACGAGCCCGAGAGAAAGGGGGGGAGAGACAGAGAGAGAACACACAGAGACAAGACACAGAAAAGAGAGCCACAGAGACAGAAAACACAGAGACACAGAGACAGAGACGAGAGAGACAGGAGATGAGAAGGAGAGGGGGTAAACAAAAAAAAGACAGACGGGGAAAAGAGGGGGGGGGGAGAGGGGGAAAACAGAAAGCAGAAAGAGGGAGAGGGAGATGGGGAGAAAAGAGGGAGAGAGAGGGAGGAAGGGAAAAAAAAAGGACACAGAGAGAGGGAAGAGGGGGGGAAGAGAAGGGGAAGAAAAAATGGAGAGAGAGAGGGAGAGAGAGGGAGGAAGAGAGAAAAGACAGAGAGAGAGGGAGAAAAGGGGGGGGAAAAGAGAGAGGGAGAGAGAGAAAAGAGACAGAGGGGAAGAGAAGATGGAGAGAGGGGAGGGGGGAGAGAGGGAGGGGACAGGAGAGAGACAGAAGAGAGGACAAAAGGGGGGAAAAGGGAGGGGGGAGAGAGAGGGAGAGAAAAGGGGGAGAGGGGACAAGAGAGACAGAGAGAGGGGGAGAGAGACAGAGAAGACGAGAGAGAGGGAGAGAGAGACAGGGGGAGAGAGGGGGAAGAGAGAGATAGAGAGAGACAAGCGGGAGAGAGACATAGCCCAGAGAGAGAGAGAGGGGGGACAGAGTTTACGGGAGAGAAAAGGAAGAAATACAGAGACAGACGGGAAAAGAGAGAGCATTTCATTTTCCCCGTCTGCTTTCCCCCGCTAACCCTTTTTCATATACACGGCCCATTTTAAATGGAACAGGACAGACAACAGCCCAGACAGAAAACAGAAAAGGCGGGGCAGGTTTGCGGGCGGGCAATAGATAGTAGATAGATAGGGGAGAGAGAAGAGGGGGAGAGAAAAGAGAGAGAAGAGGGGGAAAGAGGGGAGAGAGAGAGGGGCAGCAGACAGACAGACGGAAAAGCAGATCGTTTTTGGCAGACAGACAGACGACAGAGGGGCAGGCAGGCAGGAAAGGCGGAGAGGGGGAGATGGGAGAGAAGAGAGGGAGAGAAAGGGGAGAGAGAGAGAAAAGAGAGAGAGAGAAGAGAGAGAAGACAGACAAACAAACAAAAGACAGGCAGAGAGATAGATGATGGGTTTAGATGAAAGAAATAGATAGATAAAATAGATAGTTTCCCAGTATATAGAGGGCAACAGACAGACAGACAAAACTGATAGTTGAGATAGTTATAAAGAAAAAGATAGATTAATAGATGAAAGATAGAAAGATAGGTAATAGGTAGGAAGAAAAGAGAGACAAAAAGGGAAAGGGAAAGGGAAAGGGAAATGGAAAGGGAAGGGAAAGGGAAAGGGAAAGGGAAAAAGGGGAAGGAAGGAAGGGAAGGGAAAGGAAAGGGAAAGGGAAAGGGAAAAGGGTGGTGTGGGAAAGGAAGGGGGGGGATGACACTGATTTAGGTGACAGCTTTTAAATTCCCAAAGACACAGGGATCATCGATCCATAGTTCCCTGCCTTGATGTGCCCCTCTCCTCTCTCTCTCTCTCTCTCTCTTTTCCTTTTCGCTATCTCTCGTCTCTCCTTCTCTTTTCTCACTCTCGGGTCTTTTCTCTCCCCTCTACCTTTTTTCCTCCCGCCTCTCTTTGTCTGTCTCTATATCTCTCGTCTCGTCTCTATTCTATCTCTCCCCGGGGAGGGTGGGCCTCGGGGTTAAAACATTGCGCTCGCAATCTGACGACCTGGGTTCTTTCCCCGTTCAAGGGGATTTTTTCCTCGGAGTTAATTCAGTCCCGGGGGATTTTCCCAGTTCCCCAAAAGCCCCTTGGGAAAGGAGACAAATAACCGGAACGCACGCGAATATCTTGGGCCCCAAAAGTTAAATCCTTTTTCCGTTTTGTTCGTAAGATTTGGCCATTTGTGGGGCCGGGGGGAAACGATGATAAAATTTAAAAAAAACCGCAAACAAAAGGGGGATAGATGAAAAAAAGCAAAAAAAAAAGCTTTTTCCCATTATCCCGATAGAAAAAAAAAAAAAAAAATTTTTTTTTTTTTAAAATTTTTTTCCCCTTTTTTCCTCCCCTCTGTTTCTCTTTTCTCTCTCTCTCCCTTCTCTTCTTCCTTTCTTTTTCTTTTCTCTCTTCTTCTCCCCTCCCCCCTCTCCCTTTTTCTCTCTGTTTTGTCTCTTTATTCCCCCCCTTTGGGTTTGTCTTTTAATTCATCTCCTCCCCCCCTCTCTTTTGTCTCTTTTATTCTCTGTCTTTTTGTTTTTTCTTTTTTTCCCTTTCTTTTTCCTTCCCCTTCTTTGTTTTGTCTCTTTTCCCCTTTCTCTCCCCCTATCTCCTCCCCTCTTCTTTTTTCCCCCCTTCCCCTCTAATTTTTCCCCTCTTTTTCTCTCCCCCTCCCCTTCCTTTTTCCTTTTCTTTTACCTTTTTGGCCCCTTTGTTTTTTTTCTTGTCTTTAACGGGGGGGGGGGGGGGGGGGGGGGGGGGGGGGGGGGTTTTTTTTTTTTTTTTTTTTTTTAAGGGGGGGGAGGGGGGGGGGGGGGGGGGGGTTTTGGGAGTTAATGGCAAAAAAATTTACTTTCAGTTTTCCCGTGTTCAAAAATTCTCTCCATTGGCTTTTTTTCCCCCATATACAAAAATGGGAAAAAGAAAGAAAAGAGAAAGAGGAGAGGAGACGGTAAATTCATAAAGGAATACGGAAAAATTATTTCCCGAACCAAAACCCAAATGCTGTTTTTTTTGGCCGGGGCAGCAACGGGAAAATTGGTTCAGCTTTTACCCCTTTGCAGCCGGGTGTCCCCCCCCCCCCCCCCCCCCCCCCACACCCCCAAAAAACCCCTTTTTTCGGGCCCTTTCCCACTGCGTCACTCCCCTCTCTCTCTCTCTCTTTTCTCTCCCCTCCCCCTCCCCCCTTTTTCTCTCTTTTTTTGTGGGGGGTTTTTGCCCAATTTTTCCAAAGTATGGATTTTTCAGTGTTGGTTTTGTGAATGCAGTTAAGAAAAAGATGGGGTCAAAAAGGAGAGGGTGGGGGGGGGGTGGGGGGGGGGTGGGGGAGGGGGGGGGGGGGGGGGGGGGGGGGAAAGGGAGAGGGGTTTGGGAAAAAGAGGGAAGAAGATGATGATGATCTATAAGGGGGCCCGGGAGAAGGGCCCAAAACCCCTTGATTCCATTGTAAAAAAATTTGGGACAGTGGGGAAGTCAAATGAAAAAAAAACAAAAATTCCGCTTACTTCGGCATGGGTGAATTTAGTAAGTGTGGTTGGGTTTTAGTGTTTGTGTTTTGTGTGGGGTTGTGTTAGTGTTGGTTAAATTTTTGTTTTAGTGTTGTGTGTGTTAGTGTTAGTGTGGGGTTAGTGTTGTGTTAATTTTTGTTTGTGTTAGTGTGTGTTAGGGGTTAGTGTGTGTTGTGTGTGTTTTGTTTTTTTAAAGTTTGGTGTGGTGTTAGTGTTTTTGTTAGTGTGTGGTGGGGAGGTTAGTGTGTGGGTTGTGTTAGTGTTGTGTGTGTTTTTTTTTTATGTGTGTTAGTGTGTGGTGTTAGTGTTAGTGGGTTTGTGTGTTTTTAGTTTTTAGGGGGTGTTAGTGTTAGGGGTGGTAGTGTTTTGTGTTAGTGTGTGGTGTGTTTGTGTTAGTGTTAGGTGTGGTAGTGTTAGTGTGTGGTATGTTGGTTAGTGTTAATGTTAATGTTAGTGGTTTTGGTTTTTGTTTGTGTTAGTGTGTGGTGTTATTGGGTTTGTGTGTGTTATGCAGTGGTGGTGTTAGTGTATGTTAGTGTTAGTGTTAGCATCGTTTAGTGTTTTGGGTTTGTGTTAGTTTTGTGTTGGTTAGTGTAATGCCCCTGTGTGGTGTGCGCGCGCGCCCCCGCACGCGCGTTTTTTTTTCAACTCCATCAGTCAGTTTTTTTTTCTCCCCTCTCTCTCTTCTCTCTCTCTCTCTTCCCTCCCCTCCCCTCCCCTTTCTCTCTCCCTTCTCTCTCTCTCTCTCTTCCTCTCGGTGCCCCCCTTTTAAAAAACATTTCCTAATTCGTAAATTTTCCCCCCCCCTTTCTCTAAAGAGAGTGTTGTGGGGTAGGGACAGTATAGCAGTGATCAGGTTCCATCAGCCCCCCCCCCCCCCCCTCCCCCCCCCTGTTTCGGGTTTTCAGTCACCCTGGAGCTTGGGTCCGGGAGAACAGGGAAAGGGGAGGGGCAGGAGGGGGGAGTAACCACTGGGGGGGGGGGGGGCCCGGTTTTTATTAAAAAAATTTTTTTTATTATTATTATTAAATTTTCATCATTTACTATTTAAAAATTATTATTGAAAGTTACCCAAAGGGAAAATGGCCCCCTTTACTGGAAAATAGCTGTTTCAAAGCAAAAGTTGACTGGGTTTAAGTGTGGGGATTTGGGAATACCTATTTGGGTAGGGATGGGGGGGAAAAAATTATTTTACGCTGTTCTATTCAGTTTTGATGCAGACCCGGGCCCCTGCCCTTTGGGTTTGTTTGGGTTTTGTAAAGCTTGCACAAAAAAAAGAAATTTCGCCTAAGATCCCAGGTTTTTGGGGTTCCCGACTGCGGGACAGCGGAACACCACTATTCCCCAGCAGGGAGGGACACGTTTACCTTTTTTCACGGGGCTCTGCTACACTTGGCCCGCGCTGGGCAGGAAACTATTTGCCCAAAAAGAATACTGAACGTGCACTGGGAAAGACCCCCGGAAAAGCGAGTACGAAGCCCCACAAAATCAGCAGATCGCCCCTCTTATTGTCCTCAAAGTGAAGCTTTTTCCCCCCCTTTCCCAAAAAAACCATCCCCGCAGATGCTTTACACCCCCCCCCCCCCCCCGGGTGCCCGCAGCTTCAGGGAAAGGCAGAAAAACCACAGGACTCCGGAAAACCATGAAAATGGGGGGAAAGGAAGAAAGGGGAAGGGGGAGGAGGAGGGGGGGGCTACAGGACGCTGGAAAATGAGGGGAAGGGGAGAGAAACTGGAAACAGGGAAAAGGGGAAGGGAAAGGGGAAGGGGTTTTGGGAAAACTGAAAAAAGCCCTTTACTGACTGTCCCGTTTAAAGGGGGCAAATTTTTCATGGCGCTGCCTCCCCCTAAATTAAAAAATCAGGGTTTGAGCTGTTTTTTGCAAGTACAACCCCTCCCCTGTGAGCTGTGCCTGGGTACAAGTAAACTAGAATAAATGCGGGGAAAACATCTTCAAAATAATTATAGGGGGGTTTTTATTTCACTGTACAAATGTCTTCTGAAAATGTGCCCGCTACAAATAGATAGAATAGTGCAGGGCGGGGTTGGAGGGCACCTGTCAATGGTGCTTCTCTCCCTTTGGGTGAACATAAGTGAATCTAATTTCCCTGGTTTCCCTGTCCTCTGCATTTGCCCAAAGTGCTGCAGGCGCTTCAGGTCCCCGCATGTGAAACAAGGAAAGAAAAGGGGTTCCCGCGGGGGTGGAGTCTGCCTCAAGGTGGAAACTTTTGTTCCAAAAGTCCCAAATCTCTCAGTCATACCCCGGGGGGTTAGAGTTTCAACCGGAAAAAAATCTTGTTTCAATGTTTACAGTTTTTCACCGTTTTTAAATTCTGTTTCAGATTTTAAAAAAAAATATATTTGGGGTTTTTTTTTTTTTCTGTTCCAGGGCAACAAAGTTCAGACCTTTTTTCAAAGCTTGCAACCAAACAGCCCAGCCTTTTTTTCTCAAACACACAAAAAAAGTCCCGGAGGTTGGGCGAAAATTGACAAACCATAGCCAAAAGGGGTGTAGCAGACTGGGGAGCGGGCATGGTGTAGCAGAATGTACAGGGGCATGGGTAGCAGAAAATGGTTTTAGCAGACATGGTTTTAGCAGACTTTGCAGACAGGTGTACAGACATGGTGTAGCGGGGCCCTGGGGGTAGCAGATATGTACGACATGTTTGCAGACCTGTAGCAAAACATGGTGTAGCGACATGGTGTAGCAGACATGGTGTAGCAGACATGGTGTAGCAGACCTGTAGCAGAAATTTAGCGACAAGGTTTAGCAGAAAGTAGCCCGACATGGGGGCAACATGGTGTAGCAGACATGTAGCAGACATGGTGTAGCAGACATTTTACAGACATGGGGTGCAGACATTTTGCAGACCAAAGGTGTAGCAGACATGTAGCAGACCAATTGGAAGGTGTAGCAACCCTGGGACAGACATGGGGGAAAACAGCCCTGGTGTAAACAAACATGGTTTGCAGGAAAATGGTGTAAACCGACAGGTGTAGAAACATGGGGTGCAGCAGGTTGTTTTAAACAGACCTTGGGTAGGGAACATGGTTTAAAAAGACATGGGGTAAACAAACATGTAGCAACATGGGTAGCAGACATGGGGAGCAGGACATGGTGGGTAAAACAAAGAAAATGTAGCAACAAGGTGTAGCAGACATGGTGTAGCAGACATTAGCAGGGCATGGGGTTTTAGCAGCCTTTTAGCCGACCCTTTTAAGGAAAATGGGGTAGCCCGACTTGGGGAGCAGAACAATGTAGCAGAATGGTTTTAGCAGGGCATGTAGGGGACATGGTGTAGCAGACATGGTTAAACAGAAAGTAGCAGACCCGGTGTAGCAGACATGGTGTACAGAATGGGGTACAGACATGTGGTAGCAAAGGGGAACAACGGTGTAGCTAATGTACCGAAAGGGTACAACATGGGTAGCAGACATGGTGTAAACAGACCTTTTAGCAGATAAAAGAGTGGGGTTTTGAGTTTTTAGCAGCCCTTTGGGGTTTGCAACATTTTTAGCAGACAGGTTTTAGCAAAAATTTTAGCAGGGCAAAGGTGTAGCAGAATGGATGAGCTGGGGTTAAAAAGTTTGCAGACATGGTGTAGCAGAAAGTAGAGACATGGGGTAGCAGACCCTGGGGTAGCCCGGAAAATGGTGTAGCAAAATGGTGTAGGGAGGACATGGGGGAAAGCAGAATGGTTGGTGTAGGGAACATGGTTAAACAGACATGTAGCAGACATGGTGGGGAGACATGTAGCAACATGGGGGTAGCCGACATGGTGTACAGACATTGGGGGTAGCAGAAAGGGGTAGCAGAATGGTGTAGCCCAAAATGTAGCCGAATGGTGTGGGAAAACAGGTTTGCAACATGGTGTAACAGGGAAAGTAGCAGACATGGTGTAGCAGCCCTGGTTTTTAGAGACATGGGTAGCAGACATGGGGTAGCAGACCCCTGGGTTTTAGCAGACATGGTTTTAGCCCGAATGGTGTAGCAACATTTTAGCAGATAAAAGGTTGTAGCCCCCCATGGTGGTAGCAGGGGCATGGTTTTTAGCAGAATGTAGCAGACCCTGGGTGCAGAATGGTTGAAGCAGACATGGTGTACCCACATGGGGTTTTGGTTGGGAGCAGACATGTAGCAGAAATGTGCAGACATGGTTTTAGCGAAATTTGGAAGTAGGGAGACAATTTGGTGTAGCATAATTTTAGCCCGACATGGTGTAGCAGGGCATTTTACAGACTGTAGCAGACATGGTGTTTGCAGGCATGGTGAAACAGACATGGTGGTAGCAGAATGGTTTTAGCAGCAATGTAGCGAATGGTTTTAGAGGGCATGGGTAGCAAATGGTGTAGCGACAGGGGAGCAGAATTAGCAACATGGTGTGCAGACATTGTAACAGAATGTAGCAGATTGGTGAAACAGACATGGTGTAGCAGACATGTTGTAGCAGACATGGTTTAGCAGACATGGTGTAGCAGACATGGTGTAGCAGACATGGTGTAGCAGACATGGTGTAGCAGACATGTAGCAGACATGGTGTAGCAGACATGTAGCAGACATGGTGTAGCAGACATGGTGTAGCAGATATGGTGTAGCAGACATGGTGTAGCAGATATGGACTATGCTTCGTGCACTGACTTCAAGGACGTAACTGAGCATAGAAAGTATACAGTCAGAAAAATCACCCCCACCCCCCTCCCTTCCATTACCACTTAGAAAGTTCCTTTACCTCGCATCATTCTCCAGCTACTGTCTGTCTCTCTGTGTATCTCTGTTTTTGTCTCTCTCTGTCTGTGTCTCTCTCTGTCTCTCTCTCTGTCTCTCTGTCTGTGTCACTCTCTCTTTGTCGATTCTGTCTCTATCTCTCTGTGGGCTCTCTGTCTGTTTCGGTCTCTGTCTCCCCTTTGTGTTTCTCTCTGTTTTCTGTCTGTCGTCTGTCCTCTCTGTCTGTCTGTCTGTATGCATCTCTCTCTTTTCTCTCTCTCTCCCCTCTCGCTCTCTCTCCTCTTCTCTCTCTCTCTCTCTCTCTCTGACCGCCTTCTGGCTCCAACACCAGACATCAGATAAATCAAAGGGGGACACCATCCTTCCCAGACAACGTCACGGAAACAAGGGGTTTGGAGGGGGGATGGTAGATGAGGGAGGCGGAAGGGAGAGAGCCAGAGCTATCAGATGACAGGGCAAGATAGGCGGCCTCCTTCTGTGACCCCTGCCCCCTCCTCTCCCCTAATCACAGCCCTGTGTCATGGCGTGTTCCTGTTTCTGTGACTCCCCTCTCCCCCTCCTCCTCCCTCTCCTCCTCCCTCTCCTCCTCCTCCTCCTCCTCCCCTCCTCTCCTCTAATCCAGCCCTGTGTCATGACGTCGTCCTGTTTCTGTGACTTCCTCCTCCTCCCCCTCCTCCTCCCACTCCTCTCCTCTAATCACAGCCCTGTGTCATGACGTGGTCCTGTTTCTGTGACTTCCCTCTCCTCCCCCTCCCCCTCCTCCTCCTCCTCCCCCTCCTCCTCCTCTCCTCTAATCACAGCCCTGTGTCATGACGTGGTCCCCGCGGCCCTGCTCTCCCGAAGCTCCGCCCAGTCCTGGCAAGCCCTGCCCTGTGCCCAGCTGTCCTGCCCTCTACTCCACCAGGGACAACTCCCTCAGCTACACTGCATGGGACATCAGTGGTTCCACAGATGAACAAAGTCCCCGGTTTGAATGTCGCCTAAAGCCGAACATTTTCCCCGATCTACTTCACTAGCTTGGGTCCGCAGCTTGAGACGTACCCTTCATACGTTACGTTCTTTGAGTCCCTACGCTGTGTAGCGTTTGGCATTTTGCACAACGTGCTTTGGGATCAGCCATGACGAAACCTCCAGGCGGCTTCAGAAAAGTGGATAATGATGTACTTCCTTCCTGCTTCTCTGTCCCCTCACCGGGTGCCAGTGGATAACTCAGCATGATTGTCATCACAGCGGCAGTCCTGAGGCTTCACAGCATGAGTTCGAGTCTGTGTGGCACTTGTTGGATGATTGGATAAAGCATTTTATGATCTACCAGGTCAACTGATGTTCAGACCTGCCAAACTCTTGTTCAGCATTGTGTATAGATGTCACGCAGAGGAATAAATATGCATGTTAAATATTCCATAACCTCCTGGGATGCTTAAGTAGGACCATAGCCAGAATGCACACAAAGCTCCAATCACAGGCTGGGCTGTACAGTTTGTTAGATATCAGCGGAGTTAGCTTTTAGCAGATTAACCTGACGTATTTGGAATGTTCTGCACACTATGACTTATTTGTAGGAAAACAGACACAGGAACGAAAATGGACACGTCTGTTTGATCGGTTAACTTTGTCCGTGTTTTCTTGGCTGAATTCATTGGGGGTTTACACAGCCTGAAAGGCGCCTTGCCAGTGAGTCCAAGCAGCTTTGCCTTGGCGAAAACTGCAGTAACCATCAAAGTCAGGAAGTGTGTGGCGTGGCACAAGCCCTCAGACAACACCAGCAAAGTATGGCGGCTATGCCAATGTCTGGAATCTGTATCCTGCATGTCAGTGTAAACTAGTCTGTGTCGACTGCTCTGTCGGCGTCTGTTTGTCTTTCGTCTGTTTGTGTCTGTTTCTCTCTGTTCCTGACAATGTCTGTCTCTCTGCCAGCCTGTCTGTTTTTGCGTGTCATTTTGTCTGACTGTCCATCTGTTTGTCTGTCTGTCTGTCCTTCCTCCCTCTCCCTGTCTTCACCTACCCATTTGTCTCTTTCTCTAAACTGTGTGGATTTGTGAGTTGGTGGGTCAACATGAGGTTGTTCCCATGCATGAGCATGCACACTTAACGTGGCTGCCTATGTGTGGAGCAAATAAGGACACGACAGCCACATTCAGAGAGGGACGGTCAGAGAGAAAGTCAGAGTGTAGCGGAGCATTCCCATTTGATAAAACTGACATTCCTCTCAGCATGCATAGCATCTGCTGCAGCAGGCGTTCTGGTTTGGAGCTGTTGAGTTCAAGCCCTCCACCTCTTCTGGCCTCAGTCACAGTGGTGGGGGGAGTTGTGTTTAAAAGAGTTGATCTATCTATTCACACTGTTCCAGGCCCATGGATGTCTACAGAGGTCGCACAACTGATATCTGCAGTTATGGATTGTCAAAACACAGATGTCCATGAAAGTAATAGAGCATGCCATCAGGACTTGAAGAAATAGGCTGGACAGGCATCTTGTGACCAGCATGAGTATGACATCAGGGAACATTCCTTACACATAAGACTATTGACAGAAACTAACTGCAACACAACATCATGGAACATTCCTTACACATAAGACAACTGACAGAAACTAACTGCAACACAACATCAGGGAACATTTCTTACACATAAAACTACTGATAGAAACTAACTGCAACACAACATCAGGGAACATTCCTTACACATAAGACTCATTCACTCACTCACTCAGTCCCATGTCCCAAAGGACGTAGGGGGGACATGAGAGAAGACGCAACAGAGATCTTTTTCCATGCTTCATGATCCTGTGTGGCTAGAAGAAGGTGTTGCAGGGGTTGGGCGGTCCAGTCTTTGATGTTGTCAACCCATGATTTCTTTTGGCGGCCTCTTCTTCTCTTGCCTTCAACCGTTCCCTGCATATGGTTTTTGCTAAGGTGTTGTGTCTTGTGGTGTGGTCAAACCACATCAGTTTTCTCCTCTTTATGGTGGAGAGCAGAGGTTCTTGGAGGCCCATACGCTTTTTGATTTCTTCTTTCACATAGTTGTTGGTCTTGTGTTCTTTGTATGATATTTTGAGGAGTCTTCTGTGGCACTTGTTCTCGAATGCTTGGATTCTCCTCTCTAGCTCTGCTGACAGGGTCCATGATTCACAGCCATATAGGAGGATAGATATCACGAGGGATTTGTAGAGGTGATATTTGGTTCAGAAGCTGCTGTTGTTGTTTCTGATGATCCTCTCGAGTCTGGCTAGAGCAGATGTTGCTGTTGTAATGCTAGCTTTCACTTCATTGTTTGATGTGCCATCTTTTGTTAGGATGGAGCCTAAGTATTTGAATTGGCTCACCTCTTCCAGTATTTCTCCATTCATCTTTATTTCCGTGCTGTCATTACTAGCGCTGTTGACCATGATCTTTGATTTCTCTGTACTGACCTCCATGCCGTATGCGCTCGCTCGATCTGATAGACTATCGGTGAGGTTTTGCAGTTCTTGTTTGCTGCCGCCCATGAGGTCAATGTCATCTGCAAATCTGAGGTTGCAAAGGGGTCTTCCACCAATGGAGATGGAAGTGTGGTGGTTTTGCAGTTTTCTCTGTCACGATGTTTTCGAGGAAGAGGTTCAAAAGTACAGGTGAGAGAAGGCAGCCCTGACGGACCCCAACCGTGGTCTTGAAAAACGCCCATTGTGATTGTTCATGAAAACTGCACTTCTTGCGTTCTCGTACAGTGCCTTGATGACTTCAATGAGGCAGTTGTCAATGTTGAAGTGCCTGAGTACTTGCCAGAGGCCGTCATGCCATACCCTGTCAAAGGCCTTTTTGAAGTCTATGAAATTGTGATACAAGTCTTTTGGTGTTGGAGATGTTTCTCTATCAGAATTCTCAGATTGAAAATTTGTTCCATTGTGCTGCGCTTTGGTCTAAAGCCGGCTTGTTGTTCTGCCAGGAGTTTTCCGCTTGGTTTTTCAGTCTGTTGAGGACTACCCACAGCATGATCTTGCTAGGATGGCTTATGAGACTGATGGTTCTATAGTTCTGGCATTGCTTGAGGTTTCCTTTCTTTGGTAGGGGTATTACAAGAGACTGTGTCCATTCTTCTGGCCATTCTTTGGTGTCGTGAATCTTCTGACAAAGTTCTGTGAATCGCCTTGCTGTTTCATTCCCTCAATTTTTTATGAGTTCAGCTGGGATGTTATCGATTCCAGGGGACTTTCCCTTTTTCAATTGTTTGATAGCTGTGTCTACTTTACACCTTAGTATTGGTGGGTCTTTATCTTGGTGTTCAGGGTTTTTTTTCAGAAACTATGTTGGTATCTGGCCGTAGTGGGTTATACAATCCCTCACAGTATTCCGTCCAGCGTTGGAGGATGGCATTGCTTTCCGTTAAAATATTTCCTTCTTTGTCTTCAATAATAGAGGCTTTAGGCTGTGTGGTTTTCGTTAGTGATTTCAGAGTGTCGTAAGCTGTTTTGCTGTTTCCCTTGGCCATTCCAACTTCGATGCTGTGGCATTGTTCTTCTATCCACTCTTCTTTGGCTTCTCTCATCTTTTTCCTCACTTCTCTGTGGCTATTCCTGTATTTGTTGTTGGCTTCTTGACTTGTGAACTTTTGTTTCTTAAGCTCTCGTCTTTTGTCGCAGAGGTCAAGAACCTCATTTGTCACCCATCCAGGGTTGTTTCTTTGTTCTGCTTCTTCCTAATGTTTCTTCTTGTGCTGTCATTAACACTTCTTTGATGTTGTTGGCTAGTGTGTCCACATCATTGTCGATGGCTGTGAGTGCGGCGAACTTTCCTCCAATGTTGGCTTGGAAGATCTCAACCATTGTTGGGTCTTTGAGTTTTTCCAGATCAACTCCTATGCGTGGGTTTTTTGGCTGTTGTTTTGCTTTCAGTTTCAGCTTGATGGTCGTAAGTACAAGGTCGTGGTCACTGCCAATGTCAGCTCCTGGGAATGTTCTTGTGTTTGCCTTGTTTATGCTGGATTTGAATCTTTGGGGTGACAGAATGTAGTCAATTTGCTTGTGAATCAGACCATTTGGTGAGTGCCAAGTTGATGTTCTAGATGGCTTGTGAGGATGGAGTGTGTTTGCCAGAGTTAGTTTGTGCTTCTTTGCGAATTCCAGCAGCCGCTGTCCTCTTTCATTTGTTTCTCCTAGTCCAAAGCGTCCTGTGGTTCCTACCCAGGTGTCATAGGCATCAGGTCCCACCTTAGCATTCCAGTCGCCTTCCACAATAAGAATGTCTTTTTTGGGCGTTTTGGAGATGACGTTTTCAAGTTGTTCATAGAAGTCTTCTATCTGGTCATGATCGTAGTCAGATGTTGGAGCATACACTTGGATGATGGTGAGATTCTGGGGTTTTGCAGAAACTCTGATTGAGATGAGTCTGCTGGGTACTGGTGTGCAGCTGACGATGCTTGACACAATCTCTTTCCTGACAATGAAGCCTACTCAGTGTTGATGGAGTTTCTCTTCTCCACTGTACCATATCTTGTGGCTGTCTTGCGTAGATGTTTCTCCGAAGCCAGTCCATCTGACTTCCGCAAGCCCTAGGATGTCCCATTTATATCTTTTTAGTTCATGTGTGAGTTCCTGTACTCTTCCTGTTTGGTATAGAGTCCTCACATTCCATGTTCCGATGGTTACTCCTTTATTTGGAAGCTTTAGAGTTGGTTCTGCTCCAGTAGACTACTATAAGACTACTCCATAAGACTACTAACAGAAACTAACTGCAACACAACATCAGGGAACATTCCTTACACATAAGACTACTGCTAGAAACTAAGTAGTTCTTCAGTTTATCGTCCTTCCACTAAATAGTGATATCAGACAGGAAAGTGTGTGTGTGTGTGTGTGTGTGTGTGTGTGTGTGTGTGTGTGTTTGTAGGGAGAGGGGTATGCACATAAATAATCAATCGCAATAAACAAAATTTTATGAAAAAAAGCATAAACAAGAATTCTGAACAGAAAAAATGAACAGTTAAAATATTTACGTTGCAATTCATATAACTAGAAGCTATCCTCATATTAAAAGAGTCTAAAAATAGAAGTATGACATAATGACAAAACAATTTGTTTCATTAATGGAATTAACAGAAACTAACTGCAATACAACATCAGGAAACATTCCTTACTCACAGAGACTACTAACAGAAACTAACAACACAACATCAGAGAACATTCCTCACACATAAGACTACTGATAGAAACTAACTGCAACACAACATCAGGGAACATTCCTTACACATAAAACTACTAACAGAAACTAACTGCAACAAAACATCAGGGAACATTCCTTACACATAAAACTACTAACAGAAACTAACTGCAACACAACATCAGGGAACATTCCTTACACATAAAACTACTAACAGAAACTAACTGCAACAAAACATCAGGGAACATTCCTTACACATAAGACTACTGATAGAAACTAACTGCAACACAACAGGGAACATTCCTCACACATAAGACTACTAAAGAAACTAACTGCAACAAACATCAGGGAACATTCCTTAACATAGACTACTGATAGAAACTTACTGCAACACAACATCAGGGAACATTCCTTACACATAATACTACTACAGAAACTAACTGCAAAAATACATCAGCGAACCATTCTTACACATCAGATTACTGCTAGAAACTAACTGAACAAACAGGGAACATTCACATAAGACTATGTAGAGACTAACTTCAATAGCATAAGTCAACCTTAACCCTGTCCCTAGCGTCAAACTTCTCTGGCATCTCCCCTTCACCAGCACCCCCCCTCACTATCTCTCAGTGCCGCAGAGCTACAGCATCAGATAAACACACAGCGACCGTTTTACAGACCTGTGACCTAGTTACATGACAGAATAGGGGGGGGGAGAGACAGGAAAGGGAATGAGGAAGAGAGGAAGAGAGGAAGGGACTATGGTCGTCCATTCTGTAAGCCTTGAAATCCCAGGGGTGAATGTTCTACTGGCAAAGTGTTGTCCTCTGCATGGTTTCTGTGAGATGAGATAACGGATGTGAACCAGTGACGGTTCTGTGCAGCTATCCGTGACCTGTTCATCACAAAGTCTAGTCGTTCTAATGTAGACAGCAACTAGGGAGAGAGAAGCTGTGGTTCAAGTTTAGCTGAAGCCTAGACATTTTTCCTTACTTTTGACATAGCTGAGGCTTTTCTTTCAGACAGTCGGTGAATCATTGCTATGAAGCTGAGATGTTTTACATTATGTTTTGGGATCAAAAGGAAAAAACCTAGATTTTTTTTAACACAGCACGGTTGCTGTGTTTCACTACGGTGAGCAGAATGAGCTGATGATGCCAGTACATTTCAGGTTGGGTTGTTGTATTCTGTAAAGAAACAGAAACCATTGTCCAAGCTGTGCACCGTCAGACTACAGATGCCTGAGAACAATATTATTGACATGTAGACGTGTTCCTCTGATAAGCCACGTGGATACAAGTTGACAAAAGAACAAAGTCTCCATGGTGACAGTCTTCAAGTCTGCATTCATGCGTTTGAAGCTGAAAGGCCTTTTCTGATCGCTGAGTTGCAGTTGTAACGATTTCCCAGTCAGCTAATGTGTGCAGTGTATCATGCAAGTGCACTGGATGCTCACAAACGCACTGGGCAATGCAGTGTGTTATAGTATCAGACAAGTAAGGGTCTTTCTTTTTTTTGTGAGGGGGGAGGAGGGTGGGGGTGGCGGGTGTCTTTCTTGCAGACGTGATGTCATGTATACAGAAAGTTTCGCATGCTATAACATATTTATCAGAAAAGATGAACACTAAAATGAAAAATAGAAATCGTCTGCTTAAATAATAAGCTTCGTTTAGATTGTGCAGGGCTGGTTTCCGAGTTTATGGTAGCATTAAACTCACTGTGTCAGTTAGTCAAATTCAGTTTTCCATGCCAGTGACTCTCTGAACAGTCTCTGCCAAAGTTCTGTGGTAAGGGCAGTGTGGCATGAGCCATACATCAATGTATCGTGAGCTGAGCTGCTGTGTTAATGTCTCCCATTTGTATGATGCATTCCAGTATGAATCATAGCACCTGTCTGCCATTCTTTCCGCTGCCATGCATCTGCCTCAGTACTCCAGTCTCTCTTTGTCCCTTTCTTTCCTAAGGGTGTTGGCTTGTTTGGCTACCTGTTTATCTATCTGTCTGTGTGTACTTCTGTTTTCCTGTCTGTCTCTTGAGAGAGAGTGACACGAGAGAGAGAGAGAGAGAAAGTTACAGACAAACAGACACTTAATCAATCATTCACATTTAAGTGCATGCATGCATATTCTCAGAGACAGCCAGATAATGCCTAAGAGAGAGATAACTCGAGCTCGAACTCGAAAGATTTACACACAAAAGGCCATTGGCCCACACATGAAGGGGGGTTGCTCTAGCTGCTTAGTATTTTAGTGAGAAAAATAAATAAGCACAAAAAACCAAAATGTTAATGTATAACCACAACCACCACACTAAAAATCAGTTTACAAAAATATGACTTAAGAAACCAAGATATCTCTTATTCTAAAGGCTTTACACAAATATAAAGCAAGGCTGTGCACAATCTCAGGGTGACTAGATGCCATGAGTAGACAGAATCTAAATTAATTAGGCTGTCTACTATACTTTACCGGAATGTAATTCTGTCTTACATCTTCTAATACTGGACAGCACAGCACAAAATGCACTTCATCTTCCACTGTTTGCTAAAATAATGGGCATAGCAACCTGAGGTCATCATCATCATGTTCTTTATATCTAAATTTATGAACATTTATGTCTGATACCCCAAGTCTAAACTTAGACATAACTCTTTTCAAATGTATGTCCATATCAAGCTTTAGATAAGGTTTGACATCGTGTGAGCCTATAAATTGTCTGTACATTTGAAATCTTTCACTGTTTTGTATATGAACACTCCACTGCTGCCAACGGCAGTCAATCAATCTTTGCCTGAAAACGTTGATAAACTCTCTACAATTTCCGACACCTTGATTGAGCCAAACAAACTCAAAGCCAAGTTCACATAAACAGGTACGTATTTGTGAAGCCCAGGTGATTTTCCCCTTGACATCTAGATCATAAAGCATCTTGTAGGACTTAAAGGGTAGCCTGCACTCATCCATATGCAGAATCTTAATCCAATATCTAATGCATCTTACAGCAGCATTAACAGAGAGAGGATATCTATTGGTTTCGCTATAGACAAGATCATTAGGTGTACGTCTATCTAAGCCTAAAAACTGCTTTAAAGCAAAGAGGTGTACTGGTTCACAATGTGTTACAGCTGCATCCAGTCCTGAGAGAGAGAGAGAGAGAAGAGAGAGAGGAGAGAGAGAGAGAGAGACGAGAGAGAGAGAGAGAGAGAGAGAGAGAGAGCTGAAACCTGGTCTGATATGTTACAGATTGCTTTGCAAGGCAAAATTGTTCCCTTTCTAACTGCCAAAGCTGTTTTATCTGTAGAGCGTTGAAGCACAAATCCCTGGCTAACTACTCCCTACACAGGTGATACTGTCTTTCAGTGCAAATCCCTGGCTAACTACTCCCTACACAGGTGTTAATGTCTTTCAGTGCAAATCCCTGGCTAACTACTCCCTACACAGGTGTTAATGTCTTTCAGTGCAAATCCCTGGCTAACTACTCCCTACACAGGTGATAAAGTCTTTCAGTGCAAATCCCTAGCTAACTACTCCCTACACAGGTGTTAATGTCTTTCAGTGCAAATCCCTGGCTAACTACTCCCTACACATGTGTTAATGTCTTTCAGTGCAAATCCCTGGCTAACTACTCCCTACACAGGTGATACTGTCTTTCAGTGCAAATCCCTGGCTAACTACTCCCTACACAGGTGTTAATGTCTTTCAGTGCAAATCCCTGGCTAACTACTCCCTACACATGTGTTAATGTCTTTCAGTGCATGTCCTCCACACACAAGCAGCAGCACGACCCTTCCATCTAGAAAACAAAGGGAGGCTGACATTTCAGATTTCTCAGGTTACAGTCTGCTTCCAATGAGCTCTATAAGGTCTATAACCTGACACTACAGAAAACCCCCAGGCTAAGCCCGACAGTAAATCACTGTGGGAATTCCCCATCTCTCCCCTCATTCGTTGCCCTCTATACAAACTGAAAACTCGGAGAAAAGATCAATGACCTGAAACTTTGTCTGACCTACTTCTGTCTGTCTGGCCTCCTCTCGCTGACGGTGTTAGTCTGTGTGTGTGCACCCTTGTCCTGTCTTCACGCTGCAGAAGGCCACACTGCTGAGGGCACTTTGCTGCAGGCAGAACTGACAGTGCCAACACTCAGGTCATGTCAGCCCTTTACCTCAGGAAGACTGTGTGTCTCTGTGCAATCAGATCAGTCGACGTAAAATGAATCAAATTATTCCACAATAAAAATGGTGGAAGCCATTGCCAGTTCTCAACCTTCATTCAGCTACACACATCACAAAGACATGTGTGTACAAGGTGAGCGCTGACTCACTGAGCACTGATCTCTGATTGGCTGGATGATCATCTTTGCTCATTTGGAGTAGGTCAGGTGGTGTTTCTAATGGTCAGCTTAGACTCACTATCCCAGACCGTTTAAAACGTTTGTTTGTGATTATGGATGCTCTGTTTAGACTCTGTTGTTCCACAAACTCCCAGTAGTATGTTGGAAGAGGCCTATGTGTTGGGGCAATGACAACTTGTTTATATATTGTACTTATTTTCAGTTGGTACCAAAATGTGTCTGTGGGTAGGTAAGCGCACGTGACAACATATATGTACACATACATCTTTCCTGTGCAAAGATGTGTTCATGAATGTGTAGACATCAGCAAGAGTACTTTGAGTTAGCTGTTGACATATAGTCAGCTAAGATGCTGATGACAACTTTGACAACAAAATATAACAACACTGTATCAGCTTCACTGACAGTATGCTTCAGTACAAACTGTCACAACGTTGACAACAAAGAATAAAAAAGTAATGAAAACGCTGACAACAAACAACAACAAACTGATGACAACGTTGACAACAAACAACAACAAACTGATGACAACGTTGACAACAAAGAAAAAACAAACTGATGACAACTTTGACAACAAACAACAACAAACTGATGACAACGTTGACAACAAACAACAACAAAC
>CM054141.1:22926545-22931409 GCA_028751875.1 Rapana venosa
TGGGGCCCTTGTCCTCCCCCCCCCACTTTCACCCACTGTTTCAAAGTGGTGGTCAAGTGTGTCTTTCGGAAAGCAGTTGAATCACATTCAGGAATCCTGTCGAAGAGACAGTTGTCCCTTTGAAAAAAACACGTGGAAAGACTTTAAACCCTTTGTCACGGGGGAGAAAACATACACATGAGACATATTTTTTTTTAAAGTGGTGTCGCTGTCTTGTGGCGCGGATCTTCCCCAAAGGCAGCCCCATTTCATGTGAGGTGAAAACGAAAGGACAGGAAGTGGGAACCATACAGTACACTGTGGGGAAAAATGACCCACATCTAGTTGTCAGTCATGTGTAGTGTGGGAAAAAATACCCAAACTAGTTGTAGTCCTGTGAGTGTGGGAAAGATGCTAATCTAGTTGTCATCACTGTGTAGTGTGGGGAAAAATGACCACATCTAGTTGTCGTCACTGTGTAGTGTGGGAAAGATGACCCACATCTAGTTGGGCCAGTCACTGTGTAGTGTGGGGAGATGACCTAAATCTAGTTGTCAGTCATGTGTATTGGGAAAAAATGACTACATCTAGTTGTCGCACTGTTGTGGGGGAAAGATGACTACATCTATTTCAGTCATGTGTAGGGGGTTGGGGGATGACCCAAAACTATTTCAGTCATGGTAGTGTGGGAAAAAAATGACCCAAATCTTTGTCGTCACTTGTAGTGTGGGAAAGATGCCACATTAGTTTAGCACTGTGTAGTGTGGGAAGATGACCCAATTAGTTGTCAGTCATGTGTGTGTGGGAAAGATGACTACATTTTTGTCAGTCACTGGTGTGTGGGAAAAATGACCTAATCAGTTTTTCGTCCTGTGTGTGTGGGAAGAGACCTAAATCTAGTTGTCACACTGTGTAGGTGGGGAAAGATGACCTCATTAGTTGTCAGCATGTGTGTGTGGGGAAGATGATTCATCTATTGTAGTCATGGGGTGTGTGGAAAAATGACCCTCTAGTGATGTGGGAAAAGGCTCTTATCTTAGGGGGGGGTTCTGTCTGTGTGGTTGTTTCTGTTTGGACGCGGTTTCGGGACCGCCAGGGGTAGGGGTGGTGTGGATGGTGTTCAGGCTTGAAGGTACTCATCATGATGATGAATTTAATGATGATGATGATGATGATGTGATGTGATGTGGTGGGGTGGTGGTGGTGGGGGTGGGGTGGTGGTGGTTGGGGTGGTAGTGGTGGTGTGGTGGGGTGTGGGGGTGTGATGGTGGTGGTGGTGGGGGAGGGGGGGATAGGGGTTTTGTGCTGCTGCTATGTTGCGCTGCTGTTTTGGTGGGATGATACGAGATATGACGTTTTATGCGTGATGATGACGATGCCTTGCCACCGCGGGCCTTTCCCTTTCTAAAAAATGGTGGGTTTATGAAATACACTACATACTACACACCGCAAAACCGCGCTTCACTTACACACCCACACACACACACACACAACACACACACACCCAAACACAACACACACACACACAACACACACACACCCCCACCACACACACACCCCACACACACACCCAGGACTATACTTTTACCCTAAAAAAATGTCAAGTGGCAACGTGATGAGGGTGTATGGCGGCTTCTTGATCACCCCTTTTCCAAATTCCATGGGTGATGCGGGTGTTTAAAGGGCCCCAGTGACCTCTTCTTCTTCTTCTTTTCTTTTTTTTTTTTCTTCTTCTTTTCTTCTTCTTTTCTTTTCTTTTCTTCTTTTCTTTTTTCTTTTTCCTCTTCTTTTTCCCTTCTTCTTCTTCTTCTTCTTCTTCTTCTTCTTCTTCTTTCTTCTTCTTCTTCTTCTTCTTCCCTTCTTCTTCTTCTCTCTTCCTCAATTCTTCTGTTTCTTTTCTTCTTCTTCTTATTCTTCTCTCTTCTTCTTCTTTTCTTCTTCTTCTTCTTTTCATTCTGTTCCTCTCCTCTTCTTTCTCTTCTATCCTCTCCTCTTCTTCTCCTCCTCCATGCCTCTCTACCCTCTCCTCTCTCTTCATAATTACACTGGCTACTGGCAGCTGTGTTGTGCAAATTGTATCATTACTGAGTGCATCTATTCACCTCTACCATGACTTTCTTTATATATCACTGTACCATGACTTTTTTCATATATTCACTCTACCATGACTTTCTTCATAATATATCACATCTACCATGACTGTTTTCATAATATATCACATCTACCATGACTTTCTTCATAATATATCACATCTACCATGACTTTCTTCATAATATATCACATCTACCATGACTTTCTTCATAATATATCACATCTACCATGACTGTTTTCATAATATATCACCTCTACCATGACTTTCTTCATATCTGTCGCCTCTACCATGATTTTTTCATAATTATCATCACATGATTCATTATCCATTGACATGATTCTTCATAATAAATGACTCATTACTACCTGACTGTTCATTATTTATACTCTACATTACCATGCATTTCTTCATAATTTTATCACATCTACCATGACTTATTCTTCATTAATACTATCACATATTCCACTGACTTTCTTCATAATATATATCACATCTACCATGACTGTTTTCATAATATATCACCTCTACCATGACTTTCTTCATATCTGTCGCCTCTACCATGATTTTTTTCATATCTGTCACCTCTGACATGACTTCATTCATCTGTCACCTCTGACATGACTTCATTTCATCTGTCACCTCTGACATTACTTCATTTATCTGTCACCTCTGACATTACTTCATTCATCTGTCACCTCTGACATGACTTCATTTATCTGTCACCTCTGACATTACTTCATTCATCTGTCACCTCTGACATTACTTCATTCATCTGTCACCTCTGACATGACTTCATTCATCTGTCACCTCTGACATGACTTCATTCATCTGACTTCTCTCCAACCTGCACCTCCTTATCCCCAATTCAATGGCATTCCTCTCCGTTTCTTTCATCCAACAAGTGAGAATGAAATCAAGACAGCAGCTCTCAAAACTGCTATAGCTACACCTCTACTCTAAAAGCACGACCTCGACCCTAACATTCTGAAGAATTACAGACCTGTTTATAACCTACCTTTTATCTCTAAAATCCTTGAAAAGTTGTTCTGAAACAACTCAACAGCCATCTTCATTCCAACAATCTTCTTCCCCCTTTTCAGTCTGCCTATCGTGCCAACCACAGCACCGAGACCACCCTAGTCCACACCTTAAACACGCTTCTGCACGCTTCTGACTCAGGAAAAATCTCCCTTCTCACTCTCCTAGACTTATCTGCAGCCTTCGACACTATAGACCACTCAATTCTCTCTACCATCTCCAAAACACGTTTGGTTATTAAAGACACAGCCCTCACCTGGTTCAGTTCATACCTATACAGACCGACTCACACAGTTACAGTAAATAGATTCAATCAACACCTGCCAAACTGGAATGTGGAGTTCCCACAGGGGTCAGTTCTCGGCCTGTTTTTCACTCTCACATGCCCACTTTCACATACAATAAAACCGTCATCAAATCAGGCATCATTTTTATGCAGACGACTCTAGAAATTTTTAGCAGGAAACTCCTGAATTATGCCTTCTCTTGGACAAATTGTCCTACTGTTCAAAATATCCCAAAATGGATGTACAGAACAAGTTACAGCTAAATGCAAAAAACTAAAGCCATGCTTTTAGGGACCAAACAAATCTCTTCCATACAACGCTTCAAAAGAATTCGCAATACGTCTGCCCCTTATCCAACTGCAGGAAATATCTAGGGGTAGTAACAATAACACACTTTTCCGCAAAAATTAATCACTAAACCTGCCAGCCATGCTAATTCTATTATGGTGCATAAATGCCAGTTCGAAAGTATCTGTCACGGATGCAACAATCCAAATAGTCACTCCTATCTTCACTAGGATGTTGCAATTCTCTTCTGGTTTGGGCTGCCAGCTCACAATCCACCCTCTTCAACGTATACAAAACTATGCAGTTCAACTAGTCCTCAGAAGAAACAAATTTCCCGGGACATTATCCTCTCTTTTCAATTCGCCTCTTGCTGCCTGTGCCGCAGAGAGCAAACTATAAGATCTGTACCCTGTGTTACAAATGTCTCCATAAAACTGCACCTTCCTACCTATGTGAATGTCTTCACTTGTACACTCCTTCTCGTTCCATCCGCTCTGCTGCAGATACCTTGTGCTTAAGAATACCTAGATTCAACCAGTCCACTGTTGGTCGTCGCTCTTTCTCTGTTTCTGGTCCATCGATCTGGAATGACCTCCCTCTCTCTCTCCGCCAAAAGCCTACTTATGAAGCTTTTAAATCCAGCCTAAAGACACATTTATTTCAAACCTAAGATTATCCCCTCTTGTTTCATCTCATTTCTGTCCCTGCCCTCAACAACCAACTCACCCCTATTACCCTGCGGAGTGTACAACCTTTGTGTGTGTGTGTTGGGGGGGGGGGGGGGCGCACGCGTGTGTGCTTATATTTGAATTTGTAAAAACTATTAATTGTGCGCGTGTGTGTGTTTACATTTGAATTTGTAAAAATCGATTAATTGTAACTGGCTGCATATGAAAGACTGGGATGAATGAAAGCGTTTTGATTTGTTTTTTGCGAGATATAGAGCTGTATAAATTCCATGCATTATTATTATTATAATTATCATTATCTGTCACCTCTGACATGACTTCGTTCATCTGTCACCTCTGACATGACTTTGTTCATCTGTCACCTCTGACATGACTTATTTCATCTGTCACCTCTGACATGACTTCATTCATCTGTCTCCTCTGACATGACTTCATTCATCTGTCACCTCTGACATGACTTCATTCATCTGTCACCTCTGACATGTTACTTC
>CM054141.1:22931909-22949705 GCA_028751875.1 Rapana venosa
ACCTTTTTTTTTTGCACGTTTCTGACTCGGGAAAATTACCCTTCTCATCTCTCGACTGCTGCAGCCTTTGACACTATAGACCACTCAATTCTTCTCTACCGTCTCCAGAACACGTTTGGTATTAAAGACACAGCCCTCACCTGGTTCAGTTCATACCTTACAGACCGATTCCACACAGTTACAGTAAATAAGATTCAATCAGCACCTGCCAAACTGTTCTTTTCACTCTCTACACTGCCCCACTTTCACATACAATAAACCGTCATCAAATCAGCCATCATTTTTATGCAGACGACTCTCAGATTCTTAGCAGTGAAACTCCCGAAAACCTACCTTCCCTCTTGACAAATATGTCCTGCTGCCTTCAAGATATCCAAATCTGGATGATAGAGAACAAGTTACAACTAAATCAGATAAAAACCGAGCCATGCTTATAGGGACCAAACACAAACTCTCTTCCATAACAACAGCTTAAAATAGAATTCGAAAATTACGTCTGTCCCTCTATCCACGTAGTGAAATATCTAGGGGTAGCTATCGATAACACGCCCTCCATGCAAAAATTCATAAACCCAAACCTGCCAGTCGTGCACTATCAATTACGGAGCATTAGTGCATTTCGAAAGTATCTGTCCACTGATGCAACATCCAAACTAGTCACATCTCTCATTCTTTTCACGTCTGGACTATTGAAATTCCCTTCTGGCTGGTCTGCAGCATCATCTATCCACCCTCTTAAACGTAAAACAAAACTCTGCAGCTCGACTAGACCTCAGAAAGAAAAATACTGAGCACATTACTCCTCTCTTGCGATCTCTCCACTGGCTGCCTGTCCCACAGAGGATAAACTATAAGATCTTTTACCCTCTGTTACAAAAGTCTCCACAAAACGGCACCTTCCTACATCTGTGAATGTCTTCAGTTTGTACACTCCTTCTCGTTCCCTCGCTCTGCTGCAGATACCTTGTGTTTAAGAATACCAAATTTTTCAACCAGTCCACTGTTGGCCGTCGCTCTTTTTTGTTTCTGGTCCAGGATCTGGAACGACCTCCCTCTCTCCCTTCGTAAAAAAGCCTACTTATGATGCTTTTAAATCCAGCCTAAAGACGCATTTATTTCAAACCTAAGATTCTCTCCTCTTGTTTCATCCATCTCTGTCCCTGCCCTCAATAACCAACTCCCCCACCCCCCCATTAGCCTGCCCGAAGTGTAAAACTTTTGTGTGTGGTGGGGGGGGGGGGGGGGGAGCTTGCGCGGCGTGTGTGTGTTTAAAATTTGTATTTGTAAAAAAAAACGTTAATTGGCGCATGTGGTGTTTACATTTGAATTTAAAAAATCTATTAATCGTAACCGGGTGCATGTAAAGAATAGGATGAAATAAAAGCGCTTTGATTGTTTGTTTGCAAGATTTAGCGCTGTAAAAATTCCATGTATTATTCTTGCGCTTTTACATCCAGTCCCCATGTGATGCAATTTTGTCATTTTTTCATCCCTTCCAACAGTAACAATGGCCTACTCTTCTGAAGATTGAAACAGGTTTTAACGTATGCGTAAAAGTTTGTTTTGCACATGGTACTTGATTTATAGTTTCATCCAAAAGACTTTTGGGAGGTGGAGTCAGCACTACTTATCAATCAATCAACCAGCAACCAGCCACCTTCTGCAGTGTTTGGGTTAAATTTTGCATGGTTTGTTTTCTGTACGTGTGTTTGTTTTGTTCGTTTGTCTGTTGACGGTGTTAGATAGAATATATATTAAATTCTAACCCCGCACGTCTCCTTCTTTACAGAAACATTGTCCATGGAATAACTAGCTTTTCCCAGGAACTGTCACCACAGAGAACAGGTTACGTCAAGCCATTTTCGAAGTTTCAAAGCAAATAGCCACGCATCCCATTAAACTCAACTGCTCTCAACCGAATGGAGTGGCAGCTTTTAGCTTTAGAGCAAAATTTGGGGTGGGGGTGGGAGGAGTATTTGTGTGCTGCTGGAGGGTGTTTGAATTTGTCCATGTCGTTTTGGACGTAAAGAGATTGGAAGTGGTTTAAGATGGTGTGGTGTGGTGTGGATGCATTTAAATATTGTGTGTGTCTGTGTGTGTGTGTGTGTGTTTATTTATTTATTCGTTTATGTCCATGATAATGGAATAAGTATTCAGCCTATACCAACGGCCTGGTTTCCCCCCTTCTGACGTCAAGCGTCTTTCTCTTTATTTGTCTAACCACTCTCTGTCCCAGCTGGTAAATGAAGCTACACACAGATCGGGTCATATTTTAGATTGGCTCATCACTGATGTTTCACTAGATCTCATCAGGTCTGTATCCGTCACTAATGAACTTCTTTCTGACCATTCTGCCATTCTTTTCTTTCTCAACATTGCAAGGCCTATTAAAAAGAAAAAGTGCATCACCCGTCGCAATCTCAAGGCCATAGATATCCAAACTTTCTCTACCCAAGCTACTGAACGCCTATCACTAATCCCTGACCACACCGACCCGTCTAAACACTACAACACTGTTCTTGGCCAACTGCTTGATGAGCACGCGCCTCCCACCGACCTCATTCTTCCTGATAGGCCCTGCGCCCCATGGTACACCCATGATATCCTGGTCGCAAAACGCAAACGCCGACAACTCGAGCGACAATGGTG
The DNA here is from genome assembly GCA_028751875.1 of Rapana venosa. NCBI lineage: Eukaryota > Metazoa > Mollusca > Gastropoda > Neogastropoda > Muricidae > Rapana > Rapana venosa. Next base: position 22,934,559 of record CM054141.1, read on the forward strand.
TAAAACAAAAACTGAAATAAATAAACAACTCCTTCGAAAACAAATCAACAAAGTCAAAACCTTAATCCATTCAGCAAAGACAAAGTATTACTCTGCTCAAGTTCTTGATGCTACGTCCATGAAAATCTCATCTTTTCCCTCACCTCAACTCTTCTGGATCCGCAAAGGCAAGCCCTCTACCCACTGTTCAAAAGCCCTTCCGAACTTCCTGCTATATTTTCTTCATTCTTCTCTGACAAAGTCCGCAACATTCGCTCCAGACTGGATCAGACTTCTTTCCAACCCGCACCTTCTGATCCCCAATTCACTGGCATTCCTCTCATTTTCTTTCATCCAACAAGTGAGAATGAAATCAAGACAATTCTGAAAGAAATGACAATAAAATCATGTGATCTCGATCCTATACCTGCTTCTCTTCTCACTCAGTGCATTCCACTATCACGAAAATAGTAAACTCATCTCTTCTCTCAGGAATTTTTCCATCAGCTCTCAAAACTGCTATAGTTACACCTCTACTCAAAAAGCACGACCTCGACCCTCACATTCTGAAGAATTACAGGCCTGTTTCTAACCTACCTTTTATCTCTAAAGTCCTTGAAAAAGTTGTTCTGAAACAACTCAATAGCCATCTTCATTCCAACAATCTCCTTCCCCCTTTTCAGTCTGCCTATCGTGCCAACCACAGCACCGAGACCACCCTAGTCCACACCTTCAACACGTTTTTGCACGCTTCTGACTCAGGAAAATTATCCCTTCTCACTCTCCTCGACTTGTCTGCAGCCTTTGACACTATAGACCACTCAATTCTTCTCTACCGTCTCCAGAACACGTTTGGTATTAAAGACACAGCCCTCACCTGGTTCAGTTCATACCTTACAGACCGACTCCACACAGTTACAGTAAATAAGATTCAATCAACACCTGCCAAACTGGAATGTGGAGTCCCACAGGGGTCAGTTCTCGGCCCTGTTCTTTTCACTCTCTACACTGCCCCACTTTCACATACAATAAACCGTCATCAAATCAGCCATCATTTTTATGCAGACGACTCTCAGATTCTTAGCAGTGAAACTCCTGAAATACTGCCTTCTCTCTTGACAAATATGTCCTACTGCCTTCAAGATATCCCAAAATGGATGATACAGAACAAGTTACAGCTAAATGCAGATAAAACCGAAGCCATGCTTATAGGGACCAAACACAAACTCTCTTCCATAACAACAGCTTCAATAGAATTCGGCAATACGTCTGTCCCTCTATCCACTGTAGTGAAATATCTAGGGGTAGCTATCGATAACACGCTCTCCATGCAAAAACTCATCACCCAAACCTGCCAGTCGTGCTACTATCAATTACGGCGCATTAGTGCAGTTCGAAAGTATCTGTCCACTGATGCAACATCCAAACTAGTCACATCTCTCATTCTCTCACGTCTGGACTATTGCAATTCCCTTCTGGCTGGTCTGCCAGCATCATCTATCCACCCTCTTCAACGTATACAAAACTCTGCAGCTCGACTAGTCCTCAGAAAGAAAAATACTGAGCACATTACTCCTCTCTTGCGATCTCTCCACTGGCTGCCTGTGCCACAGAGGATAAACTATAAGATCTGTACCCTCTGTTACAAAAGTCTCCACAAAACGGCACCTTCCTACATCTGTGAATGTCTTCAGTTGTACACTCCTTCTCGTTCCCTCCGCTCTGCTGCAGATACCTTGTGCTTAAGAATACCTAGATTCAACCAGTCCACTGTTGGCCGTCGCTCTTTCTGTTTCTGGTCCAGTGATCTGGAACGACCTCCCTCTCTCCCTTCGTCAAAAGCCTACTTATGATGCTTTTAAATCCAGCCTAAAGACGCATTTATTTCAAACCTAAGATTCTCTCCTCTTGTTTCATCTCATCTCTGTCCCTGCCCTCAATAACCAACTCCCCCACCCCCCCATTAGCCTGCCCGAGTGTACAACTTTTGTGTGTGTGGGGGGGGGGGGGAGCTTGCGCGCGTGTGTGTGTTTACATTTGTATTTGTAAAAAACTGTTAATTGTGCGCGTGTGTGTGTTTACATTTGAATTTGTAAAAATCTATTAATCGTAACTGGGTGCATGTGAAAGAATAGGATGAATGAGAGCGCTTTGATTTGTTTGTTTGCAAGATTTAGCGCTGTATAAATTCCATGTATTATTCTTGCGCTTTTTACATCCAGTCCCCATGTGTATGCAATTTTGTCATTTTTTTCATCCCTTCCCAACAGTACACAATGGCCTACTCTTCTGAAGATTGAAACAGGTTTTAACGTATGCGTAAAAGTTTGTGTTTGCACATGGGACTTGGATTTATAGTTTCATCCAAAAGACTTTTGGGGAGAGTGGAGTCAGCACTTCTTATCAATCAATCAACCAGTCAACCAGCCACCTTCTGCCGTGTTTGCTTATTTTGCATGGTTTGTTTTCTGTACGTGTGTTTGTTTTGTTCGTTTGTCTGTTGACGGTGTTAGATAGAATATATATTAAATTCTAACCCCGCACGTCTCCTTCTTTACAGAAACATTGTCCATGGAATAACTAGCTTTTCCCAGGAACTGTCACCACAGAGAACAGGTTACGTCAAGCCATTTTCGAAGTTTCAAAGCAAATAGCCACGCATCCCATTAAACTCAACTGCTCTCAACCGAATGGAGTGGCAGTTTTTAGCTTTAGAGCAATATTTGGGGTGGGGGTGGGGGTGGGAGGAGTATTTGCGTGCTGCTGGAGGGTGTTTGATATTGTTTTGGACGTAAAGAGATTGGAAGTGGTTTAAGATGGTGTGGTGTGGATGCATTTAAATATGGTGTGTGTCCATTTAAATATGGTGTGTGTCTGTGTGTGTGTCTGCGTGTGTTTTTTTTATTTATTTATTCGTTTATTTCCAGGATAATGGAATAAGTATCCTTGCGCTTTTCACATCTAGTCCCAATGTGTATGCAATTTTGTCAAATTTTTCATCCGTTCCCACCAGCACACAATGGCCTACTCTTCTGAAGAGTGAAACAGGTTTTAACGTATGCGCAAAAGTTTGTGTTCGCACACGGGACGTGGATTTATAGTTTCATCCAAAAGAATTTTGGGGAGAGTGGAGTCAGCACTGATGTATATCTCACTCACTCACTCACTCAGTCCCATGTCCCAAAGGACGTAGGGGGGACATGAGAGAAGACGCAACAGAGATCTTTTTCTATGCTTCACGATCCTGTGTGACTAGTAGGTGTTGCAGGGGTTGGTCGGTCCAGTCTTTGATGTTGTCAACCCATGATTTCTTTTGGCGGCCTCTTCTTCTCTTTCCTTCGACTGTTCCTTGCAAGATGGTTTTTTCTAAGGTGTTGTGTCTTGTGGTGTGACCAAACCACATCAGTTTTCTCCTCTTTATGGTGGGCAGCAAAGGTTCTTGGGGGCCCACACGCTTTTTGATTTCTTCTTTCACATTGTTGTTGGTCTTGTGTTCTTTGTATGATATTTTGAGGAGTCTTCTGTGGCACTTGTTCTCGAATGCTTGGATTCTCCTCTTTAGCTATATATATATATATTTATCAGTAAATCAACCAGTCAACCAACCACTTTCTGCTGTGTTTGCTTATTCTACATGGTTTGTTTTCTGTACGTGTATTTGTTTTGTTTGTCTGTTGGCGGTGTTAGATAGAATGTCTATTAAATTCTAACCCTGCACGTCTCCTTCTTTACAGAAACATTGTCCGCGGAATAACTAGCTTTTCTCAGGAACTGTCAACAGAGAAAACGGGTTACCTCAAGCTGTTTTCAAAGTTTCAAAGCAAATACCCACGCATCCCATTAAACTCAACGGCTCTCAGCGGAATGGAGTGGTAGTTTTTAGCTTAAGAAAAAAAATTGGGAGGGTTGGGGCAGAGAGAGAGAGAGAGAGAGAGAGAGAGAGAGAGAGAGAGAGAGAGAGAGAGAGAGCTCTGAACTCTGAACTCTGAACTCTGAAATAAGAGTTCAGAGAGAGAGAGAGAGAGAGAGAGAGAGAGAGAGAGAGAGAGAGAGAGAGAGAGAGAGAGAGAGAGAGAGAGAGAGAGAGAGAGAGAGAGAGAGAGAGAGAGAGAGAGAGAGAGAGAGAGAATTTGCTTGTTGGTGGAGGGTGTTTGAATTTGTCGATATCGTTTCCGACGTAAAGAGATTGAAAGTGGTTTTATTTGGTGTGGTGGACGCATTCAAACTTGATGCGTGCGTGTGTGTGTGTGTGCGTGTATGTGTGTGTGTTAGTGCGCGTGTGTGTGTGTGTGTGTTAGTGCGCGTGTGCGTGTGTGTGTTAGTGTGTGTATGCGTGTGTGTGCGTGTGTGCGAGCGTGTGTGTGTGTGTGTGTGTGTGTGTGTGTGTGTGTGTATGTGTGTGTGTGTGTTAGTGTGTGTGAATGTGTGCGCGCGCATGTCTACGATCCAGTTTGACAAAATAGTTTTCAAGATGAACATATCAATAAGTAATTTTATTTATTTCATTTATTTCATTTATACCACTTTAAGTCACGAGATTCCTCTGCGTGAACTTCGGGCTGCTCTCCCCGGGGAGAGCACGTCGCCACAAGAGCAGCGCCACCCTTCTTTTTTCTTTTTCTTTTTGGTCTGCAACTGTATTTCTTTTCCTATCAGAGTGGCTTTTTCCTAAGAATTTTGCCAGGGACAACTCTCTTGTTGCCGTGGGTTCTTTTACGTGCGCTGCATAATTTTCTGTAACACACGGGACCTCCGTTTATCGTCTCATCCGACAGACTAGCGCCCAGACCACCACTCATGGTCTAATGGATGTGGGAAAAGTTTCGGGCCCAGACGGGATACGAACCCCCGCACACTTCCGACCCGGACTTTTCGCTTTCTAGACAGGCGCGTTACCTCTAGACCACCGATCCACATGACTATGGACCAGATGTACAAGATGTCTTCTTCTTCGTCGAACGCTCAGACAGTAACTATTATTTTTCAGTCATATCAGCGAAAATACGTTGAGCTACCATTAAGCGCCTGACAAGTCAGACCCAGCGAATCCGACTTCGGCATGGGAGAGAATTGTTATCTTTCAAGGCTTCGGGGAGGGGGGAGGAGGCAAACAAGGCAGGTGACGGGAACAAAAAGGCAGAAAATAGACAAGGAGGAGGTTACTGGAAGAAAAAGGAAACATGGCAGAAACAGAGAGAGAGATAGAAAAGAGGAAATTCCTACCATAGAATTTCTACAAGGTGAGGATACTAGTCCCAGATTTTTAGTTTCGACATAATTTATAGTAACACTTTCCCAGCGAAGACGCCCATCACAAAAGAGTCCAGTAAAACCCATTCCTTTCAGTTGACGTGAGTCGTAACCGTTGTTTAAGGAAAACATTTGTGGGTTTTTGTGTCTGAGTTTGAAGGAGGTTCTCTTTTAGTGTAAAGATGTTACCAGCATGTTAGCACATATAGTAGTCTGTAAAGAATATACTTCAGACTTGTGTATAAAGCAACTGGTATTCGTCTGCTCTCTTGAAATGTTTATATCAATTTGAAATGTATTTTTCTTACGTCTTTTGAGATAATTATAGGTATCAGTGTGCCTGTCAGTACTGTGATTGCCCTTCATGGGATGATTAAAGTGTTTTTGACTTGACTTGACTTAACTTGACTCTTTCTCTCCCGTCCTCTCTTTGGCTGTTATTGTCTTTTAATGATTGTCTCTCTCTTCTTTTAACCCCTGTTAAAGTTTTCCTCCTTCTCAGAATGTGTGTCTCTCCCCTCCCCCCTCCCCCTCTTCCCCTCTCTCTCTCTCTCTCTCCCTCTCTCTCTCTCTCTCTCTCTCTCTCTCTCTCTCTCTCTCTCTCTCTCTCTCTCTCTCTCTCTCTCTCTCCCTCCTCCTCTTGTTTTCTCTTTCTATTCCTACTTCTTCTCCTCCTCCTGTTGCTGCTGCTGCTGCTGCTGCTGCTGCTGCTGCTGCTGCTGCTGCTGCTGCTGCTGCTGCTGCTGCTGCTGCTGCTACTACTACTACTACTGCTGCTGCTGCTGCTGCTGCTGCTACTACTACTACTACTAATACTACTACTGCTACTTCTACTGCTACTACTACTTTGAAGACGACAATAATAACGACTACACTACCTTCTTGTTCTTGATTTAATGGTTTGTTCTTTGGTGTGTTTTCTCTTCTTGTCGTTTCCTTTACTACTCTCCTTTCCAGCTTTTTATTATGTTTTTTTAATTACTTTTCAAACATATTGCTTGTGTTTTAGTGTTTACTTGTTTCCCTTCTGATGGCTTGTTGAAAAAAAGTCATTGTACTTAATCTACTACGCTCTGTATATCGCGTTTCTCTCCTTGTTGAATATCTACAGCTTTTGTTCTTCTTTTAACATTAGTCTTAGTAAATGATATATGTATGTATGTGTATGTATGTATGTATTATGTATATATATATATATATATATATATATATATATAGAGAGAGAGAGAGAGAGAGAGAGAGAGAGAGAGAGAGAGAGAGTGAGTGAGTGAGACAGACAGACCGACTGATCGACCGACCGACCGACCGACAGATAGATAGATAGATAGATAGATAGATAGATAGATAGATAGAGAGACAGACAGACAGACAGGTAGATAGATAGATAAATAGATAGATAGATAGATAGATAGATAGATAGATAGATAGATAGATAGATAGATAGATAGATAGATAGATAGATAGATAGATAGATAGATGAAGATATATAAACCATGGCTGTGCTTATTTGTGATCATAAAAAATATGCCTCGTCCCTTCTCTTTCCATCTCTTTCTTGTTCTTGTTCTTGTTCTTGTTCTTCTTGTTCTTCTTGTTCTTCTTGTTCTCTTGTTCTTGTTCTTGTTCTTGTTCTTGTTCTTGTTCTTGTTCTTCTTCTTCTTCTTCTTCTTCTTCTTCGTCTTCTTCTTCTTCTTCTTCTTCTTCTTCTTCTTCTTCTTCTTCTTCTTCTTCTTCTTCTTCTTCTTCTTCTTCTTCTTCTTCTTCTTCTTCTTCTTCTTCTTCTTCGACAGGATCATGTTCACAATATTACTAAAGAAATATCATCCAGTGTATTCCAGCTTTCACAAATTAAACACTTTCTAGATAAACAATCAAAAAAAATTTTCTATTTTGCTTTTATTCAGGCTCGCCTAGATTACTGCTCTGTTGTCTGGGGGAAGTGTGCTCCATCTAACCTGAAACCTCTGAACTCTCTTCAAAAGCGAGCCATTAAAGTCATAAATAATAATGAGTTAGCAAATGCATCAAATAATAATTTATTTAAACACTTTGAGATATTACCACTTTGCTTGCGCCTCCGCTTAATGTTTTAGCTCTCATGCATAAGGTAGTTTATGATGCTTGCCCTGGTTATCTAAAAGCAATGTTCTCTTTTCAACATCATCACGAATCAGACAGAGCTATTGTCCCCAAACCAAACTTAGATCTATTCAAAACGAGTTTTTCTTTCAATGGCAGCAGAGAATGGAATGCCCTTCCACTGATGTTTCGTAGAATACCAGAGCACTCTACATTTAAGACAGAAATAAAACAGCTGTTGTTTGATACGTGTGACTAACTACTCGCAGTCAACACACACAATGAACTCCAATGTGTATGAACATAATTGGTGCCTATATTGACTATATCAAAGACATATAGTGTGCACTTCTTTGTGTGTGTGTGTGTGGAGGGGGGGGGGGTGCGTGCGTGCGTGTGATTATGTATGTAGAGTCGAAGAATGGTGTGTGTGTGTGTGTGTGTGTGTGTGTGTGGGGGGGGGGGGAGGGAGGCGTCCGTTCCTGCGTGTGTACACTTGTGTGTGTGTGTGTGTGTGTGCGCGCGGGGGGGTGAGGGGGAGGAGGAAGGAGATAGTATATGTACGCGCATGCGCCTGTGTGTAGATCAGGGAGTAACCATTGGCTGTACTGTGAGAGAATCTTGGCATTATGTGTGTGCTTGAATGAAAGAATGAATAACTGCGTGAATTTGGGGGGGGGGGGGGGCAGGGGGGGGGAGGCGGTGAAGAGTGAGATGGGGTGAGTGTCTGAGTACGTGTGCATGCACATGCCGCGCAATGAGTGTGTGTGCGTGCGTGTGTGCGTGCATGTGTGTGTGTGTGTGTGTTGTGTGTGTGTGTGTGTGTGTGTGTGTGTGTGTGTGTGTGTGTGTGTGTGTGTGTAACTTGGCGGATGTTATAATAATGTTGCATTCAGTTTAATGGGCTTTCCCCCCAAGTCTTTCTGAATTTGTTAATTTGTTCAAGGTAGAGTTTCCACCATTTTTGTCTGTTTTTACGTTTTCTTTTGGTTTTTGCTTTCTTTTGTTTTTAATTACTTCAAGTTTTTTTTTTCTTTTTGGGCAGAATTGTAAAAAGGCCTTTATTGTGCCTAATTCTTTACCCATTAAAGATTCAATCAATCAATCTTCTTCTTCAGAATTCTTCTTCTTCAGAATTCTTCTTCTTCTTCTTCTTCTTCTCTTCTTCTTCTTCTTCTTCTTCTTCTCTTCTTCTTCTTCTTCTTCTTCTCTTTCTTCTTCTTCTTCTTCTCTTTTCTTCTTCTTTTTTTCTTTAGAATTTTGTTTTCTTGTTCTTTTCTTTTTCTTCTTCTTTTTCTTTTTCTTTTTTTGTTTTTTTTTTTTCTTCTTCTTCTTCTTTTCTTTTTCTTTTTCTTCTTCTCTTCTTCTTCTTCTTTTTTTTCTTCTTTTCTTCTTTTTCAAATTCTTCTTCTTTAAATTCTTCTTTTAAGAATTTTTTTTTTCTTTTTTTCTTTTTTTTTTTCTTTTCTTTTTCTTTCTTTTTCTTCTTTTTTTCCTTCTTCTTTTTTTCTTCTCTTCTTCTTTTTCTTTTCAATTCTTCTTCTCAGAAATTTTTCTTCTTCTTCTTCTTTTCTTCTTCTTTTCTTTTCTTTTCTTCTTTTTTTTTTTCTTCTTCTTCTTTTTTCTTCTTTTCCCTTTTCTTTTAGAATTCTTCTTTTCGAATTCTTCTTCTTCAGAATCCTTTTCTTCAAATCCTTCTTCTTCTTTTTCTTCTTCTTCTTTTTCTTCTTTTTTCTTCTTCTTTTTCTTCTTTTTCTTTTTCTTCTTCTCCTTCTTCTTTAGAATTCTTCTTTTCAGAATTCTTTTTTTCTTCAGAATCCTTCTTTTCAAATCCTTCTTCTTTTCCCTTCTTCTTCTTCTTTTTCTTTTTCTTTTCTTTTTTCTTTTTCTTCTTCTTTTTCTTTTTCTTTTTTTCTTCTTCTTCTTTTTCTTCTTCTTTTTCTTGTGCTTTAATGGGAAAAAATGAATAAAAAAGCGTAATGGGAGGGGGGGGGGGGGGGAAGGGGGGGGGGGCGGTGAAGAGTGAGATGGGGTGAGTGTCTGGTACGTGTGTTCACATCCGGCATGAGTGTGTTATGCGTGCGTGCGTGCATGTAGGTGTGTGTGTGTGTGTGGTGTGTGTGGTGTGTGTGTGTGTGTGTGGTGGTGTGTGTGTGGTGTTGTGTGTTTAACTTGGGGAATTTTTTAATAATGTTGCATTCTTTAAATGGGCTTTCCCCCCAAGTCTTTCTGAATTGTAATTTGTTCAGGTAACCCTTTTCCCCCATTTTTGTCTGTTTTCGTTTTCTTTTGGTTTTTTCTTTTTTTTGTTTTTAATTACTTCAATTTGTTTTTCTTTTTGGGAGAATTGTAAAAAAGGGCCCTTTTTGCGCCCAATTTTTTACCCCTTAAAGATTTAAACAAACAATCAATCAATCTTCTTCTTCTTCTTCTTCTTCAGAATTTTTTCTTCAGAATTCTCTTTTTTCAGAAATCCTTCTTTTTCAGAATCCTTTTTTCTTCTTCTCCTTTTTTTCTTAAGAATTCTTCTTCTTTTTCTTTTTCTTCTTCTTCTTCTTCAGAATTCTTGTTTTTCTTGTTTTTTTCTTTTCTTTTCTTCAAAATTTTTCTTCTTCAGATCCCTTTTTCTTCAGAATCCTTCTTCTTCAGAATCCTTCTTCTTTTTAAGAATTTTTCTTTTAAAAATTCTTTTCTCTTTTCTTCTTTTCTTCTTCTTCTTCTTCTTTTTCTTCTTCTTTTCTTTTCTTCTTTTCTTTTCTTCTTTTTCTCTTCTTCTTTTTCTTTTTGGGCTTTAAAAAAGAAGAATAAACTGCTGAATGGGGGGGGGGGGGGAGGAAGGGGGGGGAGGCTTGAAAGTGAGATGGGGTTTAGGGGTCTGGTACGTGTGTATGCACATGCCCCGCATGATGTGTGTGCATGCGTGCGGGGTGCTGTAGGTGTGTTGGGGGGTGTGTGTGTGTGTGTGTGTGTGTGTGTTGTGTGTGTGTTTTTGTGTGTGGTGTGTGTGTGTGTGTGTTGTGTGTGTGTGTGTGTGTTACTTGGCGGATTTATAAAAATGTTGCTTCTTTAATGGGGTTTCCCCCCAAGTCTTTTGAATTTTTTAATTTGTTCAAGGTAACCTTTCCCCCCATTTTTGTCTGTTTCGTTTTTTTTTGGGTTTTTTCTTTCTTTTTTTTTAATTACTTTAAGTTTGTTTTTCTTTTTTGGGGAATTGAAAAAAAGGCCTTTATTGCGCCCAATTTTTTTTACCTTAAAAGATTAACAATCAATCAATCAATCTTTTTTTTCTTCTTTTCTTTTTCTCAAAATTTTTCTCTTTGAAATTTTTTTCTTCAGATCCTTCTTTTTCGAACCTTTTTTTTCTTCCCCTTTTCTTCTTAAGAATTCTTCTTTTTTCTTCTTTTTTTTCTTCTTCTTTTTCTTCTTTTTTTCTTCTTCTTCTTTTCTTCAGAAATTTTCTTCTTTGAATTTTTCTACTTCAGAATCCTTTTCTTTAGAATCCTTCTTTTCAGAATCCTTCTTTTTTTAAGAATTTTTTTTTAAGATTCTTCTTCTTTTCTTTTTCTTCTTTCTTCTTTTTCTTCTTTTCTTCTTTTCTTTTTTTTCTTTTCTTCTTCTTCTTTTTCTTTTTTTTCTTCTTGTGCTAATGAAAAAATGAATAACCCTGGTGTGGGGGGGGGGGGGAGGAAGGGGGAGGCGGTGAAGAGTGAGAGGGGGGGAGTGTCGAGTCGTGTGTAGCACATGCCGCGCATGATTGTGCGTGCATGGTGCGTGCGGGTGCATGTAGGTGGTGTGTGTGTGTTTGTGTGTTGGTGTTTGGGTTGGTTGTGTGTGTGTTGTGTGTGGTGTGTGTGTTGGTTGTGGTGTGTGGGGGTGTGTGGTGTGTAACTTGGGGGGATGTTAAAAATGTTGATTCATTTAATGGGGCTTTCCCCCCAAGTCTTTTGAATTTTTTTAAATTTTTTCAAGGGAGATTTTCCCCCATTTTTTTTCTGGTTTTGTTTTCTTTTGGTTTTTTGCTTTCTTTTGTTTTTTTTTACTTCAAGTTTGTTTTTTTTTTGGGCAGAATTGTAAAAAGGCCTTTATTTCGCCTAAAACTTTTTCCCCTTAAAGATTTTCAATTTAATCAATCAAACCTTTTTCTTCTTCTTTTTTTTCGAATTCTTCTTTCGAATTCTTCCCTTTTTTCAGAATCCCTTTTTCTTAGAAAACCCTTTTTCTTCTTCTCCTTCTCTTTTTAAGAATTCTTTCTTCTTCTTCTTTTTTCTTCTTCTTTTCTTCTTTTCTTTTCTTCTTCTTCTTCTTCTTCTTTTTTCTTCTCCCTTTTTTTCCCCTTTTCCCCTTTTTTCTTAAGAATTTTTTCTTCTTCTTCTTCTTCTTCTTCTTCTTTTCTTCTTTTCTTCTCTCCTCTCTCTCCCTCTCTCTCCTCACTCTCTCTCTCTCTCTCTCTCTTCTCTCTCTCTCCCCCTCTCTTCTCTCTCTTCTTTTCTCTCCTCCTTCTCCTTTGGGAGAGTTACCTTGTCTCTGGTTTTGTTTTGAGTTTGTTTGTATTTTCTTTTTATGTGTGATTAGCATAATTGTTTTTGATATTTTTTAGTGGAATTCTTTTGGGGCTGGGTAAAATTGCCTTTTCCCTTCCCCTTTAATAACTCTCTCTACTCTTTCTTCTTTCTCCCCTCTCTCTCTCTCTTCTCTCTTCCTCTCTCTCTCTCTCTTTTTTCTCTCTCTCTTTTCCCCCACACACACACACACAAGCCACACACACACACACACACACCAAAACACACCACAACACACACACACACACACACACACACACACCAAAAACCGGAAACGACAGAAAGACAGATAACAGATGGACAGATGGAGGCTTACACAAAGAACCTGGGGAAACCCCCCCCAAACAAAAAAAATTGGAAAGAAAATGCTATCATAAAACATGCAGTGGTAACAAAATCTGGAGTCTTTTTAAAGATTTTAAGTTTTGTTTTGTTTTTATTTTGGGTTCCACTTTGATCCAAGCGCGGGGTTTTACGGACAAGGTTCCCTCTTTTTATGGGTTTTTAAAAAATTGACAAAATTAAAAACCCGGGGAAAAATTTTTTCCCCAAAAAATTAATCGCTTTTGTTTTCAGTTTTTCACAGTTTAACAGTGCTTTATTTTTCAAGTATTTATTTTTTAAGGGTTGATTGAAATTGATATGTTGTTGTTGTTTTTTTTGTTTTTGATTTGTGATTCAGATATATGAAAATTATGAAACATCACAGTTGCCCTTTTTTTTCATTTATTTTTTGTATTATTTTCCTTTGGGATTTCCCCCTTCTATTTCTATTTTTTCTCGAAAAGGACGGATTTTTTTTCATTTTTTTCTTTTAGTTTTCTTTTTATCGTTTCTTTGCTTTTTTATTTTGTTTTTTGTTTAATTTTTTTTTAACTTTCTATTTTACCTTGTCTCACCTCTCTGGGGGTGGGGGTTTCTTGACAAAAAGTACATTTGCTTTTTGGAGTTGCTTGTCTCTTCTTCAGTTTACTTTTTTTATCCTCAGTTGTTTTACGTTTTTGTCTTTTCTCTAGCTTATTAGTAACCCATATTCCATCAAATATGACATGTCTCTATCTCATAATTTAAATTTCTGGGATTTTTTACTCATTTGTTAATCTACTGTTTACGTCTACTTCTTTTTTTTTCTTTTACTTTCATTGTGTAAGTCTTGTAAAGTAACTAGTGCTTATTCTATACATGCTGTCGCTTTCCTCAGAATCTTAAAGTAAAACAAGCAGAATATAATCTTTAAAACAGAGGTCCAAGCTCCCCCCACCCTTTTTCGGATGCCGGGGGCCTGTCAGTATAAATAGCATCCCCACCGTCTGGGCATTCTGTGCTAGAAATTTCCTCTTTTCTATCAATCTCTTTGTTTCTGCCTTGTTCCTTTTCTTCCTGTCATCACCTTCTTGTCTATTTTCTGCCTTCTTGGTCCGTCTCCTGCTCTTTTTTTCCAGAAAGACTTATAAGATATTAATTCTCTCTTATGCCGAAGTCGGAGACGCTGAACCTGAGTTGTCAGGCTGCTTGTCGGCAGCGTGATGCATTTTTCGCTCATTACAGACAACAATAGTTGCTATATGAGCATTCAATGAAGAAGAAGAAGAAGAAGGAGAGTACCAAGCTACTCATGACAGCAGTATCGATTGATTTATTCGTTTGATAGCATCCATTCACTGGGCCTGACTTGTCTTGTCTTTCGCTTAATGGCAGTGCAACGCATTTTTGCTCATATGACAGACAACAATAGTTACTGTCTGCCTGTTGGACAAAGAATAATTGACAAGTTGAAAGTTCTAGCTGTAAACACCCCCCCTCCCCCCAAAAAAACTTCCAATTCCCCTGCCCTTTCAAAACTCGATTTGCAGAATTTTGTTCTCTATTATTCATTTCGTCCTTCCTACAAAATCTCCTTGATAATCAAAAGATCTTTTTTGTGTGCTCAATCGTTTTCAGTCTTTTTATTTCTCATATTGAAAGCAGAGAATATTCGATTGCTTGGGAAAGGGGGTGGTTTAAATTTCCTTTTGCAATTGGAGCTGGCATGATTGAGTTTCTTTATGTGGCCAAAAGGGTTTGAAAGGTTACCTTTTTGGTGTGGTAGGGGGGCGATATTGACTGGTGTGGGGATCCTGAGGTTTTGGGTTTTCCCCTAGATTGACGTGACTGGTTTGGGAAATTTTGGAGTGCATGTTGACTAACAATTGATCAATCAATCAATAAAATCAATCAATTATAGTCAAACACTTGGGGAAATTTTAATAGAAACTAAAAAACGCTAACTAACTACAAATTACCCCGTTGCAAGGAAGTAAAAAAAAAACCTATACAATTTTGATTTCTTTGGAAAATGCCCCAGATTTCAGGCCCGTCTCTTCACCCCTTTTTCGCATTTTATTTTTTGGGCTTCTGACTCAATTCCCGTTCTAAAGCTCTTGTAGTCTTTACGAGGGTAGAGCCGCACGCACACAAAACACCCACACCCACACCACACACACAAAAACCCCAAACACCACACACACACACACACACCACCACACACAACACACACACACACCCCCACGTGGACGCTTTTTCCCTTAGCCTCAAATCAAAAAAATGGAAAAAAACCCCAAAAAGAAAAACGGGACATGCGCGCATGCACACACACAACACACACACACACACACACACACACACCAACTCACACACATGTGCGTGCGGTGCGTGTCATGCACACATCGCCCCGGAGTTAGAAAAATTGGGGGGAGGGGAAAAGAAAACAGAAAGACCCACAGGATCCTCACTCAAAAAATACAGGAATAGAAAAAAAAAAGCAAAAAGGGAAAAATTTTGTGACCCCACAGAAAGCACATGTTCAAAAATTAACACTGAATCCAGTTTTAACTGCTTTTATAAGCCTTTTATGGTTTTATCTTTACTTGATACTGACAAAAAGGATTTGTGTGAGAAGATTTTAATGTCCTGTTTTTTTAATTGGCAAAATTTAAAACCCGTAAAATTTTTTGAAAAAACCCAAATTTCGTTTGTTCCCCGTTGTTTCAGTGGGACCCGGTTGTATAAAACAGTCCAGCAGTTTTTGATGTTGATGCTGTTTAGGTGTTGGTGTTATTTTTTTGTTTTTTTGTAGGAACTAGATGCTTTTAGGGCCCTAAACATCACTTGTTTTTTTTTTTAAGTTATTTTTTTTTAAATTTTCTGTATCATTTATTTTTTTGAATTTCATTCTTATCTCAAGTACCAACTTCTGAAAATAAGACAAATGAAGTCCCTATCATACAAACTGTATCATTTG
>CM054141.1:22950205-22952705 GCA_028751875.1 Rapana venosa
GAGAGCGAGAGAGAGAAGAGCGAGAGAGACAGACAGACAGACAGACAGACAGACAAGGAAGGTTATGGGATAATTATTGGGTGTGGGTTATGTCTGTCAACTATGAAAGCTAAAGCATGACAAGGCTTGTTTTTCTTTTCTTTTTTTTTTTTTGAAATGATAACAAAGCAGACGACCCACGAAACCTCATCATTGTCTTTTCCTTTTCAAACATGGACCCAAGAAAAACAATAACACAACAACAACAAACCAAACACCAAAAAAAAAGAAGAGAAAAACGTCAACAACAACAACAACAAATGGGAGAAAGCTGTGATTGATCGATTGATCAATCTATTGATTTGATTGGTTGACTGATTGATTTGAATGATTGATTGATTTGAATGATTGATCGATCGATCGATCGATTTGATTGATTGATTGATTGATTGATTGATTGATTGATTGATTGATTGATTGATTGGTGGAAAGCAGTAAGGTAAGGTTAAGTGCCGACGAATCGAATCTGTGGTTTAGTTTGAATACAGCAAGATGACCATCATTCGCGCGATTTTGTTGGGATTTTTCTTTTCTGTCTGGGGACGGGATAGCTCAGTGGTCAGAGCACTCGCTTTCCCCCAGCCAAGGTTAAGCAGCATGAAGCGTGGTTACCAGTTGAATGGGTGACCGTTTACGCGCCTTAATAATAATAATAACATATGGAATTTCTATAGCGCTGAATCTTGTAAAAAAAAACCAAAAACAAATCGAAGCGCTTGCACTCAATCATTTACAGGCATGCAACTCTCCTTAAACATAATGAACAACAGATTTCAAAATCATGCGTGCGCACGTATGCACGCATGCACGCACACACACGCACACACGCACACACACACACACACACACACACACACACACACACACTCGGAACAACACTTAGAAGGTGAAAGATGCTGTTGAAAATTAGGGACAGATATTTGAGGGGAAAGTCTCAGGTAGGAAATAAGTGTGTTTTGAGGCTGGATTTGAAGGTATCAAGTGAAGGCTTTTGTCGAAGTGAAAGAGGGAGGTCATTCCAGGTGGATGGACCAGAAACAGAGAAGGAGCGACGGCCAACAGTGGTTTGTTTGAATCTGAGTGTTCGAAAGCACAAAGTATCTGCGGCTGAACGAAGGGAACGGGATGGAGTGTACAGATGAAGGCAGTTACAGAGATAAGGGGGTGCAGATTTTGTGGAGACATTTGAAACAGAGGGTATTGATTTTATACTCCAGTCTTTTTGAGACAGGCAGCCAGTGAAGAGATCGCAGAAGAGGAGTGATGTGTTCAGATTTTTTCTTTCTTAGGACCAGTCGAGCTGCAGAGTTTTGTATGCGTTGAAGAGAGTGGATAGATGATGCTGGTAGGCCAGCCAAAAGAGAATTACAGTAGTCTAAACGTGAAAGAATGAGAGATGTGACAAGCTTGGAAGTTGCATCAGTGGACAGATACTTGCGAATCGCTTCAGTATAGTTCCCCAGTTCACCCAGCTGTATGCAAATGAGTACCTTGCCCTCTTTTTAGGGTTAGGTAAAGGTAAAGGTAAAGGTGTCCCATAACCTATAAGGTCGTAGGGGAGCGAGGCGTCAGAGACCTCACTTTTCTAGGGCCAGCGTATTGAGGGCGGCGCCCATCTCCTCTCCCTCGCTGCTTTACCTTCCCTGACCCTAAAGAGGACAGGTACCCATTTACAGCTGGGTGAACTGGGGGAACTGTACTGAAGCCAAGGCGCGCAAACGGTCACCCATCCAAGTGGTAACCACGCTCGACGCTGCTTAACTTGGCTGGGGGAAAGCGAGTGCTCCGACCACTGAGCTATCCCGTTTTAGGGTTAGGGAAGGTAAAGCAGCGAGGGAAAGGAGATGGACGCTGTCTTCAACATGCTGGCCCCTGGAGAAGTTGAGGTTTCTGACGCCTCGCTCCCTTACAACCACATAGGTTACGGGAATACCTTTACCATTTTTGCTTTTATGCACCCTGTCTATATATATAGATACAACGTTGGCTGCAGCGTTGCACTTTGTCAGGCGCCTGTCAGTCATTCTAGGCAAGTGGGGCCCAAACTGGTTTGTTGACCTAGTCACTGGGGAAAGACTTTGTGCTTTAACCCTCTCTCCTCCAGCCTGTCGTGCACACGAACAGAGCTCGCCCGCCTGGTCTTGTCTGCTTTTATTTATTTATCTTATTTATTTATTCATTTATTCTTTTATATCGAGGATAATGGAATAAGCACTTATGTGCTTTTTTAAATAATTATAATAGTAATAATAATAATAATAATGTATGGAATTTATATAGCGCTGAATCTTGAAAGCAACAAATCATTTTACATCCAGTCCCCGTGTGTATGCGGTTTTGTCAATTTTGTCATCCGTTCCCACCGGCACACAATGGCCTACTCTTACGAAAAGCGGAACAGGATTTAACGTGTGCGCAAGATGTTCTGCGTGCGATCGCACACGGGGCCTCGGTTTATAGT
>CM054141.1:22962705-22967705 GCA_028751875.1 Rapana venosa
TTCTCAACTGAGGTATCAAAGCATTCTCAAATTCAAATCCAAACTCAAACAATGTATTATCTCATTGACAGAGAAATTCATGCGCGCTACAAGCCGTATATAAAAACAGTAAACATATCAACATAATATCACGGGAAAATAATAATGATAATAATAACAATAATAATAATAATAATAATAATAATAATGATGATGATACTACTACTACAACTACTACTTCTACTACTACTACTACTACTACTACTACTACTACTACTACTACTACTACTACTGCTACTACTACTACTAGCAAATACTACTACTACTACTATACACTACTACTACTACTACTACTACTACCACAACGCAGTATCCCAACAACAGCACGCACTCCAGCCAGTCATAAACTCACCCAAGTCAAAATCACAAACACTCATGCGCGCAACCAGTATGTCTACACATCCACACATTCATTCACACCCCCCCCCCCCTTCCACACACACACACACACACGCACGCACGCGCACGCACGCACGCACGCACACACACGCATTGGAAACATTCGTACACATTTTTATGACATAAACCAAAACTGTTATAACATGTTGTAATGATAAAGACAAATGCCAATAAAAATTAACGCTGTATTCTATTAAGATATTGATTATGACAGAAACCAACCTGTAATAAGTAATTGTATGATAAGATCAATCAATTCATTGAGTCTTGAAAATATGCTTGATCAACCATCAACAGATTTCAACACTATGGTAAGAGAAGAATTCATTATTGGAATTGATCACCTTCTTTGGGTTTACGTTTGTCCCTCTCACGAGGTACTACTTTTGTCTGCAGCAGAATTCCATCACACTATAGTCAAGGTAAAGCTGTCCCATGACCTATGTGGCCGTAGGGAGCGAGGCATCAGAGACCTCAGCTTTTCCAGGGGCCAGCATATTGAGGGCGGCGCCCATCTCCTCTCCCTCGCTGCTTTACCTTCCCTGACCCTAAAGAGGCAGGTACCCATTTACAGCTGGGTGAACTGGGGGAACTGTACTGAAGCCAAAGCAAGCAAATGGTCACCCATCCAAGTGGTAACCACGCTCGATGCTGCTTAACCTTAGCTGGGGGAAAGCGAGTGCTCTGACCACTGAGCTATCCCGTCCCCTATCACACCATAGACTTTGTTCCAATGAGCTCGAGTGGTATGACATTTCCGCCAAGGTTCAACTTTACCTATCCTGTAGTCTCGTAGAGATTTGAAGCACCACTAAAGATTTTGTAACCAGCTTCCTCCACTCTTCGCAGTGTTCAGCTTTTCTCCAACAAGTGGTTCCACTCAAGGCCACTCTCTGATGTCGTCATCCCATCGTTTTCTCTGACTGCCTCTGTGTGCCACTGTTTCCTGTATATAGCACAGTGTTAGGGGCAGTCTGAGTCCGAGGTCAAGGCTACTGCTATGCAAATGGACACTGAGGATTGTACTAACACACAAACACACACAAACACAAACACACACACACACACACACTCACAAAGAGCACAGCAAAACAAGAAAGACAGCACCCTCAACAGGTCAACAAAACGCATACATTCATAATAAACATCAAATGATGTTATACTTGGCGTAAACATGATTTCTAACATTTCAAATAGATATTTGTAGTGTGCCCTTTTGAAAGACGTTAAGCAACTTTTGTTCTTGATATAGAAAGGGATTTCATTCCATAGTCTGCTACCAGAGTAAACAAGGGATGTCATAAATAGATCAGTTCTTGGCCGAGGAGGAACAAGGATAATTTTGTCACGAATGCTTTTGGCTGAAAATCTTTGACAAATCTATGCTGGGGAAAGATTGCTCATACTTTTATGTACTAGTATACCTTTATTATAACGACATCAGCGGATGGATCGGTGGTCTAGAGGTAACGCGCCTGTCTAGAAAGCGAAAAGTCCGGGTCGGAAGTGTGCGGTGGTTCGAATCCCGTGTGGGCCCGAAACTTTTCCCCCATCCATTAGATCACGAATAGTGGTCTGGGCGCTAGTCTTTCGGATGGGACGATAAACCGAGGTCCCGTGTGTCACATAAAATTATTCAGCGCACGTAAAAGAACCCACGGCAACAAGAGAGTTGTCCCTGGCAAAATTCTTAGAAAAAAGCCACTCTGATAGGGAGACAAAAACAGATGCAGACCAAAAAAAGGGGTGGCGCTGCTCTTGTGGCGACGCGCTCTCCCCGGGGAGAGCAACCCGAATTTCACGCAGAGAAATCTTAAAGTGGTATAAATAAATAAATAAATAAATCTCATACCAAAAGGAACAATATTGAGCTCTTTTGTGATGACATATTTTTAGCGAAGAAGATGTGAGAAGGATCAGCTTTAGTGAAGGTCTGTATACACTTTCCAAGGGTTTCAGGCAATTGTTACAAGCCAAGTCCCAGCATGTTGAAGCATACATAGTCGATGTCGGGTTGGATGTATGCATAGAAAAATAATTGTCTGGTATGCTGGTCAAGAACGTGTTTAATTCTATTGAGCTGAAACACGTTTTAAGAGAGAGAGAGAGAGAGAGAGAGAGAGAGAGAGAGAGAGAGAGAGAGAGAGAGAGAGAGAGAGAGAGAGAGAGAAGAAGACAGACAGACAGACAGACAGAGAGAAAGACAGACAGACAGACAGGCTGAGACAACAGACAGAAAGACAGACAGACAGACATGCAGACAGACAGAGATAGAGAGACAAGACACTAGAGAGAGACAGAGAGAGAGGAAAGCATGCAAATATCTTTGAAGATATTGTTACATAATAATATATGCCTTTTTGCTCAAATGTACACAACACACACACAACACACACACACACACACACACACACACACACATAGATTTGTGGGGTGTGTGTGTGTGTGTGTGTGTGTGTGTGTGTGTGTGTGTGTGTGTGTGTGTGTGTGTGTGTGTGTGTGTGTGTGTGTGTGTGTGTGTGTGTGTGTGTGTGTGTGTGTGTGTGTGTGTGTGTGTGTGTGTGTGTTGTGAAAGTCGAACTTTTATTTTCAGATGATACATTGAATTTAAGCAGTGCATTTGCTTTTTTCATCAAGCCATCTATCTAAAAAATAAAAAAGTGTGTGTGTGTATGTGTGTCTATGTGTGTCTATGTACGGCTTTTTAACAAATTATTAATGTTGAGGTGGTTTTTTCTTTGTCATTGAATGTCGTTGTCGCAATTACCGTAGTTTTACACGTTACTGATAAACTTGCTTTTGTTCTTAGATAGATGGTTTGATGACAAGAAACAAATGCGTTGTTTATATTTGATGTACCATTTGGAAATCAAAGTTTGACTTTGACTTTCATTTTGACTTTGACTTTGACTTTTACACACACACACACATACTTAAACATACACACACACTTAAACACACACACATACATAAACATACACACACACACTTAAAACACACACACATACATACATAAACATACACACACACTTAAACACACACACTAACACACCTTAAACACACACACTTAAACACACACACATACTATAAACAACTACACACACACTTAAACACACACAACACTTAAACACACACACACACACACACTTAAACACACACACACATACATAAACAAATACACATAATACATAAACACACACACATACATACATAAACATATAAACACACACTTAAACACACACACATGCTTAAACACACACTTAAACACACACACACATACATACATAAACATACACACACACTTAAACACACACACATACATACATAAACCTACAATACACACTTAAAACACACACTTAAACAAACACACACACACATATATATACACCCGGATCATGGTTCAGGGTGACCACAGAACACCCAGGGTAGCTCAGGGCTGGACCTAATCCCCTGTGTCCAGCGACCTTCACAAGGGCTAAGCGGATTCGGATTCGCTACACCCATCTCACTAATCACCTCTCCTAATTCACTGAGAAATGGCGGTGCACATTTCAGAAAAAAATACCCCCTCCCTCACCCCATTCCATGGCCCCGGGATATTTCTTTCGTGTTTAAAAAAAAACACCACACACCACCTCAACAACAAAACAAAACAAACAGAAAACAAGTCAAGTCAAGTCAAGTCAAGTCAAAAACACTTTAATCATCCCATGAAGGGCAATTACAATACTGACAGGCAGATTGATACGCATCAAAATCTAAAAAGACACAAAAAAAGCTGCATTTCATATTGGTTAAAACATTCCAAAATGACTTTTATTTAAAAAGTCACGAACAACACTCACACACACCGCACGGCGCACATACACACACACACACACTCAACAACACCACACGTGCGTGCACACACACACACAGGACAAAACAAAACAAACATTCCTAACAAACAAACAACCAATCAGACAGCCCCTTTCTTACCACCCCACCCCACCCCTAAACACACCCACAGCATATCTGACACCCACCAAAATAGTTTCCTCCTATTGATCTACAGCCCTCCCAACCTAGGCCTTGTGTTGATACAACTTCTTCTTCGCAATTTTTCTTCTTCTTCTTCGCAATTCTTCTTGCAAAGAAGAAGAAGAACTCTGAAGAAGAAGAAGAATTGCGAAGAAGAAGAAGAATTGCGAAGAAGAAGAAGAAGAATTGCGAAGAAGAAGAAGAAGAAGAAGATAGAAGAAGAAGAAGAAGAAGAAGAAGAAGAAGGGAAAAAGAAGAAGAGAAAAAGAAGAGACGAAGAAGAAGAAGAAAAAAGAAGAGAAGAAGAAGAAGAATCTGCGACGAAGAAGAAGAAGAAGAAGAAGAAAAAAAAATGCGAAGAAAGCGAAGAAAATGTGAAGAATAATACTCCGCAAAAAAGCAAGCAAACCAGAACACACAATGCTAAAAAAACACAAAGACAGCGCATTCCCGAAGCGAATGAAAAACAACGAAATAAACACAAGCAAAACGCAAGACAAGTGCAAAACTCTTGTACTATCCACAATCTTCGCTGAGCTTTT
>CM054141.1:22975205-22982705 GCA_028751875.1 Rapana venosa
ATGCGCCGTGGGTCAGTCAGTCAGTCAGTGGTGGAACTGCAGCGCCGACTGTGGCTGTAGAGCCCAATCCTGGAGCGGCAGATCCTGTTGCAGGTGTTGCATGTGAAGACGGAGTTGTCTGATGGTGCTGACTCCGCTCTCCGATGTCTGCGTGCTCGTCTGTCTCCCCTGTGCTCCTCCCTCTTCTGCTCTGCTGTCTTGACGGCCGACCTGGTAGTGGCTCGCCAACTGCTGCGGTCTGCTGCCAGTGCTTCAAGGCCTGCTGGTGCAGTGCCACCCGCCTTCAGGTCCCGCTTGCACACATCTTTGTATCGAAGCATTGGCCTTCCTGTTGGTCTGGAGCCGGTGGCAAGCTCACCGTACAGAATGTCTTTAGGCAGTCTGCACTAAAACTACGAATGCAGCTCATACAAAAGTAGCATAGGGGAAAACCATATAACGGAACCTTACCGGAATGTAAAAACTAGGCAATATACACGGGGTTTAAAGATATCAAAACGACTTTTTTCATCTATCAGACACGTGCCTACCTTTTCTTCAGAAGCAATTTGTTGAATAAGAATCTAAAAGGGTAAAAGGTGTCCCATAACCTATAAGGTCGTAGGGGAGCGAGGCGTCAGAGACCTCAACTTCTCTAGGGGCCAGCATATTGAGGAGGGTGGCGCCCATCTCCTCTCCTCTCTCTCGCTGACCACTGAGCTATCCCGCCCCCAGTGCCGCAGAGAAAATAGTCCACCACAGAGGCGCTGACTTTTCTGTAAAAAAATTGTGTATAAGAGTGTTTAGAAAATGTACCTTAAAGTTAGAATGATGGCAGTTGTCAATTAGACATTGAGTGCTGAGTGCTCACGAGTTTGTTTTTCTATTTTATTATTTTAATGTTATTCTTTTATATCGAGGATAAGGGAATAAGCACTCATGTGCTTTTTTTTTTTTTACTCCAGTCCCCGTGTGTTGGTGGTTTTGTTAATTTTGTCATCCGTTTCCACCGGCACACAATGGCCTACTCTTTCGACAAGCGGAACAGGATTTAACGTGTGCGCAAAATGTTCTGGTTGCGTTCGCACACGGGGCCTCGGTTTATAGTCTCATCCGAAGGACTTTTGGGGAGAGTGGAGTCTGCACTGATGTTAACTCCATGGGGAAAATATCCCCTTGAATGAGATTCAAACCCGGAAAACCTCAGATTGCGAGCGTAATGTTCTAACCACCAGGCTGTCCCGTCTCCGTGTGTTCGTAATCCACCAAACGGTGACACGAATGACGTGATCTTTTAAGTGCATAGTTTGTATATACACAAAAAGAAGGGAATTAAGGCACTGGCAGGTCTGCACTTGAAGTTGACGAAAATCCCCACCCTTAAATCACCAGACGCCATCAAGATTGAAAACCATAACTCCATGGAACTATGGGTTCACAGACGAACGATCTAAACCACTCGGCTATACTGCCCAGTTGTTAGAACCCCCCCCTCCCACTCCCCCCGCACACACACACCCCACACATACACACACACACAGTGCATAGGTTTATCATTGATTAGTTTTATTTATTCTATGTCTGCATGTATATTATCTATTTTTCTCTTTTTTTTTCTTTAGATAGATGGCTTGATGAAAAAAAGCAAATGCACCGCTTATTCAATGTACCATCTGAAAATAAAATTTTGACTTTGACTTTGACTTTGACTTTGACACACACACACACACACACACACACACACACACACACACACACACACACACACACACATGTAGTAAAGCATATATGTCAAGTGTTCACTATAAGAGTAAACACATTCTGTTTGGGATCTGTGGTCTGACTTCTTAACTCCATTGGTTCTTGTCATAGGAACCGGAAGGATGCTGATGATGACGTTGACGACCTACGTGTTTGTGACGTCACAAGTGCTGCTGCTGCTGACGTCATCACGGACAGTGCTGGCCTTTTCCTGTTTTGACGACGAAAATACCAGTAAGTAAGGTTCACTTCTGACGTGCGTTACCATGGTAGTCAAGACAGCGTTTAAAGAAGGAAGGTGGCAGGATGGTTAAGACGTTCACCTGCCTACTAAGTAAACCGTGAGGTCCCGGGTTCGACTCCCAGCCTCGCCCCTTTCTTCCCAGTTTGACGAGAAAATCGAACTAAACGTGAAAGTCCTACGTATGAGGCTATATAAACCCCCGAGGCTCCGTGTGTGTATGCACGCAGAACATCTTGCGCACACGCTAAAAAACCCGTTCCGCCATTAGGGAAGAGTAGGCCATTTCGTGCCTGTAGGAACGGATGACGACATTTCAAAAATGCCTACACACAGGGGTCGTGTTTAGACACCACCCCCGAAATCGGAATGCGGCTATCTTAATGGTGGTAGTTGTGTGTGTGTGTGTGGGGGGGGGGGGGGGGTAGGCAGGGGGGGGGGTGGAGGGGGGGAACGATCACATACGCAAAAATCTCACCATTGGTGAACCTTGGAGCTCTAGCCAAGAAGAAAAAGAAAAAGAAGAATTGCAAAGAAGAAGAAGAAGAATTGCGAAGAAGAATTGCGAAGAAGAAGAAGAAGAAGAAGAAGAAGAAGAAGAAGAAGAAGAAGAAGAAGAGTAAGAGGAAAAGAAGACGAAAAGAAGAAGAAGAAGAAGAAGAAGAAGAAGAAGAAGAAGAAAGAAATGAAGAAGAAGAAAGAAGAAGAAGAAGAAGAAGAAGAAGAAGACAGTGTTGTTCAACTCGTGTTGTTGTGTCTCAGAGGCAAATCTCTCTCTCTCACCTTACCTATCCCGTAGTCCCGTGGACCGTGGGGGAGTGGGGGGGGGGGGGGGGGAACCTAATGAACATTTTTGTAACCAGCTTCCTCCACTCCCCCGCGGTCCTCTGCTTTCTGCAGCATTTCGTTCGACTCAAGGCCAGTCCACTCTCTGATGTTGTCTTCCCATCGTTTTCTCTGTCTGAGAAGTTGATAAAAAGCCATAAATAACATCTTGACTATAGACAATGTTACTGTCAAAGTCAAAGTCAACATAGTTACTTTAACCATCCCTTGAAGGACAATGAAAAAAACCCAACACTTACGGGCACATACATTGATAAGAATGGTAATTTAGAGGGAACTAAAATATATATATATATATTTTTTTAAAAACACGAAGTAAAGTTGTGATTGATCATTTGTTTAAGCGTTCATTGAAAACGTCGAGTTACAGACAAAGACACACACACAGACACACGCACGCACGCACGCACATACACCCACACCCACACATACACACACACACACACACACACACACACACCACACACAAACACACACAAACACACATACAACACATACACACACACACACACACACACACACACACACACACACACACACACAACAGGACCGGGTTCACGGGGATTTTTCTGCCTAGAACAGCATCACTCTCCCCAAAAGTCCTTCGGATGAGACTATAAACTGAAGTCCCGTATGCAAAATCACGCAGAACATCTTGTGTCCACGTTAAAACCCGTTCTGACTTTCAGAAGAGTAGGCCATTTTATGCTGGTGGGAACGGATGGCAGAATTTTTACAGTACAGCTCAAAAACTGTTGTTCTTTGTTTGTTTGCATGTATAGTTTTTTCCTCCCCTTTGACCATGGTATTTTTCAAGTTGCGTATGACGACCGTCTTGTTGCCCTGAGTTCTTTTCCGTGCGCTAAATGTGATTTTGCAAGGCTGTTTTGCTGACCTTAGGCTACAGCGCTCTCATACCTCACACATGCAGTCCAATCGCACTCTTTATAGCCCCGCGGGCCACAAAGGCCACAATCATCAGAGCGGCCCCCAATCCAGAACAGTGTCATCAACATCAGCACATATCAAAAGGTGAAGGTGTCCCATAACCTGTGTTAGTCGTAGGGAAGCGAGGCGTCAGAGACCTCAACTTCTCTAGGGGCCAGCACATTGAGGGCAGCGGCGCCCATCTCCTCTCCCTCGCTGCTTTACCTTCCCTGACCCTAAAGAGGGCAGGTACCCATTTACAGCTGGGAGAATTGGGGGAACTGTACTGAAGCCAAGGCACGCAAACGGGTCACCCATCCAAGTGGTAACCACGCTCGATGCTGCTTAACCTTGGCTGTGGGGGAAAAGCGAGTGCTCTGACCACTGAGCTATCCTTTTCACTCACTCATCCCTTGGTCGGGACAACCGTTGGGGTACCCGCATGGACGCTGCAAGTGGACCGCCAAATGGTTCTGTCCTGGACTGTTTTCAGGAGGCTTGGTACAGTGAGGCCGGTCCACTCCTTGATTGGGACATCCAGCTTTTGCGTGGTCGTCCCTGCCTCCTTGCTCCTTCCACCATTCCCTGCAGGACTGTCTTTGACAGGCTGTTATGCCTTGTTGTGTGGCCAAACCACTTCAGTTCTCCGTTTGACTGTATCTAGCAATGGTTCTTGTTTGCCAGCCAGTGCCTCGATCTGCTGCCAGACGTAGTCATTGGTTTTGCGTCTCGTAGGTGATTTTCAGGATCCGCCTGAGGCATTTCATCTCAAAGGCTTGAATGCGACGTTCTAAATGGGCAGAAGGTTTGTCCATGCTTCACAGCTGTACAAGGCAATTGGATGTGACGAGTGCCTTGTAGAGTCTGACCTTGGTGTGGGTTCTGATGTTGTGGTTTCTCCCACTTTCGCCAGCTTAGTCTGGAGGAGAGTGCCACACAGCAAGTCTGATCTTCACCTCTTGTGTGCTCGTCCCTTTTCTTTGGTGATGACTGCTCCAAGGAAACTTGAAATTTTTCCACCTCTCTAGTGTCTCGCCACTCATCTTGATGCTGGTGGGAGGGTCAGTGTGGTACTGTTCCACTAGGTCTTGCTCTTTTCTGTGCTGATCTCCATACCGTGGGCATTGGCTGATGTTTCCAGTCGGGTGGTGATATCCTGGAGTTCTTCTTCACTGCGGCCCATGAGATCAATATCGTCTGCGAATCGAAGATTGCAGACGGGCCCTTCCCCCTATTGTGATTGTGGTCTTGAAGCCAAGGAGGCCTCCTGCAGATGTTCTCCAGGAACACGTTGAAAGGGACGGGGGATAGGGGGCACCTTGTCGAATCCAACGAAGTCCGGAAGAACTCCCGATTTCTCCACCCATGAGGACTGCACTGTGGAGCTGTCATACAGCGCCTGGATGACTTGAATCAGGTCCTCGTCGAAGCTATAGTCTCTCATGACTTGCCACAGAGTTTCTTCCACACTCGATCGAAGGCCTTCTTGAAGTCAATGAAGTTGTTGTAGAGCTGTAGCTGATGTTGGAGATGCTTCTCTATAGCATTCTGATGTTGAAGATCTGTTCGACAGTGCTTCGACCTGGTCTGAATCCTGCCTGTTCTTCTGATAGGATTTTCTTCGCTTGTGGTTTCAGTCTGTTCAAGGCAATGCGTAGCAAAACCTTGCTTGGATGGCTTATCAGATGATTGTTCTGTAATTTTGGCACTTCTTCAGGTCTCCCTTCTTTGGAAGTGGAACTATGATGGATTGGGTCCACTGTCAGGCCACTCTTTGCTGGTCCAGAATGCGTTGGCAGATGATTGTTAATGCCTTGATCACCTCTGGGCCTCCGCTCTTGATGAGCTCAGCCGGGTGTTGTCAACCCCTGGTGACTTGCCTCCTTTCGGGGATCTTACTGCTTCTTCTACCTCTTCCTCCAGTACCTGTGTGTTTTCAGGATCTGATGGTCTGGGATCTTGCTCGTGAAGTTTTTTTCGGATCACCTTCAGCTTGTAGTTGTACAGGTCTCTGCAATACTCTGTCCATCTCTTCATGATAGTGGCGCTCTCGTAAGGACTGACCCCTCTTTGTCTTCAATAACGGAGGTCTTTGGTTGCTGGGGACTTGGTTAGTATCTTGATGGTTGGTACGCCTCTTTGCTGTCTCCTTTCGCCATTGCCTTCTCAACCTTGGAGCATTGTTCTGACATCCAGTTCCCCATGGCCTCAGTCATCTTCTTCTTGATTGATCTGTTGATGTTCTATACTCTTCGGCCGTTCGGGTTTTTGTTCTTCAAATGGCCCTTTTGCTCCCTACGTTGGTCGCACAGGTCCAGATATCGTTGGTAACCCACGGTTGGTTCTTTTTCCTCTCTTTCCCAAGGATCTCCAGCGCTGTCTCTGAATGGTCTTGCTGAAGTCTCAGTGAGGTTGTTGATGTCATCTTGGGGGAAATTCAATGCTGCAAATCTGCCCCCTATCTCAGCTTTAAAGATTCAGTGACTTCGGGGTCCTTCAGCTTTTCCATGTTGAACCGCAAACGGGATTTCTCTTCTGGTTCTTGGTCTTCAGCTTGATCTGTAGGGTCATGAGTACCATGTCGTGGGCCATACCAATATCAGCGTCAGGGAAACTCTTGTCTGGGCTTTGTTGATGCTCGACTTAAATCGTTTGGGGGCCCAAGATGTAGTTTAATCTGGTTATGTGTCTTTCATTTGGTGAGTGCCACGTCGTTCTTCTTGATGTCTTGTGGGGGTATAAGGTGTTGGCGACAGTAAGATTGTGGGTGCTTGCGAATTCCAAAAGTCTGAGACCTCTAAACATTAGTTTCGTCCATGCCAAAACGGCCTACTGTCCCTGGGCCCTTGGTCATAAGCGTCAGGTCCGATCTTGGCATTCCAGTCGCCCTGGATCACGAGAAAGTCCTTCTTTGGAGTTGATTTGATGGCGCTCTCCAGATCTTCGTAGAAACACTCGATTGCTTCATCATCGTAGTCCTGATTTGGTGCATAGACTTGTATGATGGTCATGTTGTGTGGTTTTGCTGCGAAAACGCATGGAGATCAGTCTGCTTGAAATTGGGGTACAGCTGATGACACTGTTAGTCCTCTTCTTGTTGACAGAAAACCTACTCCGGTTGGTGTTTGGGTCGTCGCCACTATACCCTAGTTTGTGATCCTCCTCTGTAGTTTGCTTCGCCGAATCCGACCCAACGGACTTCGGCCGTCCCAGTATGTCCCATTCGTATCTTCGAAGTTTTGTGGGTTAGCTCTTGGAGCTTCCCACATGCGTACAAGGTACGGGTGTTCCATGTACCAATGATGGTCCTTTCAGCCTGGGGGTTTTATAGCTGTTGTTTGCGTCCCATCGCATATTTTCCCCTCCAACCTGGAACGCTCCAATGGAAGGCGCGGTTGTTGGTATTCCGGGCCTCAACCGATCCGGCATGTCTTTCCTTGCAGTGTTGTCCATGTAGGTATTTCTGTGGGCGTGGATTGCTTGGCGGCGCCCATCTCCTCTCCAAGCTGCTATCTGCCCATAGCTGGGGATTTTTGGGTCGGGTTATCTCCCCACTGAGACAGGTAGTACTGGGTTACAGGTTACCAGTAGCAGAGGAACACCTCTGAGCTATCCTATATAATACTCAATCCCATCTTCAACACATCCGTCCAAAAAAAAAAAAAACCACCTTAACTTTTCAACCAATGCTAATGTTTCCATGACGCAGTGACCCCGGAAGATCCCTTCGTCTTTTACGGCGACCC
>CM054141.1:22987705-22992705 GCA_028751875.1 Rapana venosa
GGGGGGGAGGGTGGTGTGTGTGTGTGGGGTGGGGTGGTGGTGGTGTGGGGGTGGGGGTGGTGGTGGTGGTTGTGGTTGTGTGGGGGGGAGGGTTGTGTATGTGTGTGGGTGGGGGGTTGGGTGGGTGTGTGGGGGGCGGGAAGGGGGGTGGTTGTGTGTGTGTGGGGGGTGGGTGTGTATGTGTGTGTGTGTGTGGGGGGGGGGTGCATGTGGGTGTGTGGTGTGTGGGGTCGGGAGGGTGGTTGTGTGTGTGTGGGGGGGGGGAGTGGGTGTGTGTGTGTGGGGGGGGGGGGGGGGGGGGGGGGTGCATGTGTGTGTGTGTGTGTGTGGGGTCGGGAGGGTGGTGTGTGTGGGTGGGGGGGAGGGTTGTGTATGTGTGTGGGGGGGTGGGTGTGTGTGTGTGGGGGGGGGGGGGGGGTGCATGTGTGCGTGTGTGTGTGTGTGTGGGTCGGGAGGGTGGTTGTGTGTGTGTGTGTGGAGGTGGGGAGGGTGGTTGTGTGTGTGGGAGGGGGGGGTGGAAGGGTACGTGTGTGTGTATGTGTGTGTGTGTGTTGTGTGTGTGTGTGTGTGTGTGTGTTGTGTGCGTGTAGGGACGGGGGGTGGGAGGGTTTGTGTGTGTTTAGGTGTGGGGGTGGGGTGGGGGTGGGGGGTTGGATGTGTGTGTGTGTGTGTTATTCTTTTATTTCGAGGATAATGGAATAAGCACTCAAGTACTTTTTTACATTCAGTGCCCGTGTGTATGCGTTTTTGTAAATTCTGTCATCTGTTCCCACCGGCATACAATGGCCTACTCTTACAAAAAGCGGAGCAAGATTTAACCTATGCGCAAGATGTTGTGCGTGCGTTCGCACACAGGGCCTCGGTTTATAGTCTCATCCGAGGGACTTTTGGGGAGATTGGAGTCTGCACTGATGTTAACTCAAGGGGAAAATATCCCCTTGAACGGGAATCGAACCCGGGTCATCAGATTGCGAGCGCAATGTTCTGACCACTAGGCTATCCCGTGTGTGTGTGTGTGTGTGTGTTGTGTGTGTGTGTGTGTGTGTGTCTGCGCGCGCGCGCGTGCGTGCGTGCGTGCGTGCGTGCGTGTGCGTGTGTGTGTGTGTGTGTGTGTGTGTGATGTGGGTGTGTGGGGGTTGGGGGGTGGGGGGTGTGGGTGGTGGGTGGGTGGTGTGTGGGTGGTGGGTGTGTGGGTGGTGTGTGGGTGTGGGTGGGTGTGTGTGTCTGTGTGATGTGGGTGGGTGGTGTATGGGTGGTGTCGTTGCTGCAGTTGTATTTGTTGTGATTATTGACGTAGTGCCTGCGCTGTGGCCTACAGTGATTGTATTCATCATTTCTGTTACTGGTTGTCCGCATCGTCATCATCATCCGTTATTTTTTCTTGATATTATGGTTATGTAATGTTGATGTCCTCGTTGTTTTCGTCAGTGTCATCCACCATCATCATCAAGCGTTGTCGTCGTCATCCTTCATTGTCAATCAGTCGTCGTCATTATCGTTATCGATTATCATTATCGATTATCATTATCCTTATCATCTTTATCATCATCATCATTATCTTTCACTAAATCTGCACGTAGAATTTTGCATGTTTTTTTCTTCTTGTTTTTTGGTGTGTGTGTGTGTGTGTGTGTGTGTGTGTGTGTGTGTGTGTGTGTGTGTGTGTGTGTGTGTGTGTGTGTGTGTGTGTGTGTGTGTGTGTGTGTGTGTGTGTGTGTGTGTGTGTGTGTATTTTTGGGGTGGGGGGGTCGGAGGGTGGGGGGAGTTGTCTGCTGTAGTTGCTTCTAGGTGGCATAATTCACTGTCATATAGTAGTATGTTTGTCCGTCGTGTCCGACGATGACCTCCAAAACAGCAGAGGAGGCAGCTGCTGCTGTTTTGGAAACTGGGCAGAAATTTGATTATAGTGGAGATGCCTTGCCCATAGTACATCCCCACTCTCTCGGCCAAGTGGGCATAAGGACAGTCAGCGTTGGAGATATTCTCCAAAGGCCAACCAGCCCCCAGGGCTGCAGCACATAAGGACTGTGCGAGTCAAGCCTCCTAGTCAGAGAGTCATTCATAGTCGATCACTAAAGACTAAGCTGTAAAGTGGATTTCCATGAGTGGGAAAGCCACTGGTCATACAGCCTCTCACTTTGCTGTTGCCCCCAGCGTCAATGGTTTAATCAAGAACTGTGATAAAGCCCAGGCACTGACGTCTAGTCAGTGCCATTTCTAGGCACTGGTTTCACTCACGCCAGTGTCGTCATTCCCTCAACACTTACAATTGTTTCCCTTTACAGTGAAGTTGTCTGCCCCTAAAGAGTTCAAGGTGACGTCATCACAGCCTCGTTGTCTTCACCTGAGTTGGTTGTCAACGGAAACGGGAGGGGCGGCCATTCTCATTTACTGGCTGACAGTTAAGGCTGAAGGAGTTGACTCCCCTGTCAAGGTACTGTGACTATGGGTGTACATCGTGCGTGCGTGCGTGTGCGTGTGTGTGTGTGTGGTGTGGGTATATGTGGGTGGTGGTGGTGGTGGTGAGGGTGGTGGTGGTGGTAGTGTGTGTGTGTGTATGTGTGTGTGTGTGTGTGTGTGTGTGGTGTGTGTGTGTGTGTGTGTGTATGTGTGTGTTGTGTGTGTGTGTTGTGATGGTTATGTGTGTGTGTTTCTTTATTATTTTATTCTTTTATTTCAAGGGTATTGGAATAAGCACTCGTGTGTTTGTGCACACGTGCGTATGTATGTGTTTGCGCATGCGCGCGCGTGCAGGAAGAAGAATTTGCAGAGAGAAACGTGTCGCTAAGCAATGCATCACGAGAGGTGTGCGAGTTAGCTCCCTTCACTGCCTACAATTTCACTCTGCGGCGACGTGCCGGCTACAGTGACGTCTGGAGTGACGTCATGCACACGTCAGCACAGACTCTTATGGCCCGTGAGTTGCTTGCCGCTTCTGTGTGTGTGTGTGTGTGTGTGTGTGTGTGTGTGTGTTGTGGTGTGTGTGTGTGTGTGGTGTGTGTGAAAGTCAAAGTCAAAGTCAAAGTCAGTCTATCTATCTATCTGTCCCGTAGTCTGACGACCGTGGGGGCACCCTCAAAGACTCAACAACCAGTTCCCTCTATTCCTCTCTCTGTTCTGCCTTTCTCAGGGTTTTGTTGAGTTCTAGGCCTGTCCATTCACTGATGTTATCCTCCCAGCTCTTCCTTGGTCTGCCTCTTCTTCTTCCTCCTTGGACAGTGCCTTGTAAAACTGTCTTTGCAAGTCCTTTGGATCTTGTGACATGCCCATACCATTTCAGTTTACGCTTTTTCACGATCGTTAGAAGGTTCTCATAGGGCCCAATGGTTTGCTGGATTCTGTTATGCACGCTTTCGTTGCTTATGTGGTCTTTGTAGGAGATGCCAAGGAGTCTCCGAAAGCATCTCATCTCCACCGCCTGTACTCTTCTCTCCAAATCTGCAGTCAGGGTCCATGATTCACAGGCATACAGAAATATGGATATGACAAGGGAGCGCATTAGTCTGATCTTGGAGATAAGTGAGATATTTTTATCTCTCCAGATGGTGTTTAGTTTTGACAAAGCTGTTATTGTCTGTGCAGTCCTGCATACTACTTCTGGCTTGGATCCCTGGTCTGATACAATGGCTCCCAGGTACTTGAAGCTTTGAACTGTTTTCCAGCTTCTGGTCATTAACCCTGATATCAGTGCTAATGCCGTTGGTGTTATTAGTCATCAGTTTTGGTCTTCTCCGCACTGATTTCCATGCCGTATGTTTTGGAGGCCTTATTCAAGTGTTCTGTTAGGCTGGCAAGCTCTTTTTCTGATCCTGCTATTCCATCAATGTCATCTGCGAAGCGGAGGTTTGTGATCGTTCTGCCACCAATGCTGACTGATCCTTCATGATGTTCCAGTGCATCAGCCATGATTCTCTCAAGGAAGATGTTGCAAAGTCAAAGTCAAAGTCAGTCAAAGTCAAACTTGTATTTTCATGTGGTACATTGAATAAGCAGTGCATATGCTTTTTTTCATCAAGCCATCTATCTAAAGAAAAAAGAGAGAGAGAGAGAAAGAAAGATAATACATATATATGCAGACATAGAATTAAAAAAAACAATGATAAACCATAAAAATCAAACAAGAGAAGACAATAACATATGCTTACATGGAATTAAAAACAAAACAAAAACCCCTGAACAATACTAAACCATACAATTCAAATATTTTTTTTAATCTTAAAAATATGTCCACCATAATACAAGCAAACAAGGAACAAAGAAAAACCTAACCAAGACAAATAAAGAAGACAAAACAAAATTTTAAAAAGACACACCAACTGCTCCCTCCCCCACCCCTCACGCACACACACACAAAAACCTTTAACCATACAAACAACTGAATAAAACAAACAAAAAAATGATAAACCAACAAGAACAACCACAACAAGCAAATAAACAAACAAACACAAACATACGTACACAACAACAACAGCGACAATAACAAACATAAAACAAAAATAACAGCCAAAACAAATAAAGAACAATGTAGAAATAACAAAAGACGAAAAAAGAGTTCAAAATATCCCCTCCCCCTCCCAAGAAAACCACCCTAAAACAAAGGAAAACCCAAAAGAAACAAACAAAAAGTAAATTAAACCAGAACTCCACCCCCACCCCACCACTAACAATAACAACAACAACAGCAACAACAACCAAATGGTTATAAAGAGAGGAAACTGATGTATAGTGTGTGCGTATGTGTTTGTGTGTGTGTGTGTGTGTGTGTGTGTGTGTGTGTGTGTGTGCTGTATTGTGGTGTGTGTGTGTTTGTGTGTGTGTGTTTTGTGTGTGTGTGTGTGTGTGTTTTGTAGTGTGTGTGTGTGTGTTTTGTAGTGTGTGTGTGTTGTTATGTGCGTGTGTGTTATTGTGTTGTGTGTGTTGTATTGCGTAGTAAGGTATTGTACTGTATTTATTATCTTTATTATTTTATATTGGATTATATATCACTTTTAAGTCACGGC
>CM054141.1:22997705-23002705 GCA_028751875.1 Rapana venosa
TCGGATTTCTCTCGCATTTTAGGCAGGTGCGTTACCTGTAGACCTCCGATCCACTTCTGTAGGACAATAGAAACAGACGAAAAGAAATAAAATGAAATGAAATAAAATGAAATAAAATGAAATGAAATGAAATGAAATGAAATGAAATAAAATGAAATGAAATTATTTGTCACAGATGGAGCAAAAGAAGTGCGAGGTATCATCGAGCAGGAGGCTGAGAACAATGTGACCTTAAAGATCACGTGGCTTCCGGATAAGTCACATGACTATTCCTACACCGTTCATTGGTGTCTAGGGAGTAATTTTGAGTCCAGGGTTTGTCAGGTGAAGACATGTTTTGTCTGATGTGTGTGTGTGTTCTTCTTCGTAATATGGTGGTCTGTCTGTCTCTGTTTTTTCTTCTTTTTCCTGTTTGTGTACCATTTACAAGTTCACTGGGTGGCTTTCTGCCTGTCTGTTCTGCTCTGCTCTGTTCTGTTCTGCTCTGTTTTGTTCTGTCTGCCATTTAGAATATCACGTGTGTGTGTGTGTGTGTGTGTGCGCACGCACGCGGGCGTTCTCAGAAAATCCCAAAGAAGAAACCTAGCTGTGCTTAGTTACTGCCATGTTGAATGTATTTTTCTCTCCCCCTCTCTCTCCCTCTCTCTCCCTCTGTGTGTGTGTGTGTGTGTGTAAGTGGTGTGGTGTGGTCTGGTTTGTGTGTATATGTCCTCAGAAAATCTCAAAGAAACTCAGCTCTGCTAAGTTACCGCCATATATATATATATATATGTTCCCCAAGAGAGAGAGAGAGAGAGATACATATATATGTATGTATTGTGTGTGTGTTGTTATTGCTGGTGTGGTTTCCTATTTTTTGGAGGGTGATCTCTATGTGGCAGGTTGTTTAGAAATGATCGCAAACTCGATTGCAAATGATGACTTGGATGGTTTTGGTTAAGCAGTTTTATGTACCTACATAGGGTCTTTTGGGGAGAGAAAATAAAATATCTGACTTGACTTGACTTGAACAGTTTTCTTTCCTTGTGTGGCACAAAAGGACCTGCAGTGGCAAACAGTGGGCACGAGCACGGCCTGGTACCTGCAGCAGGTACCTAGAAACTGGCTGGGGCGACTTTTGTACGGGGTGTCCCTGCAGCGAGGGACACCTGATCCTGTCATCGTTTCGGGATTTCGCTTCCATTCCTGTGTCTACTATTCGAAGGAGGGTGAGCGGTGTATAGCACGTTTCCTGCCTTTGTGGGGAACGGATTATCCTCGTTGAATTTAGATTGAATCTTTGGTAGATTAAGAACACGGATGAATAGGACACTGGGGAAAAATCTTAACAGATCGTAGCATATTCTTGTGATATTTGTCTGTGAAAACATGTATGAGGATGAGAGAGAGAGAGAAGAGAGAGAGAGAGAGAGAGAGAGAGAGAGAGAGAGAGAGAGAGGGAGAGTGTGTGTATTTGTTTGTCCATTTGTCTTATTTTAGTATATTATTCTTCTTTCTGAAATACAGGGCTGCATTTGCGTAAATACCTACTGCCAATATCATTCATCATTAATTATTGATAGCATACAGACGTCAAGACAGTCGAGGCCGTATTCAATTTGAGAGACATGTTAACAGGTAGGTTGCACCTGATGATCTGTTAACAGGCACGGGTGTGCGTGATATGTTAACAGGTACGGTGTGCGTGATGATGCCGTGTTAACAGGTACGGTGTGCATTGCGTGGGTTTTTTTCTTCAGATAGGATGTCTGTAGTAGTAATATGTTTACAGATGTGGTATGTAGGTGTTAGCAGACACAGTGGCGAGCTCACCACAATTATCTTCATTAAGGGATACTGTGTCCGTAACAGAGAGAGATTGTGTGCTGGCTGTGTTTCAGACGGTGCACTGCAAATGCTGTATACCCCTGGCTGTGAGGAAGTACCCCAGACATGTAAGATTTTTTTTTTAAGTCACCTTCAGCTTCTTGTCAGTCAACTTTCGTTTCTCACAAGAAGTATTTCCAAGATGTACTGTCTTCCAAACAAAACTCACAGATTGTATAAAAGTAAAGGTAAAGGTGTCCTATGACCTGTGTGGTCATAGGGGAGCGAGGCATCAGAGACATCAGCTTCTCTAAGGGCCAGCATATTGAGGGCGGCGCCCATCTCCTCTCCCTCGCTGCTTTATACCTTCCCTGACCCTAAACAGGGCAGGTACCCATTCACAGCTGGGTGAACTGAGGGACTATGCTGAAGCCAATGCACGCAAGCAGTCACCCATCTAAGTGGTAACCATGCTCG
Organism: Rapana venosa; assembly: GCA_028751875.1. Classification (NCBI taxonomy): domain Eukaryota; kingdom Metazoa; phylum Mollusca; class Gastropoda; order Neogastropoda; family Muricidae; genus Rapana; species Rapana venosa. The sequence goes on from CM054141.1 coordinate 22,999,989, forward strand.
ATGCTGCTTAACCTTAGCTCGGGAAAAGCAAGTGCTGTGACAACTGAGCTAGCCTGCTGATTGCATGGCAGGAAATAAATCAAATAACAATCAGTTGTCTTCCAAATCAAACGTAGTCAGACATTTCTGCTAAAAGAAACTTAACAATCACTTCATTAATGTTTACATTAACCCCATTAGCCAGATAACTCCAATGACCTCAATGAGTTAAAACGAATACTGCCAAGAAAAGCCGATTCCTTCAGAGTTTCACATACCATTTTTGTTTGTTTCTGAGGTCTATATTTATGTGACTCACCTCAAACAACCAAGAACGCGTGGTCTTTGGGATAGAGGGCAAAATACTTAAAGTATCATGTCCATTTATCACAGACACTTTGACACACGCATACAGCCTTTGTCTTGAAAAAAACTATTTCCCCACTGCCTTCAAAACTGCTAAGGTGATCCCCATCTTTAAGTCTGACAGTTCAGACCCCTCAAACTACAGGCCAATCTCTGTTATAATTATATATCCTTTCAAAACCGTTAGAAAAACATGAATACTTGAATATAGCATACGTGTTCAGAATAAGTTAAAAGAACCAACAAGTATGTTAATGATATGTAAATGAAGATGATATGTATGTTAATGCATACAATATAATAGTAATAATAATAAATGGAATTTATATAGCGCTGTATCTTGCACAGACAAATCAAAGCACTTGCACTCAACTCATTCTTACACAGTCATGCAGCCAATAGCAAGTAACAGTTCTAACAAGTCCAAATGCACACACACACACACACACACACACACACACAACACACACACACACACACACACACACACACTCACTCACTCACACACACACACACACACACACACACACACACACACACCACACCACACACTCAGAGGTTATACACTTTGGCAGGGTGATGGAATTTTTGGCTGTTGAAAAGCAGGGATAGCTATGAAATGAAACAGGAGAGGAAAATCTTAGGTTTGAAACAAATATGTCTTGAGGCCGGATTTAAAAGTGTCACAAGAAGGCCTTTGGCAATGAGAGATAGAGAGACCATTCCAATTCGATGGACCAGAAACAGAGAAAGAGTGACAGCCGAGGTGGACTGGCTGAATCTAGGTATTGGTAAGCACAAGGAATCTGCAGCAGAGCGAAGAGAACGAGAAGGAGTGTACAGGTGAAGACATTCACAGAGGTAGGAGGGTGCTGTTTTGTGGACACATTTGTAACAGAGTGTACTGATCTTATAGTTTATTCTTTGTGGCATAGGCAGCCAGTGAAGATATTGCAAGAGAGGGGTAATGTTAATGATAATTATGTTGATAAGCACAGCATGTATGTTAATACGTTGAGTCAGAAAATATGTATGGTAATATGTTAATGCAGACAACATGTATGGTAATGATATGTTAATGCAGACATGTATGGTAATGGTATGTTAATGCAGACAACATGTATGGCAATGATATGTTAATGCAGACATGTATGGTAATGGTATGTTAATGCAGACAAAGTGTATGTTAATGCAGACAACATGTATGATAATGGTATGTTAATGCTGACAAAGTGTATGTTAATGCAGACAACATGTATGTTACTGATATGTTAATGCATACAATATGCATGTTAAGGATAATGTTAATAAACACAACATGTATGTTACTGCAGACAACGTGTATGTTAATGATATGCTCATGCACACAATATGCATGATGTTGCTATGTTCATGCATACAATATGTCTGTTAATGATATGTTTATACATACAACATGTATGTTAATAATACGTTAATGCATTAAACAACCCGGGTTCGATTCCCGTTCAAGGGGACATTTTCCCTTGGAGTTAATATCAGTGCAGACTCCACTTTCCCCCAAAAGTCCTTCGGATGAGACTATAAACTAAGGCCCCGTGTGCGAACGCAGGAAGAACATCTTGCGCACACGTTGCATCCTGTTCCACCTTTTGTAAGAGTAGGCCATTGTGTGCCTGTGGGAACAGATGACAGAATTTACAAAAACCGCATACACACGGGGACTGGATGTAAAAAAGCACATGAGTGCTTATTCCATTATCCTCGATATAAAAGAATAAATAAAAAATAAATAAAATAAAACATTTATGTTAATGATATGTTAATGCTTACAACACGTATGTTAATGATATGCTAATGCATACAACACGTATGTTAATGATATGTCAACAGACACAGAGAGCGGTCAGCTTCAGCCTTTGACCATTGCGGTCAGTGTGACATTTGGGGTGATAGCTCTGGCTGTTGGGTGAGTTCTTTTGATACTTGATGCTCTGGTGTGGACAACACACACGTGCACACAAACACGCGGCCGCTTACATGCATGCACACAAACGCACAATCGCGCAAACTCACACAGAGGCAAGTCACGCACACACACACACACACACACACACACAAAGAGGGAGAGGCACTCATACACTACACAAAGAGGGAGAGGCACTTATACACTCACACAAAGAGGGAGAGGCACTCATACACTCACACAAAGAGGGAGAGGCACTCATACACTCACACAAAGAGGGAGAGGCACTCATACACTCACACAAAGAGGTAGAGGCACTCATACACTCACACAAAGAGGGAGAGGCACTCATACACTCACACAAAGAGGTTGAGGCACTCATACGCGCGTGCACGCACACACAGGGGCAAGGCGCGCGCATGCACAC
>CM054141.1:23010205-23022705 GCA_028751875.1 Rapana venosa
GGTTTGGGTCTTCGCTGAGCTGTCGGGTCGAAGACATTTTTATTCCCTCTGGAGTTGACGTAAGTGAGTGAGTGAGTGCTGATTCCACTCCTCGGAGAGCCCTTGCCTTGGGATGAGGCTATACACGGAGATTCTGTGTGCAAACGCAACCAGAACTTTTTTTGGGGGGACACACGTTCAACACCCGTATCTCTGTCACCGATGGCGGGGATATTAACATGCCCAGCATGCATCTTGCTACCTGGAGAGTTGTGAGCTCTGCCGGGTTAGACTTGTCTACGGGGACATCCTTCTTTTTTTTTTTTTAAATCAAAGGATTACCCCCGTTCTTCCTCCATAACTGTCTTGTGTTAAAAAGAAGTCAGGTCGTCATGAATGGCTACGTGTGTGCAACTATTCAACTACAGGGGTTTGGAGTGTTTCGGTGATGTTACTCTGCCGTGAAGTGAATCTGGTCCTCTCACTCCGGGCATTATCATCAGAGCTGAACAGACGTCAGGGGAACTAGAACAAGAAACAGACACAGACACAGCAGCAACAGCAGCATCCTACAGTACACACACACACACACACACACAACACACACACACACACACACACACCACACACACACACACATATATATACACAAAGACACTCAGCTCAGCTCAGCTACAGAGCTATAAGATCCCTATTCCGTTTCAAGTCGTGTCAAAGTGGGTTTGTCACTGGTCTGGATGGCAATGGGTTCAGGGGCTCCTGGATCGGTGGTCTAGAGGTAACGCACCTGCTTAGAAAGCGAAAAGTCCGGGTCGGAAGTGTGCGGTGGTTCGATTCCCGTTTGGGCCCGAAACTTTTCCCCCATCCATTAGATCACGAGCGGTGGTCTGGGTGCTAGCTTTTCGGATGAGACGATAAACCGAGGACCCGCGTGTTACGCATAATAATTTAGCGCACATTAAATAACCCACGGCATCAAGAGAGTTGTCCCTGGCAAAATTCTGTAAGAAAAAGCTACTCTGATAGAGAAACAAATACAGACAGGAAAAAGAAAAAAAAAGATAATGGGTGGCGCTGCTCTTGAGGCGACGCGCTCTCCCCCAGGGGGAGAGCATCCCGAATTTCGCGCAGAGAAATCTGCCGTGACTTGAAGTGGTATAAGTAAAATAAACAGAATACAGAGGATTGGTTCCACCCTTGTTTTCTCTTTCTCTCTCTCTTTTCCTGTCTGCATGTGTGTGTCCTTCCCTATCAGAGTGGGTTTTTTTTCTTTCTTTCAAAAGAATTTGGCCAAGGACAACTCTCTTGTTGCTGTGGGTTCTTTTGCATGTGCTGATCTGGATTTCTCGATTCATCCGAAAGACTAGCAAGCAGACCACCATTCAAGGTCGAGTGGATGGGTGGCAGTAAGTTTGGGTTCTACTGTGTTGAGTATTGGTCTGGGTGTTAGTCTTTTACAAAGGCACTGGAACTTGAGGGACTATGACTCGTTATTTGTGTATGGTACATTGTGCGAATGTTTCCAGTGTGTGTTTTGTGTGTGTGTGTGTGTGTGTGTGTGTGTGTGTTGTGTGTGTGTGTGTCGTGTGTGTGTGTGTGGTGTGTGTGTGTGGTGTGTGTGTGTGTGTGCACGCGAATGCATGGGTTTAGTTGTGCGCGCATGAATATAAGTGATTTTATTTGGGTGAGTTTATGGCTTGCTGATGTATTGCTGATTTGTGGGTTGCTTTTTATCGGATGGTGTATATATGTGTGTGTGTGTGATATTATGTTTACATGTTTATTGTTTTTATGTATGGCTCGTGACCCACCGGAATTTCTCTGTCTCTGATGATAATAAAGTTTTTGAATTGAATTGAATTGAATTGTAGGTAGCCGGGTATTTCAGACAAGAAGTGAGTTGTCCCTGACAAAATTCTGTTCTATAGAAAAGGCCACTTTCACAGACGAAGAAAACTGCACTTGTGCACACAAGATTTGCATTGGTGGCGCTGGTCTCAGGCGACGTATCCTCCTTAGAGAAAACATCCCGAATTTTGGGTACAGAAGACCAAATTTGGCATGAGTGGATGTGATTTAATATGTGATGTGAATTGGATTACCTCCCATGCGATTCGAGTTCTGAGGTAACAGTGATGTTTCTAAATCCGGACACACCTGCGAATTGTGCGACACTCGGTTTCGTTGGGTTAGGGTTTAAACCTTCCTTTTGAAGACATTTCGTCAAAGTGGTGAGATGCAGCACTAAATCAGTATTTTCGTGCAAATCTCAGCCTCGCTTTATAACAGTGCCTTCTTATACCCAGGAGAGTGTGTAGAGATAAGTAATTAAATAAGTCCACTTTGAATATATACACGCACATGTGTTCTCATATGAATACAGATTATATATATATATATACATACACGCATGCCAAACAAATCTACACGCATTAAATGCGTATTGGTTTGTGAGAAATAAGCGTTCTTTCCTGCACATCAAAAGCGTGTATACATGAATACGCTATAAAACACAGCAGTTAATTCTTGTACGAGGCTAGGACAATGTTGCCTGGACAGTCCTTCAGATGAGTCTATAAACCGATGGCCCGTGCGCGAACGCATGTAGAACATCTTACGCACACTATAAATCCCGTTCCGCTTTTTAGGAAGAATTGGCCATTGTGTGCCGGTGGCAACTGTTGACAAAATTTACAAAACTGCATCCACATGGGGACTACATGTAAAAAAAAAAAAAAAGCACGTAACTGCTTATTCCTAATTCCTTGAAATACAAGAATAATATTATAAAATAATAATGGCAGATGCGTGCGGTGTTGTGTGAGCTTTCTCTGTGTGCGCGCGTCTTAACATCCTATTTATAGATGTAGACGGTACATTGAATTTATAAGCAAAAAACATTGGCGTGTATGTGTGTTTAAAGAAATAATATAGTATACTGCCGTGTTGAATAAACTGGATTTGACATCCACGGTTCTAGATTTGCACGATTGTGTGTGCGTGCATTCGTGAATGCACATGTGTGTGTGTGTGTGTGTGTGTGTAAAACTTGCCACAGAAATTCATCTCAGTTGCTTCCTCTACAGTCAAAACTTCTAAGGGGTGGAGCCCAGTGATCAGACGGTGACCGGAGGCCGGGGTTCGAATCTCGCTGAGGCCACCAGGAGCAGAGTCGTCTGTCTAGCCTGTGCTGCCTCCACACCGCCCACAGCCCTGTGCCTGAGACCAGGAGCAGAGCTCTGTGTGCACAGGAACCCCCACGATCTCCTGCACACGTTAAAAGTCCTTCCGATGAGACTATAAACCGAGGCCCCGTGTGCGAGCGCACGCAGAACATCTTGCGCACACGTTAAATCCTGTTCCGCTTTTCGAAAGAGTAGGCGATTGTGTGCCGGTTGGAACAGATGACAAAATATTACAAAACCGCATACACATAGGGACTAAGTAAAGTAAAAAGTAAAGTAAAGGAGTCCCATGGGAGCGAGGCGTCGGAGACCTCACTTCTCTAGGGCCAGCATATTGAGGGCGGCGCCCATCTCCTCTCCCTCGCTGCTTTACCTTCCCTGACCCTAAAGAGGGCAGGTACCCATTTACAGCTGGGTGAACTGGGGGAACTGTACTGAAGCCAAGGCGCGCAAACGGTCACCCATCCAACTGGTAACCACGCTCGACGCTGCTTAACTTGGCTGGGGGAAAGCGAGTGCTCCGACCACCGATATTCTGACTTATTTACAACTTTTTTTTTTTTTTAAGTCATTACTCCTTTCTTGGACGAAACAGTTCACTGCTAGGTCATAAATCGTTTGGTGTTTTTCTTAGATTAGGAATATACTACAAAGTCACATCAGATGACCCGATTCAGTCATACACAGGCTACTGAAAACACACCACACATGCATAAGTAGTTAAGGACAATGAACGATTAGGGACACCTCACAACAACAACAACAATAACAACAAGAAAGCATCAATGGTATTATGATTGATACTGATCATTCTGGACGGAGAGAAACAACCGATAGTAAAGCTTTGTATCAGAAAATGTTGTTGTTGTTGTTGTGCGTTCCCCAGCTTTACACCCTGGGGGGTCACCCACAACATGCCACACTCTGACTCGCTCATCCCACCTGGGAATCACTGTGAGATAGGAGGTACACCGGGAGAGAAGTTTGCGTGTATGACTCTTTTCAGGTACCTCGCCACATAGGCAGCCATGCTCCGACTTCGGAGGATTTTTTTCTCCTTTAAACAGGAGAGTGCGGCTTTTATGTTAAGAGCTTGTCATGGCTGAAGGCAATCTCAACACATTTGTACAACATAACAACATTTTAGTGTAGGCCTTGGCAGTTAGCTGACATCAATAACTGACACAAATTGGTAATGATATGTTCCAGGATCAATCTGACGACAATATTGGTCATGATATGTATCACAAACGATTGGATAATTACAATTGGTAATAATGATATGTAACCGAAACAGTTTGACGATAAAACTGATGACAATGCTGCATATAAAAAACAAAAACACTTTGATGATGATTATTGGCAATAATGATAAGCATCAAAAATGATTTGAAGAAGATGCTGGTAATAATGATAAGTATAAAAAGTATTTGATGAAGATGTTGGTAAAAATGATAAATATCAAAATTGATTTGACAAAGATATTGGTAAAAATTCTTAATATACAAAACCATTTCATGAAAAAAAGGTAATAATGATAAGTATCAAAAAAGATTTGATGCAGAAATTGGTAATAATGATAAGTAGTCTGCAAAATAAAATGACATGACAGAACTGGATAAATTGCCAGATTGGTGGAGGGGGTGGGAGACAGACAGACAGACAGACAGACAGACAGACAGACAGACAGAGAAATGCTATATACATGTTGCATAATAGATTGGCAGTGTGGGTAGAATGCTAAGAGTGATATCAAAATCTCTCTTCTCTCCTCTCCTTCTCTTCTCTACCCTTCTCTGCTCTTCCCTTCTCCTCCCCTCCCTCTCTTCCCTTCTCTTCTCTACCCTTCTCTTCCTCCTTTCCCTTCTCTTCTCTTCCTCTATTCTCTCCTCTTCCCTTCTCTCCTCTTCCTTTCTCTCCTCTTCTCTTCCCTTTTCCTCTCCTCCCCTCCCTCCCTCTCTTCCTTCCGTTCTCTTCTCTTTCCTCCTCTCCTCTTCCCTTCTCTTCTCTACCCTTCTCTTCTCTACCCTTCTCTTCTCTACCCTTCTCTTCTCTTCCCTTCTCCTCCCCTCCCTCTCTACCCTTCTCTTCTCTACCCTTCTCTTCTCTTCCCTTCTCCTCCCCTCCCCTCCCTCTCTACCCTTCTCTTCTCTACCCTTCTCTTCCTCCTTTCCCTTCCCTTCTCGTCTCTTTCCTTTTCTTTTCTTCCTCTATTCTCTCCTCTTCCCTTCTCTCCTCTCCTCTTCTCTTCTCCTCCCATCCCCTCCCCTCCCTCTCTTCCCTTCCGTTCTCTTCTCTTCCTTTCTCTCCTCTTCCCTTCTCTCCTCTTCTCCTCTCCTCTTCTCCTCCCCTCCCCTCCCTCTCTTCCCTTCCGTTCTCTTCTCTTCCTTTCTCTCCTCTTCCCCTCTCTCCTCTTCTCCTCTCCTCTTCTCCTCCCTTCCCCTCCCTTCTCTTTTCTTTCCTTTTCTTCTTCTCTTCTTGTCTCTCTTCTTTTTTATTCTTCCCGAACAATCTACCCTATGAGTCTAGTTGCGTTCTGTTTCCAGGCGCGTGTTCCTTGGGCAAATTGAACCTGGCGAAGCTGTTGTCATTGAATACACTGTCTGTAGTGAGCCCACCAACAGTGATGAGAGATAGTATTACGGCTAAAACCTTACTAGCTTAAATTTTTTTTTTTCAAACATCAATTACAAATTCAAAACCCATCGAGAGAGACAGAGAGAGATATTGATTGATGGATGGATTGATTGATGGATGGATGGATGGATGGATGGATGGATGGATGGATGGATGGATGGATGGATGGATGGATGGATGGATGGATGGATGGATGGATAATCTTTATTCCCAAGGATGACACCAGCACCAAGATGAGTGGCGAGACACTAGAGGAGGTGGAAACTTTCAAGTACCTTGGAGCAGTCATCACCAAAGAAGGCACGAGCACACAAGAGGTGAAGATCAGACTTGCTGTGGCACTCTCCTCCATGACTAAGCTGGCGAAAGTGTGGAGAAACCACAACATCAGAACCCACACTAAGGTCAGACTCTACAAGGCACTCGTCACATCCATTGCCTTGTACAGCTGTGAAGCATGGACACTTACTGCCGATTTAGAACGTCGCATTCAAGCCTTTGAGATGAAGTGCCTCAGGCGGATCCTGAACATCACCTACAGAGACCGCAAAACCAATGACTACGTCTGACAGCAGATCGAGGCACTGGCTGGCAAACAAGAACCATTGCTAGATACAGTCAAACGGAGGAAACTGAAGTGGTTTGGCCACACAACAAGGCATAACAGCCTGTCAAAGACAGTCCTGCAGGGAATGGTGGAAGGAGCAAGGAGGCAGGGACGACCACGCAAAAGCTGGATATCCAACATCAAGGAGTGGACCGGCCTCACTGTACCAAGCCTCCTGAAAACAGCCCAGGACAGAACCATTTGGCGGTCCACTTGCAGCGTCCGTGCGGTTACCCCAACAGTTGTCCCGACCAAGGGATGAGTGAGTGAGTGAAGGATGACAGGTAAGTATTGATATACTTCTTTTTTTCATCTAGCCCTTGCCCTGAGAAGGGACTATCCTTAATAATCACAGCTAATAGTTTCAAGTTAATGTAATTTTTTTTTAAAGATAAAACAAAAAAGATTTTTGTTTAATCTCTGTATGTCATATAAGAGGGAGACAGAGGGGGGGGGGGGGGGGGGGGGGGGGGGGGGGGGGGGGGGGGGGGGGGGGGGGGGGGGGGGGGGGGGGGGGGGGGGGGGGGGGGGGGGGGGAGGGGAGAGAGAGAGAGAGAGAGAGAGAGAGAGAGAGAGAGAGAAGAGAGAGAGAGAAGAGAGAGAGAGTATCATCAGAAAAAACACTAGAAAATCCGATGACAAAAGGTGCGACAACAGTCAATCAGTTATTAAAAAACAAAGAAGTGGAAAGAAAGACAGATAGATAGGTAGATAGGCGAATAGAAAGATAGGGACATAGAGGCAGATACGCAGCTCAATATATATATATATATATATATATATATATATATATATATATATATATATATATATATATATATATATATATATATATATTATATATTCTACAATAAATACTCAAAGATCATAACAATACATAATACACAACTATGGAAAAACAAGTACAACAAGCAAGATACAGGTACACATAATCATAAACGGTTAATAGAGATATGTGAAAGAAAGGGAAAACAAATATGATTAAAAAGAAAAAATGAACAAAAAGACCCCCTCGATTCTTAATCTGGCATCAACAGAATCGAGTCAATCGGGAGGCTGACATCAATTTTTTTATATTTTAATTCCATACCTTGAAAAAATGAGTTTAAAGCATCGTATCAAACGAGGTGAGGGGTGTGTGTGTGAGAGAGAGAGAGAGAGAGAGAGAGGAGAGAGAGAGAGAGAGAGAGAGAGTATTAATAAAACCAAATACAGTGATTAAATTGTCGAAAACAGATATTACAAACATGATACGAGCGAGAGAGAGAGAGAGAGAGAGAGAGAGAGAGAGAGAGAGAGAGAGAGAGAGAGAGAGAGACAGACAGACAGACAGACAGAGACAGACAGAGACAGGCAGACAGACAGACAGAAAGACAGACAGACAAGACTGACAGACAGACACACAGAGACAGAGATCAAACAAAGTCAAAACCAAAGGCCAACCATGAGATCATCTACATGCGTGTATACACACACACACCAAAAATCCCTCTACGGCACTGGCAGGTCTGCATATTCCCGGACCTACGATTCCATATAACCCTACTACCTTCCAACCTCCAAGCGCTACAGAGATTGGAACTCAACGAGCTCAGAGTTCTTTGGGTCAGAATCCAGTTGCCTTAACCGCTCGGCTAGTCTGCTTGCGAGTTTCATGCTCTACATGATGACCTTGGCTGGACCAGAACATCTGGTCATAATGATAATATTCAGTCTTTTAGCTTTCCTCTCCCTACAACAAACGGGAAAAATCCCCCAAAAATGAACAGATACACAAATGAAACAAATCAAACCACAAGAACACTTCTCTCCCACGCTGAAGTCGGATGCGCTAGGCCTTGACCTGTCAGGCGTTTAACGGCAGCGCAACACATTTCCGTTCATACCACACACAACGACAGTCGCTGTCTGAACGATCGACGACGACGACGACGACGACGACGAAGGAGCAGACATACTTGTACACGCCAAAAACAGCAAGGACTGCCTCGATTCTTCGCTGTGATTATACGTATCCACCAGTGCTGCCGTCTTTGTGAGTAAATTTCATACATAGGAATCTCAACAAGCTCTTGCTCCCAATGTCTGCCTGCTGCTTCTATGTAGCTTAGCTGCCAGGGTCAGTCGTTTTTATTCTCTTTTTGTTTTGTTTTTTACTTTTCATTCCGAGCTCGGAATTCGCGCGGCCCACTCGTGCCTGCGCGGGCCTCTCTGTTCCTTTTTTTTCAGACTTGTGTTAGTTTTTTTGGGGGGAGTGGCCCCTGAAGAGTTCAAGTGGGGTGACTTGCCCCCACACCACAGTCCCTAAATCGGATAACTCCTCTGGGACTCTAATATAATCTCAAACAAACCCCCCCCCCCCAAAAAAAAAACCCAACCCCAAACACATCCATCGTTTTGTGGACAGGGAAGAAGAGGTTCTGAGAAGACTGTTGCGCGTGTTGCCTATTATCTTCTTGGAGCTGGACTTTCTCCACAATTCTGTTTTTAACCGGTTAGCTCCTCCCGTGGGATTCGGGGGTGGTGAGGGGGGGGGGGGAGGGCTGTCAGTGGAAGCAGCATCTTCACTCTCCAGAAATTCTGTACTACGAGTCCCCTCTTTTCTACCTCCTCTCTTCATAGGGGTCTGGATAGCCTGGTGGTTAGAGTGAAGCTCTCGTAATCTGCTGACCCGGGTTCGAATTTCATTCAAGAGGTGTGGGTTTTTTTTCCCCTCTAGACTTAACATCAGTGCAGACTCCACTCTCCCCCGAAAGTCCCTCGAATGAGGCTATAAACCGAGGTCCCGTGCGCGAACGCACGCAGAACATCTTGCGCACACGTTTAAACACGTTTCCGCTTTTCGGAAGAGTAGGTCATTGTGTGCCGGTGGGAACGGATGACAAAATGTACATAACTGCATACACACGGGGACTAGATGTAAAAAAGCACAAGAGTGCTTATTCCATTATCCTCGAAATAAAAGAATAAATAAATAAATAAATAGGTAAAACATATTTCTGCCTTGTTCCTTTTCTTCCTGTGGTCTTCTTCTAGTCTACGTTCTGCCTTATTCGTCGATTCTCCTGCTTTTTTTCCCTTCCAAAAACACTTCAAAGATAACAATTCTCTCTCACGCCGAAGTTGGATGCGCTGGGTCTGACTTGTCAGGCGCTTAACGGCAGCACATTGCGTTTTCCATCATATGACAGACAATAATGGTTGCTGTCTGAGCGTTCGACGTAGAAGATGAAGAAAAAGAAGAGGTTAGCACCATTGTCTGGTGGGATATCTACTGTACAATATTTTTTCGTGAAATGTTGAGGTCCTCTCAATCTTTTCGTCACTTTTGATGTCTTCACAATCTTCACGAGTCCGTTCTTTCTTTCTTTTTCTTTCTTTCTTTATTCTTTTATTTCGAGGATAATGGAATAAGCCTTTTACATCGAGTCTCCGTGTGTATGCAGTTTTGTACATGTAATCCGTTCCCACCGGCGCACAATGACCTACTCTTCCAAAATGCGGAACAGGTTTAACGTGTGCGCAAAATGTTCTGCGTGCGTTCGCACACAGGATCTAGGTTTATAGCCTCATCCGAAAGACTTTTGAGGGGAGTGGAGTCGACACTGACGATAACTCCTGAGGAAAAATCCTCTTGAACGAGATTCGAACCCGGGTCAGCAGATCACGAATACATCACTGTAACCACCAGGCTGTCCGTCTCCCAGTGCTCGCCCTGTGATCATGATGTGTTACTCCCCGTTCATCCATAACCTCCATGATTTCTTAGACCATTATCCCACCGTCTTTTGTCACAGAAGGGCCAGGTGTTCCAAGCTTTCTCTGTCTTCAGCGACAAGACTGCACAGTGATTCAAACACCTAGCCATCCTAAGTCACAATTATGGCACGAAGTCACAATTATGGCACGAACGACAAACAACATTCTGTGAGAAGAGAAGGCTAAAGTGTGTGTGTGTGTATGTTATAAGTTAGTTTGTGTACAAATTCAGGTGACAGTATCTCACTTCGTGTTTAGCTCAAACTCGATCTGCACTCTTTGTCACTTGAAGGCTTCACTTTTGATAAAATAAAAAAATGTAGGCTTAAACCTGCAGCCTCTGTCACGGATGCGCATTTTGTGAGAGGCTCTTCTTAAAGAGGCATGTTAATAAAAAATTTTAAAAAATATTAACAAGATCATCCACTCCACAGAAACGCTATACTTTTCTCTCAGTCTTGATTACAACTTGAAGTTCTCGGTGTTCAACCCTTGTCATCTGTCTGCCATCAAGATCTTGATTTGTCTTTGCAAGATATAGCGCTATATAAGTTACGTTTATTATTTATTTGACATCTTCTTGGGTCACCATAAAGCTTCCAATCTGAGACATGGCTACAACAAAACCTAAAAGGACAGGGGGGGGGGGGGGGGGGGGGAGATGAGGAAGGGGGGGGGGGGTTGGGCGGGAGGGAGAGGGGAGGGGGTGGGCGGGTAAGTGGGAATGCTGGTAGGGGAGGGGTAGTGTGGGGTTGGTGGGGGGGGGTGGAGATTGTCAGGTCAACAAGTTGTAGCGGGATTCTGCGCTGGGAAATCCCGCAACTGGGTATAAGCTGAAATCAAACGGGCGTTGTCCCGGACATCAGCATCGTCCTGGTGGTGATGAAGTCCGGCTGAGTCAGCAAGGTCCTCTCCCCCAGGAGAAGGAGGCATCAGAAAAGGGTCAGCACTCTCCGAGGACGTTGAGGCCTCACAGCCCACTGCACGGCCTTGCAAAGCCTCCTCCTCCTCTCCCGACACGTTTCGCGAGGTCACCGGCAGCGGCAGCGGCAGCATCAGCAGCGACACACTGGCGTCGTCCTCGTCACCCTCGCCCTTCCGAGGGGCTCTCCCCTGCCGCGCGTGGAAGACAACGGCGTCTGAGGTCACCTCCAGCTCCAGGCTCCGCCTCCACGGGTCACCCTGACCCCGTTTTGGGGCTCGGGCTGGGGCTGGGGCGGGTGGAGCGGGACAGCGTGGGTGCGGGGTGCTGGGGTCCATTCTCTTAGCGCTGGTGGTGGTGACGGCGGTGGTGGCGGAGGAGGGGCACGAGGAGGAGGAGGAGGATGGAGGGGTCAGTTCTTGGGAAGGTCGATGTGTGGTGATGTGGGTGCCTTCCTCCACATCCCCACCCTCTCCTCTGTGTGGTCCGTACACCTCCACATCAGGGCTCTGGAAACGCACATCGTACTTGTGTTGTGTTGTTGTTGTTGTTGTGGTGTGTTGTTGTTGTGTTGTGGTGTGGTGTGTTGTGGTGTGGTGTTGTGTGTGTTGTTGTGGTGTGTGTTGTGGTGTGTTGTTGTGTGTTGGTGTGTGTGTGGTGAGTTTGTGTGGTGTTTGTGTTGTTGTGTTGTGGTGTGTTGTGTTGTGTTGTGTTTTGGTGTGTTGTTGTGGTGTGTGTGTTGTTGTGTGTGTTGTTTGTGGTGTGTTGTGTGCTGTTGTGTGTTTGGTTGTTGTTGTGTTGTGGTGTGTTGTGGTGTTGTGGTGGTGTTTGTTTGTGTTGTGTGTGGTGGTGTTTGTGGTGTGTGTGGTGTGGTGTGTGTGTGTTGTGTGTGTGTGTGTTGTTGTGGTGTGGTGTGTTGTGTGTGTGGTTGTTGTGTGTGTTGTGTTGTGGTGTGGTGTGTTGTTGTGGTGTGTTGTTGTGGTGTGTTGTTGTGGTGTGTTGTGTGGTGTGGTGTGTTGTTGTGGTGTGTTGTTGTGTGTGTTGGTGTGGTGTGGTGTGTTGTGTGGTTTTGGTGTGTTGTGTTGTGGTGTGTTGTGGTGTGTTGTGGTGTGTTGTTGTTGTGTTGTTGTGGGTGTTGTGTGTGTGTTGTGTGTTGTGTGTGTTTGTGTGGTGTGTTGTTGTTTGTGTTGTTGTGTGTCTTTGTGTTGTGTTGTTGCTGTTTTGTAGTGTGTGTGTGTGGTTGTGTGTGTTGTTGTGGTTGTGTGTTTGTTGTTGTGGTTTGTTGTTTGATGTTGTGTTGTGTTGAATCGAATTATTCATTGCATCAAGTCACTGGACTTATTGGGCACAAAAAGACACCTTCACAATTCATCAATACAAATTTTTTTTTCTGGTCAGGCACTGACATGAT
>CM054141.1:23027705-23032705 GCA_028751875.1 Rapana venosa
TAAAAAAAAAAAAAGCACATTCCATTATCCTCCAAATGAAATGATAAGATAATAATAAATAAAAGAATGAATGAATGGATAATAATAATAATAATAATAATATTAGCAAAAAATTTAAATGATGATGATGATAATAATGAGGAGGAGGAGGAGAAGGAGGAGGAGGATGAAGAGGGGAGGAGGAGGAGATGATGATAATAATGAGGAGGAGGAGGAGGAGAAGGAGGAGGAGAAGGAGGAGGAGGAGGAGGAGAAGGAGGAGGAGGAGGAGAAGAAGGAGGAGGAGGAGGAGAAGGAGGAGGAGGAGGAGGAGGAGGAGAAGAAGAAAAGAAGAAGAAGAAGAAGACAGAGAAGAATTTAGAAGAAGAAGAAGAAGAAGAAGAAGAAGAACAACAACAACAACAACAACACCACCACCAACACCACAACAACAACAACAACAAACAAACAAACAACTAAACAAACAGACAGACAGACAGACAGACAGACAGACGAACCGAGTTCACCATCTAGTACACACACAAGACATTTTCTCACGGGGGGAGGTGGGCACAGTGATGGAGGTAGCGGTGGACAGAGGTCCCAGCCGATTTCCAAAGGCCACTGTCTGAAGCCTGATGACGTACCCCTTGCCCTCCTCCACCCTCACCCTCCTCCTGTCCCTCTCCCACCCCTCCACCTCCACCCTTTTCCCCTCCTCTGCAACACAGAGAGAGAGAGAGAGACAGAGGGAGGGAGGGAGAGGGAGGGAGGGAGGGGAGAGAGAGGGGAGAGAGAGAGAGAGAGACAGAGGGAAGGGAGGGAGGGGGGAGAGAGAGAGAGAGAGAGAGAGAGAGAGAGAGGAGAGAGAGAGAGAGAGAAAAGAGACAATGACAATGACAATGACAAATGACAATGCAAATTCTTTTATTTCGAGGATAATGAATAAGCACACATGTGCTTTTTTACATCCAGTCCCCGCCCGTTAGGGATACATCTTAATAATAATAACCCAATACTTATACAGTCTCACAATAAAAACAAGGGGAAATAACCCTTTTCAAAACAGCTCCCCCCCCCCCCCCCCCAACCCCCCCCCCCCCCAAAGCAAGCAAAAAAAAAAGAAAACCATAAAAATACCCCACCCCCACCCCCCAAAACCCTTAACCAAACAAACAAACAAACAAAAGAGAAGGAAAAACCAAAACCAACAAAGATGATAAAAAGAGAAAAACAGACAGACAACAACAACAAGAACAACAACAGAGCCAAGAAAAATAACACAAGAGAGAGAGAGAGAGAAAGAGAGAGATAGAGAGAAGAGAGGGGAGTGAGGGGAGGGGAGAGAGTGAGAGAGAGAGAGAGAGAGAGAGCGAGAGAGAGAGAAAGAGAGAGAGAGAGAGAGAGAGAGAGAGGTTTTACTGTTACATCGTTTCTTAAGTTCCAAACTACAGATTTTGTATTGTATTGTATTGTATTGTGTTGTATTGCATTGTATTGATCGGTAGGTGGATCGGTGGTCTAGAGGTAACGCGCCTGTCTAGAAAGCGAAAAGTCCGGGTCTGAAGTGTGCGGCGGTTCGTACCCCGTTTGGACCGGAAATTTTTCCCCCATCCATTAGACCATGAGTGGTGGTCTGGGCGCTAGTCTTTCGGATGAGACGATAAACCGAGGGTCCCGTGTGTTACACGTAATTATTTAGCGCACGTAAAAAAAACCCACGGCAACAAGAGAGTTGTCCCTGGCAAAATTCTTAGAAAAAAGCCACTCTGATAGGGAAATAAATACAGCTGCAGAAAAAAAAAAAAAAAAAAAAAAAAAAGGGTGAAAGGGTGGCGCAGCGCTAAGTGGCGACGCGTTCTCCCGCTCTCCCCGGGGAGAGCAGCCCGAATTTCACGGAGAGAAATCTGCCATGACTTAAAGTGGTATGAAATAAAATCTGAGCGCTTTGATTTGTTGCTTTACAAGATTCAGCGCTATATAAATTCCATACATTATTATTATTATTATTATTGTATTGCACTGTGTTGCATTGGTTTGAATTGTGTTGCACTGTATTGTATTGTATTGTATTGTATTTTGTATTGTGTTGTATTGTATTGCATTGTGTTGCACTGTATATTGTATTGTGTTGTATTGTATTGAATTGTATACCACTTTTAGTCACTGCATATTTCTCTGCAGATTCAGGCTGCTCTTCCTGGTGAGAGCACGTCGCCACAAGAGCAGCGCCACCCAGTATTTGTTTTACCTGTCTACATGTGTATTTTTGTACCTCAATCAGTGTGTGTGTGTGTGGGGGGGATTTTTTGCTACAGAATTTTGCCAGGGACAACTCTCTTGTTGCCGTGTGTTCTTTTACGTGCGCTAAAATGCGTGTTGCACACGGGACCTCCGATTATGGTCTCATCTGATAGACTAGCACCCAGACCACCACTCACGGTCTAGTGGACGGGGAAAAGGTTTCGGGCACTACCGGTGATCGAACCACCACACACTTCCAACCCGCACTTTTCACTTTCTGGGCAGGCGAGTTACCTCTAGACCACCGATCCATGGGGATGCAAGATGCAATATTTGCTGTCCACTTACATAATTATGGAAAAATGTCTCTCCACTGCTTTAAGTAAACAGGTAAAGATGTCCCATAACCTATGCGGTCGTAGGGGAGCGAGGCGCCAGAGACCTCACTTCTCTAGGGGCCAGCATATTGAGGGCGGCGCCCATCTCCTCTCCCTCGCTGCTTTACCTTCCCTGAACCTAAAGAGGGCGGGTACCCATTTACAGCTGGGTGAACTGGGGGAACTGTACTGAAGCCAAGGCAGGTAAACGGTCACCCATCCAACTGGTAACCACGCTCGACGCTGCTTAACTTGGCTGGGGGAAAGCGAATGTTCTGACCACTGAGCTATACCGTGCCGTCGACTGCACTACACGACGTAAAACACATATTGTCATTCATAATTACATAATTACAGCTCCTTAAACATGTTGGCATATTTCCAAGTACCATCCTTCTGTCAGCCAAGCCCTCTTCCATCACAATATTCCTTCAATTTCGTACAAACACACTACCCATCCACCCGCATGATTACACTCAAGCCGGCATGCATGCATGCATCTACCCGTAAGCATACGTACACGCATGCACATGAATGCACACTACTGACCCGGGTTCGAATCTCGTTCAGGAGGATTTTTCCTCTGAAGTTAACATCAATGCCGACTCCAGTCTCCCCAAAAGTCCTTC
Organism: Rapana venosa; assembly: GCA_028751875.1. Lineage (NCBI taxonomy): Eukaryota > Metazoa > Mollusca > Gastropoda > Neogastropoda > Muricidae > Rapana > Rapana venosa. The sequence goes on from CM054141.1 coordinate 23,030,935, forward strand.
GGATGAGACTATAAACCGAGGCCCCGTGTGCGAACACGCGCAGAACATCTTGCGTACCCGTTCCGCTTTTCGGAAGAGTCAGGCCACTGTGTGCCGATGGGAATGGATGACAAATGTACACAACTGCATGCACACGGGGACTGGATTGTTAAAAAAAGCATACGAGGGTTTATTCCAGTATCCTCGAAATAAAAGAATTTTTAAAAGGGGTATATTATTATGTCACAGTGTATTTGTTTTCTGCTTTGCTGGGTGTGCTAAGGCACTACCCCCGGCTGCTAGCTGCTTCAATGGAAGTAGAAAGAACAGGTTTAGATAACATCAAGGCAACTGCATTAGATCATAGCTTTTAGTGATAACTTGGTAATAGTAGTAGTAGCAGCTAGCAATAAGTAGTTATGATGTGGTGATGAAGAAGAAGAAGAACGATCGTTACAATTATAACCAATTATACACCTAAGTGTGTTGTGTGTATAAATTTTATATTTGTTTATCTTGATATTTGTAGACGGCTCCATGCGTGTGAACGATTTGAATGCAAGCGCTTTAATTTGTTTACTTTACAAGATTCAGCGCTATATAAATTCCATACATTATTATTATATTATTATTATTATTATTATTATTATATAATAGTGATGACACGGTGGTGATATATACATGACAATGTAACAGAGATATGATGATAGAATGTGATGATGATGTGATGATGACGACGACGACGACGACGACGAACACAACAAAAATAATAAAAATAATATAATAATAATATGAGAGATGATATGAGATGATAATAATAATAACAACAAAAATACAATAACAACAAAACATAACAACAACAACGACAACAACAACAACGACAAACAACAGCAGCACCATCAACCAACACCACCACCAGGACGCCGCCAACCAGAAGGCAGCGAGCACCAAGCCTCTGTGTCCAGGCCTAGAGAGGGCCGGAGCTGCTGAAGGGAACCCAGGACCCAGTGTCAGTGTCGGTTGTGTGCCCTCCCTTACCCCCACACTCCCGTTCCCCTGGGCACACGTGCAGAACGTAGCCCGTGACGTGGACAGGGTAGGTGGGGGTGCACTGCTGCCTCCTCCACCCCGCCTCCAACACCCCTCCCTCCCCTGCCGCCACCCACACATCCTCAGGGGCGCGGATGTCGCCTGTGTCACACACACACACACGCACGCACGCACGCACGTACGCATATGCACACGCACGCACGCACGCACACACACCTACTTTAGGATCGTCTGGTATCACTGAAAGTTGCAAGACGTTAACTTTGAAGACTTACTTACCTACTTACTTACTTACTTACACACGTTAAATTAAGGACGTTAAATTACAGAACACACACATGTACACACGCACACGCGCGCACGCGCGCGCACACGCACACACGCACAAACACACGTTAAATTAAGGATGTTAAATGAAGAACACACACACATACGCACACACACGCACGCACGCACGCGCGCGCACACACAACACACACACACACACACAAACACAACACGCACGCACGCAGCACAAACACACGTTAAATTAAGGACGTTATATGAAAGAACACACACACACACACACACACACACACACACACCTCACACTCACACACACTCAAAACACACACACACACTCACACAACACCACACAAATACACAACACGCACACCACACACACACGCACAACGCACACAACACACACACAAACGCACGCACACACACACACACACACACACACACACACCATACACACAAA
>CM054141.1:23037705-23055205 GCA_028751875.1 Rapana venosa
TGATGATGTTGATGATGGTGATGTAAAATATTCATAGCGCTGAATCTAGTTAAGCAAACAAATCAAAGCGCTTGCATTCATACCATTCACGCGCGTGTGAGCGTTCACAAGTAAGATTAACATATTCTAAATTTACACACACACACACACACACACACACACACACACACACACATCCTGCGCACACGTTAAAAGCCATTCCGCTTTTCGGAAGAGTACGCCATTGCGTGCCAGTGGGAACGGATGACAACATTTAAAAACTACATACACACGGGGACTGGATGAAAAAAGTACAGCAGTGCTTATTCTATTATCCTCGAAAGAAAAGAATAAAATAAAATAAAAATAAAATCACACACACACACATGCACCTACGCACGCACGCACGCACACACACACAGAGAATGAAAGAGCCACAACAAACAAAACAAACCGAAAAGAAAGATAGTGATGAAAATCATATCATGATCATTATCATGGCTTCTCAACAAGGACATCCAAGTTTTAAGTACAATCATGTTAGTATAAATTCAAATGATCATCATCATCAGTCCCGTGACCTTGGCGGTCGTGGAGGAGACACGAAAGACGATGCCGTGGTAAGCCTCCTCCATCCATCTCGGTCCTCGGCTCTGCGCAGTAGTGCCGAGTCATTTATCCTGGTCCATTCTCTGATGTTGTCCATCCATGACTTGTTCTGTCTTCCCCTCTCTCTGCCACCTTCGAGTGTTCCCTGCTTTTTGGCAGTGTTGTGGCGGGTGACGTGGCCGAACCATGTCAGCTTTTTCTTCTTGACGATGGTGAGAAGGGGTTCCTGTGGACCTGCCAGCCGTGTTATTTGGCTCTTGACAAATTCATTGGTCTTTCGTTCTCTCCAGGATATGCCCAGCAGTTTTCTATGGCATTTTGTTTCAAATGACTGGATTCGCTTTGCTGTTTCAGCAGTCAATATCCAGGTTTCACTTCCGTACAGCAGGATAGTCTGAATTAGGGCTTTGTAGAGCTTTAGTTTGATTGGGAAACTGATCTCTTTACTTTTCCATATGGTGGCGAGTTTTGTCATGGAAGATGTTGCCATGGCTAGTCTGACTTTGATTTCTGTCGTCGATCTCCCGTCCTTTGTGAGTGTAGCGCCAAGGTATTTAAAAGCGTCATCCTCCTCCAGTTGCTGGCTGTTCATGTAAATTTTAGCAGTGGCGTTGCTCGTGCTGTTCACAAGTACTTTACTTTTCTCCGAGCTCACCTCCATCCCATATGCTCCAGCTCTGTTCTCAAGTCTGGTCGTAAGATCTTGCAGCTCTGTGTTACTTCCGCCCATGAGGTCAATGTCATCGGCAAACCGCAAGTTGTTGAGGGGTCTGCCGCCAATGGAGATGGTAGAGTGCAAGTCATGGAGGGTCTCTCTCATGATGTTTTCCAAGAACAGATTAAACAGGACTGGAGATAACAGGCACCCTTGTCGGACCCCAACTGTGGTTTTGAAGTAGTCTCCGACCTGATTGTTCAGAAGGACTGCACTGCTTGCGGTGTTGTATAGTGCTTGAATGGTTTGCACTAGTCCTTCTTCAATGCCAAACATTCTAAGGACCTGCCAAAGGCCTTCGTGCCATACTCTGTCGAAATCCTTCTTGAAGTCGATGAAGTTGTAGAACAGGTCTCTCTGATGTTGAAGATGTTTTTCCATCAGGATGTGGCAGTTAAAAATCTGTTCGATTGTGCTCCTGCCTGCCCTGAACCCAGCTTGTTCCTCTGCAAGGTGTTCTTCTGCCTCCTTCTTGAGTCGATTCAAAATAACTTTGAGCATGATCTTGCTGGCGTGGCTGATGAGGCTGATTGTTCTATAGTTTTGGCATTGGCGTAAATTCCCTTTCTTGGGCAAAGGTATGATGAGTGATTGTGTCCATTCTGTTGGCCACTGTTTTGTCTCCCAAATCTTCTGACAGATAGCTGTAACATGTGTGATAACTGTTTCGCCACCATGCTTGAGCAGCTCTGCTGGTATGTTGTCTGCTCCTGGGGACTTTCCTACTGGTAAGCTGCGGATGGCTTCTTCCACTTCTTCCCTCAGTATAGGTAATGGCGAGGGTACTCTTGATGTTGCCGCTTTCTCTTCTATTATGCTCTTAAATTCAAATACACACGTACATTCACGCACGATATGAGAGTGTGCATGCTCGTACGCGCATGCGTCTGTGCACATACACACACACACACACACACATATACACACATACACACACACACACATACAAGCACACCCACAAAAACACATATATCGCAATTTATGATACTCCGACACACACACACACACACACACACATCAACAAACACACACACTCTCTCTCTCTCTCTCTCTCTCTCTCTCTCTCTCTCTCTCACTCTCTCTCTCTCTCTCATTGTCATTGTCTCTCTCTCTTCGACATACAACTGGTAATTTAAATGTAAATAACAGATATCATGATAAATCTAAAAAGTGCCCTTTTTGTGACGAAATTGAAACTGAAACCCATATTCGATATAATTGCACAAAATGTACAGACTTTCGATAGAAATATCTAACAATGTATTTCACAAATGCGAATGAACAATCCCTTCAACCTATTCTGAATTTCCAAAAAGTCTCCCAGCTAAGACATTCGAGTATGTATATAATCTATGCTCCGAAAACCCGAGAACTTTGTTAGGTATATATAACTGGTGTACAAAAAGCTGAAGTAGTTCATGCTTCTCGGGAAAATCACTCTTGACAATGCCAACGTTATTTATGCTCTTTTCGGTATTATTTTGTTGAAAGTTTCCTTTGTCAACATGGATACCCCCTTGTATACAGGCCGGGGATTTTACAACTAAAGTTAGAAATCCTGGGTTTCCTCGTAACACACACACACACACGCACGCGCACGCTAACTCCCCACCTCCAGCCCCCCCCCCCCCCACACACACACAAAACCTACCCCCCACCCCCACCACCAACACAGAACACCATCCTACACACCTCCCCCAACCCAACCCCCCACAACACCACCCACCACCTCCCCACTCACACACCCACCATACACACACATACAACACCACCTCCACCCCCAGCACACAACACCATCCCCCACCTCCCCACCCACACACCCACCACACACACACACACACACACACACACACACACACACACCTGGAGTTAACATCAGTGCAGACTCCACTCTCCACAAACGTCCTTCGGATAAGACTATAAACCGAGGCCCCGTGTGCAAACGCACGCAGAATATCTTGCGCACACGTTAAATCCTGTTCCGCTTTTCGTAAGAGTAGGCCATTGTGTGCCGGTGGGAACAGATGACAGAATTTACAAAACGGCATACACATGGAGACTAGATTAAAAAAAAGCACATAAGTGCTTATTCCATTATCCTCGATATAAAAGAATAAAAGAAAAAGAAAAAACCCTACCTCCCACCCCCACCACCACCAATACACAACAGCACCTTCCCAACCCTTACCCCACACAACACCATCCTGCACACCTCACCCCCACCCCAACACCACCACCCCCACCTCCCCACACAAACACACTACCCACCATACTCACACACACACACACCTCTTTTTACTGGTTTAATTTAATGGTAAAGGATGCAATAATGTAGTATTTCAGTATAATCATTAAGAAATTTGTTCTTAGATAGATGGCTTGATGAAAAAAAGCAAATGCATTGCTTATTCAATGTACCATCTGGAAATAAAATTTTGACTTGACTTGACACACACAACCCCCACCTCCAACACACACACACACCACCACCACCACCACCACCACCCCACAAAACATACAACCCCCTCCCCATTCTCCCACCCCATCCTCACAATACCACCCCCCACCTCTCCACCCACCCACCCCCCACCCACACACACATAACCACCACCACACAAACCCACACAAATGCACATATGCACACACACATACACACACACCACCCCCATCCCCTCAACACCACCCCCGCCTCCCCACACCTCCACACCCACAACACCCCTCCCCCCCACTCCAACCCCCCCCCACCCCCCCCACACCTTACACCCCACACACACAAAAACACACACACACACACACACACACAAACACACAAAACACACACACACACAGACTTACACACACACACTTACACCTCCCCCCCCCCACACACCCCCCACCCACCCCACCACACACACCCACACCCCACACACCCCCCACCCCACCCACACACACACCCACACACCCCACACACAAACACACCCCACCACACCACACCCCACCACACACACCCACACCCCTCACCCACCCCACCACACACAACCCCAACACACACACCCACACCCCCACCAAACCCCACACCCACCCCACCCCACCACACCCCAACCACACACCCCACCCACCCCACCACACCCCAACACACCCACACCACACCCACACCCACACACCCATCACACCCCACCACACACACCCCACCACACACCCACCCACCCCCCACCACCACACACACCCCCACCCACACCCAACCCCACCACACCCACCCACACCCCCCACCAACACCCCACCACATCCCACCAACACCACACCCACACCCCACCACCACACCCACACACACTTACAACCCCCCCCACACACACACCACACCCACACCCACCCCACCACACACACCACCCCACCACAACACCCCACACACCCCACCACACCACACCCACCCACACCCACCACCACACACACACCCACCCACCACCACCACAACCAACCAAACACACCCCACCACACACCACCCACCCACCACACCCACCCCACCACACCCACACCACCCACCCCACCACACACACCCACCACCCACCCCACCACACACACCCCATCCCACCCACCCACCACGTACACCACACCCCACCCACCCCACCACACCCACCACACACCCACCCACCCCACCACACCCCAACACACACACCCCACCCACCCCACCACACACACCCACACCCCACCCACCAGCACCACACACACACCCACACCCCACCCACACCCACCCCACCACACACACCCACACACAGACATACAACACCTACCTACCTGGCAAGATACGAAGCATGGAGAAGTTTCGCGAAAAGCCTGCCCTAGTTTGGGCATACAGACGGACAGTGACTGGCACAGAGCAGGGTACAGCTGGGAGGAGGGCGGTGGTAGGTGGGGTGGGGGTGGTCACCTCCACCACCCTCCTGTTGTACACCGCGCGATAGCCATTGATCACGCCCTGCCGATCGCTAGGGGCCACGTCCTTTATTTATGAATAAAAAAAACCAAACAAAACATAAAGACGAAGAAGAAAAAAGAAGAAAGAAGAAAAAGAAAAGAATGATTTTAGAGTCAGATAGTTGAATCGGATTTTCTTCGTTGAACAGAAACTGTTGGTGTGTGGTGTGTGTGTGTGTGTGTGTGGTGGTGTGTGTGTGTGTGTGTGTGTGTTTGTGTGTGGTGTGTGTGTGTGTTTGTGTCTCTGTGTGTGTGTTGTGTGTGTGTGTGTTGTGTGTGTGTTGTGTGTGTGTGTGTGTGTGTGTGTGTGTGTGTGTGTCTGTGTGTGTGTGTGTGTGTGTGTGTCTGTGTGTGTGTGTTATAATAATATATGAGCGAAAATGTGTCGCGCTGCCGTTAAACGCCTGACAAGTCAGACCCAGCGTATCCGACTTCGGCACAAGATTGAATTTGTTATCTTTTAAGTCTTTCTGGTGAAGAAGAAAATAAAACCCCGCAGGAGAATGGACCAAGAAGGTAGACAAAGAAGGAGGTGGTATCAGGAAGAACAAGGAACATGGCAGAAACAAAGAGAGGGATAGAGAAGAGGAAATTTCTAGCACAGAATTTCCAGAAGGTGGGGATGCTATTTATACTGACATAACCCCGGCATCCCCAAGGGGGGAGGTAACTCAGTATTGTAGTTGGCTTACTAAAGATTCTTACTCTTCTGTTTGAATGGATTCATGATGAACTCCTTGATTTGTTTGTTGGTTTAGTTTGTTTATTGCTGGAGTTTGTTTGGGTTGGGGTTTTGGGGTTTGTTTTTTGCGAGATGTAGCGTAATGTAAATTGTATGATGATGATGTAGTAGTAGTTGTAGTAGTGGTGGTAGTAGTAGTAGTGGTAGTAGTAGTAGCAGCAGTAGCAGTAGTAGTAGTAGTAGTAGTAGTAGTAGTAATAGTAGTAGTAGTAGTAGTAGTAGTAGTAGCAGTAGTAATAGTAGTAGTAGTAGTAGTAGTAGTAGTAGTAGTAGTAGTAGTAGTAGTAGTAGTGTTATTGTTAGTATTAGTAGTATCATCATCATCATTGTTGTTGTTGTTGTAGTTGTTGCTATCATTATCGTCATTATTAATGTTTATTATAATGCTGCTGCTGATGATTTCTGTTTATTATTATTATTATCAGTATCATAGTAGTAGTAGCAGCAGCAGCAGCAGCAGCAGTAGCAGCAGTACTAGCAGTAGAAGCAGCAGCAATAGTAGTAGTAGTAGTAGTAGTAGTAGTAGTAGTAGTAATAGTAGTAGTAGTAGTAGTAGTAGTAGTGATAGTAGCAGCAATAGTAGTAGTAGTAGTAGTAGTAGTAGTACTAGTAGTAGTAGTAGTAGTAGTAGTAGTAGTAGTAGTAGTAGTAGTAGTAGTAGTAGTAGAAATAGTAGTAGTAGTAGCAGTAGCAGCAGCAATAGTAGCAGCAGCAGCAGCAGCAGCAGCAGCAGCAGCAGCAGCAGCAGCAGCAGTAGTATAAGCTGTTGTTGGGGTAGCGAGTGTGATTTTTCACGGAATACACATGTCTGACTTTCCCGAAGAAAGGCAACTTACAACTATGCCCAAAACTGCCGTACCATCAGCCTGATCAGCCATCCAAGCAAAGCCATGCTCAGATTCCTCCTGAACTGACTGAAGCCTCAAGCTGAGGAAGGAGATCATCACAGAAGAGAAGGCAGGGTTCAGAGCAGGACGGAGCACAAGCCGAACACATGTTCGACCTTAGAATACTCTAATACTTGCAACACCAGCGAGATCTTTACCACGTCTTTGTAGACTTTCACAAGGCGGTTGACAAGAGTCTGGCACGCAGCTTTGTGGGTTCTTTTACATGCGCTAAATGCGTGTTGCACACGAGACACCTCGGATTATCGTCTAATCCGAAAGACTAGCGCAGCACCCACTCAGACCCCCACTCACGGTCTAGTGGATGGGAGGAAAAGTTTCGGGCCCAAACGGGGATCGAACCACCGCATTCTTGAAACCTGGACGTTTCACTTTTTAGGAAGGTGCATTACCTCTAGACCACAGATTAAATGAAGTTCACGGAGCTCATCCCTCTCCTGACAGCTGTAGGATGCATGCTAGGCATGTCTTTGGTTGTGTTGTTGACCACCTCAACAGCCATAATAATCTGGCCTCTTCATCATCGAAGAGACGGGATCGATAGCTCAGTGGTCAGAGCACTCGCTTTACCCTAGCCAAGGTTAAGCAACATCGAGCGTGGTTACCACTTGGATGGGTGACCGTTTATGCGCCTTGGCTTCAGTATAGTCCCCCAGTTTACCCAGCTGTAAATGAGTACCTGCCCTATTTAGGGTCAGGGAAGGTAAAGCAGCGAGGGAGAGGAGATGGGCGCCACCCTCAATATGCTGGCCCCTAGAGAAGCTGAGGTCTCTGACGCCTCGCTCCTCTACGACCACATAGGTTATGGGACACCTTTACCTTCATCCTACTGCCCCTATGACAGATACTATACTTCTGACCAAAGCAAAACAGGAGTGAATAGGAGAGGACAACGATGTATTGGCGTTCACTCTGACACTACAAATATACACACACACACACACACACACACACACACACACACACACACGCACGCACGCATGCACGCACGCATGCAGGCGGCGCGCGCGCGCACACACACACACACATACGCGCGCGCGCGCGCACACGCGCGCAAAACACACATACACGGTGGTCTAGAGGTAACGCGCCTGCCCAGAAGCCAAAAGTCCGTGTCGGAAGTGTGCGGTGGTTCGAATCCCGTTTGAGCTCGAAAACTTTCCCCCATCCATTAGACCAATGAGTGGTGGTCTGGGTGCTAGTCTTTCGGAGGAGAGCAGAAACCAAGGTCCCGTGTATTACACGTAATTATTTAATGCACGTACAAGAACCTACAGCAACAAGAGAGTTGTCCCTAGTAAAATTATGTAGAAAAAAGCCAATCTGATAGAGATCTGATAGAGAAACAAAAAAGTTGCAGACAGTGGGAAAAAATGGGTGGCGCTGCTCTTGTGGCAACGCGCTCTCCCCGGGGGAGAGCAGCCCGAATTTCACGCAGAGAAATATGTCGAGACTTAAAGTGGTATAAAAGTAAAAATAAACACACACACACAAACACACACACAAAGACACACACACACACACACACCACACACACACACACACACACACACACACACACACTCACCACTGCGCTCGCAATCTGACGACCCAGGTTCGAATCCCGTTCAAGTTGATATTTCCCTCTGGAGTTAACATCAGAGCAGACTCTACTCTCCCCAAAAGCCCTTCGGATGAGACTATAAACCGAGGTTCCGTGTGCGAACGCACGCAGAACATCTTGCGCACACGTTAAATCCTGTCCCGTTTTCGTAAGGTAGGGCCCTGTGTGCCCGGTGGGAACGTGACCCGAATTTGCAAAGCCGCACACCGGGACGGATGTTAAATAAAAGCACATAATAGCTTATTTCATTACCGAATAAAAGATAAAACAAATAAAAATGTAAAACACCACACAAACATTTCTCTCTCCCCCCTCTCCTCCCTCCCCTCTCCCCCCTCTTCTCCCCCTCCTCCCCCCTCTCTCTCACTCCCTCCCTCCCTCCCTCTCTCTCTCCCCTACCCCCCACCCCCCCCTCCCCCCCCCTCTTCTCCTCCCCCCTCCTCTCTCTCTCTCCCCTCTCTACCCCTCCCTCTCTCTCCCCCCCTCTCTCTCCCCTCCTCCCTCCTCTCTCTTCTCTCCCCCCCTTCCTCTCTCCCTCCCTTCTCTCCCCTCTCTCCCCTCTCTTCCCTCTCTCTCTCCCCTCCTACCCCCCCCCCCCCCTCGCCTCCTTTCTCCTCCTCTCCCTCCCTCTCCCCCTCCTCCCCCCTCCTTCCTCTCTCCCCTCCCTCCCCCCCTCTCCTTCTCTCCCTCCCCTCATCCAGTCTCCCTCCCTCTCTCTCTCCCCCTCCCTCCCCCCCTCTCTCCCTCCTCCCTCCTCTCTCTCCTCCCTCCCTTCCCCCCTCCCTCTCTCTTCCCCCTCCCTCCCCCTCTCTCTCTCCCCTCCCATACCCCCCTCTCTCTCTCTCCCCTCCCTCTCCTCCCTCCCGCCCTCTCTCTTCCCCTCCCCCCCCCCCTCTCTCTCTCTCTCTCTCTCTCTCCCCCCTCCCTCCCCCCTCTCTCCCCCCTCCCTACCCCCCCCTCTCTCTTTCTCTCTCTCTCTCTCCCTCTCCCTCCCTTACCTTCCAAAACACAGTCACGTTGCCATACGCACTGTCGTTACATCTGTGACGCACATAGCTGCCCTCGTGAACTTGGAAACTCGACTTGGGCTCTACATGAAATAACAACAACACTAGATAATAAAAATAAAAAAATAGAATAAAATAATACTAATAGTAATACTAATACTACTACTACTACTACTAATAATAATAATAATAGTAATAATAACAATAATAATAATAATAATAATAATGTATGGAGTTTATATAGCGCTGAATCTTGTAAAGCAACAAATCAAAGCGCTCAGATGACTTTTTATATTTTTTTTATTTTTAATTTATGCGTGTGTATGCGGTTTTTAAAATTTTGTCATCTGTTCCCACCGGCACACAATGGCCTGCTCTTTCGAAAAGCGGAACAGGATTTAACGTGCGCGCAAGATGTTCTGCATGCGTTCGCACACGGGGCCTCGGTTCATAGTCTCATCCGAAGGATTTATAATAGTAATAATCATGATACTACTACTACTTCTACTACTACTACTACTACTACTACTACTACAATATAATAATGGCAATAACGATAACAGTAATGATGATAATGCTAATAATCACAATGATAGATGATGATGAGGGAGGGGGAGGAGGATGCTCCTGCTCCTCCTGCTACTTCTGCATATAATATATAAAATTTATATATATATATAAAATTTTATATAATATATATATATAAGTTGTGTGTGTGTGTGTGTGGGGGTGTGTATGTGTGTGTGTGTGTGTGTGGTGTGTGTGTGTGTGTGTTGGTTGTATGTGGTGTGTGTTTGTGTGTGTGTGTGTGTGTGTGTGTGTGTGTGTGTGTGTGTGTGTGTGTGTGGGGTGTGTGGGGTGTGTGGTGTTTTGTGTGTGTGTGTGTGAGTGGTGTGTGTGTGTGTGTGTAGATAGATAGATAAGTTTTTATATATATATATTTATAAAATATATATATATAATATATATATATATATATTAATTTACATTGTGGGTGTCTATGTGTATAAATAGAGTTTTATATATATATATATGTATATATATATAATAATATGTCTGTGGTGTACATAAGATAGATAATATAGTTTTTTTTAATATTTTATATTTAATATATATATATATATATATAAATATTATAGTATATACATATAATTTTTACATGTTTTGGTGGGTGTGTGTGTGTGGGTGTGTGTGTGTGTGTGGTGTTTTGTGTGTGGGTGTGTTTACCTCGTGGTTACAACACCCCCCTATCTCTGATCCGGCAGTGCTGCAGCATGGGGTTCAAACCTCCGGGTAAAGTCTCCCTTTGAGCAGAGATGTTTCCCCCGGAGTTAACATCAGTACCGACACCAGCCTCCCTCCGAGTCTTTCGGACGAGACTCTAAACCGACTCCCGTGTGCGAACGCATGCAGAACATCTTCTGCACATGTTCGAAACCCCAACCCGCCTTTTGCGAAAGAGATCAGCTATGGCCCAAAAAGACTTAAAAGATTTTCTCTCCCATGCCGAAGTCGGATGCGCTGGGCCTGACTTGTCAGGCGCTTAACGGCAGCGCAAAGCGTTTTCGCTCAAATGAAAGATAACAATAGTTGTTGCCTGAGCGTTCAACGACGAAGAAAATAGGTACAGACAGGTTAGTTGCCTTCACTTAAATTCGGTGTTTTCTTTACCATATATATCGCGTTCATTACAAGACTCATCATCGTCATCACCACCACCATCCTCCTCTTTCTCATCACCATCATCCTCCTTATCAGCATCATCAGCATCATCACTACCACCATCCTTCTCATCATCATCACCATCACCATCCTCCTCTTTCTCATCATCATCACCATCCTCCTCTTTCTCATCATCATCACCATCCTCCTTATCATCATCATCGTCACCACCACCATCCTCCTTTTTCCTCATCATCATCACCATCCTCCTTATCATCATCATCATCACCACCACCATCCTCCTCTTTCTCATCATCATTCACCTTCCTCCCTCTTTCCCCCCATCATCACCACCACCATCCTCCCTTTCTCATCATCATCACCATCCTCCTCTTTTCTCATATCATCACCACCACCATCCTCCTCTTTCTCATCATCATCACCATCCTCCTCTTTCTCATCATCATCACACCACCATCCTCCTCTTTCTATCATCATCACCATCCTCCTCTTTCTCATCATCACCACCACCATCCTCCTCTTTCTTCATCACATCATATCCTCCTTATCATCATCACATCACCACACCATCCTCCTCTTTCCCTCATCATCATCACCACCACCATCCTCCTCTTCTCATCACCACCCTCCCCTTATCACCATCACCATCATCAGACAGGTCATTTTAGCCTTACATAAATTGTGTGGGCTTTTGTTATTTACCATATAATCACTTTTCATTACAATAATAAACATCATCATCATCATCATCATCATCATCATCAGACAGGTCAGTTAGCCTTATATAATTGTGTGGGCTTTTGTTTTTTTAACCATATAATCACGTTCATTACAATAAAAAAACATCATCATCATCATCATCATCATCATCTTCATCATCAACAGGTCAGTTAGCCTTATATAAATTGTGTGGGCTTTTTTTTTTTACCATAAAATCACGTTCATTACAATAATAAACATGATCATCATCATCATCATCATCATCACATCATCAGACAGTCAGTTAGCCTTACAAAAATTTGTGTGGGCTTTTGGTTTTTTTTACCATATAATCACGTTCATTACAATAATAAACATCATCATCATCATCATCATCATCATCAGACAGGTCAGTTAGCCTTACATAAATTGTGTGGGCTTTTGTTTTTTACCATATAATCACGTTCATTACAATAATAAACATTATCATCATCACCAATCATCAGACAGGTTAGTTAGCCTTCACTTAGATTTTGTTTTTTTTCTTTTCCATATATATATCAGGGGATATATCCCTTGGAGACAACACTTTTCCCAGGAATTACCCCAGACAGTTCTGCTATACATAGGAACAAGGCTAGCCACCATTTCTGGTGCACCCTGTGAGCTGGCCTAATTTTCCATGGAGACTTTTTCGCTTTCCTATAAACAAGCACCGGGCGTTTGAATCATTTTGTTGTGTATGTGTCTGTCAATTATTTCACACCCGTTTTGCATCAAGAAAAACTGAAGCGCTTCGATTTTTTTGGCATGATATAGCGCTATAAAATTCCATTAATTATTATTATATATAAATATACATAAATATACAAAATATATATATATATATACATATAGATAGATAGAAAAATAGGTATATAGATAGACAGCGAGACATAGATATATAGATATATAATTGCTTTCATTATTACAATACCCATCCTCATCATCATCATCATAACATTTCACCCCACTTCATCACATCAACATCACCTCATCACCACCACCATCACAACTCCCTCCTCACCCACCATCATCACCACCACCACCATCACCACCACCACCATCACCACCACCTTTCATCACCACCACCACCACCACCATCATCATACCCACCATCATCCTCACCACCATCACCACCATCCTCCTCCCTCCTCACCACCATCACCATCACCATCACCATACCGGCTTCAGGGGTGATCAGAAAGGTGCTCCTGGAGTCGCTCCACACCCCGAAGGGACCCCTGTGGTCAGGGGCACGACACTTGACGGACACTGTGTCCCTCGGAGAAGGGCTGCAGCCCGCACGGGGCCCCGGTCCCCTCACTGCCCCTAAGGCTTGTCACCTGCAAGGGGAGGGCAGATAAACGAAACAAGAAACAAAAAAAAAGTACAAAAAGTGGGAAAAAATGACTTTGTCTGTGTGTTCATTTTTGGGGGGAAAAAAAGGGAAAGGAATCGATTATTGTGTCTGTATTAATTTTTTTTTTTAAAACAGAAAGGAAAAAAACGGTTGACGTTAATCTATGCATTCATTCACTTGTTTATTTTTTTTTTTATTTTTATTTTTTGAGGAAAAGCGGAATAAGCGCCTGAAAGTTCAAACACGTGTTTTCTATGTCTGGTCAAACCGCTGGCTCTCTCTCTCTCTCTCTCTCCACCAAGCAAAAATTATTCCTTTACATAAATCTGGAAATACCTCAGAACCATCAAACTACAGACCAATTTCAATAATGTCCACTCTTTCAAAACCATTAGAGCACACATTTATAAATGTTTTTTTAGCCCACTTAAATAAATATAATCTGTTACACCCAAACCAGTCTGGATTTAGAGCAAACCATTCCCGCCACACTACTCTTTGTAAAAATGAAGATAGATGGTTGTTTAATATGAAAAAAAAAGAATTTACAGGTATACTTTTTATTGATTTTGCTAAAGCCTTTGATATTATAGACCACAGACTTCTACTACGAAAGCTTGCAGTCTACAAACTGTCTCCTAGTACCCTCACACTTATTTTGTCATTCTTATTGAGAGACAGCAAAAGGTACATCTAAACAAACGTCCCTTTAAGTTTTCTTCTTAACAGGTTTGGTGTTCCACAAGGATCAGTACTTGGTCCCTTGTGTTTCTTATTATATAAATGACCTGCCTTTGAGATAACTATACAAAATGAACTATTTGCAGATGATACAACTCTTTATACTAGCCACAAAAACCCTCTTCATTATGTCAAAGTTTACAAAGAATATAAACATCATTGTCAACTGGACACAAATGAACCACATGGCCCTTCATCCAGGTAAAACAAAATTTATGCTGTTATCAACAAACCAAAACGTCAAAATCTTAACATAAGCTTGCCTTCTATTTACTCAACAGTGTCAAATGAAGAAGTTTCTAGTCATAAAATTTTGGGGATAACCATCGATAATAATTTGTCTTGGTCTGTCCATATACGAATCTAACAAAGAAAATTGCCTCCAAAACCTACCAGTTAAATAAGATCAAACACTTTGTAAACTGCATGCGAGAAAAAAATTTTTTTATTCATTTATTTTAGTCTTCTGTGGGTTATGCATCTACACTATGGGATTTAGCCAGTAAAACTAATTCAAACCATTAATCAGTATACATAAAAGAGCTGTCAAATAGTATTAGATAAGTCATCTTCATTAACATTTTCAGATTCAAAAATGTTAATATTCTTCCTCTCAAAACAGATTGCTGTTTAATAAAGGTATACTAATGCATAAAATTCTTCTGGTAGTGCCCATCTTCCTTGAGCACATGTTCAGCGAAAACAATTTTCGACATTCACATAAAATTAAACCTCCCTTTACCAGCTATTTCTCTGTTTTTAAAACAAGCTTAGTATATTCTGGAAGCTGGTTTTGGAATAGACTCCCAACCTTTCTAAAAGATGAAACAGGATTTTCCAAGATTTAAGAGTCCCGTTCTATGATTTTCTAATGACCTATGAAAAATGTCACATTTCTTTCACCACAAATGTTTTAATCTAACCGTTAGTAGTTTCAGTTTCACAAATTGTCCCCGCGCATGGTATAATTAGTTATTGTTAATATCCATTCCTATTCAAATTTGTTTGTTTGTTTTAATTATTTCTGAGTATATTTAAGCACTTTCTCTGATGTTCTCTATATCTTGCTTGCCTTCCAGTAAAGTGTGTGTGCGTCTGTGTGTTATTGTTTTCCATTAATCTATATCAATATGCATATTTTCATTTCTTATTCATTTATTATTTATTTTATTTTGAGGGCTGGGTGTAAAAAAAAAGCATGTAATGCTTAATCTACTACCTCTGAAAAATAAAAATTGTTCAAAAAAAAAGTTCAAATTGTTTCTCTCTCTCTCTCTCCTCTCTCTCCTCTCTCTCTCTCTCTCTCTCTCTCGGGGGCGGGATAAACCTAGTAGTTAGAACATTGCGCTCGCAATCTGACGACCCGGGTTCAATTCCCTTTCAAGGGATATTTTTCCCCCTGGAGTTAACATCAGTGCCGACTCCACTACCCCCAAAGCTCCCTCGCATGAGACTATAAACCGAGGGCCCCCTGTGCGAACGCACTCAAATATCTTGCGCACACGTTAAATCCTGTCCCGCTTTTCGTAAGAGTAGGCAGTTGTGTGCCGGTGGGAACAGATGACAGAATTTACAAAAACCGCATACACACGGGAACTGGATGTAAAAAAAGCACACGAGACCTTTTTTCATTATCCTCGATATAAAAGAATAAATTAAATAAAAGAAAAACACGCACGCACGCACGCACGCACACAAGCACGGACACCCCACACACACCACACACACATACATACACACACCGACATACACATACATACACACACACACACACTGACATACACGCAAACACCAAAACCCCCGTCCCCAACTAAAAACACACATACACACACAGCACACACACACACACAACACACACACACACACACACACACACACACACATACACACACACACAGCACACACACACAACACAAACACAGAGAAACACACACACAGCACACACACACACACACACACACACACAGAGCACACACACACAACACACACACACACACAGCACATACACACACACACAACACACACAGCACACACACACACAACACACACACGCACAGAGCACACACACACACACACACACACACACACACACACAGCACACACAACACACACACACTCACACACACAACACACACACACACACATACACACACACATACACACACAGCACACACACACACACACAGCACACACACACAGCACACACACACACACACAGCACACACACACAGCACACACAACACAACACACACACACTCACACACACACAACACACACACACACAGAGCACACACACACACGCACACACACACAACACAACACACACACCACACACACAACACAGCACACACACACACACACACCACACCACAAACACACACACAGAGTAAAACAAAAAACACAAAATAATAATAAAATCACACTTTACCATGACGTTTTCCGGGGACAGCACAGAGATGTTGTAAACCTTGTCACGTGCACTTGCATGCGTGACGCCGACAGTCACGCAGGTGCTGGTCCTGTTCGTGACTTGTATGAATGTCACGGGAGATGGTTTGACTGTCACACACACACACACAAACACACACACACGCGCGCGCGCGCACACGGACACACACACATACACACACACACGCACACACTCACACACATGCACACACACACACGCACGCACACATGCACGCACGCGCACGCACGCACACACACATGCACGCACACACACACGCGCGCACGCAAAGCACGACCATTACACACACACACACACCAGTCCCCAAATAAAAAAAAAAAAAATCGTGCTAACAAACCATCAAAACCTCAACTGATCTTTCCTTTGATCAAACCAAAGATCAAACCATCAACAGATCAACAATCATTTCATTGATCAAACCATCAAAAGAAAAAACTAATCAGTCAATTAATCAAAACATTAAAAGAGCAATTGGTCAAATCACAAAAGATCAACAGTTTAACCCAAATCAAAAGATTCACCGATCAGTCGATTGATCAAACCATCAAATGATTCACTGTTCAGTCAATTACAAACCACCAATGATTCACTGACAATCAATTGATCAAACCATCAAATGATTCACTGATCAGTCAATTGGTCAAACCATCAACTGATTTTTTAACTGATCAAACCATCAACTTATCATTTAATTTATCAAACTATCAAAAAAGACAACCAATCGGTCAGTTGATCAAAACCATGAAAAGGTTCCTACTGATCAGCCCAATTGATAAAACCCATCAACAAATCAGCCAATTGTCAAAGCAACAAATCAGCCAATTGATCAAACCATCAACAGATCACCCCAATTGATCAAACCACCAACAAATCAGCCAATTGATCAAACCATCAACAAATCACCCAATGATCAAACCAACAGATCATTTATTGATCAAACCATCAACAGATCAGCCGACAGATCAGTTATTGATCAAACCATAACAGATCAGCC
>CM054141.1:23085578-23100578 GCA_028751875.1 Rapana venosa
ACACCACAGTTCTCAAGAGACTCCCTTACAGGGCCTCCCCCAAAACTCACTGCATTACCACGACCACCACCATCACCACCACCCCTGACAGGGCCCCCCAAAACTCACTGATTCAAAACGTCACTGTCCCTGCCTCATCTAAATCAGCCCCATTTCGAACCAGTCTTACATTTTTCCCCCCTGAAAGAAAATCGGATTTTTGTTCTTCCGAGAAATGGACAGAATCAGGTTTCGCTCCTTGTGAAAATAAGATTGATGTGGTTTTTTTTTGTGCGTGTGTAATGGATTGAGATCGAAAAGAAATATATATGGAAAGGGGGGGGGGGGAGGAGTGGAGAGAGAGTGAGAGAGGGGGAGGGAGAGAGACAGAGAGACAGAGAGAGGGAGAGAGGAGGGAGAGGGAGGGAGGGAGGGACAATGACACGTTCTTTTATTTCGAGGATAATGAATAAGCACTCATGTGCTTTTTTTTACATCCAGTCCCCGCCCGTAGGGATACATCTTAATAATAGACCCAATACTCATACTCTCACACAGTAGAAACAAAGCGGGAAAACTTTAAAAAACCAAATAAACAAATAAAAGAAACCCCCAAAACAAACAACATCTCCCCCCTAAAAAAACAACAACCCCAAAACACTTCAAACCCCCCTCCCCCCCCCCCACCAACAACCAAAAACAAAGACGAAAAAAGAAGAAAACAACAACAACAAAAAGAGAAAGAAAAAAGCCAAACTTATAAAGTCATAAAAATGAACATCTACACATTGTAAAATGTTGCACATAGTTGTTACACGCAACAATAGGATATTGAAATAAGACATTCACACTAGAGAGAGAAGAGAGAAAGAGAGAGAAAGAGAGAGAGAGAGAGAGAGAGAGAGAGAGAGAGAGAGAGAGAGAGAGCTACATGGATTGTATGTGGCGATTTGATATTTATATCTGTAGGAGTTTTTTTTTTTATTGCTTAACGCTGATTTGTTTTCAAACTTCCTTTTCAAACTTTCCTACTTGCTTGTCAGATTTAAGAATGTTCTTCTTGTCTTGCGTAAATGTTATGAGGTGTTTTCAGTTCCGTGGAAATATATCAAAAATTGTTTTGTTCAATGGGAAGGCAGGCCAAAAATAAACCCTTTCTAACCAAATAGGAAGGTGTTCTCATAACCTATGTGGTCGTAGGGGAGCGAGGCGTCAGAGACCTCAGCTTCTCCAGGGGCCAGCATATTGAGGGCGGCGCCCATCTCCTCTCCCTCGCTGCTTTACCTTCCCTGACCCTAAAAGAGGGCAGGTACCCATTTACAGCTGGGTGAATTGGGCGACTGTACTGAAGCCAAGGCGCGCAAACGGTCATCCATCCACTTGGTAACCACGCTCGATGCTTAACATTGGCTGGGGAAAGCGAGTGCTCTGACCACAGAGCAATCCTGTCCCAAATAGGAATATATTATAATTATATATTTTAAAAACAAATGAACGGGCTTCTAAGGCATTCTACTTAAAGATTCTGGGCTAACAAGATGGACAGACAATGAGGATGAGAAAGCATGGCAGAAAATGAAGCGAAAGGGGAGCAGGTGGGATGTCAGTATTAAATTAAAGCAACATACGTACTTCTGTCTATGGCAAACTGAAAAAAACACATCGTGAAAGCAGTACAAGACTACTACTTGTTCGTCGAACGCTCAGACAGTAACTATTGTTGTCTTACATAAAAGCGAAAATACGTTGCGCTGCCGTTAAGCGCCTGACAAGTCAGGCCCAGCACATCTGACTTCGGAGTGGGTGAAAATTATCCTGCCAGTCTTTCTGGAAATATAAGGCCTGAGAAGGGACCAAGCAGGCAGAAAAGAGACAAGGAGGAGGTGACGGTAAGAAAAGGAACAAGACAGAGAGGGATAGAAAGGAGGGAATTCTTGGCACAGAATTTTCTGAAGGTTTATACTGACAGTTCTCCAGCATCGCCACGGGGTAAAGAGGACAAGACAAAACTCTTGATACAAGTAGGATGGGGATCAGCATTGATATTCTTTTTCGCATTCGCTTAAGGTTTTGTTTTTTTTTCATCTCAGAAACTAAACGTACATTAAAAAACAAAAACATTGTCGTATAGCAAAAAGTAAAATTGTCTGTAGTTCAAAAGATGAGTCATGACATATGAAAATGATGTTGAGAGAGAGAGCGTGTGTGCTTGTAAGTCTGTCTGTCTGTCTGTCTGTCTGTCTGTCTGTCTGTCTGTCTGTGTGTTGAGAAACAGGGGAGGGGAGAGGTGTCTCCATGTCTGTCAAAGTCAAAGTCAGAGTCAAACTTTTATTTTCAGATGGTACATTGAATAAGCAGTGCATTTGCTTTTTTTCATCTGTGTGTCTGCATGTCCTTTTTTCTGTCAGTCTGTCAGTCAGTCTGTCTGTCTGTCCTCCATTCTGTCTGTCCACCAGTCTGTCTGTCTGTCCACCAGTCTGTCTTCTAACTCTTTTTTTGTTGTTGACAACTCAGACTCGGAGAGCGGTTACTGATGACGATGGTGTGGGTGAGATACAAAAGATAGAGAGCACTGCTATTGCACTGAAAACAAAGACTCGTCTAGAGGCACTCATTTATTTATTATTTCTTTTATTCTTTTATATCGAGGACAATGGAATAAGCACTTATATGCTTTTTTTACATGCAGTCCCCGTGTGTATGCGGTTTTGTAAATTCTGTCATCTGTTTCCCACGGCACACAATGGCCTACTCTTAAACAGGATTATAACGTGCGCGCAAGATGTTCTGCGTACGTTCGCACACGGGGCCTTGGTTTATAGTCTCATCTGAAAGACTTTTGGGGAAGAGTGGAGTCTGCACTGATGTTAACTCCAGGGGAAAATATCCCCTTGAACGGGAATCGATCCCGGGTCGTCAGATTGCGAGCGCAATGTTCTGACCACTAGGCTATCCCGTCCCCCCCCCCCCCCCCATGACGATGGTAGTGGTGATGTTCCTCTGTCACCTTTACCTATCCCGGTGTCCCATGGACCGTGGGGGCCTATTGAAGATTTTGCAACTTTGTCTGTGCACCTGTTTGTACTTCTCTTTGGTGATATGTTTAAAAAAAACCCGACCCCAAACGATAAAGATAGAGGCCATTGCCACTGAAAACAAAGCTGACCTAGAGGCACTGATGATGATGGTAGCGGTGATATACAAAAATAGATAGAGGCCACTACTACTGACATCAAAGTCCTTGAGCAGCTAACAAGCCAACAGACCAGCCAACCAACCAACCAACCAACCAGCCGGCCAGCCAGCTAGCCATTCAGCCAACCAGCCAACCACCAACCCAATCAAACCAAACCAACCAATCACACAACCAGCCCACCCAACCCAATCCAACCAACCAGTCCAACCCAACCCAAACCAATCAACCCACCAAATTAAATCAGCTAAATCAATAGTCCAACCAGGCAGTTGACATTGATGATCATAATGATCTTGATTATGCAAACAAAAACCGAAATAAACCGACATATCCAATCCACCGAAATCAAAACGATCAGTTGTCATTGCTTTAAGGGGGGGAGGGGGGGGGGGGAGGGCAAGAGAGAAGAGAGAGAGAGAGAGAAGAGAGAGAGAGAGAGAGAGATGAGGGAAAAAGAGAGAGAAGAGAGCTGGTTCACGCAGTCTCCCTTCGCCCCCGCCCCCCCCCCCCCCCCCCAATCAACACCTACCCTCTTCTCTTTGGAGTCAGGTACCGTGTTGCTTCATTGGCTAAAAAATCCTGAGTGACAGATAGGCTCTGAGCTCTGCTGTCTGCATGATGGACACTTCTATTACACCACTGCCTCAGGAGACTCCCTTACAGGGCCTCTAAAAAAACCCTGCACTGCATCACCCCCACCCCCCTTACAGTCCCCCCCCCCCCCCAACAACAACAACAAAATTACAAAAAAAAACCCCACCCAACCCTCACTGCCTCAGGGGACACCCCTGCAGGGCCTCCCTAAACTTCACTTCCTCAGCCTTCTTTAAATCGGCCACTCGTGGAACCAGTGTTTGCCCTAAAAGAAAAATCGGGTTGTCTTCAGAGAAATGGACAAAAAAAATCAGTTTTTTTTGGTGCTTCTTGTGAAATAAGATTGATGTTTTTGTGTGTAATGGATTGAGATTGAAAAGAAGTGTATGGAGAGAGAGGAGAGAGAGAGAGAGAGAAGAGAGAGAGAGAGGAGAGGGGGGGTGGGGGGGGTTGAGAGAGAGAGAGAGATGGAGGAGGGAATAGTTTATTCAGATTTTAGGCCAGAGAGACAATGACAATGACAATGACAAATTCTTTTATTTCGAGGATAATGAATAAGCACACATGTGCTTTTTTACATCCAGTCCCCGCCCGTTAGGGATACATCTTAATAACAATAACCCAATACTTTTACAGTCTCGCAATAAAAACAAGGGGAAATAACCCTTTTCAAAACAGCTCCCCCCCCAACATCCCTCCCCCCCCCCCCCCCCCCCAAGCAAGCAATTAAAAGAAAATCCTAAGAATCCCCCAACCCCTCCCCCCCCCCCAAAAAAAACCCTAACCAAAACAAAAAAAACAAACAAAAGAAAAGGAAAAAACCAAACCAACAAAAAGGTTTAAAAAAGAAAAAAAACAACAAACAACAACAACAAAACAAGCAACAACAAACCCAAAGAAAAATAACAAAAAACCAAATTTAAAAAGGGTTATAAAGAAAACATCTACCTTTGGTCAAAGGTACCCCTATTTTTTTGTTACACATAATTAAAAGATATTGAAATAGGGCGCTCTTTAAAATTTAAGTAAAAGAGGCAAGCCCTTTAAACGTTTTGAAAATTTATAAAAATATGAATCCTTCACAAAATAAAAATGACTATAAAAGGACGTTTAAAAAGGTGGAGAGAGGACAAGACAGAGCAGAGAGACAGGAGTGTGGGTGTGTTTTTTTCCAGAGATAATATCCAAAAAAAAAACCCAAAACAGAATCCCGACCCCATCAACATAATTTTAGATTTTTACTCGTTTAAAATTTATATGTCATGATAAGAAATAAATTTAAAAACCCTTAAAATCCACACAAAAAAAACAAAAAACCAAACCAAAAAAAATTTTAAAAATATACTAAAAAAAAGATTCTCAAAAAAAGAAACCAAAACACCTTCAACATTAAAGTTTGTTAAACTCATAAAAATTTTTTATGTCATGATAATAAAAAAAATTTAAAATTACCCATACTCTCAAAACAAAAAAAAAATAAAAAAGGGGGGAAAGAAAAAAAAAACAAAACCCACCCCCAAAATCTATAAGGTAAATGTGAGAGAAAAAAGGGGGAAGAGAAGGGGAGAGAGAGAGAGAGAAGAGAAGGGAGAGAGAAGAGAGAGTGTTTTGGGGTGGTTTGTGTGGTGTTTTTTTTCGGGGTTAACATAAATTATAAATTAATTCTCAAAACAGTGCACGATCACCGTCCCCCCTTTAAATTTTATTATACTCACCCCCAGGTTATATGTCATGAAAATAAAAAAATCAATCCCCCGTGTACTCCAAAAATTTAAAAAAGGGAAGAAGAAAAGGGGGGTTTATAAAAACCAAATCTATAAGGTCAGGGGGAGAGAGAGAGAGAGGGGGAGAGAGAGGGGAGAGAAGAGAGAGTGGGGGGTGTGTGTGTGTTTTGTGTGTTTTTTAAAAGGAAAAATTTACAAAATTATTAATTCTAAAACAGAAAGGATCACCACCCAAAATTTTTTTGAATATACTCGAAAAAAAATGAATGTCATAAAAAAAAATTAAGCCTAATAAATCCCCAAATAAAACTTTAAAATTTAAGGAAAAAAAAACACTTAAGTCTTTTAAAATGAACATTTTACATTGAAAGAAAGAGAGAGAGAAAATAGGGGGGGGGAAAGAAATGAGAGGGAGGGGGGAAAAGGGAGGGGGGAAGGAGTGTGTGTGGTTTTGTGTGTGTGTGTGGTGTGTGTGTGTGTGTGTGGGTGCGTGCGGTGTGTGTGTTTGTGTGAAAGAAATTTGCTTTTGTTTGTAAAAAAACAAACAAGAACACATAAAAAAAAAAATACGGGAAATGATTCTAAAACAGCACATCTCACTGCCCAAAAACTCTTTTTCATTTTACTCTTTCAGATTAAAACTTATTTTTTATGATAATTTTTTTCTTAAAAATATAGTGTAAAAAAAAATTTAAAAAAAGGAAAGAAGAAGAAAAGAAAAAAAAAAGAAAAAAAAAAAAAAAATTTTTGTTTTGGGTTTAAACTCACTTATTCAACAACAATGAAAATTTGAAAAAGGGGGAGAGAGAGAGAGAGAGAGAGAGAGAGAGAGAGAGAGGGGGAGAGGGGAGAGAGGGGGGGGGGGGGGAAGGGTCTGACAGAAAGACAGGTAAAGGGGAAAGGGCAGGGAAAATTTTAGGAAAGATGGAAACAGATAGGTAAGGGAGGATATGCAACTTTTTTTTTAAAAGGCTAATGGACTGGGGTTTTTTTATTGTTGATTTTATCAAGTGATTGGGGATAATTGAGTTTTGTATTTGTTATTAAATTGATGTTGTTTAACTGAATCAGGAAGGGATTTTCTACAGCATGGGGGCCTGAGTAAAGTAAAATTGTTTTGAATAAGCCCTTTTTCTGGGAAGGGGGGACACTAGGCTTTATAGTTTTTTTTCGGGTTTGGTTTGGGGGGGGAATTTTTGTCTTTTAAGTATGAGGGAAAACAGTTCCGGTCGATTTTGGAACTTTCATGACTCCTTTTTTTTAATATTTTAAACGTTGGGGAAAGGGGAATTTTTAATTGAGTTTAGTCAGTTTCTTGTAAGCTTTTTCCTTTTTTAAACGGACCATTTTGAGAGCACGTTTATACAGACTCTTAACGGTTTCTAGTGTTTGAAACTAGCAGAATCCCACAGGGAAAGAAGCAAAGTCTATTGTTTGTTTGTATAAAAGTTTGGAAGAATATTTTCCCTTTAAAATAAAAGCAAAAATTTGGCTTGATTTTAAAAAGTTGGTATACTCTTTGGGACTTTGTTTTTGTTTAGTTGAGTTTATGTGGTAGAACCAACTGAGATTTTCATAAATTTGTTCCCCCAAAAAACCTTTGGGTTGATAGGTTTTTTTCAATTATTTCCCTTTTTTAAATTTTTAAATGGGAGTAAGTTTAGGGGTTAATTTTTTTGGACGCTTTTTGTTAGTGGTAATAAGAAAGGCTTTTTGGGTTTTTTGGGGGGTTGTATGACTATGGTTTAGTTCGGTCCATTCAATAAGTGATAAAACATTTTTTTTGTAAGCATTTGCCAGAGGAAAAGGTTTTTTGGCTCGTATGAATATTGTGTAAATCAGCAAATAGTTCGCATTTTGGATTTGAGTGGAGGGGAGGTCGTTTATTATGTGAGAAGAGAATAGGTCCTAGTATGGGACCCTTGTGGTACCATAATTGCGGTTTTGTAGTTTGGATTTTAATTGTCCCCTTATTGAACAAAACTTTTTGCCTGTTTTCTAGATAGGAAAAAGTAGTTCAAAGGGTTTTGGGTAGGGGAAATGGAAACAGGTTTATTTTTTTAAAGGAAGTGTAGGGTCAATTGTGTAAAAAGGGCTTTTTGAGATCTCCCAAATAGTACTCCACAAAATTTATTGCCCCAAAATTTTTTTGATACCAGTTGTCTACAAAGGCTAATCAGGGGCAGTATGAAATTGTGATTTTGTCAAAATCCAGACTGTTTAGGGGTTTAAAGTTGGTGGTATCAAAAATGAGGGGACAAATGGTTTGTTTATATGTTTTTTCCAAAGGGGTTTTGGGAAGGAAAGATATGAAAAAAAATTTGGGTCTAAGTTTAAAGGGGTCTGAAGTTTCCCGACTTGTAGGGGGGATTACTTTAGCTTTTTTTGAAGGCATTGGGGAAAGGGTTTTTTTTCGAACAATTTTTTAAATATTTATGTTCGTGTCGGTGTAAAGAGAGGAGAGAGAGGAGAGAGAGGGGAGAGAGAGAGAGAGAAGAGAGGAGAGGAAAAAGGAGGGAAGAGGGGAAACAAGAAAATTTGGGTTGGTGGGGGGGAAATAATATTTGGGTTTTGAATTTGTATTTTTTTACATTTTTTTTTTGCAGTTTCTGGTTGTTTCTGGGGTTTCTTTGTCATTTTGAGAGCTTTTCACTTTTTTTTTTTATAGATTGTCTTGTGGGAAGGCTTTACATAAAAATTTTTCACCTTTTTAGTCAGGGGGAAAATTGCATTTGTTTTTTTAAGAATTGAAAGGGAATACATTAAAAAAATAGACTGCACAATTTCAGAGATATAATTTAAAGTGACGGGGGGTAATTTTTGATTTTCCTCCCATCGATCAGAGCCCTGTCGCAGCAGCGTCAAAGTGTTTTTAAAAAAAGGACACACCCGGAATTGTCGACACTCTGTTGTTGGGGTTCGGTTTAAGGGAAAGTACTGGGTATGCCCCGGGGTTGGAATTTTCACAGTCTCTTTTTGGGTACGAGATTTATCTTTTTTATAATTGTTTTTAAAAATCTAGGATAAAGGAATAAACATCAAGTGCTCCCTTTTTTTCCCTTCAAATTTTTCTCGTAATAAAAAATTTACATTTTAAAACCTTTCCGGTAAACATTAAATTTCTCTCACGAAAAGCGGCGGGTTTTTTTCGTGTACGTTTCTTTCGGGGCGTTCGCACAAAGAGACCCCCGGGGGTTTTATAGACTGATTCCCAAGACTCTTTTTAGGAGTGTAAAGTTGTGTTGAGATGAAAAAAAGAAAATCTCTACTTTTGGTTAACACCTTGGAAACACAAAAGGGGAAAGAAATTTTCGGCACTGGTGGTCGGGAAAACGCTCTTTTTTTTTTTTTTTTTCCCCCCACTCTCCTTTTTTCCCCCCCCCCCACCCCCCCCCCCCCCCCACCCTCTCCCTTGACCCCCGCCAAATTTTTTTTGGGAAAAATGTACAAGACAAAAAATTCTCACTTAAGCCGAAGTTTGGTGGGTGCTGGACCTGTCTTGTCAGGCGCTTAACGGCCTCCCACCGCTTTTTTCCCCTTTTTCATATGACAGCGAACAGTAGTTGCAGTCCCGAGTGTTGGAAAACGAAGCTTCAAGAAGGGGAGGGAGGAGAAAAAAAAGAAGAAAAAAAAGGTATGGCTAAGAAAACCTTTTTGGAAGAAAATGGACAGCAAAATTTTGTGTTGGTTTTCAATTTAAGTCAAAATTTTTTTTCCCGATGGTACATTTAAAAAAACAATTTCTTTGCTTTTTTTTTATCCAAACCCTCTATCTAAGAAAATTTCTTAATGATGATACTGAAATACTATCATTATTGCAAACCTTTACCATTAAAATTTAAAAAAGTAAAAAGAGGAAAAATCGATAAGGGTGTACATTAAAAATACAAACTACCCCATATACATAACACGAAAACATCTCATAAAAACCTGTACGGGGGCTCAAAGTCCAAAAACACAACACAACACACACACACACCAATTAAAAAAAGGGAAAAGTTTAAGATTAAAAAAAAAAAAAAAATCATAAAAATCAGGGGCAAACCCCTTCACCTACTTTTTAATCCATTCCCTTTATACACAAGTGTTTTGCGTACGTGAGTGGGGTGTGTTCCTAAAGTGAGGGGGTGTTTGTGTGTTGGGAAAGCGCGTTTTGTTCGGTGGGGGGGAAAAAGGGAGGGGGCAAAGGGAAAACGGGGGAACACAGGGGTAAAAGGGGGGGGGGGGGGGGGTGGAAAAGGGGGGAAGGGGGGGGGGGGGTTCATTTTCCCCCGATGTGACATGTATCCGCTACCCTGACACCCGGCGTTAGGCTCAAGTCCAAATTTTTAAAAGGGGGGTAAAGGAGGTTTGGGGAGGGGTTGGGGTGGTGGGGGTTTGGGGGGGGGGGGGGAGGGAAAGAGGAAACGAACGAAACAGATGGGGTTAGGAGGAAAAAAGGGGTTGGGGGGGATGTGTTTAAAAGTTGAGAAGGGGGGAAAAGGTGTGTGTGTGTGTGTGGGGATAGACAAGAAAAAGTCAGACAACAGGAAATGAGAGAAAGACAGAAAAAGAAAAAAAAAAGAAACTAAGGGACAGAGAAAAGAGACAGGAAAAGAAGGGGAAAGAGACAGATAGAGAAAAGAGAAAAGAAGAGGGGAAGAGAGAGGGGGAAAAGAGAGAGAGGAAGAGAAAGACAGACAGGGCGACAGACAGACCGACAACTTTAGGGAGAGAGACACAGGGGAAAAACCGGGCAGACAGAGACAGAGAAAAGAGAGAGAGAGAAAACACACACCCACAACACACACACACAAAACACACACACACACACCAAAAAAACCCACCAACACACACACACACAACAAAAAACCCCACACACAGGCGACAGGCGGGCAGGGCAGATTTGGGGGTTTAAAATTTCGGGGGAATGAAATGGGGAAACCCGGTTGGGTTTTAAAAATTCAGTTGGCGAAATTTAGCCCGCGGATTTAGCTGAGGAGATGCAAATGTGGGAATCTCTTTCTTTTGGGGGCCCTCTGGTTTTCCGGGTTGTCAAAAAGTGCTAAAGTCGTTTCTGTTGTCTGTCCCTTTGTTTTGTGTGTCCGTTGTCCTTTTCTGTCTGTGTGCTGTCTGTTCTTTCTTTCTTTTTTGTCGTGTGTCTGTCTGTTCCTTTTTTTTTTTCTTTAAAGCGTCTTCTTATGTTCTTTTTTTTCTTTCTGTCTGTCTGGGCTGTATGTTCTTTTCTTTCTTTCTTTCTTTTTTCTTTTGTCTGGCTGTCCCTTTTTTTCTGCGTTTTGTCCCGTCTGTCTCTTTCTTCTCTTTCTTTCTTTCCCTTTTTTTTTTTAGTTTTCCCGTCTTTTTTCCTTTTTAAATTTTTTTGTTTTTTTTTCTTTACTTTTTTTTCCCTTTTTCTCCGTCTGTCTGTCAGTCCTTTCCCTTTCCTTTTTTTTTGTTCTTTGTTTTTTTGTTTTTTGTTTGTTTTTTTTGCTTTTTTTCTTTCTGTCTTTTTTTGCCCGTCCCGTCCCGGTCTGTCTGTTGTTTCTTTTTTTCCCGTTTGTTTTTTCTGTCTGTCTCTTCAGTCAGTCTTGTCTGTCTCCTGTCCCCTCTCTGTTTTTCCCCTTATCCTTTTCTCTATCTATTCTATTCTTATCTCTCTCTCTATCCAAACTAACTCTTCCTCCATCCTTATTTGTGGTTTGCACGCGGGGGCGTGCGTGCGTGTGCTGTGGTTTTTGGTTGTGGTGCGCGTTTCACGGGGCCCCGCCAAAGCCCCCGGCCAAAAGCGCGCACACGCACGTGCACACGCGCGGGGCACCCTGAACTTCCTTTATTTTGATATGCATAAAAACACAGGGCCCCCTCCCCCCTTTTTTTACGCGGGCGCGTGCAAAACATACGTGACATAGACACAAATAGAGTGATAGAAACACATAGGGCACACATAGAAATGAAAGACACAATAAAACAAAAAACCCAATAGACACACCCCTAGACACATAGACACAAAAATGCCAAAACAAGACACACATAGACCACATAGCCCCACAACACTAAAACAAGACACACATAGACACACAACACACAATAAACAAAAATAACAACATAGACACACAACACACACACAAAGACCCACATAAAAACCAAAACAATAGAAAACACAAGAAAAAACACACACCCTAGACACACAAAACAAAAACATAGAACACATGACACCAAAAGACACACACCGTCCACATTTGGGGGCACAAGACACACAAACACACCAAAATGACACACAAAAACCCCCCCCCAGACACACAAAGACACACATAGCCCCAACGACACACACAGGGCCCCCCACAGACACACATAGAACAAAACAGACACACACAGACACACACAAAAAACACAAAAGCAAAAAACATAGGGCCCCAAACAACACACACGCACACCCCACAGACACACACAACACCAAAATACACACAGACACCAAAAAACACACAAAACACATAGACACACACAGACAACACGCACACACACAGACACACACAAAAAACACTTTTACACACAGACACCAAAAAAACCACGACCCACATAGACACACATAACACACATAGAAAACATAGACACACATAGACACACCCAAAAAACACACCACAACAACAAAACACAAAAAGTCAAAAACACAACACAAACCCACACAAAAGCACACACACCCCACAAAATCACACACATTCACACACACACACCCCACCCCTCCCAAAAACAACAACACACACACACAATGCCAAAACACCCCAACACCAAAAATGCACACACACAAAAAACACAATGCCCCCAAAACAAAAAAAACACACAATGCACACACACAACACCAAAAACCAACACACACACAATGCACACACACAACACACACAAATCACACAACAATGCACACACCCCAACACACACACACAACAAACACAATGTACACACACAACACCACAATGTACACACACAAACACACACAACACACACAATGCACACACAACACACACAATGTACACACACAACACACACACACACAATGCACACACAACACACACAATGTACACACACAACACACACATGTACACACACAACAACACACACACACACAATGCACACACAACACAAAAACAATGCACGCCCCACAACACACACAAATGTAACACACAAACACACACAATGTACACACACAACACACACACACACACACACACACACACAATCCCACACACAACACACACAATGTACACACACAACCACAAAACACACACACAACAATGCACACACAACACACCACAATGTACACACAAAACCACACACACAATGCACACACACAACACACACAATGCACACACACAAACACCACACACAATGCACACACACTCACACGCACCATTCGCGCAGGGTGCTCTTCCGGTTCCCTTTCCCGCGCGCGCGCGCGCTCACACACACACACACACAAAACCCCACAAAACCACAACACACCCCACACACACACACACACACACACACACACACACACACACACACTTACTCATTCACTCATTACACACACGCACTCTCTCTCGCTCTCTTCTTTCACACACAAACCACGCTCCCTCCCCCCTCCCTCTCACAAAACACTCTCTCTCACACACACACATTGTTTTTTGTGGTGTCAAATAAGTCTATATGACTTATATGGTAATAAAATATTCTGAATCTGAACCTGAATCTGAATCACACACACACACACACACACACCACACACACACAAAACACACACACACACACCCCACACACACACACACACAAACACAACACCACACAACACACACCGCTCATCCCCCTCAACCCCCCCCCCCCCCCCCACCCCCCCCCCCCCCCCCCCCCACACACACACACAACACAGTATACACAGAATAATCTGCTATCGATTTTTCGCCGGACCTTAATTAAACTGCCAGTAGCCTATGCGTAACCTGCCAAACCACCACCCGGGAAATACAACGCTTGACCAATTAGTTCATCACGGGCCGCCTAGGCCCCCACCCCCTCCCCCCAAATCCCCCCCTCCTCCCTCCTTCCCCCCAAATTTCTTCCGAAGCCTAGAGCTCCAAGGCTCGTCAATAGGCCTAGTGAGAATTTTTGCGGGTCTGTCTGTCTGTCTGTTTGTCTATCTGTTTATCTATCTGTCTGTCTGTTTGTCTATCTATCTATCTGTCTGTCTGTTCTTCATCTATCTATCTGTCTGCCTGCCTTTTTGTCTATCTATCTATCTGTCTGTCTGTCTGTTTGTCTATCTATCTATCTGTCTGTCGTTTGTCTTATCTATCTATCGTCTGTCTGTCTATCTATCTGTCTGTCTGTTTGTCTATCTGTTTGTCCATCTTTCTATCATTCTATCTGTCTGTCTGTCTGTCTATCTATCTATCTATCTATCAAATCTATCTTATCTAAATACCTGTCTGTCTGTCTGTCTGCCCATCTATCTATCTATCTATCTATCTATCTATCTATCTATCTATCTATCTTATCTATATATCTGTCTGTCTATCTATCTATCTATCTATCTTATCTATATATCTATCTGTCTGTCTGTCTGTCTATCTATCTATCTATCTATTTATCTATATATCTATCTGTCTGTCTGCCCTGTCTATCTATTATCTATCTGTCTATCTATCTATCTATCTATCTATCTATCTATCTATCTATCTATCTATCTATCTTTCATCTATCTTTGTGTGTGTCTATCTATCTATCTATCTATCTATCTATCTATCTGTGTGTCTGCCTATCTTCTGTCTGCCTATCTATCTGTCTATCTATCTATCTATCTTTCTATCTATCTGTGTGTCTCTCTGTGTGTCTGACTATCTATCTATCTATCAATCAATCAATCTATCTATCTATCTATATATCTATCTATCTGTGTGTCGGTCTGTCTGTCTACCTGCCTACCTACTTCATACATGCATACATACATAGACCCCACACACACACACACACACACACACACACACACACACACACACACACACACACACACACACACCCCACATATCTGACCATCACCCCCCCCTCCCCGCCCACCCTGAAGTAGTTTAAATTCCGTTATTGGGGAGTAAAATTTGGTATGTGAGTGCTTCTGTAAACCACCGAACGTTGACATGAATGACGCGCGCGCGCAACACACACACACACACACACCCCCACACACACAAAACACACCACACACACACACAAAACCCAACACACACACACAACACACACACACACACTCTCTCTCTCTCTCACAACACTTTCACACACACACTCACAAAACCACACACACACACACACCACACACCACACACACAACACACACCCACACACACACACACCACACACCACACACACAACGCACACACACACACACAAACGCACACACAACACACACACACACACACACCCAACACACCCCACAACACACACACACACACACACACACCACACACACAACGCACACACAACTTTCGGATGAGACTATAAACCGAG
>CM054141.1:23105031-23112531 GCA_028751875.1 Rapana venosa
TTTTTGGGGAAAAATAAGTGGTTGAGCTTGACTCGGCTTTTACCCTATCTCTCAAGAACATCGCCATCAGCTTCAAGATCTGATTGATGCCTTCCCTGACCATGTCCATATTTTTGTATGCATGTAAAACGTGGACCATAACAGCAGACATTGAAAGAAGGATACAGGCAATGGAGATGAGGTGCTTTCGCAAACTCCTTGGTATCTCATACAGAGATCACATCACTGATGAGGAAGTGAAGGCCAGAATTTAAAACGCCATCGGACCATATGAAGAGCTCCTAACTTCAGTGAAAAAACGCAAACTAAAGTGGTAGGGGCACGTCACACGAACATCTGGACTGGCCAAGACTGTCCTACAGGGAACAGTACAAGGAGGGAGACGAAGAGGCAGACAAGACTCAAGACTCAAAAATACTTTATGATAGAGAATTTATGAGTAGCATTTTAAGATTACACAAAATATACATTAAATATAAAAGACAGAGAAAACGATGGGAAGACAACATCAGAGAGTAGACTGGCCTTGAGTGGAACGATTTGCTATGGAAAGCATAGGACCGCAGGGAGTGGGGGAAGCTGGCTGCAAAATCTTCAGTGGTGCCCCCATGGTCTACAAGACTAAGGGATAGGTCAAGGTGAAGGTAGGAACCTCAGAAAATATTTGGGAGGCGGATTGGATTTGAAAAAGATGGGAACTGTACCTAAGTCTTTCATCCAGATTTCTTCTCTTGGTAAGTGTTGCTGGGAGAATGGAACTCCTGGAACTAAGGGTGGACAAGTGGAGAGAGGACACACACACACACACACACACACACACACACACACACACACACACACACACACACACACACACACACACACACACACACACACACACACACACACACACAGAGGGGACAGCTTTGCTCCTGTGTCATGGACGTGATGACTGACCACCTTGTTGACGTCCTGCCTTGTTTGAAGGCGTAGGCACGTTATTTTATCAGCTGACCAGCTTTTAATTAAAAAAAAACAACAACGAAGATTTCTTTCTTCTTGTTCTTGTTCTTCACAATTCTTCTTCTTCTTCACAATTCTTCTTGTTCTTCTTCTTCTTCTTGTTCTTCTTGTTCTTGTTCTTCTTCTTCTTCTTCTTCTTCTTCTTCTTCTTCTTCTTCTTCTTCTTCTTCTCTCTTCTTCTTCTTCTTCTTCTTCTTCTTCTTCTTCTTCTTCTTCACAATTCTTTGCAATTGTTGTTGTTGTTCTTCTTCGCAATTTGTCTTTGCATTTCTTCTTCGCAATTCTTCTTCGTCGTCGACCTCGGATGCTCAGACAGCAGCTGTTGTTGTCTGACATAATTATGAGCAAACATGCGTTGCACTGCCGTTAAGCACCTGACAAGATAGGCCCAGCGCATCCGACTTCGGCGTGGGAAAGAATCGTCATCTTTTAAGTCTTTCTGAGGAAAAAAAGGCAGGAGAATGGACCAAGAGGGCAGAAAATAGACCAGAAGGAGGTGGTGACAGGAAGAAAAGGAACAAGACAAAAGCAAAGAGAGTGATAGAAAAGAAGGAATTCCTAGCACAGAATTTCCAGAAGGTGGAGAATAGGGGGCTCTGGAGAGAGATAGTACCTCTGTTAGCTTGTCTGCTGCTTCTTAACAGAAGGACGGGTGCACTGGTTCTCCTCCACCCTCCACCTCTCACATGCTGGCTCCAAGAGCCATACCCCGGGACCTCGCCTCAGCAGGCGTGCCAAACCATGTGAGGGGGTGGTGTTAACACTGCATCACTGGGCGTAACTTCAAGAAGAAGACTAACGGCCAAGGCGGACAAGTTCCAAGATGAACTTAACGGCTATGTGTTCGAGACCAAGGCAAGCCACCAAGTAGGAGGAATTCGGCTGTGGTCTGGCATGGAGAGGGATGGGCTCCTCATACACAAAGAAACTGCAGATGCCATCATGGGATGCTGTCCCATCTCAAGCGGACTCATGTCAATACGACTCGTATTGAAAGATGCTATGGAAAAATGGATAGAGGAGAAATGTAAGGAAATAGAAACTAGCATGGAAAGAAATGGCAGTAAGAAGGCCTATCAACTGGTAAAAGACCTAACTGCAACAAAATCATCAAGAGCCTCCATGGATACAAGATAAAATGGGAAAATGCTTGACAGAAGAGGAAGACATAATGAACAGATAGACAGAATATTGTGAGGAGTTATACTCGCATAGAGCAACTGGAGATTCTGAAGTGCTGAATGTCCCACCGTCATCTGAAATAGCCTCATGTAGTTTACTGAGAGAGGAAGTTGTAAAAGCAGTCTCATCTATAAAACCGGGAAAATCTTCCGGTGTTGATAATGTCCCAGCTGAAATGGTGCAAGCAGGAGGTGATCCATGCATAGACGTACTCCATCGAATCTGCAACAAGATCTGGCAGACTGGAGTATGGCCAAAAGCGTGGACACAATCCCTTATAATAACACTTCCTAAAAAAGGCAACCTCCAACAATGCCAGAACTACCGCACCATTAGTCTCATCAGTCACCCAAGCAAAGTGATGCTGAAGATCTTACTGAACAGGCTCAAACCACAGGCTGAAAGAATCATCGCAGAAGAACAAGCTGGTTTCAGACCTGGACGCAGTACAATAGAGCAGATCTTCAACATAAGACTCATAATGGAAAAATATCTCCAACATCAACAGGACCTCTACCATGTCTTTATCGATTTTAAGAAAGCATTCGACAGAGTTTGGCACACTGCACTGTGGGCAACTATGAACCTCTATAATATCAATGCCAACCTAATCAAAGTCGTACAGAGCCTCTATGAGATTGCAACAAGTGCAGTGTTTCACAGCAACAACATAGGTGATTGGTTTCGGACAATGGTCGGTGTGCGCCAGGGCTGCCTGCTCTCCCCTACTCTCTTCAATCTATTTCTTGAGAGAATCCTGGAAGAAGCACTAGAGGAACATGAAGGAACAGTGAGTATTGGAGGGCGAACAATCACAAACTTGTGCTTCGCTGATGATATTGATGGATTAGCTGGTCACGAACAAGAACTAATAAACTTAGTGAACCGTATAGAAGAAAAATCATCAAAATTTGGTATGGAAATCAGCGGGGAAAAAAAAGTTATGACAAACAGCAACTTCACATCAGAAATCAAAATCAAAGGCCAGAAACTTGAAAGTGTTCACAGATTCAAATGTCTGGTTTTTTTTTATCGTGACAGACGAGGGATCAAAGCCAGACATACTGTCAAGACTGGCCCAGACCACAGCTGCAATGACCAAGCTCAAACCCATCTGGAGCAACAGAAAAATTGCCATCAGTTCCAAAATCAGACTGATGCGCTCTCCGGTCATGTCAATCTTCTTTTATGCATGTGAATCATGGACCCTCACAGCGGACTTAGTGAGAAGAATAAGAGCTGTAGAAATTAGGTGCTTCCGAAGACTCTTAGGCATCTTGTACAAAGACCACATCACGAATGAAGAAGTCAAGAGACGCATCCGCAATGAAATCGGGCCCTATACTGACCTTCAAACACTCGTCAGACAACGAAAACTGAAGTGGTTTGGTCATGTCACACTTTCCTCTGGTCTTGCTAAAACAATCCTACAAGGCACAGTGAGGGGAGGAAGAAGAAGAGGCAGACAAAGGAAGAGATGGGAGGATAACATTCGAGAGTGGACAGACATGGAGCTGAGAGTCACCCTGAGGGTGGCTGAGAGACGAGAAGACTGGAGAAAGGTGGTTGACAAAGCTTCGAAGGCGTCCCAAAGGATTCAGAATCTGAGGGATCGGTGACGGTGACGGGGATGCTGTTTTTACTGACAAGCACCTGGAATGCCCATGGGGGAAAGCAAACAAATCACTTTGCTGGTTTGATGATCACAAAGGTCTATTTACCTCTTCTTCTTCTTCTTCTTCGGAGAAAGTTGATGTACTTTGATATCCAGCATTAAGAATGGGCATACTGAAAACGAAGTACAGGAACTTTGCTCACAGCATGTTATTCTTCAATAGTATTGAATGTGTATTACATGCCTTGCTGTATGACAGCAAGCTTGATTATTCAGAATCAAAGAAGAATCAGTCAATCTTTTCCACAACGCTGTGACATCATTGCTAACACTCAACACTCAATCCTCTTTTAAGTATTGTGTGTTAAAAATTCAGGCCAGATTTCCTTGTGGATGCATCAGTGCTAGAGCACAGCTGCACCGTCTGTCTGTACCTGTGTCCAAAAAGAAGGAGACTTCCAACATGATCAGTCTGTCGCAGGCAAAAATCGTCGTCAGTTCTTGATGAAAGCTAGGTCCCTAAGTCCCCATATTAACATGATTTTATGTTTTAGCATGTTCTGTTGAGATCACCTTCAGCC
This sequence comes from Rapana venosa, assembly GCA_028751875.1. Taxonomy (NCBI): domain Eukaryota; kingdom Metazoa; phylum Mollusca; class Gastropoda; order Neogastropoda; family Muricidae; genus Rapana; species Rapana venosa. The sequence continues at coordinate 23,109,412 of CM054141.1, forward strand.
ATGACAAGCATTTAGAATAACAGTCTGTACTCCCCTTTAAAAGAAAAATATACCCAAAATGGTAGAATGGCTGCCTGTGTGGTGAGGTACTTCCAAAGAGCCGTACACACAAAACATCTCTTCCAATGTACACATTCAAATTCACAGTGACTCCTACATGAGATGAGTGAGTCAGAGTGCATATTTGGGGTGACTCCTAGGGTGTTAGACTGGGTAGCTGGGACAACAACAAAAACAAAATAATAATAATAATAATCATCATCATTATCAGCGATTCTTTCTACCACTTGTACTACCATAACTGTTTCATGTTATTATTTTTATAGCGATAAAAGTAGCCACCTCAACTCACCTCACCTGCTGATATATACCCTATCAAAACAGCCAAAAAGACCAGATGTTTTTTTCTTCTTCTGCTGTATTGAACAACCATACAGATAACAGATCTACCACCACTTTTCACTGAATAAACACTTAGGTAAAAAAAAGAAATAAAAAAAAGTCACACACATATACACAACATGGATAAACCCTTCCTACCCATTTCTCTCCCCAAACAACAGAGAGTCATTCAGACAGCACGCTGTGTCCTCCTCGCTGTGTGTGTGTTTCTGTCTGGCATTTCTCTGCAGCAGAGACAGACAGAGCAGAGGCAGTCTGAGATTCCCGGCAGCGGATCCAGTTGAGGAACTCCCTCTTGAACTTGGTGCCGGTCAGGCAGTAGAGGAAGAAGTTGATGGCGCTGTTGGTGTACCACATCAGGAACACCACTGCGGAGATCAAGACACTGATGGCAAGGGATGTGGGGATGTTGACTGAAGTACTCCTGCGTGTAGGGAAACCATATCAGGAAAACACACGCGGGCATCGTCAGAACCAGAAAGGTGCAAGAAACAGCCACAACCATCACTGTCGTCCTGATGGAAATTTTCTTGCGGTCGTCAGTGTTAGACGACGATGACGACGAAGAAGAAGACACCGCTTTGAAGAGAGTGAAAGACAGGATGACATCACACACGAAGAGGATGACAGCAGGAATGATGGAAGCCAGGCAGGAATCGACCCAGGAGTAGATAAAGTTCAAGAACTGACCGTACTCTCCCGACACCACATCGCAATCCTGGTAGTGGTTGATGTCCACGCCGTACAGAATGTGAGCGTTCAGAGCACAAGCCGTGGCCACCAGCGCGGCAATCACGATCCACGTTCTTCGCACCGTGCACATCGCCCTCATCCTGTGCGGCCACAGCACGGCCATGGTCCTCTGCACGGTCACACAGGTCAGCAGCCAGGCGGAGATCGTGTTGCTGGCGTACATCATCCACAGTACCAGCTTGCAGGCGACGGTGTGAAGGTTGGACACGTCTATCCAGAACACCGAATGAAACCCACCTTGACCACGCTGTAAAACAGCAGGACCAGATCCGACACGGCAAGGGCCATAAAAATAGCGTACTGGGAAGAGTTACCGCCCTTCAATCGACTCATGACGAAGACGGTGGCGATGTTGCCGAATCCTCCCAGGACTAAAAGGCACAGGGGCCAAATTCTCCACAGCATCACGGCCACCTGGTTCTCCAGGTAGTGGGCTGGGGAAAGGAAACTGCCCTTCTGCGTGGTGTTGGCTGCTGCCTCAGCCGTGCTGGAGGTGGAGGTGATGGTGGTGATGGTGATGGTGGTGGTGATGGACATATTGACCACGGCTAGTGCACTCGGGGACTGTTGCCCTGTGTGTGTGTGTGCGGTGTGTGTGTGTGAGTGTGTGTGTGGTGTGTTGTTGTGTGTTGTTGGCGTGCGTGTGTGTGTGTGTGTGTGTGTGTGTGGTGTGTTTTGGGGTGAGAGAGAAGAGAGAGAGAGAGAGAGAGAGAGAGGGCTGAACACAGGGACTGTTGCTCTGTGTGAGGGCCTGGTCGTCTCTTGTCAGGGCTCTTCTGTCAACACAAGGAGGACATTGAGAACAGAAAGCACAGCACGTATTTGTGTTGGGCCTGCTGTGTTTCTTTCTCAACGAATGTGTGGATGAATGGATGGATGGATGGATGGATGGATGGATAGATGTATGTGTGTATTTGTGTATGCAGGTAGGTATCTATGTATCTATGTATGTATGAATGTATGTATGTATGTATGCAGGAAAAGAAGGCACTGTACGTGCGTGTATCTCTATGTACCTATGTATTTATCTAGGTATGTATCTCTGTATGTACCTATGTATTTATCTATGTGTGTATCTATGTACGAATAATGATGACCTCCATGGAAAAGTAAGTGAAGATGCTAACAGAGGAAAATGGCCCCTACAGACAAGGGGAGAGAAGTGAGAGAGGTGACATGCTGGCACCCTTCTGTCAGGCAAACGAGCTGGAGATCATCACCACGCTCTTCAAGCAGCCAGTCAGAAGATGCCACACGTGGATATCACCAGGAGGCAGACAGACAGAGTGAGGAATCAGATCCATTACATCATGACTGATAGAAAATGGAAATCGGCATTTCTAAACACAAAGACCTTGCCAGACACAGACTGTGACACTGACCACATTCTTGTCTTAGTGGAAATAAGATTTAAAGGTATGGTGAAAAAAAACCCCAAACAACTAAAGTACACCATCCCCTAAATTTGACGCTACAAAAACTTGAAGATCCAGACTTTGCCTCAGGTTTCCAAATAGAAACAAGTAACCATTTTGAATAGTTGATAGAGACATGAATGGAAAATGACAAGTTGCCAGAAGTCTGGCCCAACATGAAACATGTCTGCACATACGCAACAGGAAAAGAAATAGGAAGAAAAAAACAACCCAACAGAAACTAAACTATTCATAAGTGACCAGTGAGGTATTGGAATTAGCCCAAGAAAAAAGCAAAGCCCACAAATCAGGTAAAAGGACAAAAATCCACTCATAATCAAAGACAGAAATATAAAAATCAAGTTTCGAAAATAAAGAACAAAACCTGGCTGGAATAAGAAAGTGCGGAAATAAATGAACACACCGAAAGTGGAAAACATCCAGAAAACTCTTTCAACAGATCAGATCAGTCATACAAAATGAGTTTCAAGCCAAAAACCAAGGTGTTAATACCTCACATGGACCTGCCCTAACTGAGCCAGAAGATTTT
>CM054141.1:23115031-23130031 GCA_028751875.1 Rapana venosa
TGTATGTATGTATGTATGTATGTATGTATGTATGTATGTATGTATGTCTGTATGTGTGTGTTTGTGTGTGTATGTGTTTGCAAGTGTGTGTGCGTGTGTGTTTGCAAGTGTGTGTGTGTGTTTGCAAGTGTGTGTATATGTGCGTGTGTGTGTGTAGGTGGGAGGGTGAAATTCTCTGGTTCTTGTCTCTCTTTTTGTTTCTTACTCTCTCTCTCTCTCTCTCTCTCTCCTCTTTTGCAGAGAGAGAGAGAGAGAGAGAGAGAGAGAGAGGGAGAGAGAGAGAGAGAGAGAGAGAGAGAGAGAGAGAGAGAGAGAGAGAGAGAGAGAGACAGACAGACAGACAGACAGACAGACAGACAGACAGAAGTGGAAACTTGCAGCACGTAGATTCCAGACGAGACAGAAAGCGGGGATGCTATTTATATTGAAAGAACTCCTATCATCTCTACGGGCAGAGAAAAATGATGTAGAACATGCTTCTTTACGAGTCTATAGAAGGCATCTTATTGGCTTTTCCTGTATATGATGTGCCTCGATTGATTGTGTTTGTTTTGTGTCTTAATTTACGAACGTGGGTTTTTTTCTTTCTTCTTTCTTCTATAAATTGGTGACTAATAGCTGAGCATCTCTGCAATGGAAGTTATTTCTCCGTCTGTCTGTCTGTGTGTGTGTGTGTCTGTCTCCTCTCTCTCTCTCACTCATTCTCTCTCTCTCTCTCTCTCTTTTGTCTGTCTGTCTGTCTGTCTCCTCTCTCTCTCTCTTGGGTAGCTTCCCTTGCTTGGTTGCCAGCAAGACGCATTACTCAGCAGCTGCTGTAAATATTACTGTTTCTCGTGTATACCAGAGTCAGTATGCCAGTTGAAGGATTCCCAACCACTCTAGAATGTCTGTTGAATGCTGTGTTACGTGACAATACCGTGTCATCCTTCAAAATCGACGGCAGAGGCAGTCAAACTACGGTCGTTTTGCGACTGACTACAAACACTTTGTTTCATCACCCTGAGACAGCAGACAGCAGTGTTACGTATCGACGAAAGTGCCCGTCGCAGGTCAGCAGAGACAGAAGGAGGGCTGAAGCTTACAGAGCAGACTGTGAAAAGAAGGCAAGTGTTTCATCTCCTTCAGGACTCTTCATGCCAACACCACCTAGTCTCTGTTATGTTGCTGACCAGAAGACACCTTCCCCTGCTGTGACTGACTTTTCCCCTTTTGTGCCATGCACTTCTTCTGCGCCACTGTCAGGTGACAATCAGCAAGGTAAAACACAAATAAACATACCCTCATGTGACATGGATAAACAGACAGTAACAATCAGTTCTGATATAGAAACAGTCTGTGACATTAATGAGGAAATGTCGAGCAAGTGGGAGGGTTCTGACGATGGGGAGCAGGGGGGTGGGAGTGTGTCAGACCTTGTAGTTAATCATTCTGATGTAGACTGTGATGTAGATTATAAAAATGATTCTGAACAATCAAGGAACGTTACTGAGTCAGAGAACACAGGTGCAAAATCAGAATTGACTTACAGTAATGTTTTGAAATGCTTTGAACGGTTTAATGACAACATAAACAAACAAATGGATCATGTCAGTCATGAGCTGAAAGAAATTGTAGCCATTACCAAAACTTGTTCGAGTGGAACTCCTTTTAAAGATGTGTCATAGCTGCTCTGTTGCTCACCCAGTCCATTGTGTATTCATAGTGTGAGTGAAAGCACTGAGACATTGCAAAACATGAATTTGTTCCATGATGTGGATGCCATGCCATGCTGATTATTTCAAATGTTCTGAATATGTCATGTTTTGAAATGTTTTCTTTTTTCACTGCCCCCTCCCCACTGTCCCCATGTGAATGGGCTCACATAAGCCTACCACATTAAACCATTTTCAAGTTTCAAGTTTCAAGTTTCTCTCTCCCTCTTTGTCTGTCTGTCTGTCTGTATGTCTCCTCTCTCTCTCTCTCTCTCTCTCTCTCTCTCTCTCTCTCTCCTCTCTCTCTCTCTCTCTCTCTCTCTCTGCGTGTTTAGCTTATGCTAACAACTTATGGATATACGTGCGTGCGTGTGCGCGCGCACTTAGACAGACAAACACACTCACAAACACACACAGACACGCGCGCGCGCGCGCTCATGCGCTCGGGCATAAACACACACAAAAACAAACTCTGACACATGCATGCATATATACACAGAAATTTATTACACACGCACGTACACACGCATTTACACACACACACACACACACACACACACACAGACACAGACACAGACACACACACACACACACACACACACACACACACACACACACACACACACACACACACACACACACACACACACATTCATAGACACCATGTGTACACAAGCAGACAAGAACGCTTGTTTACACACACACACACACACACACACACACACACACACACACACACACACACACACACACACACACACACACACACACACACACAACACACACACACACACGCACACACACACACACACACATACACACACACACACGAACGCGCGCGCGCGCAAAAGACAGAACGATAAAAAGAGGGAGAGACAAACAGATACTGGGGTATAAATGTTATAAGACAAGGAATCCATTATTTCTCCTCAGCAGCTCAAATAGCATCAAAGGTTGTGTGGTTAGGTGCGGTATAAAACTTGCTCTCTCTGCCTCTTGGTCTTAGTCTGCATGCACTGGCTTGAGGCTGTATTGTATTGTATTGTATTGTATTGTATGGTATTTTATTGTATCGTATCGTTTTGTATTGTATTGTATTGTATGGTATACCACTTTAAGTCACTACAGATTCCTCTGTGTGAAATCCAGGCTGCTCTCCCCAGGGAGATCGCGTCACCACAAGAACAGCGCCACCTTTTTTTTTCTTTTTGTGTCTGCATGTGTATTTGTTTTCCTATCAGAGTGGCTTTTTTTCTACATAATTTTGCCACGGAAAAAAATCTCTTGTTGCCGTGGGTTCTTTTCACCACTTTACTTTCACCTAGGCCGTAGTCCCGTGGACCGTGGGGGCACCAATGAAGATTTTGCAATCAGCTTCCTCCACTCCCCACGTTCCTCTGCTTTCCGTAGCAAATCGTTCCACTCAAGGCCACCAGTCCACTCTCTGATGTTGTTTTCCCATCGTTTTCTCTGTCTGCCTCTTCTTCCTCTCCCTCCTTGTACTGTTCCCTGTAGGACAGTCTTGGCCAGTCCAGATGTTTGTGTGACGTGCCCCTACCACTTTAGTTCGAGTTTTTTTCACTGAAGTCAGGAGCTCTTCATATGGTCCGATGGCGTTTTTAATTCTGGCCTTCACTTCCTCATTAGTGATGAGATTTCTGTATGAGATACCAAGGAGTTTGTGAAAGCACCTCATCTCAATTGCCTGTATCCTGTCAATGTCTCCTGTTATGGTCCACGATCCACATGCGTCCAAAATATGGACATGATCAGGGAACGCATCAGTCTGATCTTGAAGCTGATGGCGATGTTCTTGTTGTTCCAGAGGACTTTCAGTTTGGTCAATGAAGCTGTGGTCTGGGCTATCCTGGAGAGAATGTCAGGTTTTGATCAGGATGAAGGAACGACCGGATAGCCTTGTGGTCAGAACATTGCGCGTGCAATCTGACGACCCAGGTTCGATTCCCGTTCAAGGGAGATATTTTCCCCTGGAGTTAACATCAGTGCAGACTCCGCTCTCCCCAAAAGTCCTCCTGATGAGACTATAAACCGAGGCCCCGTGTGCGAACGCAGGCAGAACATCTTGCGCACACGTTAAATCCTGTTCCGCTTTTTCGTAAGAGTAGGCCATTGTGTGCCGGTGGGAACAGATGACACAATTGACAAAAACCGCATACACACGGGGACTGTATGTAAAAAAGCACATAAGAGGCTTATTCCCTTATCCTCGATATAAAAGAATTTAAAAAAAAGAAAGCTCCCAGATATTTGAAAGCTAAGTACGGTTTCAATGTTCTTGCTGTCTATAATTCTGTCAATGCTGATGCCATTGGCACTATTTGTCATTAGCTGGGTTTTCTCTGTACTGACCTGCATGCCATATGAGTTCTTTTACATGCGCTAAATGCACGTTGCTTACGGGACCTCAGTTTATCGTCTCATCCGAAAGACTTGCACCCAGACCACCACTTATGGTTTAGTAGATGGGGGCAAAAGTTTCAGGCAAAAACGGGGATCGAACCACCACATATTTCGAACCCATACTTTTCGCTTTTTAGGCAGGCGTGTTACCTCTAGACCACCGATCCACACATGTTCCTTTTGTGAATATAGAACTGTTTAATTGAAATTCTACGCTTTAACTGTAGAGTTCACATGTACAAAGGTGTAAAGGGTTGTTGCTATATTTATACAGACAGACAGACAGAGAACCCCCATGGGTGAAAAACATCATTTTTTGTCGAGGCCCATGCATTGGCACACAAACGTCGTTTTGGAGAGAGCTTGTATTTTTGTCAGTGCAATAATTATTTATTAATTTAATACCACTTGAAGTGACGGCAGATTTATCTGCGTGAAATCCGGGCTGCTTTCCCTAGGGAGAGCGCGTCGCCACAAGAGCAGCGCCACCCATTTTTTTCTTTTTCTGTCTGCAACTGTACTTGTTTGTACTTGTACTGTTTCCCTATCAGAGTGGCTTTTTTCTACAGAGTTTTGTTTTGCCAGGGACAACTCTCTTGTTGTCGTGGGTTCTTTTACTTCCGCTAAATAATTTTGTGTAACACACGGGACCTCGGTTTATTGTCTTATCCGAAAGACTAGAACCCAGACCACCACTCATGGTCTAATGGTTGGGGAAAACTTTTTTGGCCCAAATGGGATTCAAACCACTGCACACTTCGGACCCGGCCTTTTCGCTTTCTAGGCAGGCACGTTACCTCTAGACCACCGATCCACATTTGTGGCCACTTTTTCGTTGAAGGGCTTCAGTGAAGGGTACTGACTGCATTGTCGTGTCATGTCGTGTCATGTCGTGTGGTGTGGTGTGGTGTCGTAGGTGTGGTGTGGTGTGGTGCGGTTTAGTGTAGTGTAGAGTATGTAAAGTAGAGTATGTAAGGTAGTGTAGTGTAGTGTAGTGTAGTGGAGTGTAGTGTAGTGTAGTGGAGTGGAGTGGAGTGGAGTGTAGTGGAGTGGAGTGGAGTTGAGTGGAGTGGAGTGTAGTGTGGTGTGGTGTGGTGCGGTTTGGTGTAGTGTAGAGTATGTAAAGTAGAGTAGTGTAGTGTAGTGAAGTGTAGTGTAGTGTAGTGTAGTGAAGTGAAGTGTACTGTAGTGTAGTGTAGTGTCGTGTAGTGTCGTGAAGTGCACTGTACTGTACTATACTGTGCTGTACTATACTGTACTGTAGTGTCGTGTCAATAATAATAATAATAATGATAATAATAATAATAATAGTAATAATAATAATAATAATGTATGGAATGTATACAGCGCTGAATATTGCAAAGGAAAAAAACCAAAGCACTTACATTCAAATCAGTTACACTTATGCAATCATTCATGAATAAAAATTTTAAAATATTAATACTACAACACACACACACACACACACCCCACACACACACACACACACACACACACACCACACACACACACACATACACACACACATACGCACGCACGCACGCACGCACGCACGCACGCACGCACGCGCGCACAGCATGCCTACACACGGTGATGGAGATAGGGGTGGCTGCTGAGGAGCATGATAGATAAGGAGAGGGAAGATCTTAGGAAGGAAAGAAATGTGGTTTGAGGCTGGATTTGAAAGTATCGAATGTAGGCTTTTGGCGAATGGACAGAGGGAGGTCATTCCAGATGGATGGACCACATATAGTGAAAGAGCGACGGCCAAAAGTGGTTTGTTTGAATCTGGGAGTTCGGAAGCACAGAATATCCGCAGCTGAACGAAGGGAACGGGATGGAGTGTACAGGTGAAGACAGTTACAGAGATAAGAGGGTGCAGATTTGTGGAGACATTTGAAACAGAGGGTGCAAATCTCTCTTTGAGAGACAGGGAGCCAATGAAGAGATCGCAAGAGAGGAGTGATGTGTTCAGAATTTTACTTTCTTAGGACTAGTCGAGCTGCAGAGCTTTGTATGCGTTGAAGCGAGTGGATGGACGATAGACCAGCCAAAAGCGAATTGCAGTAGTCCAAACGTGAGAGAATAAGAGATGTGACAAGCTTGGATGTTGCATGTGTAGACTGATACTTTCAAATTGCAATGATACGCCATAACTGATAATAGCAGGACTGGCAGGTCTGGGTGATAAATTTTGCATTGAGAGTGTGTTGTCGATAACAACATGAAGATATTTCACAGAGCTGGACAGAGGGACTGATGTATTGCCAAATTCTACTGAAGTTGTTGAGATGGAGGAAAGTTTATGTTTGGTCCCAAAAAGCATGGCTTCAGTTTTATCCGCATTTAATTGTGGCTTGCTCTGTATCACCCAGTTTTGAATATCTTGGAGGCAGTGGGACATATTTGTCAGGAGGGAAGGCAGGTTTTCAAAAGTATCACTGCATTGAATCGAGTATCATCAGCATAGAAATGATGATCGATTTGATAGCGGTTTATTATATTTGAAAGTGGAGCAGTGTAGAGAGTAAAGAGAACAGGGCCCAGTACTGATCCCTGAGGGACTCCACATACGAGTTTGGAAGGCATTGGTTGCATTTTGCTCACAATTACTGTCTGGAAGCAGTTTGTGAGGTAGAACTGAACCAGGTGAGTGCTGTGCCAGCAATACGAAACGTAGTTTGAAGGCGAGAGATGAGAAATGAGTGGTCAATAGTGTCAAAGGCTGCAGACAAGTCAAGAAGCGTAGGAAGAGAGGCTTTTCATTCATCAGAAGAGAGTAGAAGGGTATCTAAGGTGTAGACTAGGGTGCTTTCGGTACTGTAGTTGGAGCGATAGGCAGACTAGACTGGAAAGGGGAAGGAGATTGTTGGAATGATGGTGGTTGTTCAGCTGTTTCAGAACTACTTTTTCGAGTACTTTAGGTCTATAGTTTTTCAGAATGGTCGGATCAAGGTTATGCTTTTTGAGTAGAGGTGTGACTATTGCGGTTTTGAGAGCTGGTGGAAAATTTCCTGAAAGAAGTGATTAGTTAACTATAGTGTCGTGTCGCGTCGTGTCGTGTCGTGTAGTGTCATGCCGTGTCGAGTCGTGTCGTGTTGTGTCGTGGCGTATCGTGGCGTGTCCTGTAGTGTAGTGTGTTTTATTTACTTATTCATTTTTGTATTTTGAGGACAAGAGAATAAAAACTCATCGGCTATTTTTTTAAACATCCAGTCCCTGTGTGTACGCGTGTGGTTGCAGTTTTGTAAATTTGGTTACCTGTAGTGTAGTGTAGTGTAGTATAGTGTAGTATAGTGTAGTGGGGTGTAGTGTAGTGTAGTGTAGTGTAGTATAGTGTAGTATAGTAAAGTGTGGTGTAGTGTAGTGTGTAGTGTGGTGTGGTGTGTAGTGTAGTGTAGTTAGTGCAGTGTGTAGTGTAGTGTTAGTGTAGTGTGTAGTGTAGTGTGTAGTGTAGTGTAGTGTAGTGTGTAGAGTAGTGTGTAGTGTAGTATAGTGTGTAGTGTAGTGTGTAGTGTAGTGTACTGTGTAGTGTAATGTAGTGTAGTGTAGTGTGTAGTGTGGTGTTGTGTAGTGTAGTGTAGTGTGGTGTTGTGTGGTGTGGTGTGGTGTAGTGTAGTGTAGTGTAGTGTAGTGTAGTGTACTGTAATGTAGTGAAGTGTAGTGTAGTGTTGTGTTGTGTGGTGTGGTGTAGTGTAGTGTACTGTAATGTAGTGTAGTGTAGTATAGTATAGTGTAGTGTAGTGTGGAGTGATGTGGTGTAGCGCAATGTAATGTAATATAATGTGATGCAATGTAATGTAGTGTAGTGTGGCTGTAGTGTAGTGTAATGTAGTTTACTGCACTGTACTGTAGTGTAGTGTACCGTACTGTATTTTACCGTACTGTACTGCACTGTACTGCAGTTTAGTGCAGTAAAGAATTGAGTCATACGAAGAAGAAGAAAAAGAAGAAGAAGAAGAAGAAGAAGAAGAAGAAGAAGAAGAAGAAGAAGAAGAAGAAGAAGAAGAAGAAGAAGAAGAAGAAGAAGAAGAAGAAGAAATAATGCGAAGAAGAAGAATTGCGAAGAAGAAGAAGAATTGCGAAGAAGAAGAGAAGACGAATAATAATAAGAAGAAGAATGCGAGGAAAAAGAAGAAGAAGAAGAAGAAGAAGAAGAAGAAGAAAACAAAGAAGAAGAAAAAGAAGAAGAAGAGAGAAGAAGAAGAAGAACAACAACAACAACAAGAAGAATTGCGAAGAATTGCGAAGAAGAATTGCGAAGAATTGCGAAGAAGAAGAAGAATTGCGAAAAAGAAGAAGAAGAATTGCGAAGAAGAAGAATTGCGAAGAAGAAGAATTGCGAAGAAGAAGAATTGCAAGAAAGAAAATCGAAGAAGAATTGCGGCGAAGAAGAATTGCGAAGAAGAAGAAGAAAATTGCGAAGAAGAATTGCGAAGAATTGCGAAGAAGAAGAAGAGAATTGCGAAGAAGAATTGCGAAAAAAGAAGAATTGCGAAGAAAATTGCGAAGAAGAGAATGCGAAGAAAAGAAAAGAATTGCGAGAAGAAGAAGAAGGAAGAAATTGCGAAGAAAGAGATCGAGAAAATTGCGAAGAAAGAAGAGAATTGCGAAGAAGAAGAAGAAGAATTGCGAAGAAGAAGAAGAAGAATTGCGAAGAAGAATTGCGAAGAAGAAGAAGAATTGCGAAGAAGAATTGCGAAGAAGAAGAAGAAGAATTGCGAAGAAGAAGAAGAAGAATTGCGAAGAAGAAGAGAAGAGAAGAAGAATTGCGAAGAAGAAGAATTGCGAAGAAGAAGAATTGCGAAGAAGAAGAAGAAGAATTGCAAGAAGAAGAAATTGCGAAGAAGAGAAGAAGAATTGCGAAGAAGAAGAAAGAAGAAGAAGAAGAAGAATTGCGAAGAAGAAAGAATTGCGAAGAAGAAGAATTGCAAGAAAGAAGAAGAATTGCGAAGAAGAAGAAGAAGAAGAATTGCGAAGAAGAATTGCGAAGAAGAAGAAGAAGAAGAATTGCGAAGAAGAATGCAGAAATTGCGACGAGATGAGAAGAAGAATTGCGAAGAATGAATCGAAGAAGAAGAAGAATTAGAGTAGAGAATGGAAGAGCTGAAGATGCTGCTGCTGCTGCTGCTGCTGCTGCTTGCTGCTCTGCTGCTGCTGCTGCTGCTACTACTACTACTGCTGCTGCTGCTGCTGCTGCTGCTGCTGCTGCTGCTGCTGCTGCTGCTACTACTGCTGCTGCTGCTGCTGCTACTACTACTACTACTACTACTGCTGCTTCTACTGCTGCTTCTACTGCTACTGCTACAGTTGCTACTACTGCTGCTACTGCTGCTGCTGCTGCTGCTGCTGCTGCTACTACTACTACTATTATTACTACTGCTACTAGTACAACTGCTGCTGCTGCTGCTACTGCTCCTCTCCTCCTTCTTCTCCTCCTCCTCCTCCTCCTACTACTACTGCTACTACTACTACTACTGCTACTACTGCTGCTACTACTAATACTTCTATTAGTACTACTGCTGATGCTGATGCTGCTCCTCCTCCTCCCACGACCACTACTACTTACTCTACTACTACTACTACTACTACTACTACTACTACTACTACTACTACTACTACTACTGCTGCTGCTGCTGCTGCTGCTGCTGCTGCTGCTGCTGCTGCTGCTACTACTACTATATATATGGAATTTATATAGCGCTGAATCTTGTAAAACGAACAAATCGAAGCGCTTGCACTCAAATCATTTACACGCATGCAACTTTCTTCAAATATCGTGAATTAGAGATTTCAAGTCTATGCGCGCGCATGCACACACGCACACGCACACCACACACACACACACACACACACACACACACACACACACACACACACACACACACACACACACACACACACACACACTCACACACATGCTCGCGAACACATTTAAGTGGTAAAGAAGGAGATGAAGGATGCTGTTGAAAAGTAGGAACAGATATGAAGGGAAAGTGTCATGTAGGAAATAAGTGCATTTTGAGGCTGGATTTGAAGGTATCAAGTGAAGGCTTTTGGCGAAGTGAAAGAGGGAGGTCATTCCAGGTGGACGGACCAGGAACACAGAAAGAGCGACGGCCAACAGTGGTTTGTTTGAATCTGGGTGTTCGAAAGCACAAAGTATCTGCGGCTGAACGAAGGGAACGGGATGGGGTGTACAGGTGAAGACAGTTACAGAGATAAGAGGGTGCAGATGTGTGGAGCCATTAGAAACAGAGGGTATTGACCACTACTGAGTATTCCGGCAATGAATCTGGATCTGGAGCAAGGTTAACTCAGCGAAGCTCCTCCGACTCAAGATAGCAGATTGAATGCTGGGTATTGTCATCTAGGGTCACCGTTTGCGCGGCTTGGCTTCAGTACAGTTCCCCCAGTTCACCCAGCTGTAAATGGGTATCTGCCCTCTTTAGGGTCAGGGAAGGTAAAGCAGCAAGGGAGAGGAGATGGGCGCCGCCCTCAATATGCTGGCCCCTGGAGAAGTTGAGGTCTCTGACGCCTCGCTCCCTTATGACCTTATAGGTTATGGGACTCCTTTACCTTTACTTTTATTGTCATCCATCTTCCTCCGTGGGGATGCCGGGGGCCTGTCAGTATAAATAGCATCCCCCACCTTCTGGAAATTATATGCCAGGAATTCCCTCTTTTCTATCCCTCTCTTTGTTTCTGCCTTGTTCCTGTTCTTCCTGTCACCTCCATCTTGTCTACTTTCTGCCTTCTTGGTCCATTCTCCTGCCTTTTTTCTCCCCAAGAAAGACTTAAAAGATAACAAATCTCTCCCATGCCGAAGTTGGATGCGCTGGGCCTGACTTGTCAGGCGCTTAACGGCAGCGCAACGCATTTTCGCTCATATGACCTACAATAATAGTTGCTATCTGAGCGTTCGACGACAAAGAAGAAAATATCTCTCTCATCAGCCTCCGTCTTTTATTTTTGTGACAAAGTTTTCTGTTTGTATCTGTTTCTCCCTGTCATATGGGGACGGGGTATCTCAGTGGTCAGAGCACTCGCTTTTCTCTAACTAGGATTAAGCAGCGTCGAGCGTGGTTACCACTTGGATGGGTGACCGTTTGCGCGCCTTGGCTTCAGTACAGTCACCATTTCACCCAGCTGTAAATGGGTACCTGCTGCCCTCTTTAGGGTCAGGGAAGGTAAAGCAGCGAGGGAGAGGAGATGGGCGCCGCCCTCATTATGCTGGCCCCTGGAGAAGCTGAGGTCTCTGACGCCTCGCTCCCCTACGACCACATTAATTGGACCACATAAGTAGACCACCTTTTTACCTTAGTTTTGTCACTTTGATCCCTTAGAGAAACGCACACACACACACTGAACCTTCTTATCACTGCCTGGGCACTGTTAGGCCACCTGCCTGAAGTGACCCTGCATCAGTGCTGAATTACTTCAGTGATGTCTAATAAAAAAAAAAATAAAATAAATGGATATATAATATTTTATTATATTTATTTTTTATATATCTATCTTTATTTAATATATTTTTTATATATAATTATATATTATATATATTTATATATAATTAGTGCTGATCGAAAAAAAAAACAAATCAAAAGCGCTTATTCATTTTTTATATTCACATGCAGCCAGTTACAATTAATAGGTATTTTGGGGGGGGTTTTGTTTTTACAAATTCAAATAATTGCCACACGCTCGCCGACGCACGCACGCACTTACTACACAGACCCCCAACACTCCCGCACAACATAAAGGTTGTACACTCTGCGGGTGATGGGGTTGAAATGTTTTGGTGCCTGTCTGTCGTGATCGGGAAACATCCACAGTAGAATTTACTGCCCCTCACCCCCCCCCCCCCCCCCCCCCCCCCCCCCCCCCCCGCTCTTTCCATTTTGACAGTTAAAAAAACCCCTCCGAGCCAGACTCGTGAAAGGCCCCTCTTTTTGAGTGAGGTCATAGTCGCAGTTTTAATGGTTTATGATGAGCAAGATGTAGGGCATGGGGCGGGACGCCCGGTGGTTTAGAGTGATGTACTCGTGACCTGCTGACCCCGGGTTGATTTCTTTTTTAAAAGGGGTTTTCCCCCTTTCGTTTTAAAATCAGTGCGACTCTACCCCCCCAAAAAGTCTTGGGATGAAAAATATAAAACCGAGGGTCCCCCCTGCGAAAAGCACGCGAAAAATCCGCAAAACCCCCTTTTCTTTTCCAAAAGTAGGCCCTTGTGGCCTGTTGGAACGGATGAGAAAAATTTACAAAAAATGATTTTCCACGGGGTGGCTGTAAGAAAAGCGCATGATTGTTATTCATTATCCTCGAATAATGAATGAACAAATATAAAATAATATGGAATTTTTCATTTTTTTTCATTTGTTTCGAGGCAATGGAAAAAGCACCCGCGCTTTTGTAAACGTTTTTCCCCACAAGTTTTTTATTGTGAACAAAGTGCTGTTTTTGTTGTTGTTTTTGCTTCGATTTTACCTTTGTTCGTGTATTCGACGATGGGGGGGGGAGGGGAGGGGAGGGGGGGGGAGGGGGCACTTAGTTTATGGATGTGTGCAGTAAAATGTGGATCTATGCTAAATAACGTAGACGTACAAGAAAAAGGGATTTAAAAAATGATAACAACAAATAAGTACATACGAAAAACTAATGTGACTTATAACTATAACAAAGTCGAAAAAGGAAGGATGTTCATTTAAAAAGTTTGTTGTACGAAAACGCCAATTTTAATTTAAAAATCTTTCCAAAAATTTCTTTGAAAAAAAAGGTATGGATGGTTTTAGCTTTACATCTGAAAATTCGTGAATGGGGTAATTTTTCACCACACAAGTTTTTTTATTTTTTTGTTTTGGTGATAAAAACATTCAGTTTTTATCCGAAAAAAATAAAGCGCTAGCCTTTCTTGCCATGACCAAAATTGTTAGGTCGCAGAGTGATCAATATCCTTAAAAGGGCGGATTAAAGTTGTTGAAAATGCTCCTTTTGATAATAGCTTTTTTAGCTTGCTCCACGATGCCTCTTCTAGTAAATGATAGCCCTCTTGAAAAGATAAGGGAAATGTATTTTTACAGAATCCTCTCCTGCTTTGCCCTCTCTTTGCGCTCTGTCAGCCACTATTTAAAATGGGTAGCAGGTTTTATGCGAGAAAGTGATCATTCATTATTCATGTTTACTTTAAAAATTTTTGTTTTTTTTTTAAAGTGTAATTGTTTTCTTACTCTTATTGTGTCTTATTGTTGGTATGAATAATCTTTGGCAGTGTCTACGATGCTCTGTGTGTGTGGGTTGTGTGGGGTGTGGTGTGTGTGTTTTGTGTGTGTTTGTTGTGCGCGCGTGGTGCATGCATGCGCATGCGCATGTATGTATGTGTTTGTGCATGCGTGCGTGGTGTGTGTTTTTAAAATTGAACTTTATTAGTTTTTGTGACAAATGTTTCTGTTTTCATTTTTTTGAGAATTGGGGTTGTGACCATTGAATTTTTTTTTATTGAGATGACAAAGTGGGTTTTTTTTTATCTCGTAAGGTGCGAGGTGATGGTCTTTTATACTGTGCGGTTCTTTCTATGTCAATGTTTTTTAAGAGTTTTCCAGCCAAAAAAGTAAACCCTGAGGTTTTGGGTTCGATTTCCCAGCCCCCGCCCCTTTTTTCCCGTTTGACAAAAAAAAACGAATGAATGCAAAAACCCTTTGGATGAGACTTTATAAACCCAGGCCCCCTGTGCGAAAAGCACAACATTTGCGCACACGTTAATCCTGTTCCCCTGTTCGAAAGGTTGGCCATTGTTGCCGGTGGGAAAGATGAAAAAATTTACAAAACCGCATCACACGCATAAAATGTTTAAAAAAAAAATCATCTGAGCGCTTTGTTTGTAACTTTACAAGATTTAGCGCTTATAAATTTCCCAAAATTATTTTATTATTTTTTTTATTTTTATTTTTTTAATTTTTTTTTTTATTTTATTTTTTTTTTTTCCCGTTCCATTTTGGGATGCACGGCTAGTAACCCCCATGCTTTCTCTGCTTGTGAGAGACTAAATAAAAGGACTGACCCGAGCACCCAGCTGACTGGAGTGGGGGGGCTACCGACACTTCAATCTGTTCCCCGAAAAAAGCAGACCTTGAACGGGGGCTGTGGAATGTTAAGTTTAAACCCGGGGAGCCTTAAACCTTTCCCCTACGGGGTAACCCACTGTCCAAGCAAGTCAAGCAATCAAGTCAAAACACTTTTAAACATCCCATGAAGGGAAATACAATAATAATAATTTTAAATGGGAAATTATATACGCTATACTTTCCCAAAAACAAATCAACGCAAACTGACAGGCACAAATACGTATAAATTTTCTCGCAAACACAAAACAAATACATTTCAGATTGTTTTAAACGTTCCCCAAAATAGCTTTAAAAAATTATCATACAAAACCCAGGGGCGCCCACACCCACCGCGTACACCCCACACAACACACACACCACCCACACAACACACACCACCACACACACCACACCCAAACAAACACACACACCACACACACACACACACACACACACCACACACACACACACCACCAACACACCACACACAACCCCCCAAGTGGAATACAATGTTTAAAAACCATTGATTGGAAAAAACATAAACTTTTTTACGCACCCACCCACCACACACACACACACCAATATATGAACACAATTTTATAAAGACTAGAAAAAAACACACACACACACACCCCACACACACACACACACACACACACACACACACACACCCCACGTGCACCCCGCGCACCATAATGACCATTGTCTAGTAAAGACATAAACTTACACACACACCACGCACACACACACACACACACACACACACACACACACACACACACACACAC
>CM054141.1:23140031-23147531 GCA_028751875.1 Rapana venosa
TTGTTGTTGAAGTGTTGTTGTTGTTGAAGTTGTTGTTGTTGGAGTTGTTGTTGTTGGAGTGTTGTTTTTCGTTGTTGTTGAAAAGTGATGGACCAGCATCTCCTAAAGTAACTTTTGTTGTCGTAGTGGTGATGATAGTGGTGGTGATGATGGTGGTGGTGGTGATGATGGTGGTGGTGATGATGGTGATGGTGGTGGTGATGGTGGTGGTGGTGATGATGAGGTGGTGGTGATGGTGGTGATGATGGTGGTGGTAATGGTGGTGATAGTGATGATGGTGGTGGTGGTGGTGATGATGGAGGTGGTGGTTGTGGTGTCATGTTGAATGATATTTAAATGTAATGGAGTTGGGATTCTGTATGTATGTATGTATGTATGTGTGTATGTATGTATGTATGCATTTATTTATTTATTTATTCATTTATTTATTTATACCACTTTAAGTCACGAGATTTCTCTGCGTGAAATTCGGGCTGCTCTCCCGGGAGAGCACGTCGCCACAAGAGCAGCGCCACCCTTTTTTTTTTTTTTTTTTTTGGTCTGCAACTGTATTCTTTCCCTACCAGAGTGGCTTTTTTCTAAGAATTTGCAGGACAACTCTCTTGTTGCCGTGGTTCTTTTTCGTGCGCTGCATAATTTTCTGTAACCACGGGACCTCGGTTTATCGTCTCATCCGAAAGACTAGCGCCCAGACCACCACTCATGGTCTAATGGATGGGGGAAAAGTTTCGGGCCCAGACGGGATACGAACCCGGACTTTTCGCTTTCTAGACAGGCGCGTTACCTCTAGACCACCGATCTGTATGTATACATGCAAATATGTATGTATATATGTATGTATGTGTTCTCTCTTTCTCTCTCTGTGTCTCGCTGTCTGTATATGTGTATGTGTGCGTCTGTGTGTACATGCACTGTGATTCCATATATGTACAAGTATGTATGTGCACTCACACGCGCGCACGTATAAAACATATGCGTGTATGCATGCACGTATATTTCCAAACATGTTATATTTCCAAGCGTGTTGTATCAATTTATATGTACAGTTTCGCTTGTAACTTGTAACTTCTTCATCACCACTAAGTGTGTATGTGTGTGTGTTGTGTGTGTGTGGTGTGTGTGTGTGTGTGTGTGTGTGTGTGTGTGTGTGTGTGTGCATAAACTTGAAATATCTTATGTTATTTGAGGAGATTGCATGCGTATAAATGATTTGAGTGCAAGCGCTTCGATTTGTTTGTTTTACAAGATTCAGCGCTATATAAATTCCATATCATCATCATCATCATCATCATCATCATCATCATCATCATCATCATCATCATCATCATCATCATCATCATCATCATCAACTTTATGGCTCGTATCTTCAAACCTCATATGCCACTTTCTCCATTTCCAATACATCTCCTTTTGTTTTCCTTTGTTTTTCTTCTTCTAGCTTTTAGACCATATCTTAGCCGAAGTCGGAATGCGGCTACCTTCAAGGTGGCCACAAATTGTGGCATACGCGAAATCTCACCACTAGTGAACCTCGGACCTGTAAGTTGAGGAGACGAAAGAGAATATAACAGACAGAAACAGATCAGGTCTTATGGCGTGGAGGATTTAATACGCTGTGTGTGTGTTGTGTGTGTTGTGTGTGTTGTGTGTTGTGTTGTGTGGTGTGTGTGTGTGTGTTGTGTTGTGTTGTGTTGTGTGTTGTGTGTGTGTAGTGTGTGTGTATGTGTGTGTGTGTGTGTGTGTGTGTGTATGTGTGTGTGTGTGTGTGTGTTGTGTTGTGTTGTGTGTGTGTTGGTGTTGTGTTGTGTGTGTGTGTGTGTAGTGTAATGTAGTGTGTTAGTGTGTGGTGTGTGTTGTGTGTGAGTGTGTGTGTTGTGTGTGTGTTGTGTGTGCATTGTGTGTGTGCTGTGTAGTTGTACGTGTGTATGTGTGTGGTGTGTGATGTGTGTGTGGTTGTGTGCGTGTTGTGTGAGTGTGTTTAAGTTGTGTGTGTGTGTGTGTGTGTGTGGTGTGTGAAAAGGTAGTTGCCGGTGTGTGTGTGTGTGTGTGTGGTGTGTGTGTTGGAGTTGTGGTGTGTTGATGTGTGTTGTGTGTGTGGTGTAGTATGGTGTGTGTGAGGTGTGTGTGTGTGTAGTGATGTGTGTTGTGAGTAGTGTGGTGTGTGTGTGTGTGTGTGTGTGTGTGTGTGGGGAGCACGCGGCCGTGCGTGTGTGTTGTGTGTGTGTACACTCTGTTCGTTTTTTCTGGCTTTTGGATCCCCCCCCCCCCCCCTCCACACACACACAAATTGAAAAAAGAAATACAGAACTGGGTTTAGATCTGTTCTTTACCGAAAAATTCAAAGTATGTTGCAACTGTGCTTTTGTGTGGAAAAAGGGAGGGCATTGTGTGTGTGTGTGTGTGTGTGTGTGTGTGTGTGTGTGTGTGTGTGTGTGTGTGTGTGTGTGTGTGTGTGTGTGTGTGTGTGTGTGTGGTTACATGTGTGTGTGTGTGTGTCGTGGGTGTGTGTGTTGGTATGTGTGAGTTGGTGTGTATATGTGTTGTGTGTTGTGTATGGAGTGTGTGCGTTCATCTCTGTGTGTGTTTAGCTGTGTGTGCCTATGTGTGTTAAGCTCTGTGTGTGTGTGTGTGTGTGTTAAGATGTGTGTGTGTGTTAAGGTGTGTGTGTTAAGCTGTGTGTGTGTGTTAAGATGTGTGTGTTAAGCTGTGTGTGTGTGTGTGTGTGCGCGCGCGCGTGCGTGCGTGTGTGTAAGTGTATGTGTTGTGTGTGTAGTGTGTGTGTGTTAAGCAGTGTGTGTTAGAGCATGTGTAGGTGTAGGTATTGTGTGTATGTGTGTGTGTTAAGCAGTGTGTGTTAGCGTGTGTATGTGTGCGTGTGTGTGTGCTAAGCAGTGTGAGTTAGAGTGTGTGTGTGTGGTGTGTGTGTGTGTGTGTGTGTGTGTGTGTGCGTTTGACTGTCATGATTTACATAAGCTTGACACATGAGGGTCAAAGCGTTTAGTAGTGTTAGTAGTTTAGTAGTAGTGATATCTTTACGGGTGAATACCATTAACATGATTGTATGCCTCTCTTTCCTTTTCTGTTTCTATCTCTCTGCCTTTCTGTCTGTCTGTCTGTCTGTCTGTCTGTGTCTGTCTGTGTCTGTGAGTGTCTGTGGGTGTCTGTAAGTGTCTATCTGTCTGTCTCTATGAATATGTATACGTGCGCGCGTGTTTCCGTGTATTTATGTATGTTTGTATGTATGTATGTATGTAGGTAGGTAGGTAGGTTGGTTGGTGTGTAGGTATGTAATGCATGTGTATATGTATGTATGTGTCTGTGTCTGTGTGTCTGTGTAAGTATTTCCACACGTGTGTGTTTGCACGAGTGTTTACCTGTATGTCTATAAAATCTCATTGAAAACGCACATCTATCTATCTATCTATCTATCTATCTATCTATCTATCTATCTATCTATCTATCTATCTATCTATCTATCTATCTATCTATCTATCTATCTATCTATCTATCTATCTATCTATCTATCTATCTATCTATCTATCTATCAATCTATCTATCTATCTATCTATCTATCTATCTATCTATATCTATCAATCTATCTATATACACACCTATATATTTATATATGAAGTTATATATATGTATATATACATACATACATACATACATATATATATATATATATATATATATATATATATATATTAATCCAACCTCCGTATCTTGCTCTTTTACATGTGCTTTTGAAATCCCACTATACTTCAGAGCCAGAATAACAAGACAAGCCAAGCACCCAAAAAACCAACAGTAAAATTAAAAACACAAACAGAAAACATCGAACAACAAAACACCAAGCAAAAAAATGACACTAGCAACAAAACAACAACAAAAAAAACAACAAAACATACAAAGAAAGAATATCAAACATCGATTAAGCCAAACATGAACGACAACTCTATCCGGAAAAACCTGTTTCCTTATGAAGCTTACAAGATATTAGCAGAAAAACTAAAAGGCGTTGAAGCCCTTGAATGGTGGAATTAAATGTGTAATTAAGGGGAAAAAGAGGAAATAAGGGAAAGAAAGAAAAGAGAAGAGAAGGAAGCTTAAACTCTTCGACATAAAGAGGCTCCGAGAGAGAGAGAGAGAGGGAGGAGAGAGAGAGAGAGAGAGAGAGGGGGGGGGGCAGACAGACAGACAGACAGACAGACAGACTGAGACAGAGAAAGAAATCTGAGCTCTGGTAATTTGAGAGAGAAAGAGAAAGAGAGAGAGAGAGAGAGAGAGAGAGAGAGAGAGAGAGAGAGAGAGAGAGAGAGAGAGAGAGACAGAACAGACAGAGAGACAGAGAGACAGAGAGAAATCTGAACTCTGATAATTTGAGAGAGAGAGAGACAGAGACAGACAGAAAGACTGAGACAGACAAACAGAGACAGAGAGAAATCTGAACTTTGGTAATCTGAGAGAGAGAGAGAGAGAGAGAGAGAGAGAGGAGAGAGAGAGAGAGAGAGAGAGAGAGAGAGAGAGAGAACTCTGATAATTTGAGAGAGAGAGAAATCTGAACTCTGATAATTTGAGGGAGAGAGACAGGCAGTGAGACAGACAGGGAGACAGACAGACAGACAGAGACACAGAGTGAGATGCGTAAGAGGGGGCAGAGAGACAGACAGGTCAGAAAGTGCCTTCCCCATTTATTTGCTCTTCTTAAGCAAAGTAAACTAGACTAATCCATTAGACGTTGAGCTAGCCTAACGCCAGGAAAAGACCTTACTCACTTTGGCTATACAAGGGAGGACGGGATGGCCTGGTGGTTAGAGTGATGTATTCGTGATCCTCTGACCCGGGTTCGAATCTTATCAAGAGGATTTTTCCTCTTGAGTTAACATCAGTGCCGACTCCATTCTACCCGAAAAGTCCTTCGGATGAGACTATAAACCGAGGTCCCGTGTGCGAACGCACGCAGAACATCTTGCGCGCACGTTAAAAACCCGTTCCGCTTTTCGGAAGAGTAGGCCATTGTGTGTCGGTGGTGGGAACGGATGACAAAATGAACTAAACTGCATACACACGGGGACTGGATGTTAAAGAAAAGAACATGAGTGCTTATTCTATTATCCTCGAAGTAAAATAATAAAATAAATAAATAAATAACATACACTCTTGCTTTAGCTTGCGGGCCATGTAGTATCTTTTATTGATTTTTATTTTATTTATCCTTTTATTTTGAGGATAATGGAATAAGCACTCGTGTGCTTTTGTACATCCAGTCCCTGTTTGTATGAAGTTTTGTATATTTTGTCATCCGTTCCCACCACCGGCACACAATGGCCTACTCTTCCGAAAAGAGGAACGGGTTTTTAACGTGTGCGCAAGATGTTGTGCGTGCGTTCGCACACGGGGCCTCGGTTTATAGTCTCATCCGAAGGACTTTTGGGGAGAGTGGAGTCGGCACTGATGTTAACTCCAGGGGAAAAATCCTCGTGAACGAGATTCGAACCCGGGTCAGCAGATCATAAATGTATTACTCTGACCACTAGGCTAATCCCGTCCCCCCTTGTATAAAGTGCTAGTCTATTAAAAAAAAACAACACCCACAACTTCTGCTGATTTTCAAAGACTTTGTAAAGTATGAAAAAAATGCACTGTGTACTTGTTTTATGGGATTGAGGACATAAAGCAATACCAGGTAGTCACGAGAAAGTTGGAAATAACCATCAAATGAGGTTTACCTGTATTCCTACAGTGTTGACCCCGCCATGCATATTGTGGTTAGGAAGCTAGCAGACGACAAAGGACTGAGGAAGGTACAGTGTTTGCTGGGAAAAAAAAAATCAAACCTACGAAATTTGTACAACATCAAAATTTTGAGTCAGAGGCTAGTCTTTTACCAAAAAAGTGGTTTTTCTTTCTTTCTGTGGATGCCTTATTTAGTGCGTGCTGTATGAATGCAAGATTATAATAGGAAAACAGAAGGAAAAGTGACAAAAAGTATAAGTGGTGTGTAGCCTTTCTATTCGAACCAGCTAACATACACAATATGCCATTCACAAGATGGCATACACGGTGTGCCATTTTAAGGAAAGGGAACGTGCGTGTGTGTCCTTCCCTGTGTTTGTGTATAGCTATGAAAACATGTGACGATCTTGGCTTAGGTCTACTTTTGATGCAAAGTAGCGATGATTCCTTCAGTGAGGTATGTTGGAAAGAATTCCTGAAGCAGTGTGTGTTCGTGTGTGTGTGTGTGTGTGTGTGTGTGTGTGTGTGTGTGTGTGTGTGTGTGTGTGTTTGTGTGTGTGTGTGTTTGTGTGTGTGAGTGTGTGTGTTTGTGTGTTGTGTGTGTGTGTGTGTGTGTGTGTGTGTTCGTGTGTGTGAGTGAGTGTGTGTGTGAGTGTGTGTGTGTAGGGGGGCGTGAGAGAGTGTGTGAGTGTGTATGTGTGTGTAGTTATGTGTGTGTAGTTTTAAAAAAAAGTTTGTATTTATTCTTTTATTTATTTATTCTTTTATATCGAGTTTGTGTTTGTGTGTGTGTGTGTGTGTGTGTGTGTGTGTGTGTGTGTGTGAATGTTTGTGTGTGTCTGTGTGTGTTTGTGTGTGTGTGTGCGCGCGCGCGCTCGTGTGTGTGTGTGTGTGTGTGTGTGTGTGTGTGTGTGTGTGTGTGTGTGTGGAGGGGGGAGTGAGAGAGTGTGTTCGTGTGTGTGTGTGTAGTTATGTGTGTGTATAGTTTGTGTGTGTGTGTGTTCGTGTGTGTGTGGGGGTGGGGGGGTGGGGGGGGTGGGGGTGGGGGGGGGTTGTGTGTATGTGCGTGCGTGCGTACGCGCGCGCGTGTGTGTGTATGTTTGATGTGTGTTTGGTGTGTGTGTGTTTTCCTATTCATTATTTAAAAATTTATTTTCATTTTTTTTGGATGATAATGGAATAAGCACTCATGTATTTTTTTTACATCTAGTCCCCGC
Source organism: Rapana venosa (assembly GCA_028751875.1). NCBI lineage: Eukaryota > Metazoa > Mollusca > Gastropoda > Neogastropoda > Muricidae > Rapana > Rapana venosa. The sequence goes on from CM054141.1 coordinate 23,146,985, forward strand.
GTGTATGCAGTTTTGAACATTTGTCATCCGTTTCCATCAGCACACAATGGCCTACTCTTCCAAAAAGCAGAATTGGTTTTAACGTTTGGTGTGTGTGTGTGTTTTGTGTGCTTTATGTGTGTTGTGTGTGTGTATGTGTGTGTTTTTGTGTATGTTGTGTCTGTGTGTGTGTGTTGGGTGTGTGTGTGTGTCTGTGTGCCTGTGTGTTGGGTGTGTGTGTGTGTGTTGGGTGTTTGTGTGTGTGCGTGTGTGTGTGTTGGGTGTGTGTGTGTGTGTCTGTGTGTGTGTGTGTGTGTGTCTGTGTGTGTGTGTGTGTTGTGTGTGTGTGTGTGTGTGTGTGTTTGCCCCAGCGCACGCGCTTTTTCTGGGCAGGGCGTGGGGGTGGGGGGTGGGAGTGCTGTTGTTTAAACAATTAATATTTTCATGTCAGCGAATATATACGTGCTTGTCGAAAATGATGATGATGACGTTGATGATGATGATAGGCTATGACGATGATTTGTATGGTTTTGTGATGAATACATGATTGCGTGTTGTAGTCACGAGT
>CM054141.1:23152531-23155031 GCA_028751875.1 Rapana venosa
AGAGGAAGAAGGAAGAGAAAGAAGAGAGAGAAGAGAGAAAGAAAAGAAAAGCAGAGAGAGAAGAGCAAAGGGGAGGAGAAAGAGAAAAGAGAGAAAGGAAAGAGGAGAGAAGAGAAAGAGGAGAGGAGAAGAGAGGAAAATGGTTTGCCCATCACCAACAGCAGTGTTCTTTTTGCCAGTACCGCATGCAATATTCATCTTATGACTCTCAAGCTTTTTCGGAACTCTCTTGAAATAACCGATGCTAGGGAGAGAGAGAGAGAGAGAGAGAGAGAGAGAGAGAGAGAGAGAGAGAGAGAGAGAGAGAGAAGAGAGAGAGAGAGAGAGAGAGAGAGAGAGAGAGAGAGAATAGGAGGAGAGAGAGACAGAGACAGAGAGAGAACAGAGAGACAGAGGACAGAGAGAGAGTGAGAGAGAGAGAGAGAGAGAGAGAGAGAGGAGGGAGACAGAGAGAGAGAAACATTAGGGCTTGGTGTGTGTGTGGGCTGGGTGTGTGTGTGTGTGTTGGTGTGATGTTTGCGTTGTGTCTTCAGTTTAACGTCTGTTACTTACCTAATGAATTAACGAGGAGGTGGAAGTGTAGTGGTAAAGTGAAGAAAGAGAGAAGTGGGTAGAAGGAGAAAGTATGAAGGGATAGCATGTGTGTTGGTGTTTTGTGCTTTATAACTAGAAATATTATACAATAATAATAATAATAATAATAATAATAATAATACTCTATAGAATTTATATAGCGCTGAATCTTGTAAAGCAACAAATCAAAGCGCTCTTTTTTATAATGTTATCCTTAACATGAGCAAAGCTTAAACTTCACAAAGTGTGAACATGAAACACAGAAAAAAACTATTACTATAACAAATGATAAAGGGACTGTGCATGCATCTAGTGTAATATATATATATATTATATATATATATATATAATATATATATATATATATATATATAATAATAATAAAATCATAGTTTATATACATACATACATACATGTCTCTCTCTCTATTATACATATATACAGAGAGATCGATCGATAGATATAAATATATAGACATGTGTGTGTGAGGGAAGGGAGAGTTAAGGAGGTTAGGTAGACGGAACAGTAAGCAACTAATGGTCGAACTATTGACCCATAAAGCCACGTAACCAAACGGAAAGCGGAGGACATAAATATCATTCAAACCCTAGCTCTACACGGTCTGCTTACCATCGCTAGGAGCAAATATTTTCCGCCATTGGACAGTGTATGCGTGTTCGTGTAGTGTACACAAACTTCAAACCCTCCAGCGTCAGTGTCTGTGTTGTGCTGTGTTGTGTTGTGTGTATGTTGTGTGTTAGACTCAACGCGTACCGAACAATGCATTGTGATTTGGAATACTTCCTGCTACCGTGTTGTGGTGTGTAAAAGTGTGTGGGTCGATTTTTTTTTTTGGGGGGGGAAGAAAAACCTGTGTGGATGAAAATCAAGAGGAGTGACAGATAAGCTAAAATCACTACGATCTACGACATGTTAACGTTCTTTTTGTTGTTGTTGTGATTGTAACAAGTATTATAGCTCAGTTCAAAGGTTTGACTGATATCGAAATAATGGTTTGCCTGGTTCTAAAATATCTATGTTAAAAGGTTTGCCTGATTTTGAAATATCTCTGTCAAAAGGTTTGCATGATTTCAAAGTATCACTGTTACGTTAAACAGTTTGCCTGGTTTTGAAATGACTCTGTTCGAAAGCTTTGCCTGATAGCAAAAGTTGTTCGAAGTATAGCAATGTTTTGTCGGTAATAACAACAAGAGCAACAGCAACAATAACGACGACAACAACAACAACATCAACAACAGCAATAACAACGATAAGAACAGCAACGACAACAAGAATAACAACAGCAGCAACAACAACAGCAGCAGCAATAACAACAATAAGAACAGCAACGACAGCAACAAAAGCAGCAACAACAACAGCAGCAACAGCAACAACAACAACGACAACAACAGCAACATGTCATTATTGTGCACGAGAGGAAAAAAGATTGTGGCAAAAGGGGACAGAGATGAAGAGGACAGCGTTGAAGATGTGACCTTTTACCAAACAGCGGAGGATCGTTCACCTTTCGAAGATCGTAGACATTCTCAGGTCAGTTCTTCACTACAAATAAATATTCATGCACATATACAGATCATATATTCTCATGCATACGCCCACATCCATAAATTATACGCACACATGGTCGCGCACCTGTATGCGCGAACGCACTAACAATCACACACACACTCTCTCTCTCCCCCTCTCTCTCTTATGCAACACATACATAACATAACATACAACATACACACATACATACAATACAGCATACATACACACATACATACATGCATGCATACAATATACAAGCATACATACAAGCATAATACAACATATACATACATACATACAAGCATACATACATGCATATATACATACATAATCATGCATACATACATACAACATACATACAACATACATACATACA
>CM054141.1:23157531-23170031 GCA_028751875.1 Rapana venosa
AGGAGGGAGGGGTTGGCATAGCCTAGTGGTTAGAACGTTGAGGTCGTGATCTGACGGCTCGGGTTCGAGCCACCACCGAGGTACCCTCTTGAGGGGATTTTCCCCCTTATGTCCAAATTAATATTCTTTTGACCCGATTGATACTCCATAGTACTCTGTCTAGAGCAATATTGAGCATGCTTGACAGGAAGGAATCATGACAATGCACTATCACTGAAAACATTAAACTTTTTGACTAGAATGAATTATACAAATCTGTCCCCCTGAAAAAAAAGTCAAAATTTTGACAAGAATGGTACAGCATAGTGCATCATCCCTGAAGATGTCGAAACTTTATTTTTTTCACAAGAATGATACAACACACTGTAATATCAATAAATAAAAAAGTCCAGCTTTTGACAATATTGAATACCTTCCTGATCTTTACTAAGAACTACCCCCCCCCCTCCAAACAAAACAAAACAAGACAATTTGGTAAGAGAATACACATTATGACCTTATTTCTGAAAAAAAGACTCATACAAACAAACAAAAACAAAAACTAAATAATCCCACCTGGTTAAAGGATGCCTAAGCTCAAGCAAATAAGTACATGCCTTTTTGGGATTGATGATATAATATATGATATAATATAATATAATATAATATTATATAATGTAATATAATATAATATAATAAGATAATATATATATATCTATATATATCTGTATTATATATATAAAATGAAATACACAATAACTTTATCTGTAGTTTGGTCCTTTCTACATTATATGTCTACATTGGTGTGTATTGTGTGTGTGTGTGTGTGTGTGTGTGTGTGTGTTGTGTGTGTGTGTGTGTGTGTGTGTGTGTGTGCTCGCAAGCGCGCGCGTGCACGTGCGTGTGATTTTTTTTACAATTTATTATTTACAGTTATCTTGGAATGCTTAAACACAACATCATACGTAACTTTCTTGTATCTTTTTTCCAAACTATGATTCCTATCAATAATGTACCTGTCAGTGTGGTAATATAATAATCACCCTTTATGAGATAATCCAAAACACTTTTGACCCGACTTTACTTAAATCACCTTACTACTACCCTACCCCCCAAAAAACAACAACAAACAACAACCAAACAATAACAACAAACAAATAAAAAAAAACCTAAACAAAAACTTATCACTTTAAACAACAACAACAACAAAAACCAAACAACAACAAAACAAATAAAAAAAACCCACCAAAACAAAACTTATCACTTTTTTGACAAGAATGATGCACCATACCGGTCTAGCAGGTCTAGAGATCCATCATTACCCAAAGGCCTTCTCAGTGTGTCTCTGCAGACCTCTGGCATTGTCTTCCTGCCAGTGTCTGGAACGTGTACTGTCCGTTTCCCATCTCTCCAGTCTCCGTCTCTCTCTGTGTCTCTGTCTCTCTGGAGTTCAGCTGGCGGTGACAGACCATTGTGTGTGCGTGAGTGTGTGTTTTTCTGGAGTCGCGGGTTTCTGTTGTGGGTGTTTGCCAGTAAGTAGTCGCCTGTTGTGTGCGTTTGGTTTTTTGTTGGGGGGGGTGGTGGCGTTGATTTGCTCGTTTGTTGATGTTGTTTACGGTAATAATGTGTTTTTTTGTGTGGGTTATGTCGGATTCATTCATTCATTCATTCATTAATTCATTCATTCATTCATTCATTCATCATCATCACCACCACCACCACCATGACCACCACCACCACCACCACCACCACCACCATCATCATCATCATCATCATCATCTTCTTCTTCTCCTCCTCCTCCTCCTCCTCTTTCCCCCTCCTCCTCCTCCTCCTCCTCCTCCTCCTCCTCCTCCCCCTCCTCTTCTTCTTCTTCTTCTGATGCTGTTGCTGTCAAATATGTTTTTGTGGGTTATATTGCATTCATTCATTCATTCATTCATTCATTCATTCATTCATTCATTCATTCATTCATTCATTCATTCATTCATTCATCTTTTTTTGTTTGTTGCTTGTTTCTGATGCTGTTGCGGTAATAATGTTTTATTGTGGGCCATATAGCATTCATTCATTCATTCATTCATTCATTCATTCATTCATTCATTCATTCATTCATTCATTCATTCATTCAATCTTCTTGTTGTTGTTGTTGTTGTTGTTGTTGTTGTTGTTGTTGTTGTTGTTGTTCTTCTTCTTCTTCTTCTTTCTTCTTCTTCTTCTTCTTCTTCTTCTTCTTCTTCTTCTTTGCATTCTTTGCATTCTTCGCACTCTTCTTGTTTCTGATGCTGTTGCGGTAATAATGTGTTTTTGTGGGTCATATTGCATTCATTCATTCATTCATTTTCCTTCTTGTTCTTCTTCTTGTTCTTGTTGTTGTTGTTGTTGTTGTTCTTCTTCTTCTCTTCTTCTTCTTCTTCTTCTTCTTCTTCTTCTTCTTCTTCTTCTTCTTCTTCTTCTTCTTCTCTTCTTCCATGCTGTTGCGGTAATAATTTGTTTTGTGGGTCATATTGCACCTATCTTCTTCTTTCCTTTTTTTTTTTGGGGGGGGGTGGGGGGGGGGGAGGAGAGGGTGGTAAAGTGGGGAAAGGGAGTATAGATTTATTTATGATTTTTTAAAATAATTATCTTTGTCTATCTTCCTTCCGCGCCCCCTCACCCCTCCACTCTCACCTCATCTTATGTTCTAGCTCTCTGTCTGTCTGTCTGTCTGTCTGTCCATCCGTCCGTCCCTCTGTCTGTCTGTCTGTCTGTCCATCCGTCCGTCCCTCTGTCTGTCTGTCTGTCTGTTCATCCGTCCGTCCCTCTGTCTGTCTGTCTGTCTGTCTCTCTAAATTTTTCTTACTGACTTTTGTTGTTGTTGTTTGTTTATTTTACATTATTGCCACCCCTCCCCCCAATTCTTGATGCGTTTGATTCCTTTATTGATTGAAAGATTGACCGACTGCTTGTTTTTTTAATTTAAAAAATCTTTTTTATTGAGGACTGGATGAAAACGAACTGCCACCATTTTGCTTACTTAGTTTCTCTCAGTGAAAATCTCTCTCTCTCTCTCTCTCTCTCCTCTCTCTCTCTCCTCTCCTCTCTCTCTCTCTCTCTCTCTCTCTCTCCTCTCTCTCTCCTCACCCTCCTCTCTCTCTCTCTCTCTTTCTCTCTCTCTCTCTCTCTCTCTCTCTCTCTTTCTCCTTTAACCCCCTCTCTCTGTGTCTCTCTGTCTGTCTGTCTCTGTCTGTCTGTCTGTCTGTCTGTCTGTCTGACTATCTGTCTGTCTGTCTGTCTGTCTGACTATCTGTCTGTCTGTCTGTCTGTCTCTCTCTCTCTCTCTCACTCTTTCTCTGTCTCTGTCTGTCTGTCTGTCGGTCGGTCAGTCTCTGTCTGTCTGTCTGTCTGTCTGTCTATCTGTCTCCCTCTTCCCCCCATCCCCCTCCCTCTCTCTCCAATCATTTCGTTTCACTTTTGCATGTCAAAGAAAGCATGATCACCAAACGATATCAGAACATGATTCTCCATGGGAAAAATACAACCCTCCATAACTGATTTCCTATGGGAAAACTGGAAGCCCTTTATCTTACAACTAGCCGATTTTTATTGGGGGGTGGGGGGTGGGGTAGGGTATTATTATTATTATTATTATTATTTTAAAAAATATTTTCTCTCCCCTTGGGATCAACATACGAAAATTCTGTGAAATAGTTATTGAAATGGGCTTTTCAGTCGAGTCTGCGATTGTTGTGTTTGTTGTTGCTGTTGTTGATAATGATGATGCTTGATTTGATGGTGGGGTGGGGATGGCATAGGGTGGGGTGGGGTGGGGTGGGGATGGCATGGGGATGGGGGATGGGTGAGTAGGGGGGTTGGGAAAGGTTGGTGGGGATGGGGTGGTGGAGGGATGGTGGTTGGGTTTTTGTTGTAGTTTTCTGTGGTTGTTGGTGGCGATTGTGGTGTGAATAATGTTGTTGGTGATGTTTGATTTGTTAGTATTATTATTTTGCTGTTGTTGTTGCTGCTGGGGGTGGTGGGTGGGGGGTGTTGGGGGGGGGGGGGGGGAGGCAGAAAGGAGTATTGGGGCTGGTGTTTGAAGTTTGTATGGTGAGGAGAGGAGAGAGACTGTATGTGTGTGTGTATGGCGTGCGTGCGCGCGCGCGTGTCCGTGCTTGTGTGGTATGTGGGTGTATGTGTGTGTTTGTGTCGTGTGTGCTTGCATGTTTGCGCGGCTCGCCCTGCGTGCGCCTACAAATGCGTGTAAATATGTGCCCTTAACTTGCGCACTTATGTGGTGTTGTGTGTGTGTGTGTGGTGTGTGTGTGTGTGTGTGAGTGTATATGTGTGTGTGTGTGAGTGTATATGTGTGTGTGTGTGTTGTGTGTTGAGTGTATATGTGTGTGTGCTTTGCGTGTGAGTGAGTGTGTGTGTATGTGTGTGTGTGCGGCGCGCGCGCGCTGCGTGTGTGTGTGTGTGTGTGTGTGTGTGTTGTGTATCGCACACGTACTTACATAGTGCGCGCCTACATTTCATCATGATCTGAAATCCCTATAGTGAGTATTCAAGGCATGTATGCTGCAATGTGCGTGCGTACGTGTGTGTGTGTGTGTGTGTATGTGTGTGTGTGTGTGTGGTGTGTGTGAATGTGCGTGCATGTGTGTCTTCGTGTGTGTGTATGTGTGTGTGCTTCTCTGTGTGTGTGTGCTTCTCTGTTGTTGTGTGTGTGTCTGCTCTGCATGTGTGTGTGTGGTGTGTGTGGTGTGTGTGTGTGTACTGCTCTGTGTATGTATGTGTGCGTTGTGTGTGCTCTGTGTGTGTATGTGTGTGGGTGTTTTTTGGGGTGTATGTGTGTGTGCTGCTCTGTTGTGTATGTGTGTGTGCTGCTCTGTGTGTATGTGTGTGTGTGCTTCTCTGTGTGTATGTGTGTGCGTGTGTGCGCGCGCGCGTGCGTGCGTGTGTGTGCGCTTCTCTGTGTGTGCACGCACGGGTAGTTTTGGCTTTGGTCCGGCAATTTCAGCTGAGGGCAGAAGGTTAATCTCATGACACAGGCAGCGAGATCGATACAGAAGGAAGGCAAAGCATTCCACGGGCTTGGGGCGCGGGCTGGATGGCAGGGTGTGTTCAGATAATAGATACATGCTGGACTGTCCGCCCACCCATACAAGGACAGAGGGGGTTTGCGCGTGACTGGGCTGACAGTGATGAGGGTCCAGTTGTCTCCACTTTCTCCGTTGTGAGCGTAATGCATACATATTCTTTTCTCTGTGTCTTTCAGTCTGTCTCTGTCTCTGTCTGTGTCTGTCTGTCTCTGTGTCTCTATGTCTGTCTGTCTCTGTGTCTCTATGTCTGTCTGTGTGTCTCTGTGTCTGTCTGTCTCTGTGTCTCTGTGTCTGTGTGTCTCTGTGTGTCTGACTGTCTGTTTGTCTCTGTGTGTGTCTGTCTGTCTGTCTCTCTCTCTTTGTGTCTCTCTCTGTCTTTGTGTCTGTCTGTCTCTCTGTCTCTGTCTGTCTGTCTCTCTGTCTCTGTCTCTCTCTCTGTCTGTCGGTCTGTCTGTCTGTTTGTCTGTCTTTGTGGCTTCTAATAGCGTTAGAGATTTGTAGTTAAGACTTTTGTTAGATTGTGGGGGTACTTTTTTTATTTGTTTAGTTTTTTGGGGGGAACGTGTCAGCTTTTTTTAACTGTTCTTTTCTCTGTGAATGAATGGTAGTTGTAAAGTCATTATAGATCTCTTTTGTATACTTTTTTTTAGTTAGGGCGTTACATTGTAAGTTAGCTTATTAGCTATTTAGTTAATCAGCTCGTTAGTTAGATAGACATACAAATAGCTAGCTAGATAGACAGATAGGCATACAGGCAGGCAGGCAAGCAGGCAGACAGACAGACAAAAAGAGATATATAGATAGATAGGTAGATAGATAGATAGATAGATAGATATGCATTCAGTGTGTTATTCAGTCAGACAGTGAGTGAGTTAGTCAGTTGGTTAGTTGGTTGGATGGTTTATTAGGTAGCTAACTAGTTGTAATATAGATAGCCCAGATAATCAGTCAGTTATTTAGTTAAATACTTTGTTGAATACTTAGTCACTTCCTTACCTCCTTACTTCTTTACTTACTTCCCCACCCACTTGCCTGTCTGCTTATTTACTTAATACCACGCAACACAAGTTGAGGAGCATATGAACGGATTTATTTATTTATTTTATTTTATTCTTTTATATCGAGGATAATGGAGTAAGCACGTATGTGCTTTTTTTTAAACATCCAGTCGCCATGTGTACGCTGTTTTGTAAATTGTCATCTGTTCCCACCGGCACACAATGGCCTACTCTTACGAAAAGCGGAACAGGATTTTAACGTGTGCGCAAGATGTTCTGCGTGCGTTTGCACACGGGACCTCGGTTTCTAGTCTCGGATTTGAAGCAAGATTAAGCAACAAAAAATATCAAACAACCATTGAAAAAAAAATCAACAAACTGCAATGCTAAAGTAAATTAAAAAGCAAGACCAAAATTTAAAATAATAAACAGAGTATTTACTTTTTTTTTTGACTGCTAAAAACTGTCCCAAAAGGAAGGCCCTCTCTCAACAACAACAACAACAACAAAAACGAAACAAAAAACAAAACAAAAAGAACAGCCAAAAATAACAGAAAGCACAAATCAGAGCAGCATTCTAGATCCTGTTATTAGATAAAATAATATTTTTTTAAAAAACCCTGCCCAGGCCAAAAATCTGAAATATGATATCCTCTCTGAAGGATTCTACCGTGTGATTATGCGCCCTTTTGTTCCGGAGGTAGACTAAGTCCCTCTGACAAGACCGGAAGCGGAAACCTGGCACCAGATTTCCAAACATCATTATTTCCCCTTGTGTGTAGAGAAGGGAGGTGACTCTTGTCACTTCTATTCCGACACTTATCTCCCTTTTTTTGTAAGCTCTGATTGATGCTGCTGGGACTGGATTGGGGGTGGGGTGGTGGGGTGGGGTGGGGGTGGGGGGTTTTTGGGAATGGGGGTTGTGGGGGTGTGTGGGGGGTGGTTAGGGGGTAAGATAGCTATGTCGGTGTGTTTGTGTGTCTGTCTTTTGTGCTAGTTTGTCATTCTTTCTGTCATTCTGTCTGTCTGTCTCTTTCTCTATCTGTGTCTGTTTGTCTTTCTGTCTGTCGGTCTGTGTCTGACTTTCTGTCTGTCTGTCTGTCTCTCTCTCTCTCTCTCTCACACACACACTCTCTCTCTCTGTGTCTGTCTGTTTGTCTGTCTGTCTGTCTTTCTCTCTGTTTCTCTCTGTCTCTGTCTCTCTTTCTCTGTCTCTCTGTCTGTCTTTCTGTCTGTCTCTCTGTCTGTCTCTTTCTCTCTCTCTCTTCTCTCTTCTCTCTCTCTCTCTCTCTCTCTCTCTCTCTCTCTCTCTCCAAGATAAGATAAGAGAAAGACAGAAGAAAACAAGATAGACAGACAGACAGACAGACAGACAGATACATCCACACTCACACTCACTCACACACACACACACCACACAACACACAACACACACACACACACACACACACACACACACACACACACACACACACACACACACACACACACACAAACACACACACACACAAACACACACACACACACACACACAGATGCAACATCTTGAGAATATTGAGCTAAACCAGGATGCTGAAGATTTGTTAGTATTATCATTATTATTGTTATCTCTGAGACAGGCGAGCTCGAAGTTGCCAGAACTCTTGCCACTGCCAGTCATCATTCTTACCATGATCACGTTGCCTTTGCCAGTCCAAGAATTCAGGTTCCAAGCCATTACTTAGAAAGAAGGAGAAAGATTGTGGAGAAAATGCATACGGAAAGAATTAGGTTCGGAATTATTATATGGATCAGTGGTTTAGAGGTAACGCGCCTGCCTAGAAAGCGAAAAGTCCGGGTCGGAAGTGTGCGGTGGTTTGATCCCTGTTTGGACCCGAAACTTTTCCCTCTTCCATAGACCATGAGTGGTGGTCTGGGTGCTAGTCTTTCGGATGAGACGATAAGCCGAGGCCCCGTGTGTTACACAAAATTATTTAGCGCACGTAAAATAATAATAGTAGTAATAATGATGATAATAATAATACATGGAATATATATAGCGCCATATCTTGAAAAAACCCAAATCAAAGCGCTTTCGTTCATCTCACTCATTCACATGCAGCCAGTTACAATGAATAGGTTGTTTTTTTTTTTTACAAATTCAAATGTATACACACACACACGCACGAACGCACACACGCACACACACGCACACACATAAAGGTTGTACACTCCGGCAGGGTGATGGGGTTTTGGTTGTTGAGGGCAGGGACAAAATGAAATGGAACAAGAGAGGAGAATCTTAGGTTTGAAATAAATGTGTCTTGACGCCGGATTTAAAAGCTTCATAAGAAGGCTTTTGACGAAGGGAGAGAGGGAGGTCATTCCAGATTGATGGACCAGAAACAGAGAAAGAGCGACGGCCAACGGTGGACTGGTTGAATCTAGGTATTCTTAAGCACAAGGTATCTGCAGCAGAGCGGAGGGAACGAGAAAGAGTGTACAGGTGAAGACATTCACAGAGGTAGGAAGAAACCCACGGCAACAAGAGAGTTGTTCCTGGCAAAATTCTGTAGAAAAAAGCCACTCTGGTAGGGAAACAAATACAGCTGCAGACAGGAAAAAAAAAGGGTGGCGCTGCTCTCGTGGCGACGCGCTCTCTTTCCGGGGAGAGCAGCTCGAATGACACGCAGAGAAATCTGCCGTGACTTAAAGTGGTATGAAATAAAATGACATGCCGATAATTTTCTCGAAAGTAGAAAAAGGTTTCAAAAACATAATTACCATCATAAACGGCCATAAACGTTTAATCGCATTGTTATGAACCAGTTTTTTAAAAAGTGCTTTTGAACGAGGAAAAATGATTTTTTACAAACCATTCCCTCGTGAGAATGCAAGGGGCTTTTACAGTACAAGTAACATCCCCAAGTTTTGGAAATTCTGTGCTTAAAGCTTCCCCATTTTCTATCACTCCCTACCTTTCTGTCTTTCTCCTCACCCCCTCTCTCTGTCTCTTTCTCTCTGTGTGTCTGTGTCTGTCTGTTTCTCTGCCTCTCTCTCTCTCTTTGTCTCTCTCTCTCTCATGCTTATACTCTGACTACCCATCCCATCCTTTCTTTTCCAAGTAAGCCTGACATTTTATTATATTATGAAGTTTCTGAGGAGCTGCCATGAAGTCGGAATGTGTCGGCTGAGGCCAGCGGGCAGACCTCCTGCATACAGAGTGACAAGCACAGGAGAAGACCAGGCACTACATATTCTACCCAATATGGTGATGCAAACTGAGTAAACGTAGAAGAAGAAGAAGAAGAAGAATTCGAAGAAGAAGAAGAATAAGAAGATGTTGTTGTCTTCAATTTAACGTCTGTTCACTCTCAGTGATATTAGGCGAATGCGAAGAAGAATTCGAAGAAGAAGAGAGAAGAAGAAGAAGAATTCGAAGAAGAAGAATGAAGAAGAGAAGAAGAAGAAGAAGAAGAAAGAGAAGAAGAAGAAGAAGAAGAAGAAGAAGAAGAAGAAGAAGAAGAAGAAGAAGAAGAAAGGAAGCAGAAGGAGAAGAAGGAGGAGACGAAGAATGCGAAGAATGCGAAGAAGAAGAATGCAAGAAGAAGAAGAAGAGGAAGAAGAAGAGGAGGAAGAAGAAGAGGGGAAGAAGAAGAAGAAGAAGAAGAAGAGAAGAAGAAGAAGAATGATGATGATGATGAAGAAGAAGAAGATGATGAAGAAGAAGAAGAAGTTGAAGAAGAAGAGGAAAGAAGAAGAAGAAGAAGAGAATTTGAAGAAGAAGAGAAGAAGAAGAGGAAGACGAGGAAGAAGAATTGCGAAGAGGTAGAAGAAGACGAAGACGAAGACGAAGAAGAAGAAGAAGAAGAAGAAGAAGAAGAAGAAGAAACAAAGAACAGAAGAGAGAAGAAGAAGAAGGAAGAAGAAGAAGAAGAAGAAGAAGAAGAAGAGAAGAAGAAGAGAAGAAGAAGAAATGCGAAGAAGAAAGAAGACGACGACGACGACGACGACGACGAAGAAGAAGAAGAAGAAGAAGATGAAGGAGAAGAAGAAGAAGAAGAAGAAGAAGAAGAAAATGAAAATTAGCATTAAGTAACAAAGTGATTGTGGATTGTGGGAACAGTGTTTACATCTTGCAGGTTAAATCCTTGTCCTTTCATTGTCATTAAGATGTATAATAGGATATTACACAGGTAAATATAATATCCACACATCACACTACTATTAGTATATCGCCTAATCCAATATGTTTTTATGACATGCGTGTAGATCTAATGCATAAGAGAGCTTTATACGCTTACATGTCACGTTGAGAAGCCATATTATATAAATATTATTTGATATGATTGTGTGAACAATCTGAAATATTGATACATTCATATTTATTCCCCCCGTGGGGATGTCGGGGGCCTGTCAGTATAAATAGCATCCCCACCTTCTGGAAATTCTGTGCTAGCAATTCCCTCTTTTCTATCCCCCTCTTTGTTTCTGCCTTGCTTCTTGTCGTTCTGTCACCTCCTTCTTGTCTATAGTCAGCCTTTTTGGTCCATTCTCCTGCCTTTAAAAAATGTGTTGTTTACAGAAAGACTTAAACTATGCTATAATTTTTTGTTGGGTTTGTTTGATATTGATGCAATCTGAAGATATACTTTCTCTTTGTCTCTGTCCGTCTGTCTGTCTGTCTGTCATGTTGCTGTATGTATGTATGTATGTATGTATGTATGTATGTATGTATGTATGTATGTATGTATGTATGTATGTATGTATGGTATGTATGTATGTATGTATGTATGTATGTATCTATCTATCTATCTATCTATCTATCTATCTATCTATCTATCTATCTATCTATCTATCTATCTATCTATCTATCTATCTATCTATCTATCTATTTCTCCATCTCTGTATCTGTCTGGCTTTCTGTCTGTCTGCCTCTCTCTCTCTCTCTCACCATATCTGGTTTACTTAATTCTAACTGGTGTATCTGTTTTGACATTAATGTTCATTTCGTTGGGTGTTTATGTCTTTGTTGAATACATGTCCATTTACTTTTCTTTAAATCCTAGTTGAAGTTAGTGTTGCTGTTTGGGTTTTTGTGTGTGTTTCCTTTTTGATAGTCCCTATTGAGGGCAAGGGCCGGATGAAAAAAAGAGATGTGAATACTTATCCGTAACCCTTGGAAAATAAAGATTCCTTCCTTCCTTCCTTCCTTCCTTCTTCCTTCCTTCCTTCCTTCTTTCCTTCCTTCATCCATCCATCCATCCATCCATCCATCCATCCATCCATCCATCCATCCATCCATCCATCCATCCATCCATCCATCCATCCATCCATCCATTTATCCTTCCTTCCTTCCTTCCTTCCTTCCTTTCCTTCCTTCCTTTCTTCCTTCCTTCCTTCCTTCCTTCCTTCCTTCATTCATTCATTCATTCATTCATTCATTCATTCATTCTTTGTTTCTTTCTTCACTTCCTTTCCTTCCTTCCTTCCTTCCTTCCTTCCTTCCTTCCTCCTCCTTCCTTCTTCATTCATTCATTCATCCTTCCTTCCTTCCTTCCTTCCTTCCTTCCTTCCTTCCTTCCTTCATTCATTCATCATTCATCTTCATCCCTTCCCCCCCCCCCCTCCCTCTCTTCCTTGCTACCTTCCTTCCTTCCCTGTCTTCCTCTCAGTTCTCCTTCCTGGCACTATCGCTGTGTCTTGCAGAGCAGGATCCAGACTGTCTTGGCAATACAAGCCAAGAGACGTAGTATCTCATTTCCTAGTAGTGAGACAAAACAAAAGTCTTCAAGGCCAAAAGTCTTACATGTCCTCTGAAGGACTCTTTATCTCCCATCTGTCTGTCTGTCTGTCTGTCTGTGCTCACTGTCTGGTGTGGCAGGCTGATTCCTCCTGACAATGCCGGAAGCCAAAGCATGGTGCCAGAATTCCAGACATCACCAGGCTACACACCAGTGTTACTTTTTGCAAGTTTTCTCTCTATCACAACTCGCAGATACAACAAGATTCAGTCAAGGGTCCAGGGCCCAGTGTTGAAATTAGCAGCTTCCTATTCATTTCATCTCATCTGCTCCCATAACCCCCTCCAGGGTCGTAGGGGCACTGCAGTGACGAACGTTGCACCAGTTGGCTCCATTTGCGGCGGTTGTGTGCAAGTGCCTGGGTTATGGAGAAGCTCTTCCTGGTCCATCCAACCTGTATTCATGCGAATCCTGGACATTGAACGCAGATCTACAAAGAAGGATCCAGGCTTTGGAGATGAAATGCCTCAGGAGACTCCTTGACATTTCATACACGGACCACATCACTAACGAAGTCCGACAAACCATCACCCAACAAGTAAAGCACTACGAAGACCTGCTGACCACAGTCAAGAAAAGGAAGCTCAGATGGTATGGACATGTGACAAGATCAGATGGGCTCTCCAAGACCACACTGCAACAAGGAACAGTGCAGGGGAAGAGAA
>CM054141.1:23192531-23200031 GCA_028751875.1 Rapana venosa
GTGGGTGGTGGTGGTGTGTGTATGATTGCTTACTGACGTGCGTGCGTGTGCGCCGCGTGCATGCTTGTGTTTGGGTGTGTTCTTGTGCGTGTGAATACGAGAGAGAGAGAGAGAGAGAGAGAGAGAGAGAGAGAGAGAGAGAGAGAGAGAGAAAAGAGAGAGAGAGAGAGAGAGACAATGACAATGACAATGACAATGACAAATTCTTTTATTTCGAGGATAATGAATAAGCACACATTTGTTTTTTTTACATCCAGTCCCCGCCCGTTAGGGATACATCTTAATAACAATAACCCAATACTTATACAGTCTCACAATAAAAACAAGGGGAAATAACCCTTTTCAAAACAGCTCCCCCCCCCCCACCAACAACCCCCCCCCCCCCCCCCCAAAGCAAGCAAATAAAAGAAAACCCAAAAATACCCCCCCACCCCCAAAAAAGCCCTAAACAAAACAAACAAACAAAAGAGAAAGAAAAACCAAACTAACAGAAGAAGATAAAAAATAGAAAAACAGACAAACAACAACAACAAGAACAACAACAGAGCCAAGAAAAATAACACAACCAACTTAATAAGTCATAAAGATAAACATCTACACATTGTCAAATGGTACACATACTTGTTACACATAACTATAAGATATTGAAATAGGGCACTCATTAAAACTTAAGGACAGAGGCAAGTCCAATAAAGTATTGAAAATATAAAATATGAATCTTTCATCAGGATACACTATAACTATAAGCAAGACGATAAAAGGTGAGAGAGAGACAGAGACAGAGAGACAGAGAGTGTGTGTGTGTGTGTGTGTGTGTGGTTGTGTGTGTGTGGTGTGTGTGGTGTGTTGTGTGTGTGTTGTGGTATTTCAGAGATAATATCCAATATATAATTCCCAAAACAGTATGCGATCCCATCAACACTCATTTTAGATTATATTCGTTTCAAATTATATGTCATGATAATGAAATAAATTTAATACCCATACATCCACACAATAAAAACAAGAAATAAAACAAAGAAGAAATCTAAACCTATACAGTCATTGAGGGAGAGAATATGAGTGAGTGAGTGAGTGAGTGTGTGTGTGTATGTGTGTGTGTGTGTGTGTGTGTGTGTGTGTGTGTGTGTGTGTGTGTGTGTGTGTGTGTGTGAGTGTGTGTGTGTGTGGGGTGGGGGTGGGGGGGGGGGGGTGTTTCAGGGATAATACTAAATATGTAATACTCACATAGCACACGATCAACACAAACACTTTTAATTATACTCATACAAATTGAATGTCATGATAAAATAAGTGCAATACCCATACACTCACATAATAAAGAGAGAGAGAGAGAGAGAGAGAGAGGAGAGAGAGAGAGAGAGAGAGAGGGGAGGGGAAGGGGGGGGGGGGGGGGGGGGGGGGGGGAGGTAGGGAGGAGGGGGGTGTCTGGGTGGATAGCCGTCACAGTATCAGGGGAAAGCACTGATGTTTGCCGGACAATGAGAGTTTGAGAATGTTGTCTCCCTTGAAATCCACCGAGCAACCTCGGTCTGTCTGTCTGTCTGTCTGTCTGTCTGTCTGTCTTCCTCTCTCTCTCTCTCTCTCTCTCTCTCTCTCTCTCTCTCTCTCTCTCTCCTCTCCTCGCTCTCTCTCTCTCCCTCCCCCCCCTCTCTCTCTTTCACACACACAGACAAACACAGACACAGAGACAGACATGAGACACACAGAAACCCACCCCCACACACACACACACACACACACACACACACACACACACACACACACACACAACACACACACACACACACACACACACACACACACCACACAACACACAACACACACACACACACACCACACAACACACACACAACTCTTCTACTGAAATATATTTTTTCAAATCGTTATTGCACAGTCCACTTGGTTCATTATTGTGATTATTATGGACTCTAGAGACTCTATCTTCTTGTGGACTATATTTATTTTCTCTTGTTGGTTATAGTTTAAAAATATCGTTTTATTGTTTACTGGTTAGATTCTCTTAGAAATTGTGATTTTACTATTCTGTACTTAAGAGTTACTTTAGATTTGCATTTTCTTACTTGTTTAGTGTAGATTTATTAAATTACCCCCCCTAACCAACTCCCAGATCCCCCTTCCCCCCACCCCCAGCCTTTTTGTGTCTAATATCACTTTTAGTGAAGAGACGTTAAACGAAATCGAACACACAAACACACACAGACACACAGCACACACACATACATACACACACACAGACACACAGCACACACACATACCATACCACACACACACACACACACACAACACACACACAACACACACACAACAACACACACACACACACACACACACACACACACGAACAACACACACACGAACACACACGAACACACACACACACACGAACACACACGAACACACACACACACACACGAACACACACACACACACACGAACACACACACACACATACACACACACGCACGCGCGCGAACACACGAACACACACAACACACCGCACGCAAGCGCGAACACACACACACACACTCAACACCACACACACACACACACACACGAACACACACACACACACACACACACACACACACACACACACACACACAACACACACCACCACGCACGCACACGCAACGCACGCACGCACACACACCACGCACGCACACACACACACCATACAACACATAAACAACACACACATACACGCACACACACATACACACACACACGCACACACACACACGAACGCAAACACAGACACAGACACACACACACACGCACGCACACACACATACACACACATACACACACACATACACGCACACACACATACACACACACACGCACACACACACACGAACGCAAACACAGACACAGACACACACATACACACACACACACACACACACACACACACACACACACACAGCACGCACACACACACATACACACACATACACACACATACACACACATACACGCACACACACATACACAAACACACACACGCGCGTGCGCGCACACATACACACACACACACGAACGCACACACAGACACAGACACAGACACACAGACACACACAGACACACAGACCACACACACACACACACACACACACACACACACACACACACACACACACACACACACACACCCCACAAAAGACCATAAGTCCTTCAGATGAGACTATAAACTGAAGTCCCGTGTGCGAACGCACGCAGAACATCTTGCACACACGTTAAAACCCGTTCCGCTTTTCGGAAGTGTAGGCCATTGTGTGCCGGTGGGAACGGATGACAAAATTTACAAAACTGCATTCACACGGGGACTAGATGTAAAAAACGCACATGAGCGCTTATTCCATTATCCTCAAAATAAAAGAATAAAAAATAAAGTAACACACACACACACGCACGCACACACATACTCACACACACACACAAACACACACACTCCTCACACACACAAACACGCACGCACACACAAACACACACACAAACACGCACGTACACACACAAACAGACACAAACACACAAACACGCACACGCACACGAACATGCGTGCACACACACACAAACACACACACTCACAAACACACTCACAAACACAAACACACACCTCAAACATGCTCACACACACAAACACACACTCACACACACACTCACACACACAACACACACAAACACACACACACACACACAACACACACACACACACACAAACACACTCACAAACACACACACACACACACCTCAAACACACACACACACACAAACACACACACATACTCACACCACACACACACACCACTCCCCACACATACATTCCCTTCTGAAGTTTACCAAGGGCTCTGATTCTTCCCCCTCCCCCCCCCCCCCCCCCACCCACACCCACCCACCTCTCTGTCTCCACCCACACCAACCCCAACCCCAACCCCCAACCTTCCACCTAACTGATCCACCCCCTTCTTCTCCTCCTCCTTCTTTACTGTCCTACATTCCAACCCCCCTTCGCCCTTTCCTAAAGTCTTCTAGTTGGGAGGAACCATAAAAGACCTTGGGTAAACAGTTACCACGGGTCAATTATCAGAGTATTTGATTTGCGAGACCCAAACCTTGAACAGACATACCTAACAGAATGGAACAATGTAACCCTTTGTAGTAAAGCAAGAAGGTTTCTTTCTTTCTGTTGCCAGTCCCATTTCATTTGTTAGGGAAACCCCTACGACATTTTCTGTTTTTCCTCTAGTTTGTTTCTTCTGAAATTTTAATATTTGCTTGGGGGGAAAAAAAAGCCCTTCATTTAATTCCTTCTACCTGTCAATAAAACTTACTTTCGAATGTTAGGGGGTGTAAAATTACTGTGGGGTGTGTTGGGGGGTGTGTGGGTGTTGTGGTGTGTGTGTGGGAGAGGGGGTGGGGGTTTGGGGGGCCCTTTTTTTGTGCTGCCCCGTCTTTCTGTCCCGTCACCCTCTGTATCTGTCTGGTCCCCCCTCCCGTCTCTGTCTTTGTTTGACGTATTCTGGGGGTTTTTTCGTATGTTTTTTTTGTATTGGTGGGGGATTTCTTTGGGAAAATTTTTTTGCAAACTTTTGCACCCACACAAAAAGGGATGCCGCATGATCATTTTTGGGTAGTTGTTTATTAATTTTGTTGCTTTATGCACTAAAATGCAATGCCTTCCTTTCTGACCAAAACAAAATTTTGCATTAACATGCAAGAAACATTCCCCCAAATTAAGGTTAAGCCCCAATTTAGCTAGTTACCAACGGATGGGGGACCGTTTTTTCGCACCTTTTCCTTTAGATGTAAAAAGTCCCCCAGTTTTTATCCCGCTTAAATGGGTAGCCTATCTGCCCTCTTTAGGGTCAGGGAAGGTAAAGCAGCGAGGGAGAGGAGATGGGCGCCGCCCTCAATATGCTGGCCCCTAGAGAAGTTGAGGTCTCTGACACCTCGCTTTCCAACGACCACATAGGTCATGGGACACCTTTACCTTTACACGCTGGATTTTCCAGTTTACTCTGCATTCAGGCGCACAGACAAATGCAGGCCTTTTTTTTCGATTCGCTTGAAATTTTCTACCTCAACACTCCCTACCCCCCACCACTCCTCCCTTCTGGTCTCAAAACCCTTCTACCGCCCCCCCACCCCCCCCCCCCCCCCCACCTCCTTATCCTCTCCCCCATTCCCTTTGTCCTGCCTGCTCTCTTTTCTCTCTCTCTCTCTCTCTCTGTCAATGTCTTCACCCTTCTCTCCCCTCACTCCCAACCTCTCTCTCTCTCTCTCTCTCTCTCTCTCTCTCCTCTCTGCGCGGGGACTGGATGTAAAAAAAAGGGACATGAAATGCTTATTCATTATCCTCGAAATAAAAAAAATTTTCATTGTCTGTTTTGTCTCTCTCTGTATCAATGTCCTCACCCCTTTTCCCCTCTCCTCCCTCTCTCCTCCCTCCCTCTCTCTCACTCACTCACTCTCTCTCCCTCCCCCTCTCTCTCCCTCCCTCTCTCCTCTCCCTCCTCTCCTCCCTCCCCCCTGTCTGTCTGTCTGTCTGTCTTTTCTCCCTCCCTCCCTCCCTCTCTGTCTGTCTGTCTGTCTCCCTCCCTCCTCCTCCCCTCTCTGTTTGTCTGTCTCTATCTCTCTCTGTCTCCATCCCCCCTCTCTCTCTCCCTCCCTCTCTCTCTCTCTCTGTCCCTCCCTCTCCCCTCTCTCCCTCCCTCTCTCTCTGTCTCTCTCCCTCCCCCCCTCCCTCTCTGTCTGTCTGTCTCTATCTCTCTCTGTCTCCCTCCCTCCCTCTCTCTCTCCCTCCCTCTCTCTCTCCCTCCCTCTCTGTCTGTCTGTCTGTCTGTCTCCCTCCCTCCCTCCCTCTCTGTCTGTCTGTCTGTATGTCTCCCTCCCTTCCTCCCTCCCTCTCTGTCTGTCTGTCTCTATCTCTCTCTCTCTGTCTCCCTCCCTCCCTCCCTCTCTCTCTCCCTCCCTCTCCTCTCTCTCTGTCCCTCCCTCTCCCTCTCTCCCTCCCTCTCCCTCCCTCACTCACTCTCTCCCTCCCTCCCTCTCTCTCCCCCTCCCTCTCTCTCTCCCTCCCCCCTCTCTCTCTCTCTCTCTCTGTAGTTGTAATCCAAAGACAATAATTCTGGCCACTAACCCTCTGTGGCCTAGGGGGGGCTATTTTCCTAACTTGATTGGCGCTCAGGCATACAGAGACACAGAGACACAGACACACAGACAGGCAGACAGACAGACAGAAAGACAGACAGACAGACAGGCAGGCAGGCAGTGGAGGTGGCCAGCGAACAATAGGCAGTACAGGCTGGTGTGGGGGTGGGTGGGAGGGAGAGGGGGGTACAGACGGGAGGAGAGGGGAGGGTGAGGGGAGGCAGGGAGGGGGAGGGGAGTAGGGGTGGGGGTGGGGTGGGAGTATAGCAGTTGAGTAGTTAGTAGCAGGAGGAGTAGCAGTTTTTAGCACGTGGCCGGTGTAAGGGCAAAACAGAGTGCCTCCACCCCACTTCTCTTCTCTCCTGGGGTCTTTCTTTCTTTCTTTCTTTCTTCCTTCTTTCTTTCTGTCTGTCTGTCTGTCTGTCTGTCTTTCTTTCTTTCTTTCCTTCTGTCTGTCTGTCTTACTTTCTGTCTGTCTGTCGTCTGTCTGTCTGTCTTCTTTCTTTCTTTCTTTCTTTTCTTTCTTTCTTTCTTTCTCTTTTCTTTCTTTCTTTCTTCTTTCTTCTTTCTTTTACTTCGAGGATAATGAAATAAGCACTCATGTGCTTTTTTTTTTTTTACATCGAGTCCCCATGTGTATGCAATTTTGTAAATTTTGTCATCTGTTCCCACCGGCACACAATGGCCTACTCTTCCGCATAGCGAAACGGGTTTGAACGTGTGTGCAAGATGTTATACGTGCGTTCGCACACGGGACCTCGGTTTATTGTCTCATCCGAAGGTTTATACGTGCGCATGCATGTACATGCGCGCACACGCACACATGCACGTGCGCGCAGGCACGCACACATACATACGCGCGCGCACCCACGCGCGCACAGACATACATATACACACACGAGGGGAGTGACTGACAGACAGACAGATAGACAAACAGACAGACAGACAGAGACAGACAAACAGACAGACACAGAGAGACAGATGGACAGAGAGACACACAGACAGAGAATGTATCAACAGAAGCATGTTGACATATATAAGCAAGCCAACACACACACACACACACACACACACACACACACACACACACACACACACACACCACACACACACATACACCACACACACTCTCTCTCTCATGCGCTTGTACACACACACACACACACACAGCAAAAATGGTAAATGCCTGTGTGGTGAGAATATCACTAATACTCATATACTTTTTGACTGCCAGAGTGTAAAACCTTTCATGCCCCATTTTTCTGAAAACTCCCTCACCAGCATATTCAGTAATTTAAAATTGGCATTTGAAATTGTGAAAGGTCT
>CM054141.1:23210031-23222531 GCA_028751875.1 Rapana venosa
TCTCTCCTCTCTCTCCCCTCTCACTTCCTCCCGTCTCTTGCCTGTCTGTCTGTCTTCTGTCTCTATCTGTCTCTGTCTGCTTCTCTCTCTCTCTCTCTCTCTCTCTCTCTCTCTCTCTCTCTCTCTTCCCCTCACTCCTCCATCTCTGTCTTCTGTCCTTCTGTCCTCTCTTCTCTCTCCCTCCTCTCTCTCTCCCCTCACTCCCTCGTCTCTTCCGTCTGTCTGTCTGTCTCTCTTCTGTCTGTCTCTGCCTCTGTCTTCTCTCTCTCTCTCTCTCTCTCCTCCTCTCTCCTCTCCCTCTCTCTCTCTCTCTCCTCTCTCTCTTCTCTCTCTTCCCCTCACCTTCCACCTCCTCCTCTCCTGTCTGTCTGTCTGTCTCTACTCTATCTCTCTCTTCTCCTCCTCCTCCTCGTCCTTCCTCTCGTCTCTATCTCTCTCTCTCTCTCTCTCTTCTCCTCTCTTCCCCCCTCTCTCTTTCTCTCTCTGTGAAGCAGAATAACCAATGTATTTTTGCATGTTACTATCTATCGCAACAGATCAGCACTCGCTTCCATCACACGACATTCGCAGATTAACATTTTATTTTACAAGGCAATAAGTTTCGGACTAATAGCAATACAGCAAAATGAAATGAGTCACGCTCCGTCTCTCTGTGTGTGTGTGTGTGTGGTGTGTGTGTGTGTGTGTGTGTGTGTGTGTGTGTGTGTGTGTGTTTGTGTGTTGTGTGTGTGTGTGTGTGTATGTGTGTGGTGTGTGTTGTGTGGTTGTGGTGTGGTGGTGGTGGTGTGTGTGTGTGGTGTGTGTGTGTGTGTGTTGTGTGTGTGTGTGTGTGTGTTGTGTTGTTGTGGTGTGGTGTGGTGTGGTGTTGTGTGTGTGTATGTGTGTGTGTGTGTGTGGTGTGTTGTGTTGTGTTGTGTTGTGTTGGTGTGTGTGTGTGTGTGGAGGTGGTGTGTGTGTGTGTGTGTGTGTGTGTGTGTGTGTGTGTGTTGTGTAGTGTGTGTGTTGTTGTGTGTGTGTGATGTGTGTGGTGTGTGTGTGTGTGTTGTGTGGTGTGTGTTGTGTGTGTGTTGTATTGTGGTGGTTGGTGGTGGTGGTGGTTGGTGTGTGTGTGTGTGTGTGTGTGTGGTGTGTGTGTGGTGTGTGTGTGTGTGTGTGTGTGTGTGTGTGTGATGTGTGTTGTGGTGTGTTTGTGGTGTGTTTTGTGTGTGGTGGTGTGTGTGTGTGTGTGTGTGTGTGTTGTGTTGTGTGTGGTGGGTGGGTGTGTGTGTTTGTTTGTGCGTGTGTGTGTGTGTGTTGTTGTGTTGTGGTTGTGGTGTGTGTGTTGTGGTGGTGTGGTGTGTGTGTGTGTGTGTGTGTGTTGTGGTGTGTGTGTTTGTGTGTTTGTGTGTTCCTACACCATCATTGAGAGACCACATATATTTTGGAATCAACGAGAAGAAAAGTAAACAAAAATCAAATATAGACCAGATAACAACAACAACAAACAACAACCCAAAACCTCTCTACCTAAATCCATAGCGTTTCTAAAGCACATCAAGTACTGTTGTAAACTTGGAACAACTGAGACTAAAGTCAAGTCAAGTCAAATATACTTTCATCATCCCATGAAAGGCAATTATAGAATACAATACTTAAAAGCACACTTTTTTTTTAAAGGAATCATAATCTAGATATAAAAAAAATCATGAAAGAACTAAGCTTGATATTTGTTGAAACAATCTGAGATAATCTCAAACAAACTTAAATTTTAAATAAGTTTCAAGATTCTTTTATGAATAATACTCTAGAGAAAAAAAAGCCATAAAAAAACTATGATTGATATTATTTTTTTATTTTTAAAAGACAACCTCCAATTCAAATTAGATAAAGATTCAAGACTCCTTTAGGAAGTATAATCTGAGAAAATGTAATGAAAAAAACTATGATTGATGTTTGTATAGACATTCCAAGACAACAATTAAATCAACATTTCACACAAGATTCGAGATTTAATTCCTTTATTAACCCCTTTTTGAGGTATAGAGGATGATTACAATCACATTCAACGAGAGAGCACACCTAACAGCGGTTCAGTTAACATACCGTGAGTACCATCAGAAACTGCTAAAAAACAAGTGTTGGGTTAAATAGGGCTCCTTTGTTCATTAAGCATGGAACAACAATTAATGTAGTAATGAAGAACATAATCAGCACAGCAACAACAAACTGGCAGGTTTCTATCGTGGTCAAGTACAACATAAACGTTCACACGACGGTTTATGATTCCTATAATGACCAACAGAAGAATACCAAGAGGGAAGGGGGGGGATGACTGAATAGAATAATGGCAGCATTAACATTCACAGATAATGAAATGATTGGCCAAATTATATCTTCTTCCCCTAAAAAAAAATTAACAAACAAAAAAGCATGAAAGTAACAATAGTAGCATAATCAACCAAAATATTTTTTGGGAAAACGCAATAACTATTTCATAAATTTCGCATCTTCTCTCTCTGTGTCTCTGTCTCTTTCTGTGTCTCTGTTTCTCTGTCGGTCTGCCTGTCTGCCTGCCTGCCTGTCTGTCTGTCTATCTGTCTGTCTGGCTGTCTGTCTGTCTGTCTGTCTCTCTCTCTCTGTGAGTGAGGGTTGAGGAGGAGGGGGGGGGGGGGGGGGGGGGGGGGAGGTGGCTGTTGTTTTTCAATTTTTGATGCAGCTCTTTGGCTGTGTTTTGTGAGTCACTGCTTTTAACATGGGTTGATATGAGTGTGGGTGGGTGGGGTGTGGTGTTTGGTTGTATATGCAGTGTGGCATTTCCGTTTTAGTGCGTGTGTGTGTGTGCGTGTGTGTGTGTGTCCGTGCGTGTGTGTGTGTCCGTGTGTGTGTGTGTGTGCGCGTGTGTGTGTGTCCGTGCGTGTTGTGTGTGTTGTGTGTGCGTGTGTGCATGTGTGAGCGTGTGTGTGTGTGTGTGTGTGTGAGTGACTGTGTGGTGTGTGTGTGTGTTTGTGTGTGTGTGAGTGACTGTGTGTGTGTGTGTGTGTTGGGGGTGGTGTGTGTGTGTGTGGCGGTGGATGTTGGATTTGTTGTGGTGTGTGTGCACGCGTGAATTCTGGCGTGTCTGCTTGCGCCTACTTGTGTTGTGTGTGTGTGTGTGCATGTGTATGCGTGCGTGGGTGCATGCGCGCGCACGCGAGCGTGTATGTATGTATGTATGTATGTAATGTATGTATAGTATGTATGTATGTATGTATGTATGTATGTATGTATGTATGTATGTATGTATGTTGTATGTATGTGTATGTATGTATATATGTATGTATGTATGTATGTATGTATGTATGTATGTATGTATGTATGTATGTATGTATGTATGTATGTATGTATGTATGTATGTATGTATGTATGTATGTATGTATGTATGTATACATTTGTCAGCTCACCAAAGTGTGCACATGTGGATGTGGGGGCGAGCACAACTTCAAACAGGATATGATATAGAACTAAGTGAAAAAACAAGCATAGAACAGTAATGATAAAAAGTGCATACAAAAAGAACAACAAATAATGACAGGCAGGAATAACGAATGTTATCTATGCAAAGTGTACATACCCTGAAATGAAATTTATTTTTACCAAAAAAAGAAAGAAGAAGAAAAGGATAAGAGATGAAGGTAGGGCGGTTTTTCCAGTTGCAAATCTGCTTGGCATTCACCTCTCCCGCATTTGTGTGTGTGTGGTCTTTTTAAAAAATTATTTTTTTTTACTTTCTAGGATAATGGAATAAGCGCTGATGTGCTTGCTTAAAAAAAATCCAGTCCTTATCTGTATGCTGTTTTAAAAATTTTATCATCTGTTCCCACCGGCACACAATGGCCTACTCTTCCGAAAAGCCGAACTTGTTTTAACGTGTGTGCAAGATGTTCTGAGTGCACTTGCAAACGGGACCTCGGTTTATAAATCTCATCCGAAGGACTTTTGGGGGAATGACATTGGCACTGATCTGAACTCCAGGGGAACATAATTATATGTGCTATTGTATGTAATAACTTTGATATCGTTTTCATAACCAGTCCTAAACAATGTTGTGTTTTATAAACATTTACGTTAAACAATGTAGGGCTTGATTCGTTTCCCTGAAGCACTCCCTTAAAAAAAAACTTTTTAAATTTTCGTTTTGCATTTACAAAGAATTGCAGACAAATGTTTCTAAAAAAAGTACATAAATAAATAAACTTAAAGAAAGTACAAATACAATTCTTTTTCATAAACAAGTGATACCAACTGCTTTTCAAGTACTTAATCAACCAAAACACACACACACACACACACACACACACACACACACACACACACACACGCGCGCGCGCGCGTTTTTCATACTATCGTGAGAAAAACAATACTTGTACGCCTTTGTCAATTCTGTAAATCTATACCATTGCACTCTTTCCTCCATGAGGAAGATCACAATGTGCCAGTGTCAGTGTAATTACCCAGTGTATGACAGCATGGCCTTGGAGAGTAAAAACAATGCATGCACAATTCCATCTTTTCTGTTATCACATGGTTGCTATTCAGCAAAAGCACATGGCCAGACACATGTCTCAGTTATATAAATCTAATCTGTTCAGTCAAGCAATGGTCTATAGTGACTCCATTCAAAAGTGAACTTACTCAGGTTGTTTGCAATTGTTGCGTTATATTTTTCAATTTGAAACCTGTATTTCAACTGTTTAAGAAAAACTTTCCATACTGGTAAATGATTTTCAATTCTGCATCTGTAAATATATCAGTTGGCAAGAAGGATAATGAAATCTAAAATAGCATCAGTTTTCATGCATTCATCCACTCCAAAAAGTACAATATTAGCACTCCCTTTTTAGTTGAGACAAAACGTGCATACGCACTATTCATTTTGTTACATACTGAGTATGCATACGTGAGCTTGAAAGTTTCGAGAAAAAATGTTTTATTTATTTCTAACGTGCTTGAATCTGGGGTGGCGGCTTAAGGTCCTAAAATCAAATGGTCTTTCAAAGTTCAAGAAGCGGTTGTAATGAAATTAGTTTATTCCCTTTGTATGGTCAATTTTGTTGTCTCAGAATGAGCGCGTGATTAGTTGTTTGTTGTATTGTACATTTTTTTTTAGAGCCAGCTTTATTTTCTAGATTATTTGAGAATGTGAGAATGTTTTGATCGTTGTTTCACTCGTAAGCCAGAGAGAGAAAGAGAGAGAGAGAGAGAGAGGGAGGGAGGGAGAGGGAGAGAGAGATTTTAGTTTTTAGTCTTTTCTATTTATTATTTTTTTTCGAGGATAATGGAATGGAATAAGCACTCATGTGCTTTTTTCATCCATTCCCCGTGTGTCTGCAGTTTTGTAAATTTTGTCATCCGTTCCCACCGGCACACAATGGCCTACTCTTCCGAAAAGCGGAGCGGGATTTAACGTGTGCGCAAGATGTTCTGCGTGCGTTCGCACACGGGACCTCGGTTTATAGTCTTATCCGAAGGACTTTTTAGGAGGAGTGGAGTCAGCACAGATGTTAACTCAAGAGTAAAAATCCTCTTGAAGGAGAATCGAACCCGGGTCAGCAGATCACGAATACATCACTCTAACCACCAGGTTATCTGCGCGCGCGCGCGCGCGCGCGCGCGAGAGAGAGAGAGAGAGAGAGAGAGAGAGAGACAGACAGACAGACAGACAGACAGACAGACAGACAGACAGACAGACAGGGGATGGGTGGTGGAGATAGGGTTTGACATGACGGTTTTCAATGTCAATTTACAGTGTCAGTTGACAATGTCAGTTTACAATGCCAGATAGAATGTCGGTTTACACAATGTCAGTTTACAATGCCAGATAGAATGTCAGTTTACACAATGTCAGTTTACAATGCCAGATACAATGTCGGTTTACACAATGTCAGTTTACAGTGTCAGTTTCTGGTTTAAGGAAATAAAAATCTATTTTTGGGGCAAGTAAAATACTCGCTCTGAACCGGTTTTCCATGAGAGAGAGAGAGAGAGAGAGAGAGAGAGAGAGAGAGAGAGAGAGGAGAGAGAGAGAGAGAGAGAGAGAGAGAGAGAGAGAGACAGACAGACAGAGAGAGAGAGAGAGAGAGAGAGAGAGAGAGAGAGAGAGAGAGAGAGAGAGAGAGAGAGAGAGAGAGAGAGAGAGAGAGAGAGAGAGAGAGAGAGAATGTTTTATTCATTCTTTCATTTCAAAGATAATGGAATAAGCACTCACATTCTTTTTTATATCTAGTCCCCGCGGGGACGGGATAGCTCAGTGGTCGGAGCACTCGCTTTCCCCCAGCCAAGTTAAGCAGCGTCGAGCGTGTTACCAGTTGGATGGGTGACCGTTTGCGCGCCTTGGCTTCATTACAGTTCCCCCAGTTCACCCAGCTGTAAATGGTACCTGCCCTCTTTAGGGTCAGGGAAGGTAAAGCAGCGAGGGAGAAAGAGATGGGCGCCGCCCTCAATATGCTGGCCCCTAGAGAAGTGAGGTCTCTGACGCCTCGCTCCCCTACGACCTTAAGGTTATGGGGGGACTCCTTTACCCCGCGTGTATGCGGTTTTGGAAAGAGATAGATAGATAGATAGATAGAGATAGAGAGAGAGAGAGAGAGAGAGAGAGAGAAGAGAGAGAGAGAGAGAGAGAGAGAGAGAGAGTTTACTCTATATATATTCTTTTATTTCTAGGATAAAAGAATAAGCACTCACGTGCTTTTTTTTACATCCAATCCCCGCGTGTATGCAGTTTGGAGAGAGAGTTTATTATTTCATTTGTTCTTTTATTTCGAGGATAATGGAATAAGCACTCATGTTCTTTTTTTACATCCAGTCCCCGCGTGTATGTAGTTTGGAGAGAGAAAGAGAGCTCCTCGGACATCTAGAAAGTAGAGTTTTGCTTGCTCCTCTCCTCCCTTCCTCTCCTCTCATCTCTTGTTTCCTCTCAAGCATTCCCCCCCCCCCCCCCCCCTTCCTACCCACCCCCCTCCCCCCCTCCTCCGACCGCTCCCCCCCACCCCCCCCCCCCCCCCCCCCCCCCCCCCCCATCTTCCTTTCTCTCTTTTCTTGCTTCACTGCTCCTGTTTCATCATCTGCTGCCCCAATGTTACGGCAGTGGTTTTCCCCTGTTGGGATGCTAAGAGGCCTGTCAGTATAAAAGTAGCATCCCCACCTTCTGGAAATTCTGTGCTAGGAATTCCCTCTTTTCTATCCCTCTCTTCTGTTTCTGCCTTGTTTTTTTGTTTTTTATTGTTTTTTTTGGCCCAGAAAGACTTAAAGAGAACAATTGTTTTCCGTGTCGAAGTGGGATGCGCTGGGCCTGACTTGTCAGGCGCCTAACGGCAGCGCAACGCGTTTTCGCTCCTATGATAGACAATAATAGTTGCTATTGTATTGTGTTGTGTTGTGTTTGTGTTGTGTTGTGTTGTGTTGCGTTGTGTTATGTTGCGTTCTGTTGTATCGTATTGTATTATATTGCATTGTGTTATACTGCATTGTCTGACATTGTATTGTATTATGTTGTATTGTATTGTATTGTATTGCATTGTACAACTTTCATTTACGGCAGATTTTTCTCTGTGAAATTCGAGCTGAACTCGTCACCACAAGAGCAGCGCCACCCTTTATTTGAAACAAACATATGTATCTACAGGCTATACATTTGAAAGTGGCTTTTTTTTCCGACAGAGTTTTGTCAGGGACAACTTTCTTGTTGCCGCGGGTTCTTTTATATGTCCTGAATTCGTGTTGCACATGGGACCTCGGTTTATTGTCTCATCCCAAAGACTAGCACCCAGACCACCGCTCAAGGCCTAGTGGATAGGGGGGGGGGGGGGGGGGAGGGAAGTTGGGGCGTTAACGTGAGTCAAACCTGCAGTTTTTCCTTTATAGGCAGTTTGTTATATTCAGATTACGAATTCACGAGGGGAGGAGTTTATGTGATGCAATCTCTGCAAATTCTCTCTCTCTCTCTCTCGTCTCTCTCTCTCTAAAGTCTCTCTCTCTAAATTCTCTCTCTCTCAAGTCTCTCTCTCTAAATTCTCTCTCTCTAAATTCTCTCTCTCTCTTTAAATTCTCTCTTTCTCTCTAAATTCTCTCTCTCTCTAAACTATCTCTCTCTCAATTCTCTCTCTTCTAAATTCTCTCTCTCTCTTAATTCTCTCTCTCTCTAAATTCTCTCTCTAAATTCTCTCTCTCTCTAAATTCTCTCTCTAAATTCTCTCTCTCTCTAAATTCTCTCTCTCTAAATTATCTCTCTCTCTTAATTCTCTCTCTCTCTCTAAATTTTCTCTCTCTAAATTCTCTCTCTCTCTTAATTCTCTCTCTCTCTCTAAATTCTCTCTCTCCCTCTCTCTCTAAATTCTCTCTCTCTCTCTTAATTCTCTCTCTCCCTCTCTCTCTAAATTCTCTCTCTCTCTAAATTCTTTCTCTCTAAATTATCTCTCTCTAAATTATCTCTCTCTAAATTCTCTCTCTCCCTCTCTCTCTCTCTCTAAATTCTCTCTCTCTCTCTCTCTCTCTCTCTCTCTCTCTCTCCTCTCTCTCTCTCTCTCTCTCTCTTTTTATAATAGGCCTACTTTGTTTCTGTGGCTTTTTCTTTTGTTTCGTTTCTCTGTACTTATTCCATTCTGTTTTTTCTCATTCTTTCTTTGTTACTTTCATATGGTTGAAAAGATTTTATTTTTGCTTTTGCGTTTTGCTGTGTGTGTGTGTGTGTGTGTGTGTGTGTGTGGGCGCGCGCACGCACGTGCGTGCGCGTGTGTGTGTGTGTAGCTTTGATTAACTTGCTTTTTTTTTTGTTTTTTGTTTGTTTTTTGCTGTATTTGTTGAAATTGTCTCAACACCCTGTGTTCTGCTTGTTGTTGTTGTTGTTGTTCTTCTTCTTCTTCTAAATTTGTTTACTAGTTTAACTTGCTAGTTCAGTTTGTGGTTGTCGACTTACATTAGTTTTCTTTCCTCATCTGTTTGTTTGCTTTAAATTTTTCATTCGTTCGTTTGCTGCAGTCGTCTCGACGTCAGTTTTCAACTGGTTTCTCTGTGTTACAGGGGGAAAGCGAAGGCGAAACAGAAACGAACCGAGGCGGAAAACGATACACACGACACCACCACCCCCGACACGGACAATGCCGAAGATACACGAAGCGAGCTTGGAGCGCGCGACCACAGCCAAGCCACGCTCGCTGACATTCACGTTGCAGACGACAGTTTAGACAAGAATGAACTAAACGGCGGCGCCTCCGATTTGACAGAAAACATGTCTGAAAGCGGAGGAGGAGGAGGAGGAGGAAGAAAGAAAAGAGGAAAGGGGGGAAAGAAAGACAAAAACGAAAATGTCA
Source organism: Rapana venosa (assembly GCA_028751875.1). NCBI lineage: Eukaryota > Metazoa > Mollusca > Gastropoda > Neogastropoda > Muricidae > Rapana > Rapana venosa. The sequence continues at coordinate 23,219,355 of CM054141.1, forward strand.
ACTTCACATCGAAAGAAAAAGACGGCGAGAAGAACCAAAAACGAGGAAAATCAGACAACCCCAGTAGACAGGCAGACGACAGGAAAGAACTCAAAGAGGCGGTGGCAGAAAGCGAAATTGTTCCAGCACCATCCCCCGCTGCTCAACTCAGCAGCGCTCCCCCCTCTGAGAAAACGAAAAACGGACAAGTTTCGGACACTGCTGACGTAGCACAAACCGACGAAAAACCCAAATCGGCAGGATTCGCCAAGAAAATCTTACGTCGAAAAATCAGCGAGACGCTCTTCCATGTGGATCTGGAACAATGCGACCCCGACGTTGCGGTGACTCTGCTTCACATGCCCACTGTGCAGACCCTGGCAGCTCTGAAGAAGAAGCTGAAGAACAGCGGGAAAGACTGGATGCAAGGCTTCTTAGATCATGAGGGTCTGGAGACGTTGCTGGATTGTGTGGAGACGGTGGGCAGCCGGAGGGTCACTCAGCTTTCGGATGCGATGACCCTGCTGGAGTGTGTGTCGTGTGTGAAGTGTGTGATGAATTCCAAGCTGGGGCTGGAACTGTTGGTGCAGAGGCCGGATTACGTCTGCAGGCTGGTGAAAGGTGGGTGATGCCGTGTGTGTGTGTGTGTGTGTGTGTGTGTGTGTGTGTGTGGTGTGTGTGTGGTGTGTGTGGTGTGTGTGTAGTGTGTGTGTAGTGTGTGTGTGGTGTGTGTGTATGTGTGTGTAGTGTGTGTGTGTGTGTGTGTAGTGTGTGTGTAGTGTGTGTGTTTGTGTAGTGTAATGTGTGTGTAGTGTGTGTGTGTGTGTAGTGTAGTGTGTGTTTGTGTAGTGTAGTGTGTAGTGTGTGTGGAGTGTGTAGTGTAGAGTGTGTGTCTAAGGTGGGTAATGGTGTATGTGTGTAGTGTGTGTGTGTGTGTTTGTGTGTGTGTGTGTGTGTGTGTTCAGTGTGTGTGTGTGTGTGTGTGTGTGTTTGTATTTTCTCTCTCTCTCTCTCTCTCTCTCTCTCTCTCTCTCTCTCTCTCTCTCTCTCTCTCTCTTCTCTCTCTGTGTCTCTGTCTGTCTCTCGATTGAAGCTCTGTCTCTCCCCCTCCTCTAACTCTTTTAATTTGTTTAAATTTGCGTGTGTGTGTGTTGTGTGTGTGTGTGTGTGTGTGTGTGTGTGTGTGTAAAGGGTTATTTCCCTTTGTTTCTACTGTATGAGAGTATACGTATTGGGTTATTATTAAGATGTATCCCTACGGGCGGGGACTGGCTGTAAAAAAGCACATGAGTGCTTATTCATTATCCTCGAAATAAAAGAATTTGTCATTGTCTCTCCCTCTCTCTTGATTTAATGACTATTCACTACTGGACCAGTGGTTGATTTAGACAAGCCAGCATTTATAGCGGAACTATTGATTAAAGGAGACGGGATCGAGTGTGCAGGGTCCTGGGAAAGACTATCGCCCAGTAACTTTCCACTGTTGAATGATGACTTGAACAGCAGTTGATGTCACACATTGCCGACATTCGTATATTTTACTTTGACCGTCCACACATCTCTGTGTGTGTGTGTGTGTGTGTGTGTGTGTGTGTGTGTGTGTGTGTGTGTGTGTGTGAGACAAAGAGATGTAAAAAGGCAGAGAGAGAGAGAGAGAGAGAGAAGTGTGTGTGCGTGTGTGTGTGTGTGTGTGTGTGTGTGTGTGCTCGCGCGCGCATGTGTTTGTGTGTGATACAGACAGACAGAAGACAGAGAGAGAGAGAGAGAGGAGAGAGAGAGAGAGAGAGAGAGGAGAGAGAGAGAGCGAGAGGGGAGAGAGAGAGAGAGAGAGAGAGGGAGAGGAGAGAGAGAGAGAGAGAGAGAGAGAAGAGAGAGAGAAGAGAGTGCGTTCGCTCGTGCATATGTGTGTGAGTGCGTGCGTGTGCGCGTGCGTGCGTGCGTGCGTATATACCAAAGATTACTCAAAGCGAGAGACTGCCGGCGCAATTAGCGTATAGCAGTCAATGTAATTGCGTGCATCAGCTAACAACCATTACACACCCTACACTCAAGCATCCACACGTTCGATGCGCAATCATTCACACACAACAAAAGCATACATACAGTGGATAAATTATACACAATAGTCGCTCAAGGCAAGATAAGTTTATATTTTACGAGGCAAGGCAAGGAGGGCAAGGCAAGGTAAAACTAATTTATTTCGAGTGTAATGGATAGATATCAAACTGGACATGCAACACGCAGCAATTACTCTCACGTTCATCCCCGAAGTCGGAATGCGGCTACCTTCATGGTGGGCAAACACTGTCGCATTCGCGAAATATCACATCAGAGCTCTGGCCGAGGAACGAAAAAATAAACAACCCTCACATTCACGTATATATTTATTTATTATTTATGTTTTTATTTTATTCTTTTACATCGAGGATAATGGAATAAGTACTTATTGCTTTTTTACACCTAGTCCCCGTGTGTATGCAGTTTTGTGAATTCTGTCATCTGTTCCCACCGGCACACAATGGCCTACTCTCACAAAAAGCGGGACAGGATTTAACGTGTGCGCAAGATGTTCTGCGTGCGTTCGCACACGGGGCCTCGGTTTATAGAGTGGATATCCTAAGTACAAAATATATCCATGCTTTGTTGGTATGGGCTAAAATACAACTCTGTCCTATTTACACAACACAAAGAGCAAAATAAAAAAAAAAGCATGTACAGTTGCTTATAGATTTGATCACGGATATACACCAGTGCAGTCACCTTTATATTGATATTTATTCGTGCCCAGTAAGTACGACACACACACACACACACACACACACACACACACACACACACACACACACACACACACACACACACACACTTTTTTGTAGTTGGTCTCGTTTTTATTGGTTTGTGGCTTTTTAGCAACCTTTCTCTTCTTTTATACAGATTTTAGCATCAAGTCACTCTCAATTTAGTATTATCTATGAAAATTCAAAACAATCAGTAGCAACTTGAATTTTCAACCCAGTAATGGCCGTCGCTGTCGGCTAGATGGAATGTACATAGCATCAAAAGAAAAATGGCAACACACGTCTCTGGTTAATCTTATCTGAAGAATACCAAGCCCAGCCCATGATAAACTTTTATCAGCTAGGGGATAGATAGCCGGTGCTCATTGTCTACACACGCACGCACGCACGGACGCACGCG
>CM054141.1:23232531-23237531 GCA_028751875.1 Rapana venosa
CACACACACACACGAACACGCACGCACACACACACACACGCACGCAACACACACGCAACACACACACACACACACACAACACACACACACACACACGCACACACACACGCACGCACACACACACACACACACACACGCACGCACGCACGCACGCACGCACGCACGCACGCAGGCGCAACCAACACACACACACACAATTTCTCTCTTTCTCTGTGTCTCTCTGTCTTTGTCATTGTCATTGTCTGTCTCTTTCTCTTTCTCTCTGTCTCTTTCTGTCTCTTTGTGTCAGTCTTTCTCTGTCTCTCTCTTTGTCTCTGTCTCTCTTTAAAACAAAAATATACACACGCACGCACACACACACACAAACACAACACACACGCGCGCGCGCGCACGCACCCCCCTCCACCCCCCCCCCCCCCCCCCCACACACACACACACACACACACGCCCTCCTCCTATTTCCCCTGTTTCCCTCCCTCCCACTCACTTTAACAAAGAAACAAACAAACAAACAGAAAAAAAGATTCATCACCACCACGCGTGTTTGTTTCTAGTTACAGGATGACAATTGTCCGTTATTTCCTCATCTGTAATATGATCCATACAATGCATCATGTGTCACCGCAAAACAGAGGGGACTGGTGGCTTCTGTTTTCAGTTCCATTGTGGCTCATAACTTCCTCCTTCCACTTTTCCGCTTTTTACCCCTTTCTCCTTTATCACCCCCCCCCCCCCCCCTGTCCTGGAGAGAAATGTCACCCCCACCAATAATGACTCACATTACAGCTGAGGTCAGTTTCAAACTCATAACATGTTATCAATCTGCAACAAAAAAATAGCTGTTGAATAAAAAACAAAAACAACACAGATTGAAAATCGAACAGTTGTGTGAAAAGTTATCGCAAATTTTCTGCAAGAAATCACAACTATTTAATTAAAAAAACCAAACTAGATTGAAAATTGGACAATTTTATGAAAAGTTATCAGAAATGGAAATGCTTGACTCCAGCAAAGTGACAAAATGAAAAATTGACGAATTTTACATCGTAATAAGTAGTCATAGGGGACGGGATAGCGGTCAGAGCTATCACTTTCCCCCAGCCAAGTTAAGCAGCATCGAGCGTGGTTACAACTTGGATGGGTGACCATTTGCGCGCCTTGGTTTCAGTACAGTCCCCCAGTTCACCCAGCTGTCAATGGGTACCTGCCTCTTTAGGGTCTGGGAAGGTAAAGCAGCGAGGGAGAGGAGATGGGCGCCGCCCTCAATATGCTGGCCCCTCGAGAAGTTGAGGTCACTGATGCCTCACTCCTCTACGACCACATAGGTTATGGGACACCTTTACTTTTACCTTAATAAGTTGTCAAGATGAAAGATTGGGTTTTAAAAAAAAGCGTCTTTAAAGCAAAAAGAAGAGAAAATTCCGCCTTAATACTTCACTACAAGGTTAAAAAGAAAAAAAGCTGATAGTTTTATAATAAATCATAATCTCAAGAATTGACAGCCCTCAAATCACTGCTAGCAGAAAAGTGGGTCAGGTACAGTGGAACTCATTTCACGGAGGGTCACGTTTAACGGGCTCTGCCAGGGCCAGCTTTTATCCAAGACACTCACTGGTTGAGAGTTTCGGCCCGATTCCCGATCCCCTGTGACTGTGTAGGCAGTTCAGGGGAAAGTCTGGCCAGTCTGTCTGTTGTCTGTCAGTCCTGCCCTGTACTAGCATGTGGCTGACTGCTCTGAAGTTCAGCATACAGGTAGTGGACAAAAAACTCTAACAGTCTTAGGTTCAATTCCATCCCAACCACACACACACACACACACACACACACACACACACACACACACACACACACACACACACACACACTCACTCCTCTCTCTCTCTCTCTCTCTCTCTCTCTCTCTCTCTCTCTCTCTCTCTCTCGCTCTCTCTCTCTTATATATCCCTAAGGGCGGAGACTGGATGTAAAAAAGCACATGGGTGCTTATTCATTATCCTCGAAATAAAAGAATTTGTCATTGTCATTGCATTGTCATTGTCATTGTCATACACACAATTCATTTAAGACAGACAGACTGACAGACAGACAGACAAAGAGAGAGAGAGAGAGAGAGAGAGAGAGAGAGAGAGAGAGAGAGAGAGAGAGAGAGAGAGAGAGAGAATGACAATGACAGTGACAATGACAAATTGTTTTATTTCGAGGATAATGAATAAGCACCCATGTGCTTCTACTTACATCCAGGCCCCGCCCTTGTGGATACATCTTGGTAATAAAATAAGCCCAATACCCATACATTCACACAGTGAGGAGAAAAAACACCAAACAATAGAAAAATCAAAGTAAAAAAAAAGGCACACATAGACATGTAAATAGTATCATTTTGGAAAACAGGAAAATAAATGTCAACGAATTCATTATACCTTTTTTCTCCAGGGAAAGCAACGGCAATAGTAAGCTACACAAAAACATGTCATACGAGAGAGAGAGAGAGAGAGAGGAGAGAGAGAGAGAGAAGAGAGAGAGAGAGAGAGACAGAGACAGAGACAGAGAGACAGACAGAGGGAGAGAGAGAGAGACAGACAGACAGACAAAGGGAGGAGAGAGAGAGAGAGAGAGAGAGAGAGAGAGTGTGTGTGTGTGTGTGTGTGTACGTGCGAGTGTGTGTGTGCGTGCGAATGTGTGAGTGCGTGTGAGTGCGCGTGTGCGTGCGTGCGTGTGTGTGTGTGTGAGTGTGCGTGTGTGTGTGTAAAGTTTATTAGCATGTTCAACACACAATACAGCTCTTGTGTGTGTGTGTGTGTGTGTATGTGTGCAGGCCCACGCATGCATTCGTGCATGTTTTTTGTATGCTTGTCTGTATATGCACGTACGTGCATACATGCGTGCACGAGTACACACACGCACGATGTGGTACGTGTGATGGGATCTTTAGTACACGTATGACTGATCACGCATCAGTTGTCCAGTATTTTTCAGTCTGTTTAATGTGAGGTGTACAGTCAGAAAGCAGTCCCGGGCATAACCACCTGTCGCTAGCTACAGGACAGTGATGAAGCGTACAGTATCGCACAGCCTCTTTTCTCTCTGTCTCTGCTCTGTCTGTCTGTCTGTCTGTCTGTCTGTCTGTCTGTCTCTCTCTCTCTCTCTCTCTCTCTCTCTCTCTCTCTCTCTCTCTCTCTCTCTCTCTCTCTTTCTCTCTCTCTGAATTAAGTCTAAAGCTTGTCAGTGGTCTGTGTGTTTGTATATATATATATATATATATATTATATCTATATGTGTGTGTGTGTGTGTGTGTGTGTGTGTGTGTGTGTTGTGTTTGTGTATTTGTGTGGTGTGTTTGTGTTGTATGTGTGGTGAGTTTTTGTGTTGTGTGTTTGTGGTGTGTGTGTGTGTGTGTGTGTGTGTGTGTGTTGTGTGTTTGTGTTGTGTGTGTGTGTTGTGTGTGTGTGGTGTGTGTGTGTGTGTGTGTACATTTGGACTTGTTAGAACTATTACCTGCTATTGGTTTCATGACTGTGTAAGAATGAGTTGAGTGCAAGCCCTTTGATTTGTCTGCGCTATATAAATTCCATTTATTATTTATTATTGTGTGTTGTGTGTTGTGCGTGTGTGTTTTTGTTGTGTGTGCGTGTTTGTGTGTGTCAAATCAAATCAAATTCTTTTATTTCGAAGATAATGAATAAGCGCATATGTGCTTTTTTTTTTTTAAACATCCAGTCCCAGAGAGAGAGAGAGAGAGAGAGAGAGAGAGAGAGAGAGAGAGAGAAGAGAGAGAGGAGAGAGAGAGAGAGAGAGTGAGTGTGTGTGTGTGTGTGAAGTCAAGTCAAATTTTTATTTTCAGATGGTACATTGTGTATGTGTGTGTGTGTGTGGGGGGGGGGGGAGAGACTACCTCGAGACCCCCCCCCCCCCCCCCCCCCTCTTCCAGTACACTGACACCCCATGTTTCTCATTTACATCTGTTGACATTTAAAATCCCCAACACTGATGCCGGTCATTGAATTGTCTCTCTTCCCTCCACCCCATCCCCACGCCGATCCCTACTTCCCCTTGTGGGGTGTTTTATTTATTTATTTATTTATTTTATTCTTTTATATCGAGGATAATGGAATAAATACTTATGTATGTGTGTGTGTGTGTGTGTGTGTGTGTGTGTGTGTGTTGTGTTGTGTGTGTGTGTGTGTGTTTGAGTGTGTGTTTGTGTGTGTTTGTGTGTGTGTGTTTGAGTGTGAGTGTATGTGTGTGTGTTTGAGTGTGTGAGTGTGTGTGTGTTTGAGTGTGTGAGTGTGTGTGTGTTTGAGTGTGTGTCTGTGTTATGCGCGTGTGTTTTGTGTGTGTATGCATGCGCGCGCGCGTATGTGAGTTTGTGTTTGTTTGTGTGGTGTGGTGTGTGTGTTGGTTGCTTTTTTATTTATTTATTTTTTTTCTGGTTCGTTTGCTCTCATCCGTGTTGTTGCTATGATGGAAAAGAATATTTAATTTAATATATGATGATACGACATTTCTCTTGTGCTTGTATGAATTTGAATAGGATTCCCATCGCTGTGTGTGCGTGCACGCGAAGACACAAACATGTACGCGTCCAAGCATCTGCACACACACACACACAAAACACACACACACGCGCACGCACGCACGCACGCACACGCACAGACGCACGCACGCATACACCCCCCCCCCCCCCCCCGCACGCATGCGCGCACGCACGCACGCGCGCGTATACGCACACTCACACAAACACATACACACGCACGCACACACGCACATACACACGTGGGCTCTCTCTGTCTCTCTCTGTCTCTCTCTGTATCTGTCTCTCTCTGTTTTAGAAAATTGTTAAATATCAGTTTCCTCATTGATTTGATTTTGGTGATGCCAGATTTAGATTGACTATATAATTATTGACAATATAATTATCATCTCTCTGTCTGTGTCTGTGTCTGTCTGTGTCTGTGTCTGTCTGTCTGTCTGTCTGTCTGTCTGTCTGTCTGTCTGTCTGT
>CM054141.1:23242531-23252531 GCA_028751875.1 Rapana venosa
GCGGTTTTGTAAATTTTGTCATCTGTTCTCACCGGCACACAATGGCCTACTCTTTCGAAAAGCGGAACAGGATTTAACGCGTGCGCAAGATGTTCTCCATGCGTTCGCACACGGGGCCTCGGTTTATAGTCTCATCCGAATGGCTTTGACATTCAGTTTGATTTTTTTGGTCAAACTGGGAAGAAAGGGCGAGGCTGGGAATCGAACCCAGAACCTCACGGTTGACTTGTTGGCAGGCGAACGTCTTAACCATCCTGCCACCTTCCTTCTTCAGTCAGTGATGATGATGTTGATGATGATGTTGATGATGATGATGTTGTTGTTGATGATGATGATGATGATGATGATGAAATGATAAGAAGAAGGAGAGGAGGAGGAGGAGGAAGAGGAAGAAGAAAGAGAGGAAGAAGAACAAGAATAGAAGAAGAGAAGAAGAAGAACAAGAACAAGAACAAGAAGAAGCAGGAGCAGCAGAAGAAGCAGAAGAACAAGAAGAACAAGAAGAACAAGAAAGAGAAGAACAAGAACAAGAACAACAAGATGATGAAGAAGAAGAAGACGAAGGAGAAGAATGTATGGTACGTGTGTGAGAAGTGGATGAATGCGGTGTGATGTCGTGGAAAGTGGGTAAAGTGATATGTGTGTGGAAAGTGTGGAAATGTGTTGTCGTGAGCGTGGAAATGTGATATGGGTATGCAAAGTGGGGGACATGTGATATGTATATGGAAAGTGTGAAAAAGTGATACGTGTATGCAAAGTTGAGAAATGTGATACAGGTATAGAAAGTGGAGAAATGTGTCATGTCTATGTAAAGCAAATAAATGTGACGTGGGTATGTAAAGCATATGAATGTTGTATGTTGATGTTGAAGTTGACAAAGAACGGTAATGCAGCCGTTTCTCATGTACTACTTTCAGACGTTTTGAAAGTGGCCAAAATCTGGACGATTTATAAGTGACAGGGCATTACCTAGGCTACGATCTTCACAACAAAGCGGTTGAACTATGAGGTCAAAGTCATTTGATCCGAGTAGCCTGAAATTCATATCTTTTGTTGACCAGTCACCATGTAGTGATTTGTTACTGTTATTATCTGTCTTACTGACCGTGTAAATCAGATAGCGAAGTTTGGACATGACATGACAACATGGCCATCGTAGGTCACCAGTTCAGTCAGCCAGTCTCCGTTCCTAAGATACACGCTGTCATTCTACACGTGTGAACCCCAACTTTGTGCCCCACCCACCCACCTACAAGACTGTTGAGCGGCAATCTCTGCTGTCAGCCTTTCAGATGAGATGATGAATCGAGGTCCCTGTATACAACACACATTTAGCAGCGCGCGTAAAAGAACCCACGGCAACACGAGAGCTGTCCCAGGCAAAATTTGATAGATAAAAAGCCAAATGTAGTGCTGCCCCTATAGCTCCGTGCTCTTTCCGGAGACAGCAGCCCGAATTTTCATGAAGAGGAAATTTGTGGGACTGAAAGTGATATGCGATTTAATACAAAAAGTATAATGCAACACGACACATCACAATACAGTGCAATACAATACAATACAATGCAGTACAGTGCACTACAATCCAGTACAATACAATGCAGTACAACGCAATACAGTACAATACAATACAATGCAGTACAGTACACTACAACCCAGTACAATACAATGCAGTACAACGCAATACAGTACAATACAATACAATACAATGCAGCACAGTACAGTACACTACATAACATATAAAATATATTGTAGTACAATGCAATACAGTACAATACAATACTGTACAATTCATTACATTACAAGACAATACATTAGATCAGCACAGTACGATATAATACAACGCAGTACGATACAGCACAGTACAGATTACAGACTACAATACATCATAGTACAATAGAATGCAATGCAGTACAGTAAGACACACTGCCATACAGCGCAGTGCTTTACAATAAAATACAAAATACAGAGAAGTGAAGTGCAACACAAAAACATACAAATGCAAGTCAATGCAAAAAACAACAACAACCAACGGTATAATACACTACAATGCAGAAAAATACAATGCAACAACATAACACAGCGCACCACAAAACAACACAACACAACACAAAACAATACATCACAATACAATACAACACAGTGTTAGTGGAGAGATTCTTCGCCGAACCCTCAGGACAGCAACTATTGTCGTCTATCATATGACCGAAAATGCGTGGCACTGCCGTTAAGCGCCTGACAAGTCAGGCCCAGCACATCCATTTTCGGCATGAGAGAGAATTGCTCTCTTTAAAGTTTTTCTGGACTGAAAAAAAGGGCAGGAGAATGGACCAAGAAGGCAGAAAACAGACAAGAAGGCGACAGGAAGAAAAGGAACAAGGCAGAAAATAAGAGAGGGATAGAAAAGAGGGAATTTCTAGGCACAGAATTTTCAGATGATGGGTGGGGATGCTATTTATACTTCCCCCAACGGGGGGGAAATGGACAAAATGACCTTTTATTTCCTGTCCCCGTGTTCCTCATTAATTTTGCTTTGTCTCTGACATTCACCTCACTTGTCAACTGTCCCCCATCCCATCGCCGCTGTCGAGGGTTGGAGCTCCATCCATATAAAGCCGCCAGGGTTCGCCATCTCTGTCTCTGTCTGGCTCTGGCTCTCTCTGTGTATTTCTCTGTCTGTCTGTTTCTCTCTGTCTGTCTTTGTCTCTGTCTCTGTCTGTCTGTCTGGCTCTGGTCTCTCTGGCTCTCTCCGTCATTGTCTCTGGCTCTCTGCCTTTGTCTCTGTCTTTCTCTCTGTCTTTCTCTCTGTCTTTCTCTTGTGTCTATCTCTCTCTGTATGTCTGCTCTCTGTCTGTCTCTCTGTCTTTGTCTCTGTCTCTCTCTGTCCTTTTGTCTTGTCTCTCTCTTTGTCTCTCTTGTCTCTGTTTGTCTCTCTCTGTCTATGGTCTCTCTCTCTGTCTCTGTTTCTCTCTCTGTCTTGTCTGTCTCTGTTCTTTCTCTGTCTCGTCTCTTTCTCTGTCTCTCTCTGTATGTCTGTCTCTGTCTGTCTGTCTCTGTCTTCTCGTTCTTATCTCTTGCTGTTCTCTGTCTCTCTGTCTTGTCTCTCTGTCTGTCTCTGTCTCTCTGTCTGTCTCTCTGTCTGTCTGTCTCTTTCTGTCTTTCTCTCTGTCTGTCTGTCTCTGTCTGTCTCTCTCTGCTGAATTTTATGATCTCCTGTAGCCCTCCCAGACCCCTGACCCTGGCATTCAAATCATCAAATCAAATCATGCGTGTACAGGACAGTCACCAAGCCTACGTTATTACCGGATATGCCGACATACAGATTACTGTAATAAGTGATAACAATAACGATATGGAATTTATTTAGCGCTGTATCATGTATAAAAAAAGCGGTGGCATTCAGCCTATTCTTACATAATTATGCAACAGATCACAAAACGGTTCTAACAAATTCAAGTATACACGCACAGACGTAGGCACGCACGCACACACATTCACCACACACACAACACACCACACCCACACACACACACACACACACACACACACACACATATTTTATTTTCTTTTATATCGAGGAGATGGAATAAGCATCATGGGTTTTAATCTAGTCCGTGTGTATGCGGTTTGTAATTTGTCATTGTTTACCGGACACATGGCACTCTTCCCAAAGCGAAGGATTTACGTGTGGCAGATGTTCTGATGCGTCGAACACACAGAGAACATACTAATACATACATCATATACATACATACTCATACATACATACATAATACTCATACATACATACATAATACATACATACATACTACATCTACTAGAGAGAGAGAGAGAGAGAGGAGAGAGAGAGAGAAGAGGAGAGAGAGGGAGAGAGAGCAGACAGACAGACAGACAAGACAGACGACAGACAGACAGACACACAACATACATATACACACACACACGCGCGCGCGATATATATAATAATATATGGAATTTATATAGCGCTGAATCTTGTTAAAGAGCAAACAAATGTCTGCAGATAATGGCTAGAAACTGGGCCTGTTATTCTGTTATCGTCTGAATCCCCCACTCAGTGTATCCCCCATTATCTGCCCTTTGGAGCCAGCTTTTAGTGAGGCGAATGTCGAAGCCCTCTGAAGTCGGCTTGTATTGTGTTGTATTATGTTGTGTTGCGCTGTAATGTGTTGCGTTGTGTTATATTGTGTTGTCTTCCTCCTCCTCCTCCTTGTTGTTGTGTTGTGTTGTTGTTGTGTTGTGTTGTTCTTCTCTTCTTTTCTCTTCTTTCTTTTCTTCTTCTTTCCAATTCTTCTGTTTCTTCTTCTTCTTCTTCTTATATTCTTTTTTCTTCTTATTCTTTTCTTTTCTTCTTCTTCGCAATTCTTCTTTTCGAATTCTTTGCTTCTTCTTTGTTGACTCCTAGCAGAATTTTGTCGTCACTAGCGAATGCTTGCTGCGTTAAGCGCCTGACAAGTCAGGCCAGCATCGCTTCGGGGGGTCTTTTCTTTTAAAGATTTAAAAGGGGAGGAGAATGGACCAAGAAGGAAAAATAGACAAAAACGAGGTGACAGGAAAAGGGAACATGAAAAAAAGGGGAAGAGAAACGAACAGAGAGGGTTTTAGCACCCCATCGGGGCGGGCCCCTCCGATCTGAGCCATTTTTTTTTTTTTTAGTTAAAATAACTAACTCCAGGCTGCTTGCTGAAAACCACCTCAAACAGAAAACACCTCAGCGAAGACTCTAATCCATGCCCCTGAGCTATTTCCTTTCGAATCTCCCTGTTTTATGGCTTTAACCACTAGACTACTACACCCGCCCCCCAAACCCTGAAGTGTGAATCAGAAACCTTAGGGAAGGCTGAAGTGTAGAAGAAAGTTTAGATGGAGAGTCATCCATCAAGCTTGATCTTCGCTGTACGCGGCAGTGTCAGCCCTGGTATGGCTCCCATGGTTAGCAGAGCTTAAAATGACATGGAGAAAAAACGTTACTAACCCCACCCTCCCCCCCCCCCCCCCCCACCCCCGCTTGCCCAGTTCCCTCCCTCTCTTTGGTGTGTGTGCTGTGATATCGATGAACTTAAACTTACTGCTATTGAATTTATTTATATTTTAAAAGGGAGGTTTTTTAATTTCCTTTGGGGGAGAGTGCCAAAAAGCTGGTTGGATTTGTCCCCCTTCCATTTGTCTAAAATTGTTTCCGGCACAATCTGTTGTTCTTTTTTTCGTGGCTGAAAACATAACAAGGGAATGGCGCATCCAATGACTATAATTTCTTGGTGGGCAAAGGTTTTTAACAGCAAAATTTCCTTTAACTTTTCCCCAAAGATCCTTGTAACTGCAATGCTTTTTTGAATAGTTTATTTTTATTTCTGTGGAATGGAACTGGTGGATTTTTTTTTATTTATGTCTTGAAGACGATCCACACTACAACCATCACAACCACAACCTCACCACAACAACACACACACACACATCAACATCACACACAACAACACCACACACACACACACCACACACACACACACACACACCACACACAACACACCACCACACAACGCACGCACGCCACACACACTACACACACACACTTTACTTTGTGAGGAACGCATACCTCAAATGACGACGTTCTATCAGCAGACAAACCAGTTTTTCCGGGTCATGTTAAGGACACTATTCCCGATTATATCTTGGCACTTTGAGTTTGTTGTGTGACCCCCCCCCCCCCCTCTCCCCCCGACTCAATCCCATCACAACACACATACACACACGGGGACGGGACAGCCTAGTGGTTAGAACATTGCGCTCGCAATCTGACGACCCGGGTTCGGATCCCGTTCAAGGGGATATTTTCTCCTGGAGTTAACATCAGTGCAGACTCCACTCTCCCCAAAAGTCCTTCGGATGAGACTATAAACCGAGGCCCCGTGTGCGAACGCACGCAGAACATCTTGTGCACACGTTAAATCCTGTTCCGCTTTTCGGAAGAGTAGGCCATTGTGTGCCGGTGGGAACAGATGACAAAATTAACAAAACCGCATGCACACGGCGACTGGATGTAAAAAAGCACATAAGTGTTTATTCCATTATCCTCGATAGCTCAGTGGTCGGAGCACTCGTTTTCCCCCAGCCAAGTTAAGCAGCGTCGAGCGTGGTTACCAGTTGGATGGGTGACCGTTTGCGCGCCTTGGTTTCAGTACAGTTCCCCCAGTTCACCCAGCTGTAAATGGGTACCTGCCCTCTTTAGGGTCAGGGAAGGTAAAGCAGCGAGGGAGAGGAGATGGGCGCTGCCCTCAATATGCTGGCCCTAGAGAAGTGAGGTCTCTGACGCCTCGCTCCCCTGCGACCTTATAGGTTATGGGACTCCTTTACCTTTTACCTTCGATATAAAAGAATAAATACCCCCCAAAAAAAACACCCCACCAAAACAAAAAAACAACCACACACACACACACACACACACGCACGCACTCACACACACATACACACACAACCACCTTCTTTCCCCATTCCATATTTACATATCTTGTCTCCTGTGTGGCTCTCTGTCTGTCTTTCTGTTAGTCTGTCTCTCCCTCTCTGTCTGTCTGTATGTCAGTCTATCTGTCTATCATTCTGTCCGTCTGTGTCTGCCTGTCTTTCTGCCTGCCTGTCTGTCTGTCCGTCCTCCTCCTCCCCCCCCCCCCTCTCTCTCTCTCTCTCTCTTGTCTTTTTCTCTCTGTCACTGTCTGTCTCTCTCTGTCTGTGTCTGTCTGTCTGTCTGTCTGTTCTCTCTCTCTCTCTCTCTCTCTCTCTCTCTCTCTCTCTCTCTCTCTCTCTCTCTCTCTCTCTTGGCAGCCGTATATTGTGTGTATGTCTGTGAGAGGGTGAGTGTAATGATGAATTATTCATGTTTTGTAATTGCTTCTTTCCGATGGCCCATGGATTTAATGCTCTGTCTGTCCGCCTGTCTGTCTCTGTCTGTCTGTCTGTCTGTCCCCCCTCTCTTTGAGTGTGCGTGTGTGTGTGTCTGTCTGTCAATCTGTCTGTCCTCAGTCTCTCTGTCTCTGCCTCTGTCTGTCTCTCTCCCCCCTCTTTGGGTGTGTGTGTGTGTGTGTCCGTGTCCCCGTCTGTCTGACTCTGCTGTATGAGTAAAAATGATATCCGAGAATTGCAGTTATAGCAAAAGTAAGAATGTTATGTCACTGGTTTAGGCTTGTTGATACTAGAATAAATGAATCAAAATTTTCAAATAATTCTTGATTGTTGATGTCTACATGATGGATGTGTATATCACAAATACCAACAAATCTCCTGATTTCCAGTAGAACGCACACTCAAAAGATTATATATATATATATATATATTATATATATATATATATATATATATATATATATATAGAAGAGAGAGAGAGAGAGAGAGAGAGAGAGAGAGAGATGTATATCTATCTATCTATCTATCTATCTATCTATCTATCTAAAATAGTACATGCATGTGTATAATTATATATATGCGTATACACAAATACAGTAATACGACCTCTCTCTCTCTCTCCACCCATCCCTCTCACCATCCTTCACCATTTTCCTCCTTCTCTACTCCCCTCCCATCCATTTCACTACCCCCACCATCCAACACCCTCCCCCCCCCCCCTCCTCCCCATCCCCCCCCCCCCCCCCCCCCCCCCCCCCCCCCCCCCCCCCCCCCCCCCCCCGGGTTTCCTTTCTCTTCCCATTCAATCTTGCACAGCGGGGAGATACTGTTCATTTCCCCCCTTGTGGGACCAGGGGAGATAAATCCCGCTGCATGGTTGTGCACAGTCCGCTTATTTCACTGTGAGGAATTATAACCAGCAGGCGCCATGTTTTAATGGCCTTGTTGTTCTTGTTGTTGGTTGGGTTTTTTTTCCTTTCTGCGTAGTTGAAGACCAACTGGTTGTTCTTGTTGTTGGTGTGGTGGGTGGTGATGGTGGTTGGTGGGTAATGGTGGTGGGTGATGGTGGTGGGTGTGATGGTGGTGGGTGGGTGTGGTGGTGGGTGGGTGGGTGGTGGTGGTAAGGGGGTTGGTGGGTAGTGGTGGTGGTTGGGGGTGGTGGTGGTGGTTGTGGTGGTGATGGTGGTGGTGGTTGGCTGGTTGGAGACGACTAGTTGTTGCTGGTTGAAGATATTGGTTGTTATTTGTTGTTCGAAGACAACTGGTCATTGTTGTTGTTGTTATTGGTGGTGGTGGTTGGTTGAATACAACTGGTTGTTGGTGGTTGGAGACAACTGGGTTTTGTTGTGTTGGTTGATTACAAATGGTTATTGGTAGTGTTGATTGAAGACACCTGGGTTTTATCGGTGTTATTGTTTTTGTGAGTTGAAGACAGCTGGTAGTTGTGGTTGTTGTTGTGGTTGTTTGACGACAACTGGTTGTTTGGTTACTTGAAGACTACTGGTTATTGTTGCTGTTGTTAGTTACGGACAACTGGGTGTTGTTGTTGGTTGAATACAACTGCTTGTTGATGCGATTATGTTTACATCCCAGCATACATTTCTGCTTCAGAGACTACAAAACCACTGGCTTGCCAGTTTTTCTGACAGTAAAACTATCTGGTCTTTTCACACCACTCAAAATCACGGCAGATTTCTCTGGTATGCTTTCAACGGGATTTTTTTGTTTGCTGTGCATTTCCAACATAAACTATTTTTTCATTCGTGGAGTGTGTGAGTGTGTGTGGTGTGTATGTGTGGAGTGTGTGGTGTGTTTGTGTGTGTGTGGTGTGTTTTGTGTGTGTGTGTGTGTGTGTGTGTGTGTGTGTGTATGTGTGTGTGTTTGTGTGTGTGTGTGTGTTGTGTATGTGTGGTATGTTGATGTGTGTTTGTTTATGCTGTCATTCTTCCAGCGTATAAAGATAGGGGTGGAGGCCTGTCACAGGTTTCTGTTTCGACATATGCGTGCCTGTAAGAAAAGGAGGAAAAGGAGACAGGAGGAAAAATAATTGTAAAAACACGTAGAGACATTGACACAGAAACAGACCCGCACGCAGACCGCTACATACCGAACATACACCCATACACTCACAGGTGAACTAGGCTACGGGGTAGCCAGGTGGTTAAGAGTGATGCAGCGGGATTTCTCTCCCCAGAAGGAAGGAGAAAGAAAGGAAGACCAAAAGCAACGTGGAGGAGGACTGTAGAAAGTGAGATGAAGGCCATGCAGCACTCTTGGGGATCGGTGACCAGGTTGGCCCAGGATAGACAGGAGTGGAAGCGCTTTGTTGCTGCCCTACACACCGCTGGGTGTAATGGTTGATGATGATGATGATTCGTCATCTGCTGACCCGGGTTCGATTCTCGTTCAAGAGGAGTTTCCCCTTGGAGTTAACATCAGTGCCGACTTCACTCTCCCCGAAAGTCCTTCGAATGAGACTATAAACCGAGGTCCCGTGTGCGAACGCACGGAGAACATCTTGCGCACACACTTTAAAACCCGTTCCGCTTTTCGGAAGAGTAGGCCATCGTGTGCCGGTTGGGAACGGATGACAAAATTGACAAAACTCTGTACTCTGTGTGTGTGTGTGCGCGCGCGCGCGCGCGTGCGTTTGTGTGTATTTGAATTTGTTAAACTGTTAATCATTGTTGGTTGCATGTGTGGGAGTGGAATGGATGCAAGCACTTTGATTTGTTTGTTTGTTTTGTGTTTTTACAAGATATAGCGCTATATACATCCCAATTATTATTATTATTATCTATCCATCTATCCACCTATCCACCTATCTATCTATCTATCTATCTATCTATCTATCTATCTATCTATCTATCTATCTATCTATCTATCGATCTATCTATCTATCTATCTCTATCTATCTATCTATCTATCTATCTATCTATCTATCTGTCTGTCTGTCTGTCAGTCTGTGTATCTATCTATCTGTCTGTCTGTATGTCTGTCTGTCTGTCTGTCTATCTATCTATCTATCTATCTATCTATCTATCTATCTATCTATCTATCTATCTATCTATCTATCAATCTATCTATC
>CM054141.1:23255031-23262531 GCA_028751875.1 Rapana venosa
GTGCGCACTCACACACCAGTAAAGGTTAACAGTAGCAAAGCAAAACCACAACACAACAATAATTCAAACACATCTCATGAAAGACATCATCAGCACAATCAATACAAATACCACAAGTAACCCTACATTAAAAGAAAAACATAACAAAAACATTTTGATTAAAAAAAGTTTTAACACTATTTCCCCTTCACCCATCACAGCTCACACTTATTCTTGCCTGGTACTTTATACAAAACTACACACACACACACCACACCACACACATACACACACACACGTACGCGCGCGCGCGCGCGCGCGCACGCACACACACACACACACACACACACACACACACACACACACACACACACACACACACACACACACACACACACACACACCCTGTTGGCGCCACACTGTTCGTGCTGTGTTGTGTAAATATGTTTCCTTCTGGCTATATCACAGCAGGCATGTAATCCACTATGAACGTGGTGTACATTTTTACTTAAGGGATTGGGGGGGAGGGGGGGGGGACAGAAAGAAAGAGAGAGAGAGAGAGAGAGAGAGAGAGAGAGAGAGACAGAGAGAAGAGAACAGAGAATTAAAGACAGAAGATAGAGCATTTTGGCAAATCCGAGCTTCAATATGATTATTGTTCGTGATATTATAATTATTATAATATATGACAGACAGATTAAACAGAGAGACAGAGACACATAAAGACACATACACTGAATGATAGACAGACAGACAGACAGACACAGACATAAAGACACCATACAGACAGACCGACAGACAGACAGACAGACGGAGACATAAAAACACCATACACAGAAGCATGTGAACAATTGAATGAATGAATAGATGGATGGATGAATGAATGAATGAGTGAATGACTTGTTGATTTTCATCAGACAAGGATCAGATTTCATTATGCAAGTATCAGATTCAAAGTTAAAGCCTAGTGTTAAAATGTTTGTGTAGTAAGACATAAAAAGACACCCGTATTGCTGTCATACAATTTGAACAGCTATTTCCATGGTGAAATCTCTCTCTCTCTCTCTCCCCTCTCTCCTCTTTTCTCTCTCTCCTCCTCTCTCTCTCTCTCTCTCCTCTCTCTCTCTCTCTCTCTCTCTCTCTGTTCTTTCTATTATTATGAGGATGATGGATTATGCATTCATGTGTTTTTTTACATCCAGTCTCCGTGTATATGCGGTTTTGTAAATTTTGTTATTCATTCCTACTGGAACGCAATGGCCTACTGTTCCGAAAAGTGGAATGGGTTTTAACGTGTGCGCAAGATGTTCTGACGAGATGTGTGTGTGTGTGTGTGTGTGTGTGTGTGAGAGAGAGAGAGAGAGACAGAGAGAGAGACAGAGACAGAGACAGACAGCGAGAAATCAGGTTGGTACAGCACAAATCTGTGTTTATTAGAGCGAGAAATAATTATCAACACCAGGAAAAAACATTTGAATTTTCTTTTGATATTTTCCCCATTCCTGTTTAAAGGCATTTTCTCTCAGTTATTACCCCCCCCCCTCCCCTACTTTACCTTTTGAAAACTATGGCCTCAGTTTGTAGGCCACACTCCAGCGTAACCATCTGGTGAAGTAGTGTCTTCTATAGCGTAGTCCCCAGACAAAATGTTTCTTATAACAAAAATTTGAAAGAACAACTGAATAAACAAACAAAAATAAAGGTATGAAACCCCCCTCACTGAGGGATTGTGTTGAGGGTTGAGGACATAGACTCATGCCGACTAGCAGACGACAAAGAATTGAGGGGGGTACATACCTATCCAAAAAGTGTGCACGAAATCCCCCCCCCCCCCCCACCCACGAGTTTTGAGTCAAGAGCTATTTTAAAATAAATTTTTAAGTTTAAAATTTTTGGGCTTGTTTGAGTTTGGAGGTAAGCAGTTGTATGTGTGTTTGATATTTTGTATATATATAAAATAAAGTAGGAGCTAAGCAAATAATTATAGCTGGAATGTGGTCCTTCCCTGTTCGTGTTTGAAGACATTGGTTGGACAGTTTCTTGCACGTCTCACTCAAAAGTCTTGAGAAAAACACAGTTGAAAGATCAGTTTCTGATTGTTCGTTCGCACCTCTGCTGTGTGTATGGTCTAGAGGCAGAACAAGCGAAAAAGGGGTGGCATAGTAGTAAGTCTCTGAATTAACGTCCATGCTCATTATGTGATTTGGACGAAAGGGTGGGATGTCTTCAAACGGAATCAAAGAAAACCTTCCCCCGTTGGAGATGCCGGGTACGTATCAGTATAAATTAGCATCCCCACTTTCTGGAAATTCTGTGCTAGGAATTCCCTCATGTCTATCCCTCTCTTTTTGTGTCTGCTTTTTTCCTTTTCTTCCCGTCGCTTCCTTCTTGTCTTTTTTTCTGCCATTTTTGGTCTATTCTCCTTGCCTGTTCTGTTTTTTTGCCCCAGAAAGATATCAGCGGTAACAGTTCTCTCCCATGTAGGTCATGCTGTGCGCGCATCGGTTTTTTTTTTCTCCTAGTCTTTCTCTGCCACTGTTTCTGTCTGTCTGTCTGTCTGTCTCTCTTACATACACACTTACACACACACACACACACGCACGCACGCACACTTACGCAAGCGCGCGCGCGAATCCATACTCCACATCGCATACAACAAGAGCAATATCATTCAGTTTTTAAAAAACTGGGCAGGTGCCCTTGCAATAACTAATATTGACTCACTCACAGACACACGCATTCGCGCGCGCGTGCACACAACACACACACACACACACACACACACACACAACACACACACACACACACACACACACACACACACACACACCACAAACACAACCACACACACACACACACCACACACACACACACACACACACACACACACACGGTACGATTCAAATGAGCCGACACTATTCGTGCCCATTCTTGGCTCAGGAAATTGAATGTATACACTGTACATAAATCAGTGTTCAGCTTATGTTGATAAATCAAACAAACGGCATTCTTCTTCTTCATGGAAGGCTCAGACAGCAACTATTGAGCAAAAATGCGTGGCGCTGCCGTTAAGCGCCTGACAAGTCAGGCCCAGCGCATCCCACTTCGGCGTGGGAGAGAAGTATTATCTTTTCAGTCTTTCTGGGGGTAAAAAAGGCAGGAGAATGGACCAAGAAGGTAGAAAATAGACAAGAAGGAGGTAGTGACAGGAAGAAAATGGACAAGGCAGAAAGAAAGAGAGGGATAGAAAAGTAGGAATTCCTAGCACAGAATTTCCAGAAGGTGGGGATGGTATTAAACATTTTCGTTTTACGCTGACAAGCCCCTGGCATCCCCACGGGGGTAAAGCAAGCGGAACGAGTTCAACAGATTTTCTGTTTATATAGATCCAGTGAATTATGCAGGAAAGAAAGGAATACAGAGATTCTAGTGTAAATGTTTACGTTTCGTGTGTGGGTGGGTGGGTAAGTGGGATTTGTGGATGGTGTGTGTGTGTGTGCGTGTGTGTGTGTGTGTGTGGAGAGGGGGGGAGGGGGCGGGGCGGGTGTGTGTATGTATGTGTTGTGTGTGTGGTGGGGGGGGGGGGGGGGGTAGGTGGGTTGTTTTTGTTGTTATTGCTGTTGTTGTTGTGTGTGTGTGTGCGTGTGAAGTGAGAAAATATGTATGTATGTATGTATGTATGTATGCATGTGTGTGTGCGTGCATGCGTTCGTGCGTGCGTGCGTGCGTGCATGTGTGCTTGTGTGTGTGCCAATATGTCTGTGTGTTTTTATGTGTGTTGTGTGTATGTGCATCATGAACGACTTTTATGAGAGAGAGAGAGAGAGAGAGAGAGAGAGAGAGAGAGAGAGAGAGAGAGAGAGAGAGAGAGAGAGAGAGAGAGAGAGAGCAGGGCAAGGCAAGGTAAAATTATTTATTTCGAGTGTAATGGATAGGTCTATATCAAACTGGACATGCAACACTCTCATATTCATCCCCGAATTCGGAATGCGGCTACCTTCATGGTGAGCAAACACGGTCGCATTCGCGAAATCTCACCATTGGTGAACCTCAGAGCTCTAGCCGAGGAACGAAAAGAAAAAACCCAATCACCTTCTCACATTCACTTAAATATAGATATTACAAGTACAACATATATCCATGCTTCGTTGATACGGGCTAAAATACAACTCTGTTGTATTTACACAACACAAAGAGCAAAAACACCAACCCAAAACATGTACAGATTTGATCACGGATATACACCAGTGCAGTCACCTTTATATTGATATTCATTCGTGCCCAGTAAGTAAGACACACACCCCCTCCACACACACACACACACACACACACACACACACACACACACACACCACACACACACACACACACACATGGAAACAGATGACAAAATTTACAAAACCGCATACACACGGGGACTGGATGTAAAAAGCACATGAGTGCTTATTCCATTATCCTCGATATAAAAGAATAAAAGAAAAGAAAAAAAAGAGAGAGAGAGAGAGAGAGAGAGAGAGAGAGAGAGAGAGAGAGAGAGAGAGAGAGAGAGAGAGAGAGAGAGAAAGAGAGAGAGAGAGAAAGCAAGCAGAGAGAGAGAGAGAGAGAGAGAGAGAGAGAGAGAGAGAGAGAGAGAGAGAGAGAGAGAGAGAGTTGTAAGGGGAAAAACTCGTCTCTTGATTTCTGTTATAGTACAATGCTTTGATGTCCCCTGTTATTAGCTTTCAAGCTGATTGTGTGTGTTTGTGTTTGTGTGTGTGTGTGTGTGTGTGTGTGTGGTGTGTGTGTGTGTGTGTGTGTGTTGGGTGAGGGTGATAGTGTGCGTGTGTATTTGTGCACGTACACGCATGTGTATGCGTGTTCCTGTGTCGTGTGTGTGTGCGTGCGTGCGAGTCTGGACTGTCTCTCTGTCTGTGAACGTGTGCGTGCGTGTGCGCGTGTCTAAGTTCGTGTGTGATGTGTTTGTGTGTGCGGGCTTGCGTGCACGAGCGCGCCTGCTTACATAAATCCAGAATTATGTGCTTCCGTATGTGTGTGTATGTATGCGTGCCAGTCTGCGAGAACTGCAAATGTAATGAAAAAGAAAAAGCAAAAAAAACAACAAAGCAAAACAAAAACAAAAAACCCAAACCAAACCAAACCAAACCAAAAAACGAACAGCAACAACAACACACACACTCGCAAAAAGTCAACCGCGGAAGATAGAATCAACCTCTTCCCTTACCTCGGGGCGACAATCAAACCTGAGTGCTTTATTTTATTTTATTTTATTTTATCTTTTTGGTTAAAAAAAAGAAAGAAAAGAAAAGAATTGGGAAAAACTAGGAGAACGTTGGAGTCACTTATGACGTCAACTGTTGCCAAGCAACGTCATATTATTTCTGGCGCACGGGCTTGAGGAGACAAGGAAGATGCACCGCGGCTGTAGGAATTTTTTTTTTTCTCTTTAAAATTTTTTTTTTAAAGGGTTGTCCTTTTTCTCAGCAAAATGGAGATTTCTCTTGTTACTGTCAACATCCCAAGATTCCTTTCGTAGCGGCACGTCACGGGACCAGAGAGAATTGCTGCTGCCATCTTTGTGACAGTGGGGGAGGGAGGGAAGTGGGGGGGGGGGGGGGGGGGGGGGGGGGTAAGGCTAAAATTAAAACGGCAGTACTACGCATTTTCGTCTCTTATGACAGACAGACAACAATAGCGTGCTGTCTGAGTATTTGAGGAAGAAGAAGACGAAGAAGAAGAAAGAAGAAGACGATGGAAGAAGAAGAAGAGGGAAGAAGAAGAAGAAGAAGAAAGAAGAGGAGAAGAAGAAGAAGAAGAAGAAGGAAGAAAAAGAAGAAGAAGAAGAAGAAGAAGAAAAGAAGAAGAGAAGAAAGAAGAAGAGAAGTAGAGAAGAAGAAGAAGAAGAAGAAGAAAGAAGAAGAAGAAGAGAAGAAGGAAGAAGAAGAAGGAGGAGGAGGGGAGGAAGAGAAAGAGGAGAAGGAGAAGAATTAAGAAGAAGGAGAAGAAGAAGAAGAAGGAGAGGAGGAGGAGGAGGAGGATGAGGAGAAGAAGAAGAAGAAGAAAAGAGAAGAAGAAGAAGAAGAAGAAGAAGAAGAAGAAGAAGAAGAAGAAGAAGAAGAAGAAGAAGAACAACAACAACAACAACAACACAACAAGAGGAAAATACGTGCAGTGCTTGATACTCTCATGCGTATTGTTATCATTAATTATTTTTAAATTGGTGTTTGGGTGTTCCCAATTTTGATTCTTTTCTGTTATGTTGGAGCTAAAATGGGTAGGGGTACTTCTTCTTAAAAGGTAAAGGTGTTCCATAACCTATATGGTTGTAGGGGAGCGAGGCGTCAGAGACCTCAGCTTCTCTAGGGGCCAGCATATTGAGGGCGGCGCCCATCTCCTCTCGCTCGCTGCTTTTACCCTCCCTGACCCTTAAGAGGACAGGTACCCATTTACAGCTGGGTGAACTGGGGAGACTGTACTGAAGCCAAGGCGCGCAAACGGTCACCCATCCAAGTGGTAACCACGCTCGATGCTGCTTAACCTTGGCTGGGGGAAAGCGAGTGCTCTGACCACTGGGCATTCTGAAGATGACACAACAGACATTGGGGCTTCATTTACAGGGTTAGAACAGCACACAGATAAGCAGATCTTCTGCTTTGTCTTCTTCTTCGTCGTCGTTGTCGTTGAACGTTCAAACAGCAACTATTGTAACATCTGGAAATAAAACTTTGACTTTCGGGCGCGCGCGCGCGCACGCACGCACGCACGCACGCAGCACGCACGCACACACCACGCACGCACACACACACACACACACACACACACACACACACACACACACACACACACACACACACACACACACACACACCATTGGCCATTGTGTGCCGGTGGAAACAGATGACAAAATTTACAAAATTGCATACACACGGGGACTGGATGTAAAAAAGCACATGAGTGCTTATTTCATTATCCTCGATATAAAAAAAAAAAAATAAACACAAACACACACACTACACACACACACACAAACACACATACACACACGCACACACACACACACACTCCACACACTTACACTACACACACAAACACACCTCACACACACACACACACACACCACACACACACACACACACACACACACACACACACACACACACACACACACACACACACACACACAGAACCATTGTGTTCAACACAGAAGAAACAGGAATGGCATTTCAGGTCTTTAACGGTCAAGAAAACATCAAACGAAAATAGCAAACCTACGTACAGTCTAGGTGATGCATACCTGTGGTCGTGGCATAAAAAGACAAATAAAGTTCTGTTGGTTTTTCTCTCACACACCCCCGAGCAACGTGTTTTGTGTTGTGTTCGGTGTGTGTGTTTGTGTGTGTGTGTGTGTGTGTGTGTGTGTGTGTGTGTGTGTGTGTGTGTGTGTGTGTGTTGTTGTGTGTTGTTAGTGTGTTGTGTGTGTGTGTTGTGTGTTGTGTGTGTGTGTGTTGTGTGTGTTTGTGTGTA
>CM054141.1:23265031-23280031 GCA_028751875.1 Rapana venosa
GCCTGGCATGTGGAGAAGCAACACTCTTCTTGCTTCGTTCGTCGAATCTGTTCTGGTTTCCTGTAGCGTTGAAGTTTGAGTGTGAAAGTCTCAGGGCACTTTTAAGCCTGCCGCGTTTGATTGGGAGAAAAAGAAAAAGCCCATCTGAAGTGTAGAATGTTCTTAAAGTGTACTGTTATCATAAAATGTACTCTTGTGAAAGTCTTTAAGTTTAACTGTTTTTTCCCCACCCACTTTGGTTCTAGAACGTGTGTGTGTATGTGTGTGTGTGTGTGTGTGTGTGTGTGTGTGTGTGTGTGTGTGTGTGTGTGTGTGTGTATGTATGTATGTAATGTGTAACTATAATATATATAATATATATATATATATATATATATGTGTTGTGTGTTGTGTTGTGTGTGTGTGTGTGTGTGTGTGTGTGTGTGTGTGTGTGTGCAAATTGTGAATAATATGTGAGATGAAATGGATTGATGGTTCAAGTTGTTTTTGAGGTCAACACAGACTTCTTCTACACAGAGTGGCTGAGAATGCCAATCTTCTTCTTCGTTTGCTCTGTGAAATCAATCA
This sequence comes from Rapana venosa, assembly GCA_028751875.1. Lineage (NCBI taxonomy): Eukaryota > Metazoa > Mollusca > Gastropoda > Neogastropoda > Muricidae > Rapana > Rapana venosa. The sequence continues at coordinate 23,265,599 of CM054141.1, forward strand.
TGTGCCAGACTGAAGGGGTTTTCACGAGATTCCTCCATGTATGTGGGTTGTGAACCAAAACCTGGCTCACCTCACCTTAATTCAGTGTTTTTCCTGTAATTCTGCCACAACATGTGCAACATAGCCCCAAGGACTTACAGAGAGAGAGAGAGAGAGAGAGAGAGAGAGAGAGAGAGAGAGAGAGAGAGAGAGAGAGAGAGAGAGAGAGAGAGAGAGAATCAAATCAAACCAAACCAAACCGATTTCTTTTATTTCGAAGATAATTAATAAGCACACATGTGGGTTTTTTACATCCAGTCCCCACCCTTAGGGATACATCATATACTAAAAGAAACCAATACCCATATACCCTTCTTATGACGCTTTTAAATCCAGCCTCAAGACACATTTATTTCAAACCTAAGATTCTCCCCTCTTGTTTCATTTCATTTTTGTCCCTGCCCTCAACAGCCAAAACCCCATCACAATGCCGGAGTGTATAACCTTTATGTGTGTGCGTGCGCGCGCGCGCGCGCGCGCGTGTGTGTGTGTGTGTGTGTTCGAGCGCGTGCGAGCGTGTGTGTATACATTTTAATTTGTAAACAAAAGTCCTATTAATTGTAACTGGCTGCATGCGAATGAGTGGGATGAATGAAAGCGTTTTGATTTGTTTTTTGCAAGATATAGCGCTATATAAATTCCATTTATTATTATTATTATTATTATGATTTATTATTACTATGAGAATATGAGAGAGAGTAGAATTAATAAGAATAATGAATAAGTCATTAAAATGAAATGTGATAATGAAAGACAACTCCAACGAAACAACAACAAAATGAAGGGGAGAAAACCCTGGTTCAACTGTCAATTATACAACCGTGAAATCAATAGACAATCAGCTAAAACGTTTTGGATGACAGCGTGTGAATCCTAATAATCATAATAATAAACAAAATTATGTTGTATGGAGAGAGAGAGAGAGAGAGAGAGAGAGAGAGAGAGAGAGAGAGAGAGAGAGAGAGAGAGAGAGAGTTTTCCAAGAAGAGAAAAAGCGGGAGAGGCAGACACAGACAGACAGAAAGCAAACATTGGGGAGATGAAAAGATATGGTTTTCTTGTTCTTGGTCTTCTTGTTCTTGGTCTTCCTCTTCTTGTTCTTGGTCTTCTTGTTCTTCTTGTTCTTGGTCTTCTTGTTCTTGTTCTTCTTGTTCTTGGTCTCCTTGTTCTTGGTCTTCTCGTTCTTGTTCTTCTTGTTCTTCTTGATCTTGTCCTTCTTGTTCTTCTTCTTGTTGTTCTTCTTGTTGTTCTTGTTCTTCTTGTTCTTGTTCTTGTTCTTCATCTTCTTGTTCTTTTTCTTCTTCTTCTTCTTCTTGTTCTTGTTCTTGTTCTTCTTCTTCTTCTTCTTGTTCTTCTTCTTGTTCTTCTTCTTCTTGTTCTTCTTCGTTGAACGTTCAGACAGCAACAATAACTGCTGTCTGTCATATTATGAGCGAAAATGCGTTGCGCTGCCGTTAAGCGCCTGACAAGTCAGGCCCAGAGACAGGGTATAAAAGAGGAATATGGGATTACAAAATGAAACACTTAACCTTCCAATGTTAACCCCCTGCCCCCCACCCTAAATCTGATTCTTTGAGATGCTATCTCACCCATAGACCACACACAGAGCTGACAGGAATCCAGACTGTCAATGCCGCCAACAGCGACTTTGTAGGCGACATCTTGTGTCGACGCTGGCTCAGCGGTATAGGGGGAATCTGAGAGAAAGATAGCGCGGAAAGAGAGAAAGAAAGAGAGAGAGAGAGAGAGAGAGAGAGAGAGAGAGAGAGAGAGAGAGAGAGAGAGAGAGAGAGAGAGAGAGCATTCAACCAGTGATGTGACAGAGACGCGAGCATATGAGACCGCTGCCTTAGCCTGGTTGTAGTGTGTGGCTTATCTCTCAATATGTTGTCGGTTTTTCAGACAGATGTTTTGTGTGCATGTAAACGTGCCGATAATCGTCAGGTGGTGCTGTGAAGATGTGCAAAATGATCGTGTCGTTACTGGAGTCTGGCTTCTCTGCAACGTAAATATTTCATTCCAGAGTGTTTGAGGGTTTGTTGGTTTGTTTTTTCTGCCCAGAGCTTAGTACCATCCATGTGCTGGTTCGTGTTCTGTCTAGGCTGGGATGTGATGCTGTGAGAGGAGGTCTATCTCCAAAGTCTCTTACAGAACGAAGCAGAGGATTGTGTTTTATCACCTGAGGGTTTTGCAGCGGTGTGCTCTTCATTTTGTGTGTGAAGGTTGGTTTATCTTCCATGTGATGGGTTTTGTTGGTGTATGGTTGAGCTTGAGTGAGTGATGGATTCTTGGAAAAGGCTGGGGAAGAATTTCTTGACTTTTTTGCCGTTAGAGGGAGATGTAGGTGGTAGTTTTGTGTACTCATTCACACAATACAATTATTTGGAATATTTTTCTTTTTACACACATATTGTGTAGTGTTGTTTTTTTTTCGTTTTTTTGGGGGGGGGGCGGATGGAGGTTAACAGATTTATTCATTCACGAAATAGATTTATTTGGAGTTTTTTCCTGTTAAACTCAGATGTAGATAATAATTTACGTGTTTTTTAAAAGAAAAATGGGTTCAAACAGGTTTTAAACATTCATGAAATAAATCTATTTTGAAATGTCCTAACGTACATTGGTTGATATAAGAATGGAGCAGTAAAGGCAAGCAAGAGAACACAAGCCAGAAATTATGTTATAGAAAATACTTAACCCACAGAAACCTGTAAGACAAAAATTAATGGTTGGCCGTATACAAGGTGACTTGGCTTAGTGTTTTCTCAGACAGATTAGAAAAAATATCGGGTTCGAGAATTTTCTTAAACAAAATCAGTCCAAAAGTGTAACTTTCTTTGAAATTTATCACGACATTTTCGAAACTCCCAGTAATTAAACAGAAGGAAAATGTAGGGATAGCTTTTCTGCAAAAGGTCATCAGAGAAAAAAATTGTAACTGTTTTACTAATGTTCTTCTTTTAAGTGTATAAACTGTAGAAAATAGATGTAAGGATGGTAATGAGCTTTGGTATTGCTGTGGAAAACCAACCCGAGTTTCTCTTACATGAATATTCTACGGATAATCAGAAACAAGACCATTTATTTGCGTGATAGTTTATGGTAATGAGGATGATGTAACGATAGTATGAAAGCACAGCAGATATATTTGACACTACCTGACAGGGCTGTACTCTATGCTTCTCATCGTGAGATAGCCCGGCGTTAACCAGGCCCGAGACATACAGACACCTGCAGTGTTGACCAAGCAAGTTGAGCAACACTCTCTAACTAATAAAGTGGATGATGCTCAGCTGTGTTGTCCCAGTCTTTCTAGTGAGTACACAGCAAACTCACTCTGGGTAGGAGCCTGCCGGAGTTAAACAAAAATTTTGTGACTCATGAGATTCGAACCCATGATCTGTAGCCAGGAATCCAACAACGTCCTAGCCGTCCATTGCACACGGCAACATGTTACATGAATATGCGAAAGGCAGCAGAAGTAATGTAAACATAAATGGGGTAAGCGCACAAAAAGAACCTTTGTGTAAAGTGGTTTTCACCTGGGCACTAACCTAAAAGGTCGTGGTCTAGTTATTTGGAAGAAGTTTGATCCAAGCATAATATTATTGCCTTTTGGTGCATAAAACAGTTCGAAGGAAAATCCGATTTATTTCGAGGTCTTGGTGATCAAGTTAGTATTAATAACAAGTTGAATAATTTGTTAGCGTCTGAACCATTCCTCTCCATCAGCTTAACAAACTAGTCCTAATTTTGATTGTAACCGTGTATACCTCCTTGTCAGACTTCTGTAAATTAACCTGTGTATACCTCCTTGTCAGACTTGTGTAAATTAACCTGTGTAGATCTCCTTGTCAGACTTCTGTATATTAACCTGTGTATATCTCCTTGTCAGACTTGTGTAAATTAACCTGTGTAGATCTCCTTGTCAGACTTCTGTATATTAACCTGTGTACATCTCTTTGTCAGACTTCTGTATATTAACCTGTGTACATCTCCTTGTCAGACTTCTGTAAATTAACCTGTGTATATCTCCTTGTCAGACTTGTGTAAATTAACCTGTGTAGATCTCCTTGTCAGACTTGTGTAAATTAACCTGTGTATATCTCCTTGTCAGACTTGTGTAAATTAACCTGTGTAGATCTCCTTGTCAGACATCTGTATATTAACCTGTGTACACCTCCTTGTCAGACTTCTGTATATTAACCTGTGTACATCTCCTTGTCAGACTTCTGTAAATTAACCTGTGTACATCTCCTTGTCAGACTTCTGTATATTAACCTGTGTATATCTCTTTGTCAGACTTCTGTATATTAACCTGTGTACATCTCCTTCTCAGACTTCTGTAAATTAACCTGTGTACATCTCCTTGTCAGACTTCTGTATATTAACCTGTGTATATCTCTTTGTCAGACTTCTGTATATTAACCTGTGTACATCTCCTTGTCAGACTTCTGTATATTAACCTGTGTACATCTCTTTGTCAGACTTCTGTATATTAACCTGTGTACACCTCCTTGTCAGACTTCTGTAATTAACTGTGTACACCTCCTTGTCAGAGCTACGCATATTACCATTCAAGATCCATACACTGTTCAAACTACATTTAATCAAGGAGTAAAGCTAACTTTCTTAGCTACACATTTCTGGTTTCTGTGGCAAGTTTATTCTTCAAAAATCAGGATTGGACGAAACGGTATAGCGCCTTGCGTTGAAAAAAAGAAAAAAACAACCCCTGCTGTCAACGATGTGTACATCCAAGGGACGGAATGTTTATTTCTGGAAGGACAACAGGACAGTGAGGATTATCTTCTCCTGCGTCGTGTGGGCATGGCAAAGATCCTGATCCGGCTGTGAACGGGGGTCACACACACACACATACACATATATACACACAAACACACACACACACACACGCTACATACACATATACACACACAAACACACACACAACACACACACATACACACATACCACCACACCACACACTAACACACACACTACACACACACTACACACACATATACACACACAAACACACACACAACACACACACACATACTACACACACACTACATACACACTACACACACGCGCGCGCGCGCACACCCCACACACCCCACCACCCACCACCACCACCACACCACACTCCACCCACACACCCACCACAACCCCACCCACCACACCACCACCACCACCCCCCACACACAGTGTGAGAGCGCGCGAGCACAGCCCCACCCCCCCCCCCCACCCTAACAGGGATCGGAGGTCATGAAAGAGGTCAAGGCCCAGGAAGGACCGGCCATGGCGCCGACCTGCTCCGTCACGGAAGTCCAGAGCCCCCACGCGCCCATGCACGCGCTGCTGTCGCCGGCAAGGAGGTCGCGCCGGTCTCGAGCCAGGCTGGCGGACACCCAGACCCCGCAGTTCTGCACGCTGAGGCGGGTGGTGCACCGCGGGGATTCCAGCCCGCTGGACCCGGACCTGGACTGCCGGCGCTGCAGCGACCTCTTCCTGTCCCCCGCCAGCCCCGCCATGCGGCCCCGGTCGCACTCGGAGTCGCGCATGGCCGACGTGGCCTACGACTGCTACCTGTCCAAGTCCTGCGTGCAGTTCCTGCAGAACCCCTCCGTCTTCAACCTGTGCCGCCTGCGGAAGAAGCTCGGGGGGTCCGACCGGCGCTGGATGGAGGACTTTTTGGAGAACCAGGGCCTGGAGCTGCTGTTCGAGTGCCTGGGGCAGCTGTCCAAGCAGGGCGGGGGGTTCCAGGTGCTGGTGATGAGGCTGGAGTGCGTGCTGTGCATCCGCACCTGCGTCAACTCCCGCATCGGCCTGGACTACCTCATCTCCTCGCGGGCCTACGCTGGCAAGTTTGCTGGGGGTGGGTACGCTTGAAGTGTGTGTGTGGTTTTGGTTTACACTTGATGATAAGCTTGGGGGAGGGTGGGGGGTCACGTATATGAAAAGGTAAAGGTGTCCCATAACCTATGTGGTCGTAGGGAAGCAGGCATCAGAGACCTCAACTTCTCCAGGGGTCAGGATTTTGATGGCGGCGCCCATCTCCTCTCCCTCGCTGCTTTACCTTCCTTGACCCTAAAAGAGGGCAGGTGCCCATTGACAGCTGGATGAGTTGGGGGACAGTACTGAAGCCAAGGCGCACAAACGGTCACCCATCCACTTGGTAGCCACGCTCGATGCTGCTTAACATTGGCTTGGGGAAAGCGAGCGCCCTTACCACTGAGCTATCCCGTCCAACAACTATTTAGGTGCACGTAAAAGAACTCACGGCAACAAGAGAGTTGTCCTTGGTAAAATTCCGAAGAACAAATGATAAAATGTGTCAACCTACAAAAGCTCTATTGCAAGTCTTTGAGAAAAAAATGTTATAACTAACAGTTCTGTTGCAAGTCACTGAAAAAATTGCTACAACTTACAAAAGATCTGTTTCAAGTCATTTGAAAAATGCTATAACCTACAAAAGCTGTGTAGCAAGTTATTTTAAAAATGCTATAACCTACAAAAGCTGCGTTACAAGTCATTTGAAAAATGCTATAACCTACAAAAGCTGTGTTGCAAGTTATTTTAAAAATGCTATAACCTACACAAGCTGTGTTGCAAGTCATTTTAAAAATGCTATAACCTACACAAGCTGTGTTGCAAGTCATTTTAAAAATGCTATAACCTACACAAGCTGTGTTGCAAGTCATTTTAAAAATGCTATAACCTACACAAGCTGTGTTACAAGTCATTTGAAAAATGCTATAACCTACAAAAGCTGTGTTGCAAGTTATTTTAAAAATGCTATAACCTACAAAAGCTGTGTTACAAGTCATTTGAAAAATGCTATAACCTACAAAAGCTGTGTTGCAAGTCATTGAAAAAAATGCTATAACCTACAAAAGATGTGTTGCAAGTCATTTAAAATATATTACACTCGCAAAAACTAAGTTTCAAGTCATTGGAAAAAATGTTACACTCACAAAAGCTCTGTGTCGCAAGTCATTGGGGAAAAAAAAGTTATATAACCTATATTAGTCTGTTGCAAAGTACTCCGAGACAGGTTTGGGCCGGTGATAAAACTCTTCTGACTAGCCACCGCACTGCTCCGACAAGTGGACGATTATCCTGTAGAATTAGTGATGAATAGTTCCAATTAAGTCCTTCAAGGCTCCACGCCGAAGTCATGCGCTGGGCCTGACTTGTCAGGCGCTTAACGGCAGCGCATCGCATAATTATATTCGCTCATATGTCAGACTACACTAGTTGCTGTCTGAGCGTTCGACGAAGAAGAGGAATTCAAGACATATTCCCCCGTGGGAATGCCGGGGGGCCTGCAGTATGAACTAGCATCCTCACCTTCTAGAAATTCTGCGCTAGGAATTTCCTCTTTTCTATCCCTCACTTGGTTTCTGCCTTACTTTCTTTCCTGTCGGCTCTTTTCTGCCTTTGTGGTCCATTCTCCTCTCCCCCCCCCCCCCCCCCCCCCAGAACAAACTTAAAAAGATAACAGTCCCCTATCCCACGCTGAAGTCGGATTCGCTGGGTCTGACTTGTCAGGCGCTTAACGGCAGCAAGCACAACGCGTTTTCGCTCAAATGACAAACCATAGTAGTTGCTGTCTGAGCGTTCGACGACGACGACGACGACGACGACGACGAAGAAGAAGAAGAAGAAGAAGAAGAAGAAGAAGGAGGAGAAGGAAGAAGAAGAAGGAGGAGGAGGAGGAGCAGAAGGAGATGAAGAGAAGGAGGAGGAGGAGAAGGAGAGAAGAAGAAGAAGATGATGATGATGATGATGATGATGATGATAAAGAAGAAGAAGAAGAAGAAGAAGAACAAAAAAGAGAGGAAGAAGAAAGATAAGACGTAGTTGTCTTCCAGTGGACACGGGTGACAACAGCATCAGAGAAACCCTGAACGAGGTTGTCACTGAGGGAATGGGTTTTTCATTTGTCACGGTAATCAAGCGTCTTCCCTCACCCTCCCTGGGGGCAGGTAGCGTTGTTTGCAGTGAAAACACCGTCTTTCTCTGGGCCATTGTCAGCGGTTATTGTTACTACATTGGCCTGGTCCCCTCACGGGATGTGTGTACATTGGGGTTCCGTTCCGTTTCGCTTTTGTTTGGGTGTTTTTATTATTTTTTGTATCCGTGCTTCTGTTTACAGTTTTTGTATTTGTGTCACTTGCCTAACCAACCACGGAAACCGTAATTATTGTCTAGGCTGTTGCTGCCTTTAGGGAGTGAAGAATTGCAATAACTTTATGTACGTATTTAGTTATTCATTGAATCCTGTATTACTTTAAGACAATTTCTTTTACTTTTCTTTAATGTAGTACAGATACGGAAAATAACGGTTAAGGTGTTTCCATAACATTTGCTGTCGCTGGGGAGCCAGGCGTCAGAGACATCAGCTTCTTTAGAGACCAGCATATTGAGGGCGGCGCCCATCTCCTCTCCCTCGCTGCTTTACCTTCCCTGACCCTAAAGAGGGAAGGTACCCATTTACAGCTGGGTGAACTGGGAGACTGTACTGAAGCCAGGCGCGCAAACGGTCACCCATATTTTTTGGTAACCACGCTGAATGCTGCTTAGCCTTAGCTAGGGGAAAGCGAGTGCTCTGACCACTGAGCTACCCCGTCCGCAGATACTGAAGTAAAAAAGATGCATACATAAAGAAAGATTCATAAATGTATTGCCAAGTTAATTTGACAAATACTCTGCGCTTCATATGGGAGAAAACTCACGCTATGTCCTATGGAAAAATTAATGCCCTTCCATATAAAGTGAAGCCACTTGTGCATTTCTGTAAAAAAACAACTTCAGGGTGTGGTTTTTAAAATTTTGTTTACACCAAACGTAAAACACCCCCCCCCCCCTCCCGTCTTTAAAAATGAAAGGGAAAGAAAACTTAACGAAGCATAACATCAAAAGGTTTCAAGCTTAACAAAACATAGCATCAACATTTTTAATGGTTTTAAATTGTTACCGTACGCAACTTTCCAAGTGGTTTTGGACTGTGCATTTGTTTTTGTCCTAGTTTCTTGTTCTTCTTTTTTTTTTTTGGGGGGGGGGGGGGGGGGAGGGATGGGGCGGGTAAGGTTTCAGTTTTAAGGCTATCAGAGTGTTAAGTAACCGAATTTCTCACGACTAATTAAGTTTTTTTCACGGGAACAGTGAAATGAACTGCAGAGCTCTTCATGACTACAAACGAACGTGTACAGAGTTGCATGAATTTCATTTTGTCACTGTGACGAAAGGTCTTCCATAACATATTTTTAAAAAAAAATCCAGAGTCAGTTGTGAAAACGTTGATTGCCCGTAGTCGCTCGTGAGGGGTGCCGGGGTCTGTCAGTATAAACAGCATCCTCTCTTTCTGGAAATTTTGTGCTTAGGAATTCCCTCTTTTCTATCCCGCTCTTTGTTTCTGTCATGTTCCTTTTCTTCCTGTCACTTTCTTCCTATCTACTTTCTGCCTTCTTGGTCCATTCTTCTGCCTCCCCCCCCCCCCCCCCCCCCAGAAAGACTTTAAAGATAACAATTCTCTCCGCTGCCGAGGTGGGCCTGACTTGTCAGGCGCTTAATGGTAGCGCAAAGCATTTTCATTTATATGACAGATAATAGTTATGTCTGAACGTCCGACAACGATGACGACGACGAAGTAAGAGAAGAGGAAGAAGAATAAGAAGACGATGATGATGATAGGAGGAGGAGGAGGAGGAGGAGGAGGAGGAAAAGAAGAAGAAGAACAAAAACACCACCACCACCACCACCACCAACAACAACAATAACAACAGGATGAACAAGAAGATTATGAAACGTCAACATTCATACATGACAGCTCATTTCACACGATGGACATTAAACTGAAGAACGAAACACACACACACACACACACACACACACACACACACACACACACACACACACACACACACACACACACACACACTCTCACTCACTCACTCGACTCATTTAATCACACGGCTTTGTCACAGTGACATCATAATAATAATAATCCACTGTATCGATCAGTGTGACGACGACGACGACAACAACAGCAACAACAACAAGAAGAAGAAATGCTGCAGAAAGAAGAGATAAGAGTCAGACGCGCAATGCCACGGCTGCCGAGGTCTGTGGGTGACCTTTGTGTGTACGTGTGCACGTGTGTCTTCTCTGTTATCGCAGACTGGAAAGCTCCCTTTAGGTAACTAGACAATGTAACGATTTTCGTTTCCTTTCGTTTTGTTTCGTTTTGTTTCGTTTTGTTTTGTTGTTGAAGTCGATATTTCCGGAAACACGTAATGTGGGGTGGTAGAAGATGGCGGGGAGAGGGTGGGTGGGTGGGTGGGGGGAGGGGTGAGTGGGGGGGGGGGGGCAGGGGGGGGGGGGGGGGGAGAGGTGTCTCTCCTTTCGTGTAGCGTTTGTCTTTTGGTGGTCGTGTGTATCTTCTCTTTTTTGTGTGTTTGAGGTTGGTTTGGTGGTGGAAATTTTGTTTGTTTGTTGTTGGGTTGTTTTTTCGGTATGGTGTGTTGTTTTATTTTTTGATTTTTTTTTTTTTAACTGCGTCTGCGTTTTTGTGTGTTTCTTTTTTTGTTTTGTTTTTGAGGTTGGTTTGGTGGTGACATTTTTTCGGTTTTTTTTTCTTCCGGTTTTTTTTTGGGGGGGGGTGGGGGGGGGGGGGGGGGGGGGGGGGGGGGGGGGGAGGAAGGTTGTTTTATTTTCATTTACTTTTTTTTTGCGTCTGCGTTTTTGTGTGTTTCTTTTTTGTTTTTAAGGTTGGTTTGGTGGTGGAATTTTTATTTTTGTCTTCCTTTTTTTTTTGAAGGGGGGATTGTTTAAAATTTTGTTTTGTTTTGTTGTTTTACGGGGCATTTTTGGGGTGGGGGTGGTTTTGTGTTGTTGGTTGTTTTTTTGGTCTCTTATGTCTGTGTTTATGTCTTTATTTTGTTCAGCTTATGCTCCCTTTCTGTCAGCTAGCTCTTTCTTCTTTCTACATACCTACCTTTGTATGTTCGTGTGTGTGTGTGTGTGGGGGGGGGGGGGGAGGGGGTGTTGGTGGTGGTAGGAAGTGGGGTAGGCTTGTGGTTGAGGGGTTAGATGGGTATGTGGATGTAGACGAGCGAGCGAGCGCGTGCGTGTTTGTGTATGTGTCCCTTTATTTTTTTATTTTCATTTTATTTAAATCTTTTATATCGAGGATTATGGATGTGTCTGTGTGTGCGTGCATGTGCGTGGGTGTGTGGGTGTGTGTGTAGGTGTGTAAGGAAGGGAGAAGGGTAGATGGCTTTTGGATATATGTGTGAGAGTGTCCTCTTTCTCTTTCCTCTTTCCTCTCTCTCTTTCTCTTTCTCTCTCTTCTCTCTCTTCTCTCTCTCTCTCTCTCTTCTCTCTCTTCTCTCTCTCTCTCTCTCTCTCTCTCTCTCTCTCACTCTCTCTCTCTCTTTTGGCACTTGTAAAAAATATGTCAATCAATATATTACTAAAATAGATATTAAAAAAAGAACATTGTTTCGTCTTCTGTAGCATCCCGTTGAGAGCGAGTGTAGCCTTATTTCGTCACATACAGACAGACAGACAGACAGACACACACGCAGACATATAGACATACATACATACTGGCTTGCATACATACATACATATATACATATATACATACATACTGGCTTGCATACATACATACATACATACATACATACATACATACATACAGGCTTGCATACATATATACATACATACATGCATACATAAATAGAGGCTTGCATACATACATACATACATACATACATACATACATACATACATACATACATACATACATACAGGCTTACATACATACATCATTCATACATACATACATACATACATACATACAATATCAAAAACATACATTTCATTCATACATACATACAGGCTTACATACATACATACATACATATTATAATACATACATACATACATACATACATACATACATACAATATAAAAAACATACATACATACAGCTACATACATACATACATACAATACAAAAAACATACATGCATAAAATACAATACTACATACTATTACATAACATACACTACATACATACATTACATTAAAAACACAAAAATACACACACAATGTACACCACACAAATACACATTAAGATCTGACTCTGATTTTCCAAAACGAGCGCGGAATATTTCCTCACAAGTGACTATTGCACCTTATACTGACAACTTAATAAAACAAGCTGGAATTAATATAAAAGAATTAGCAAAAAAGCCAGCATGGACACCTGTACCGAAATGGGAAACGTTGAAAGCTACATTTGACATTAGTTATACTGACATGAAAAAAGAAGAAAATGTCAACATTGCCATAGCGACCACTAGAGAGCACATTGCTAAAAACTACCACAGTCATCTCTGTATTTTCACAGATGGGTCGGTTCTAAATAGCGTTATATAAATTCCATTTATTATTATTATTATTATTATTATTATTAAATAATAATAATAAAGACGCTGGTGCAGCTTTCACTATTCCAGCACTGAAAGTTGAAAAGTCTTTTTTTGACGGACACAATTTGTCAATCTTTACAGCGGAGCTTGTTGCTATCTTTTTGGGTTTAGAATACTTGATTAATCTGCCTCAAATTTTGTTTCAAGTGGCCTTTTTTGTTGATTCAAAATCTGTTTTACGAGCCTTAGAATATTTTAATGTCGAAACAAAACCCGATTTGATTACTGATATAAATTATCTGATACACTGCCTGAGAATTAAAGGTACAGATGTCAGTTTTTGTTGGGTGCCCTCTCATGTTGGTCTCTATGGTAATGGAAAAGTTTATGAAGCAGCGAAAAAAGGCACACAAAGTTTAGAACAGTCTTCTCAAGTTTTTTGTAAGTCCTTCAGTCAAGGAATCCTTCCTTTTGTTAGAGAAAACTTCTTTAAAGCGACTTTGTGATCGTACAAATGTGAAACTTGTATCACAGAAAAGTATAGCATCTTTAAATCATATTGCAAGACAAAAAACATCGTATTCTTTAATATTCTATGCGAGACTGATTACCACCATTTCTTACAGAATACGACTTAATGCTCTCAGAACAAAGTTTTGTAAAAATGTTCAGTGCATTTGTGGAGAACAATTTTCTCTGGAACATTGTTTATTGTTTTGTCAGAAGCTTCGTAGATTCTTACCCCAAAAACTTTTAGACAAAAATGCTTCTGAAGAAAATGTAGATGTAATTCTGTCGGATGAAAACCTTCTTTTTGCTATTTCGAAGTCTCTTGTACATAGCCCAGTTTTCGCGTTTCTTGAAAGTTCTTTGATATTGTTTTCCCTATTTGCATTTTTAGGCGTTAATGTTTGAACACCAATCTGTTACATGACTATCTTTCCCTCTGTCTTCTATGGTTTTTGCTGTAGGTCTTTTTTCCCCGTCTTATATCACTTATACTGGGGACGGGATAGCTCAGTGGTCGGAGCACTCGCTTTCCCCCAGTCAAGTTAAAGCAGCGTCGAGCGTGGTTACCAGTTGGATGGGTGACCGTTTGCGCGCCTTGGCTTCAGTACAGTTCCCCCAGTTCACCCAGCTGTAAATGGGTACCTGCCCTATTTAGGGTCAGGGAAGGTAAAGCAGCGAGGGAGAGGAGATGGCCGCCGCCAACAATATGCTGGCCCTAGAGAAGTGAGGTCTCTGACGCCTCGCTCCCCTACGACCTTATAGGTTATGGGACTCCTTTACCTTTTACCTATATCACTTATAGTGAACAGACGTTAAATACAAGAACTAACGAACAAATGCACACACAAATACACACACACAAATACACACACAAATACACACACACACTCACACACACGCACACACACACACACACTCTCTCTCTCTCACACACTCTCTCTCACACACACACTCACACACACTACACACACACTCTCTCTCTCATACTCACTCACACATACACACACTCTATCTCTCACACACACTCTCTCTCTCACACACTCACACACTACACACACACACTCTCTCTCACACACACAAACTCACACACTCACACTCACACACACACACACTCTCTCTCACACACTCTCTCTCTCTCTCTCACACACACACACACTCACACACACTACACACCCACACACACTCACTCTCTCACACACACACACTCACACACTCACACTCACTCACACACACTCACACTCACTCACACACACACTCTCTCTCTCTCACACACACACTCACACACACACACACACACTACACACACACACTATACACATCACCCCCCCCCACACACACACACACACACACACGTCAGACTAAAAGAGACCAAAACAAGACCATCCATCTTTGTTAACGAAACAAAAAAAAAGGGGGAAAAAAGGAGAAGCAAAAG
>CM054141.1:23290031-23295031 GCA_028751875.1 Rapana venosa
CCTGTGGCGACGCGCTCTTCCCGGGGAGAGCAGCCCGAATTTCACCTAGAGAAATCTTCCGTGACTTAAAATGGTATACAATTCAGTTCAGTTCAAATTCGTTTTCCATTTCCTTCTTTTGTTTCTTTCTTGGCCAGACTTTCCTCTTTTTAACTATAAATTCTGATAATGTCAAAAGTATCTTCATAACTTATCCAGAACATCTTGCGCACACGTTAAATCCTGTTCCGCTTTTTGTAAGAGTAGGCCATTGTGTGCCGGTGGGAACAGATGACAGAATTCACAAAAACGCATACACATGGGGACAGATTGTAAAAAAAAAAAAAGCACATAAGTGCTTATTCTATTATCCTCGATATAAAAAAGACTAAAATTCAAAAACTCAAAAAGATCTAACGTGTTGATTTCTTTCGTTTTTCAGTATCTGTTTTGCATCCGGCTTTTTTGAGCCAAATACTTTATTTTAAAGTGTACACCTCTTCCCTTCGTTTCTTCTTTGATAATCTTATTTTACTGGTCCACAGGCAATCCGTCTGAACTGAAACAGTTTAATCCTACCGCCCCCCCTCCCCCCCCCCCCCCCCCCTCCGACGGTGGGGATGCCAGGGAGCCTGTCAGTATAAACAGCATCTCCACCTTCTGGAAATTCTGTGCTAGCAATTCCCTCTCTTTTCTAACAACAATAAGAACCATAAAAATGAAACACTCATACAAACATCAACAACATAGCAACAACAACAACAACAACAACAACAACAACAGCAACAACAACAAAACCTGTTTAGAAGACATGACTGACGTAGGTACACAATTCGTGTCCTTGATGCCTTGGTATATATCCGTATACTCCCTAGCCCCCCTCGCCACCCCACCCCACCCCACCACCACCACCCACACACCCACCCACCCTCCTCCCGTCCTCACAGTTGTCTGCCTTCTTCCGCTCTTCTTCGAAGAAAAATAGATTCCATCAGTTTTTGCTATTTCCGTTCCCGTTCTCTGGAGACCAGGGGAGACTACTTTAAGTCTCAGCACTGTTCAGAAAAAGGGGAGAGGGGTGTGGGGGCTGAGGAGGGAGTGGGGGTGTGCAGCTGTCCCACAAAGAGAGAGAGAGAGAGAGAGAGAGATATATATATATATTATATATATATATATATATATATATATATATATATATATCCGTAAGAAGTTTAACTTGGAAAGAAAATCAAATCTTTGGGACGACTCACGCAATGTTGATTGCAGAAGACTTACCTGTCTTTGAGTTTATAATCTTTCCCACACAACTTTTATTCATATTTATATCTTTTTTTTATTTTACTACTATTATTATTATACCACTTTAAGTCACTGCAGATTCCTCTGTGTGAAATTCGGGCTGCTCTCCCCGGGGAGAGTGCATCGCCACAAGATTAGCGCCACCCATTTTTTAATATATATATATTTTTAAAAACTTTTTCTGTCTGCAACTTCTATTTGTTTCCCTATCAGAGTGGCTTTTTTCTACAGACTTTTGCCAGGGACAGCTCTTGTTGCCGTGGGTTCTTTTACGTACGCTAAATAATTATGGGGGGAACACACGAGACATCGGTTTATCGTCTCATCCGAGAGACTAGCACCCAGACCACTTCTCATGGTCTAATGGATGGGGGTGAAAGTTTTGGGTCCAAACGGGGATCGAACCACCGCACACTTCCGACCCGGACTTTTCGCTTTCTAGGCAGGCGCGTTACCTCTAGACCACCGATCCAGCTTCCTTGTCTCTGTCTGTCTGTCTGTTTGTCTTTCTGTCTGTCCATCTGTCTTTTTGTCTGTCTGTCTGTCTATCTGTCTGTCTATTTGTCTGTCTGTCTATTTGTCTGTCTGTCTATCTGTCTGTCTATGTGTATATCTCTCTGTCTATCTGTCTGTCTATCTCTCTGTCTGTCTGTCTGTCTATCTGTCTGTCTACCTGTCTGTCTATCTATGTGTCTATATGTCTATCTGTATGTCTATATTAATGTCTGTCTGTCTGTCTGTCTACCTGTCTGTCTATCTATGTGTCTATATGTCTATCTGTATGTCTATATTAATGTCTGTCTGTCTGTCTGTGTATTTGTCTGTGTATTTGTCTCTCAACATGATGTGAAGGTTCACAGAAAACAGCCAGTTCTGGTGTGCCTTTTGTTTAAGCCTGTCTGCCATGTCTCTATCTCTGTCTGTCTGTGTCTCTGTCTGTCTGTGTCTCTGTCTGTCTCTATCTGTGTGTCTCTGTCTCTCTCTGACTCTATCTGTCTCTGTCTGTCTGTCTCTGTCTCTCACTGTCTCCATATCTCTATCTCTGTCTCTGTCTCTCTCTCAGTGAGAGTCCTTCTGATGAGACTATAAACCAAAGTCCCGTGTGCGAAAGCACGCAGAACATCTTGCGCACACGTTATAGCCTGCTCCGCCTTTGGAAAGAGTAGGCCACTGCCTGCCGGTGGGAACAGATAACTTTACAAAACCACATGTATAAGGGAACTGGATATAAAATAGCACAGTAAAGAATAACAAAAAATCTCTCTCTCTCCCTTTATCTCCCTCTCCCCCCCCCCCCTCTCTCTCTCGCTATCCCTGTCTCTCTCTTCCTCTCTCCCTCTCTGTCTGTCTCTGTCTGTCTCTCTCTGTATGTCTGTCTGTCTCACTCTCTCTCTCTCCCTCCATCCCTCTCTCTCTCTCTCTCTCTCTCTCTCTCTCTCTCTCTCTCTCTCTCTCTCTCTCTCTCTGTCTGTCTGTCTGGTCTGTCTGTCTCTCTCTGCCTGTGTCTGCCTGTCTCTGTCTCTGTCTCTCTCCCTACCGAAAGGATGTTCAACTACCACTACAATGTTCTCTTCGCTGTTTTTAAACTATCTTCAACGCGATTTTGGGATGGAGCAGAACAATGAAATAATTGTCATATCAAGAGCTTGTGTGTGTGTGTGTGTGTTCTTCAGTTTAACGTCTATTCACATTTAGTGATTTTAGACGGGAAAAAGTAATATAAACAAGAGAATGCAAACAATAACAAAAAGTGTCAATTAACAGTACTTAAAAACTAACTTTAACATACTACAAAAACTGAATTATCGGACTTTTTATCAATCCTAACACAATGTCCAACAGTAACGATGGTTCAGACAAAATCTGATCCAGTGATAAACCTGGTATAGCAGGTAAAAATGCTTTTAAATGTCCACAATCAAAAATAACATGACTATTGGTAATCTTCTCCCCACAAATACAGTTTACATCTTTCACGTACTTTGTCCTGAAAGCATTTAGTTTAAATCTGTACATAAGGGATAACATATTTCTACGATTATACCAACCACAGACTTTGTTAGAAATGGAAGCATTTCGAAAATCTATCACATTGCTTGTACAGCCATTATAGAGACAATAGCCAGAATCATATATTTTCTTTCTGAAGTGCTTCCAGCAAGCGTTTTGTAGCAAGCTGTATCCCTCATGCAGAGATAAGGCAACGTTTATTTCACAAGAACTATTTTTATGTGTGTGTGTGTGTGTGTGTGTGTGTGTGTGTGTGTGTGTGTGTGTGTGTGTGTGTGTGTGTGTGTGTGTGTGTGTGTGTTTCAGGGAATTCGCCTCCCACGAATCTTCTTCGTGTATGATGGAGTGATCCATCGCGTGTACTGTCACAGATTTTATATCTGACAGCTGTATTTTGATTATGTATGTAAGGGTTTCGTTGGTTGTTTTTTCCCCCTTCTTGAATGGGATGAGAGCGTGCAGGGGTAAGAGTGAAGTATGTATGGAAATTTGTAGAGACCCCCCCCCCCCCCTCCTCCCCATAAAAGACGTATAGATTATTTTATACAGTTTTATTTTCTTATTGATTTATCGTTGACATTAAAAAACGAAATCTTTCTCACAATATGATGTTCATAAATTTTATTCATGCATTGAGAGGCAGTATAGTAAATTGCTTGTTAACTCACTGTCGTCGTTGAACGCCCAAACAGCAACTATTGTCGTCTGTCCTATGAGCGAAAATCTGTTCCGCTGCCGTTAAGCGCCTGACAAGTCAGGCCTAGCGCATCCCTCTTCAGCGTGGGAGAGAACTGTTATCTTTGAAGTCTCTCTAAAGCAGGAAAATGGACCAAAAAGGCAGAAACTAGACAAGAAGAAGGTGACAGGAAAAGAAAAGGAACAAGGCAGAAACAAAAAGAGAGGAATAAAAAGAAAAGGAAGACATTCCTAACACAGAATATCCAGAAGGTGGGGGATGCTATTTATCTATTTATTATATTCTTTATTTCGAGTATAATGGAATAAGCACTCATGTGCTTTTTACATCCAGTCGCCGTGTGTATGTGGTTTTGTAAAATTTTGTCATCCTCTCCCACCCGCACACAATGGCCTACTCTTCCGAAAAGCGGAACGGGTTTTAACGTGTGCGCAATGTGTTCTGTGTGCGTTGGCACACGGGACCTCAGTTTATAGTCTCATCCGAAGGACCTTTGGGGAGAGTGGAGTCGGCACAGATGTAAACTCCAGAGGACAAATCCTCTTGAACGAGATTCGAGCCCGGGTCAGCAGATGACGAATGCATCACTCTAACCACCCGGCTATCCCGTCCCCTGTTAATACTGACAGGTACCCTGGCATCCCCACAGGGGCAGAGCTAGTTATATCACGATGACGCGGAGCAGCGGTAGGCTAGAACTTTCCAAGCCCTTTGAGTGGAACACCTCGTGCTTTGCCAGTAATTCCCCATCATTACAAGATCTCAAGGATCCCCAACCTCCCCCCCTCTTCCACTCCTGACCTCTCCCCCCTCCTCCCCCTTCTCCCCCCCCCCCCCCCACCCCTGCCTTCACAATCTTACTCCCCACCCCCTCTGCGCACCCCAAGCGCCGAAAAATAAATATTCTGCTTTAAAACAACAAAATTTCTTAAATTTTAATTTGTTTTATCGAACATGTATGTAGAATGAAATACCTGCCACCTAAAAACATGCAGTATGTGTTGTTTGTTTTTTC
>CM054141.1:23297531-23315031 GCA_028751875.1 Rapana venosa
CTCTCTCTCTCTATCTATCTATCTATCTATCTGGCTGTCTGGCTGGCTGGCTGTCTGGCTGGCTGGCTATCCATCTATATATCTATCTGTCTCTATGCCTATCTGTATATCTGTCTGTCTTTCTGTCTACCTATCTATGTGTCTGTCTGTCTATCTATCTTTCTTTTTTTCTTTCTTTCTTTTCTTTTTTTATATTCTTTCATTCTTTCAATTCAATTTTTTCTCTCGTCAAATTGAGGAGAAAGGGCAAGGCTGGGAATGGAACCCAGAACCTCACGGTTAACATGTCAGACAGGTGACCGCCATGCCATGACTACCTTTCCTCTGGCATCTTTTTTTTTTCCAGTTTCCGTCTGTTCCTGGAAGTGTCTGTCTGACCATAATTATAGTTATGGCGTAATTATCTTTGGGAAGAGAGGACAAAATAGATTACCCTAGGCTTCCGGCTCTTATAATTATGCCTCAGTCCCTGTCTCCCTTGAAAGAGGTTGAGTGGGGGTTGAGGGGATGGGTTGTGGTGTTACGTGTGTGTGTGTGGGGGGGGGGGGGGGTTGTGGTGCACGGTATGTGTGTGTGTGTGTGAGAGATACAGTGTGTGTGAGAGAGAATGAGAGATAGAGAGGGGAGAGAGAGAGAGAGATATGTGTGTGTGAGAGAGATACAGTGTGTGTGTGTGTGTGTGTGTGTGTGTGTGTGTGTGTGTGTGTGTGTGTGTGTGTGTGTGTGTGATACAGTGTGTGTGTGAGAGAGAGATACAGGGTTTTGTGTGTGTGTGATACAGTGTGTGTGTGTGTGATACAGTGTGTGTGTGTGGTGTGATACAGTGTGTGTGTGTGATACAGTGTGTGTGTGTGTGATACAGTGTGTGTGTGTGAGAGAGAGATACAGTGTGTGTGTGAGAGAGAGATACAGTGTGCGAGAAAGAGAGGAGAGAGGAGAGAGAGAGAGAGACGAGGAGAGGAGAGAGAGAGAGAGAGGAGAGAGAGAGAGAAAAGAGAGAGAGAGAAAGATACAGTGTGTGTGTGATGAGAGAGATACAGTGTGTGTGTGTGTGAGAGAGAGAGAGAGAGAGAGAGAGAGCGAGAGAGAGAGAACTGTGTGTGTGTGTGTGTGTAAAAAAATTAATATAGTGAGGCATCACGTACCTTCTCATTGCTATTTAATTTTTGTATGTTGGTTAATGCTTCTGTTTCGGTTCGTTTACCCTACTAGTTACATCGTTGTTATTGTTGTTTGTGGTGGAGAAAAACCGTGTAGAGAATATAAATGCAGAGATCATATATATATATATATATATATATATATATATATATATTATATATATATATATATATATATATTATATATATGTATATCATTAGAGAGCGAGAGATATGGGGTGTGTATATAAGTGTTTTGGTATGGCTGCGGGTGTGTCTAAATCACCATGTAGTGAACAAACAAAACAAACAAAATAATGCGGAGACAATAAATCTTAAAATATATCAAGTAATTTTTTTTTTAATTCTTAGGAAATTAATGATTGTTATAGAACAGAGGAGACCAACATGTTATTTCTTCAGGGTAATAGAATAAATACAGAGACATTTTTCATGCAGGTGTCGGGGGGGGGGGGGGGGGGGGGGGCAATAGAAAAATTATGCTTACTTAATGTCCAGTACTGTTTAACACTGGTTCTTATTTTTCAGATTGTTCATCTTTGTTGCCAAACTTTTTATTCACATCATTCATAATATAGGACATAATTGAGATACTCAATAGAGAAAGGAAAAAAAAACAGGCGCATTTTACGCTTGGGATGGGGGGGGGGGGGGGGGGATATATGGCTTTCCAAGAAACTTTTGTTTTTTTTCAATCCAGCTCTCGGAAAACAGTAGAGAAATTCTGCTTACCCTCTTAATAACGTCCAGCTTCTTCTTCTTCTTTATTTTTGTTACACTTTATTTCCGGGTTGAGTCAGTATAAATAATATTATTCATCTCAATATTCTGGAAGTTCTGTGCTAGGAATTCCCTCTTTTCTATCCCTCTCTTTGTTTCTGCCTTGTTTCTTTTCTTCTTCTCACCTTCTTCTTGTCTGTTTTCTGCCTTCTTGATCCATTCTTTTCCAGAAAGACTTCAAAGATAATGATTCTCTCCCATGCTGAGGTCGGATGCGCTGGGCCTGACTTGTCAGGCGCTTAACAGCGACGCAACGCATTTTCGCTGACATGACAGACAACAATAGTTGTTGCTGCCTGAACGTTCGACAAAGAAGAAGACGAAGATCCATAATACAACAAAACAAAAAACAGGGCAGAAATAAAGTGAAAGGAGAATTAATACAAACATGCGGACACTGTTAACTGTTACCATGTTTGAATAATACTTTTTCTTTCATTTCTTTTTTCTATCGTCTTTTTCTGTTCGCTTCCTTCCTTTCAACCGTACTTTTCCCTGTATCCATCCTACATCTAGCCTGCTACCGTCTAGGTTCACTATCGGTTAATACGATCTGCACATTATCAAGCTTCGCTAAGCTTAAGGTAAAGTCACTAGCTACTCCAATCATCCCTTCCGTAGAGTGAGAAGCGACTTCCATACGCTGTGGTAGCCGCACTCCATGTTCCAGGTCCTTCCATAATGGACCAGTCGGTTGATTAGGGCTGCTGTCTGGTTCCTGTGGTGTGTGTGTGTGTGTGTGTGTGTGTGTGTGTGTGTGTGTGTGTGTGTGTTGTTGTGTGTGTGTGTGTGTGTGTGTGTTGTGTTTGTCTTTGTGTGAGTGTGTTTGTGTGTGTGAGAGAGAGAGAGAGAGAGTGTGTGTGTGTGAGTGTGTGTGCGCGTGTGCGTGTGCGTGCGCGTGCGTGTGTGTGTGAGAGTGTGTGTGTGCGTGTGTGTCCGTCCGTCCAAATAGCTTATTACTCCTGATTTATCGGATGGATTCTCTTCTTATTGTCTCCCTTCAATCCTTGGGGATTTGTTTAGGGGGGCATTGCCCTGAGTTTTTCAGGCCGCGTCTCTTAGGCAAATTGAAATATCCTGGCAGAGCCCATCCCTCTCCAGGTATAGGTTGCATGCTGGGTATGTTTGTGTTTCCGAACTCACTGAACGTTGACCTGCATTACGATATTTTGAGTGTGCATTTTTTATGTTCTTTATGCGTACATACACGAAGGGGAGTAAGGCACTGGCGGGTCTGTGCTTTAAGTTGACCTGCCTCTTTCTGTCTGTCTGTCTGTCTTTCTCTCTCTCACCACACATACTCTCACACACACACACACACACACACACACACACACACACACACACACACACACACACACCACACACACACACACACACACACACACACACACATACACACACACACACACACACACACACACACATGTATTCATCGCTCAATCTATCAATGCACCTTTATCCTCGAAATAGAAAGAATGAATAAATAGAAAAATTTTCCCCCTCTATCTCCCCTTTAAGAGTCTTCTTTTTTCCTAATTGATTATTCATCCATCGATCTGTCAATACACCTATTAATTAACTGATTCATCAAATAATTGATGGATGGATTGATGTCATGTTCGTTGCATTCGTTTTTGTGTGTGTGTGTGTGTGTGTGTGTTTAAAATGTTTACATTAGACTTTTAAAACATTTTTCTTTTATTCTTTTTTAAAATTCTCTTTATTTCGAGGATAATGCAATAAGCACTCACGTGCCTTTTTTTTTGAACATCCAATCACCGTGTGTATGCAGTTTTGTAAATTTGTCATCCGTTCCCACCGGCACATTTGTACACGATAATTATGTTAAGTTCTAAGCTTGTTTGTTGCTCAAAAACGATGTACTGGGCGATGTTGTGTTGATGCTTTTCGAATGAATCATGTTTGAAAACAATGGACTATGTGTCTTCAATTTTACGTCTGTTCACTTAAAAGTGATATTAGACGAAAACAATGGACTGATGCACTGTGTGTGTGTGTGTGTGTGTGTGTGTGTGTGTGTGTGCCTGCATGCGTGCGTGCGTATATGTGCGCGCGCGTGCGTGCATGTGTGGTGTGTGTGTTGTGTGTGTGTGTGTGTGGTGTGTGTGTGTGTGTGTGTGTGTGTGTGTGTTGTGTGTGTGTGTGTGTTGCCTCTCTCTCTCCCCTGTGGGCAGCTCTGGACACGAGCAACGTGATGGTGAAGAAGCAGGTGGTGGAGCTGCTGTCCGCTCTCTGTGTCTACTCCCCGGAGGGACACCGCTCTGGCGCTAGATGCCCTGGACTCCTTCAAGGTCAGCGTGCATGCTTCTGTCTGCAGTCTGCTGCTGCTGGCCGGCTAGCCGCTCTTCCCCCCCCCCCCCCCCCCCCCCCCCCACCAGAAGTCGGAATAATAATAATAATAAAAAATCAAAAAAAAATCATCATCATCATCATCATCATCATAATTATGATAATGTATGGAATTTATATAGCGCTGAATCTTGTAAAGCAACACTCAAAGCGCTCTTGATGACTTAAATTTTTTTTTTATATGTGTGTGTATGCGGTTTTGTAAATGTTGTCATCTGTTCCCACCGGCACACAATGGCCTACTCTTTCGAACAGCGGAACATGATTTAACGTGTGCACAAGATGTTCTGCGTGCGTTCGCACACGGGGGCCTCGGTTTATAGTCTCATCCGAAGTCGGAATGCGGCTACCTTCATGGTGGGAGACAGAAAGGTCCGATTTGATAGTTGTGGTTTTGTTAAATTTCATGTACCCCTTGGTTGTTTTTTTCTTAAAATAAAATCTTGAATCTTGAATCTATTCGCAAAATCTCACAATCGGTGGCTCAACCCTGCGCTGTCAAATCGCGAGCTGAAGACTTTGGACAAAATGTTGTTGGTGGTCGTTTTGTTTTTTTGTTTGTTGTTGTTGTTTTCTTGGGGGGGGGGGGGGGTGTTGTTTTCTTTTCGTTTGTCGGCTAAAGCTCCCAGGTTCACCAATGGTGAGATTTTTGTGTATGTGACCGTTTTTTGCCTACCTAAGCTGCATTCCGATTTAAAACACCTTTTGATGTGATGAAGAAAAAAGTTTTTTTTTTGCACAAACCTTTGACTGATACCAAGCAGATGTAAAACAGATATGTTGCACACATTTTCAAAAGACATTTGCAAGAGTTGTTTTTCTTTTTTCGTTCCTCGCTAGAGCTCCGAGGTTCACCAAGGGTGAGATTTTTTGCGTATGCGACCGTCCCTCCCCCCCCCCCCCCCCCTCCAACACCTCCATTTAGGTAGCCGCATTCTGACTTCGGGGATGAAAGAGTTCTAATTCCTTTTGTCTTATTTGCCAGCATTTGACTGAAAATAATGCTCACAAACAAGAAAATGTGGCCGAAACAGTTGACACCCATTTCAGACATTTTTAGACGAAGAAAAATTAATGGCACCTTACATTTTGAAAGAAAAATTCTTCAAAACAAACATCTTCCAATGATGAAGAATGGTGGTCTTACATTTTGAAAAGAAAATAGTCTTCAAACTAAATATTTCAACGATGTAAAATGATGGCATCTTACATGCTGCACATATTTAACCGTCCAGATTGAAAAAAAAGTAGTTAGTCTCCTTAAAGTATTTTTAAGCAAACATCTACAACCAATTTTGTGCCAAAGATGAAGATATTTCACCTTATAGCTTGCATACATTAAATCTTATGACAAACGATTGAAAAAGGGTATAGGATTTTGCAATTTGCAAACAGCTTCTTTGGTTTTGGTTTTGGTTTCTTTGTTGTTGTTTTTGTTTTGGGGGGGATTGGTTTTTGTTCGGCTGGTTTTTTGTTTTTTGCATTTTTACCAATACTGTCAAGATGAAGAAATATCTTTTGGCTCCTTGCCGTTTTTGTTTGTTTGTTTTTGTGGTTTTTTTATAGTAAACATCTGTAACCGAATTTTTGTGCCAAAGATGAGGAAATTTTCACCTTACAGTATGCATACATTAAATCTGATCTAATGATGATAAACGGTCAAAAGGGGGCACAGCAGTTTACAGTTGGCAAACAGCTTTGTTATTTTGTTTTGTTTTGTTGTTGTTGTTGTTGTTGTTGTGTGTGTGTGTGTGTGTGTGTTTGGGGTTGTTTTGGGGGTATTTTTGTGGGTTTTTTTTTTTTTTTTACCAGTGCTATCCATTTGAAGAAAAATGTTTTGGTTCCTTACCGTTTTTAGCAAACATCTGCAACTGATTTCGTGCCAAAGATGAAAAAGATATTGCAAACGTTAAATTTTATTTGATGATGGCAAACGAAGAAAAAGGGGAACAACAATTTACAATTTTTACAAACAATATTTCTTTCTTATCTTTTCTTTTCTTCTTTTTCTTTCTCGTATTCTTCTTTCTTGCATTCTTTTCTTCATCTTCTTCTTCTCCTCCTGTGCATTCTTCTTCTTCATTCTTCATCTTCTTCTACTTCTCCTCCTGTGCATTCTTCTTTTCATTCTTCTTCTTTGTATTTTTCTTCTTGTGCTTTCTTTTTTACCAAATATTGTCCGGGGACAGCTAAAACGTTACAACAGTCTAGTCTCTCTCAATTTTGGAAGGCAAAGATGGACAGTGAGTTTTTCTTGAAATGTTTTGCTGCCTCATCCTCCTGTGAGCCACAGAATCAGAGACGACTTTCTTTCATTGCATGTTGGTCAATGACACCGAGGATGATGAAACAATGCTGCTATGGAAGTGGGTCTGCTTTGAGAATACGTGACAGGGATGTACTCTACCCTTCCTACATTGAATTGTGTGTGTGTGTGTGTGTGTGTGTGTTCTTTATTTATTTATTCATTCATTCTTTTACATCGAGGATAATGGAATAAGCACTCATGTGCTTTTTTACATCATAGTCACCGCGTGTATGCGGTTTTGTAAATTTTGTCGTCTGTTTCCACCGGCACACAATGGCCTACTCTTCCGAAAAGCGGAACAGGATTTAACGTGTGCGCAAGATGTTCTGTCCTCTGGAACGACAAGAACATCGCCATCAGCTTCAAGATCAGATTGATGCGTCCCCTGATCATGTCCATATTTTTTGGACGGATGTGAATCGTAGCCCATAACTGTGTGTGCGTGCGTGCGTGCGTGCGTGCGTGTGCTGCGTGCGTGGTGTGTGTGTGTGTGTGTGTGTGTGTGTGTGTGTGTGTGTGTGTGTGTGTGTGTGCGTGCGTACGTGTGTGTGTGTGTGTACGCGCGTGTGTGGTGTGCAGACGATGAAGAAGCTGTGGCACCTGTTTTAACTTCATCCAGATGGCTCTTTCAATTTTAGGACCAGCATGGTCAATGGATTTTGTGTGTGTATGTGGTGTGCAGAAGATGAAGAAGCTCTGGCACCGGTTCAACTTCATCGTGATGGAGCTGAGGACGACGGAGCTGGTGGCCTACAAGACCACGCTGATGGCCTTCGTCAACTGCATCCTCTTCTCCTGCGGGGACGACCTCCAGGAGCGCTACCGCCTCAGGAACGAGTTCACCAGTAAGTGTGGCTGACTGTGGAGTACTGTACTTGGTGGTGTTGTTGTTGTTGTTGTTGTTCTTCTTTCTTCTTCTTCTTCTTTCTTCTTTTCTTTCTTGTTTCTTTCTTGTTTCTTTCTTGTTCTTGTTCTTCTTGTTCTTCTTCTTCTTTCTTTCTTTTCTTCTGTTCTTCTTTTTCTTCTTCTTCTTCTTCTTGTTTCTTTCTTTCTTCTTTCTTTCTTCTTCTTCTTCTTCTCTTTCTTCTTCGACGTCTGACGCAGAATTCGAATGTGCTTCTTCATAGACAGTTCTTCTGGATGAATTTCGATAGAATGCTTGTTGTTTGGTGTATGTCATATAATTTTGTAAGACTCAAACGAAGCCTGAAACGCAAGGAATATCGCATCGCTTCAAATCAAGACACAGTTACTGTCCTATTTTGGACAAGGAATCGTAACCGTTATACGAATCAGAAATGATACAGGATGTGAGATGATGGTTTCGCATAACACTTTGATCTATGACTAGAATAACATCCACTGAATGAGAAGGAAACCGAAGTTGCAAAGCCATAGACATATAAGAGTTCCTGATCTTCATATGGACAAAGTAAACTAGTTGACGTTCGGGCACGTCACACGAACATCTGGACTAGCCAAGACTGTCCTACAGGGAACAGTACAAGGCGGGAGACGAAGAGGCAGACAGAGAAAACGATGGGAAGACAACATCAGAGAGTGGACTGGACTTGAGTGAATCGACATAGGCCTACTGCAGAAAGCTGAAAACCGCGAGGAGTGGAGGAAGCTGGCTGCAAATTCTTCAGTGGTGCCCCAACGGTCTACTAGACTGCGAAATAAGGATAAAAGGGGAAGGGGGGGGGGGGGGGTAGAAGGGTAGGGAAGAGTGGGTGGGGGAGAGGTTGGTGAGGGGGGAGGGTGTACATAGAGTGAATGGCCTTCAAAGAAGGAAACTTGTCTCAGAAATGAAACTACCAGTGGCAATATTGACCTTTGGTGGTGGTAGTGGTGGTGATGGAGGTGATATGTGTGGGGGTGGGGGGATACGTGGGGATGGGGTGGGCTTGAAGGTGGAGAGATAAGGAGAGGAGGAGGGAGGACACTTTAAATGAAAGGGAAGGGGTGGGGGGGGGGGGGGGGGGGGGAGTGAGTGATGGGTTTGGGTTTTTTTTCTAAGAGCAAGGTCGCCTCCGTAGTGAATTCACTAGTGGTAGATATTGATTTGTTACTGGTAGAGTGTGGTCTGGGGGTGGGGGTGGGTGGGAGTGGGGAGGGGGTGCAGGGGGAGGGATGGGTGGGGGAGGGGGAGGGAAAGAGGAGGCAGGAGGAAAGGAAAGGGGCATGGGGGGGGGGGGTGGTGGGGGAGGAGGGGGGCGATGACAGATGAAGGAGAGGAGAGAAAGTGAGTGACAATTCTTTTTTTTCTTTCAAGAATAATGACAGTCTCAAGAACATATAAATATACCAGACTTGATATGAAGGGTCGCACGAGAGTGCGCACATGTGTGTGTGTGTGTGTGTGTGTGTGTGTGTGTGCGTGTGCGTGTGTAAGAGATGTGTGTGTATGCGTGTGTGTACATGTACACGTGTGTGTGTGTGCGTGCACACTTATGTGCATGCACGCGCGCTTGCTCGCATACGCTTTCTCACTCATCTTCTTCACACTGCTAAAACTTGTCCCAGTAAACACTCATCATCTTCCTTCATATACTAATTCATACCCGAAGTCGGAATACGTCTACCTTAATGGTCGGAAAGAAAAAAAAACGATCGTACACACACACACACAAATCTCACCATAGACGAACCTCGGAACTCTAGCCAAGGCAAGTAAAGTAAAGGTAAAGGAGTCCCATAACCTATGTGGTCGAAGGGGAGCGAGACATCAGACCTCAGCTTCTCTAGGGGCCAGCATAATGAGGGCGGCGCCCATCTCCTCTCCCTCGCTGCTTTACCTTCTCTGACCCTAAAGAGGCAGGTACCCATTTACAGCTGGGTGAACTGGGGGGAACTGTACTGAAGCCAAGGCGCGGCGCAAACGGTGGTGAGTGGTAACCACGCTCGATACTGCTTAACCTTAGCTGGGGGAAAGCGAGTGCTCTGACCACTGAGATATCCCGCACCCGAGGAACGAACACACACACACTCACACACACGCACGGACACTCACACACCACACACTCTCTCTCTCTCTCTCTCTCTCTCACACACACACACACACACACACACCACACACACACACACACACACACACACACAAAACCGGGGAGGCTAAAAAAAAACCACCCAAACAACCCCAAATTCACTCATCTCACTCGATCAATGTCCTCATCATCCTTCACATCACACGCCTCATGTCAGGTCTGCACCTGATGGACCTCATCCACAACCTCCGCAATGAGGACGATGAGGAGCTCCTCATCCAGTGCGACGTCTTCGACGACCAGAAGAATGCTGACGATGACGACCTGTCTGCCGAGATGGCCTTAGAACTGGACGTCACCAACCATCGGGAGGTCTTTGACGCGGTGTATCAGAAGGTGGGTGGGGAGGATTGGTGCCTTGCTGGTAGTAGTGGTGGTGGTGGTGGTGGTGGTGGTGGTGGTGGTGGTGGTGGTTGGTGGTGGTGTTGGTGGTGGTGGTTGTGGTGGTTGTGGTGTTCGTGGTGGTGGTTGTGTTTTGGTGTTGTGGTGGTGTCTTGTTGTTGGTGGTGTTGGTTTGGTGGTGGTTTTTTCTTTTTTTAAAAACTTTTTTATTCAGTTTTTTTTCTTTTTTACATTGCACAGTTATAAAGATACAAAACATATAAACATATTTGAGAGAGAGAGAGAGAGAGAGAGAGAGAGAGAGGAGAGAGAGAGAGAGAGAGAGAGAGAGAGACTGTCAGGTAGGCAGACAGAGACAGAGAGAAAAGGGACAGCCTGACAAGCAGACATGGTGGTGGTTTTTGTTGTTGTTGTTGTTGTTATCTTCTTGTTGTTGCTGTGGTTGTTGTTGTTGTTGTTCATTGCATTTTTCTCTGCATTCTTCTTCTTTGTATTTTTCTATGCATTCTTCTTCTTCATCTGTATTTTTCTTTGCATTGTTCTGCTACTTCACATTATTTTTTTCGTCGTCATCATCAGCAGCAGCAGCAGCATCGTCATCATCATTCTTGTCGTTATCATCATTATCTTCTTCTTGTCCTTCTTATTTATGTTGTTGTCGTCGTCGTCGTCGTCGTTGTTGTTCTTCTTCTTTTCTTTTTTTCTTCACTATGGTGTGTGTGTGTGTGTGTGTGTGTGTGTGTGTGTGTGTGTGTGTGTGTGTGTGTGTGTGAGAGAGAGAGAGAGTGAGAGAGAGAGAGAGAGAGAGAGAGAGAGTTAGAGATAGAGTGTGAGTGAGTGTGCGTCTGTGTGTGTGTGTGAGAGAGAGAGAGTTAGAGATAGAGTGTGAGTGAGTGTGCGTCTGTGTGTGTGTTGTGTGTGTGTGTGTGTGTGTGTGTGTGTGTGTGTGTGTGTGGTGTTTACATACCATATACAATATTTTGCTTCTTTATTCATATGAATGGTATACAATCACACACACTACTCACGTATGTTGTGGGTGTGTCTTTAAAAACTCCTTTGTATTATGGTTTGCAAAAGTCATAGTTTTTTTAAAAGTTGTATGTTTCATGACAATCGATAATGTTACGTTTTACTTTTGCTGGTGTAGAATTTAGAACTGTAATGTATACTGCGCACATGTGAGGGAGGTGTGTGTATGTGTGTGTGTGTGTGTGTGTGTGTGTGTGTGTGGTGTGTGTGTGTGTGTGTGTGTGTGTGTGTGTGTGTGTGTTGGGGCGGGGGTGGGGTGCGTGGTGGGTGTGGCAAGGTGTGTATGTGTGTTGGGGGGGGGGGGAGGAGGGGTGGCAGGGTTGTGTGTGTGTGAAGGGTGTGTGCGTGCGTGGCGTGCGTGTATGTGTGTGTGTGTGTTTGTAGGTATGTATATGTATGTATGTATGTATGAGTCAGAAGATAGACAAGGAGGAGGTGACAGGAAGAAAAAGAACAAGGTAGAAACAAAGAGAGGGATAGAAAAGAGGGATTTTCGTGTACAGAATTTCCAGAAGGTGGGGATGCTGTTTACACTGACAGGCGCCCTGACATCCCCATGCACGGGGGCATCAGGTTATCTGAAAAGTGGAAGTTCGCTAGTTTATATTCTGCATAATAATTCATGCTGTCGTTCTCTCTCTCTCTCTCTCTCTCTCTCTCTCTCTCTCTCTCTCTCTCTCTCTCTCTCTCTCTCTCTCTCTCTCTCTCTTTCTCTCCCTCTCTTTGTCATTGCCAGATACTCACACATGTTCATTACCCCACACACCCACCCAAAGGTGCAAAAATGATATATTGTGCATTGACCAGTGTGTGTGTGTGTGTGTGTGTGTGTGTGTGTGCGTGCGTGTGTGTGTGATATTTTTCTACAGGTCTACAATACTCCGGCAGCGGACATATTTCTGCACATTCTTCAGTCCTTGCTACAGATTGACAAAGATAATGACTTCAGGTGATGATGATAATAATCATGATGCTGGAGGCGGGAGGTGGGAGGGTAGATATTCCACTATGGCATTGACTTATAGTTGGTTTGAGAATTTTGAAGTTATTGTTATTGTAGTTGTTGTTGTTCATTTTCTTTTTCGTCCCTCAACCAGAGCTCTCAGGTTCACAAATGATGAGAGTTTCGGCATGCGACCGCTTTTGCCCACCATGAAGGTAGTCGCGTTCCGACTTCAGGGATGTATATGCTGGGTATGTTTATGTTTCCATTACCTGCCCAATACTGATATGGATGGCGGGGATCTTTAACGTGCATATTTTTGTTCTTCTGCATGTGTATAATAAGGAAGGAAGGTGGCAGGATGGTTAAGACGTTTGCCTGCCAAAAAGTAAACCGTGAGGTTCTAGGTTCAATTCCCAGCCTCGCCCTTTCTTCCCAGTTTGACAAAAAAAATCGAACTGAATGTCAAAGTCCTTCGGATGAGACTATAAACCGAGGCCCCGTGTGCGAACGCATGCAGAACATCTTGCGCACACGTTAAATCCTGTTCCGCTTTTCGAAAGAGTAGGCCATTGTGTGCCGGTGGGAACAGATGACAAAATTTAAAAAAACAACCCGCATACACACGCATAAATTTAAAAAAAAAGTCATCTGAGCGCTTTGATTTGTTGCTTTACAAGATTCAGCGCTATATAAATTCCATACATTATTATTATTATTATTTTTATTTTTATTATTATTATACACGAAAGGAATTAAGGGTCTGGCAAATCTGCACTTGAAGTTGACCTGGGAGATCGTAAAAAATCCCCACACCCTTAATTCACCAGACGCCGTCAAGATTCAAACCCACGACGTCATGGACCCGTGGGATTGAAGTCGGGCGGTTTTAACCACTCGGCTATAGCGTCCCAATGTTGTTCATTTGAAAGCATGTTCATGTTTGATGTTTATTCGGCTTTAAAAAACCGGAAAGAAATAAGATTAACAAGGGAAAAAATGCGCGCGCGCACACACACACACACACTGTAAACTATAAATCAAAACATCCTAGTTCATTACTATGACTCTCATATCGTTAATTGTATGTTTGAATGTTTTTGATGATTTGGGGGTTTTTTTTTGTTCACTTCCACCCCCCCCCCCCCCTCCTTCATAATGGACTATGACCTAACGAATAAACATCCTACTCTCTGCCTGCCTGCCTGCCTGCCTACCTGCCTACCTGCCTACCTACCTAACCTACCCACCTAACCCACCTACCTACCTACCCACCAACCCACCACCTACCAACCCACCCACCTACCTACCCACCCACCCACCTACCTACCTACCCACCTACCTACCTACCTACCCACCTACCTAACCTACCTACCCACCCACCCACCTACCTAACCCACCCACCTACCTACCTAACCTACCTACCCTACCCACCTGCTTACAGCGACAACCAGTGGTCGGTGCTGGAGCTGGCAGCCCAGAGGACCCTGCACCTGGACCCTAGCCGCCTGCACCAGGCCCCGGACGGCGCCTTGGTGGAGAAGCTCCTGCACGTGCAACGCGCCGCCCACGACACGGCGGAGAGCAGCGCGCAGACGGACGACCTGGCCTTCCTGGCCCGCCTCAGGGAAACCGAGGGGGAAAGAAGCCCCGTGGTATCGCCCTCCACCGGAGAATCGCTTCGCGGAGATGTGCGCGGTACTGCGGCGAGGATTGCCACGTTGCAAGGAGTGCCTCCTCCTGCTCCTGTTCCACCTCCTGCTGTTCCTCCTCCTGCTCCTCCTCCTCCGCCGCCGCTTCCTCCTCTTCTTCTTCTTCATTCTCAAGCCTCGTCTTCCTCTTCTTGCAGCATCCCCCCTGCCCCTCCTTTACCAGGCAGCAGCAACAGCAGCAGCAGCAGTAGTGTCATCCCTCCAGCTCCCCCTCCTCCTCCTCCTCCTGGTAGTGTGAGTGTTCTTCCATCTCCCTCAGGTGCTCCTCCTCCTCCTCCTCCTTCACCTCCTCCTCCTCCTCCTGGAAGTTCGTGTGTACCTATACCACCTCCACCCCCACCACCCCCGGAGGAGCTCCCCCTCCCCCTCCTCCCCCACCTCCTCCACCACCACCAGGAACTACTACAGGAGTACCCCCACCACCACCACCCCCACCACCTCCAGGAACTACCGGAATGCCACCCCCACCACCACCACCACCCCCACCTCCGTTTTCAGGGGGGCCGCCACCCCCTCCCCCACCCCCACCCGGGCCAGGCATGGGGGGAGGTGTGGGGGGAGGAGGGGTGGCCCGGCCCCCGACCCTGAAGTTCGGATCGGCGGACCCCGGGTCGACGCTGAGTCCCATCACCACGCCCAAACCCAAGCAGAAGATGAAGGTCTTCAACTGGTCCAAGCTGCCCGCCCAAGCCCTCAACAGCAGTGAGTGTAGGCTGAAAGGAAGGGGAGAGAGAGAGGGAGAGGGAGGGAGGGGGGGGTGAGGGAGAGGAGGGGGGGGGAGAGAGGGGAGGGAGAGAGGGGTGGGGGGGGGGAGAGGAGTGGGGAGAGAGAGGGGGAGTGAGGGGGAGGGTGAGAGAGAGGGGTGAGGGAGAGAGAGAGGGGGAGGGGGAGGGGGGGGAGAGGAGGGAGGGAGAGAAGGAGAAAAGTTTAAGGGAGGTTGCTGCTGTAAATGATTTGAGTGCAAGCGCTTTGATTTGTTTCGTTTTTACAAGATTCAGCGCTATACAAATTCCATATATTATTAGTAGTAGTAGTATTATTAGAGAGAGAGAGAGAGAGAGAGAGAGATGAGAGAGAGAGAGAGAGAGAGAGTGAAGTGAGTGGAGGAGGTGAGAGAGAGAGTGAAACAGAGAGAGAGAGAGAGAGGCAGAGACAGACAGACAGACAGTCTTGGTTATTTTCTTTAAGCGCTTTGGGGATGGTGTCTAACCAAGATAGAGAGGGAGGGAGGGAGGCAGACAGAGAGAGAGAGAGGCAGAGACAGACAAACAGTCTTGATTACTTTTTTTTTTTTTAAAGCGCTTTGGGATGGTGTCTAAACAAGAGAGAGAGAGAGAGACAGACAGACAGACAGACAGAGGCAGAGACAGACAGAGACAGTATGGTTATGTTCTTTAAGCGCTTTGGGGATGGTGTCTAAACAAAGAGAGAGAGACAGACAGACAGAGAGAGGCAGAGACAGACAGAGACAGTCTTAGTTACTTTTAAAAAAAATCGCTTTGAGGATCGTGTCTAAACGAGAGAGAGAGAGTGAGAGAGAGAGACGAGAGAGAGAGAGAGAGAGAGAGAGAGAGGAGAGAGAGAGACAGGCAGACAGAGACAGACAGACAGACAGAAAGAGGCAGAGACAGACAGAGACAGTCTTGGTTATGTTCTTTAAGCGCTTTGGGGATAGTGTCTAAACAAGAGAGACAGACAGACAGAGGCAGAGACAGACAGAGACAGAGAGAGAGAGAGAGAAAGAGAGAGAGGCAGACTACAGAGAGAGAGAGAGGCAGACATACAGTCTTGGTTACTTTTTAAAGGCTTTGGGGATGGTTGTCTAAACAAGAGAGAGAGAGAGAGAGAGAGAAGAGAGAGAGAGAGATGATGAGAGAGGAGACAGACAGACAGACGACAGGACAGACAGACAGACAGAGACAGAGACAGACAGAGCAGTCTTGGTTACTTTCTGCGCTTTGGGATGGTGTCTAAAAGAGAGAGAAGAGAGAGAGACAGACAGAGAGAGGCAGAGACAGACAGACAGTCTTAGTTACTTTTAAAAAATCGCTTTGAGGATAGTGTCTAAACGAGAGAGAGGATGAGAGGGGGGGAGAGAGAGAGAGAGAGAGAGACTGGAGAGAGAGAGAGGAGAGAGAGAGAGAGAGAGGCAGACGTAGACAGACAGTCACAGAGTTCATAGACGTCATTTTTTGCTCTTGTCATTTCACGTCACGATATTTCCAGTCATAACCGTACAGCGTCATGTAAAGTGGAAAACCTAAGAAAATGAATGGTCTGACCCACATTCAAACTTTCTATATTTATAATATTATTATTTTAATGACCAGACACGCCGGAGTAAGAGCTTTCAATCCCCCCTCCCCCCCCCCCCCCCCCCCGGAAAACCGAAACCTGCAGTAAAATAACCTCTCTAGACCTTGACATGTTATTTTAGATCGTTAGCTAATAATAAAGGAATGATAATAATAATAATAATAATAATAATAATAATAATAATATTAATAAAGCAGACGTACATAAACGTGTAGAAAGTATCACACGCCGTCATGGACATTTCTGGAAATACTTCCGCCCTTTGGATAAAATGAACGCAAACTGATCGTTATCACGTAAAATCCCACTTTTCTGATGCTTTCAGAACAAACAGTGACGCTGTTATTCACCTTTTCTGGCGATATTGATGTCATAGCGCGTCATTCTTGCCTACGTAAGCGTTCCTAGCTTTCCACTGAGAGAGAGGGAGAGAGAGAGAGAGAGCGAGAGAGAGGGGGGGGGGGGGGGGGGGAATAAACAGAGAAATAAAGCGAGGTTAGCGTTGCCCTAGAAATATCCCAAGTCGATGTAAAATTAGACACGCAAGATAACGCCAGAGAACGTCGATAATTTCTCTCTCTCTCTCTCTCTCTCTCTCTCTCTCTCTCTCTCTCTCTCTCTCTCTCTCCTCTCTCTCTCTCTCTCTCGTGTCCTTCGGATGAGACTATAAACCGATGCCCCGTGTGCGAACGCACACAGAACATCTTGCACACACGTTAAATCCTGTTCCGCTTTTCGTAAGAGTAGGCCATTGTGTGCCGGTGGGAACATATGACAGAATTTACCAAATCGCATACACACGGTGACTAGATGTAAAAAAGCACATAAGTGCTTATTCCATAATCTTCGATATAAATGTTTTTAAAAAAATGTTTTTTAAAATATTCTCTCTCTCTCTCTCTCTCTCTCTCTTCTCTCTCTCTCTCTCTCTCTCTCTCTCCCTTTCTCTCTCTCTCTCTCTCTCTCTCTCTCTCTCTCTCTCTCTCTCTCTCTCTCTCTCTCTCTCTCTCTCTCACTCACTCGTGTTATTTCTCTCTCTTCTCTCTCTCTCTTCTCCTCTCTCTCTCTCTCTCCTCTCTCTCTCTCTCTCTCTCTCTCTCTCTCTCTCTCGCGTTTTCCTTTATTTCTTCAACTGTGAACTTTTGTAGTCGTGTGGTATTTCGTCAACAAAAGAAAGCACAAAAGAAGACAAGGATATTTTCTGCTTTGCGTAGAATCGTGTTCGCTTTTATAATAATATGTTGTAGGCAGAGACGTGCTTAAGAGAGAGAGAGAGAGAGAGAGAGAGAGAGAGGAGAGAGAGAGATGATGAGAGAGAGAGGAGAGAGAGAGAGAGAGAGAGAGAGGATCTTTACGTATATATAGTTTGACGTTGAATCGTGCGTTGCTCGATGTACCGTTTAAACGTTTACCTTTTCTTGCGTTTTGTGACTGTTTGTGTCAAAATGGTCTATATTAAGATATAGCGCTATATAAATTGTTGTTGT
>CM054141.1:23317531-23325031 GCA_028751875.1 Rapana venosa
ATGTCTTAATGATGATAATTATTGAAGTACTACATTATTACAACCTCTTAACCATAGAATGTAAAATAATGTGTGTGTGTGTGTGTGTGTGTGTGTGTGTGTGTGTGTGTGTGTGTGTGTGTGTGTGTGTGTGTGTGTGTGAAACTCTATGGTTGTGTGTGTGTGTGTGTGTGCGTGAGTACATGTGTGTGAATGTGTGTCTGTGCGTGCGTGCATGAGTGTGTGTGTATGTGAGTGATATATTCAGTTTAACGTGTGTGTGTGTGTGTGTGTGTGTGTGTGTGTGTGTGTGTGTGTGTGCGGGGGTGTGTGTGTGTGTGTGTTGTGTGTGTGTGTGTGTGTGTGTGTGATATCTTCAGTTTAAGTGTGTGTTTGTGTTTGTGTGTTGTGTTTGAACTTCAGTTTAACGTTAATGTGTGTGTGTGTGTTTGTGTTGTGTGTGTGTGTGTGTGTGTGTGTGAACTCAGTTTAACGTTAATGTGTGTGTGGGTGTTTTTTTATCTTCAGTTTAACGTGTGTGTGTATATATAGTGTATTGAATCTTCAGTTTAACATTAATGTGTGTGTGCGTGCCTGCGCGCATGTGCCACGTATGCACGTATGTGTGTGTGTGTGTGTTGTGTGGTTGGTGGTGTGAGTGTGAGGTGGTGTTGTGAACTCTTTGCGTGTGCCACAGTGAGACAAGGTCGTGAAGGAGGTACTGGAGATGGACAAAGGTGATAGGTGGTGAGGTATCGAGTGATTGAAAATTTCTGCTAAATCTGCACAGTTCAATTACACGGACGCCGAAAGCAAAGGGCCAGGTGGGGTTTAGTACTGTGGAGACTGTGTGTTTGTGTGTTGTGTTTGTGTTTGTTTGGGGTGTGTGTGTTGGTGTTTAGGAAGGGTAGTTTGAGGTTTTAGTTGTGGTATGCGGGTGGGGGGGGGGGGGGGGGGTGGAGGTGGGGTTGATGTGGTTGGGGGGGTGTTTGTTGTGGTAGTGTGTGTTGTCATTGTTTGTGTGTGTTTGTGTTTGTTGTTGTTGTCTGTTGTGGGGTTCTTCGTTTACGTCATTGGTAGGGGGTTTGGGGGATTTGAGTTGGTGGGTGGATGGGGTGGGGGTTGGGTTGAGGGTGGGGGTGTAGGTCGTGGAGGTGGGGGGTTAGTGATGTGTGTTGGGGGGATTTTGTGTGTATGTGTGTGTTGTGAATTGTGTTGTGTGCGTGTGTGTTTTTCTGTCTGTCTGTCTGCTGTCTGTATGTCATCGCCATGACTCGGGACCTACCCAAGGCTAAAGCCCCGACTGAAGTGTGTGTGTGTGTGTGGGGGGGGGGGGATATGTGTGTTGGGGAGGGGGGGTGCCGGTAGGGGTATGGGTGGGTGGGTGGGTAGGTCTGTGTGGGTGTGGGGGATGGGTGTGGGTGTTGTAAGAGTGTGTGTTTGTGTGATACACACAGGAGCAGCCAAGGCTAAAATTCCTACTGAGGTATGAGTGTGGATGGGGGGAAGGGGTTTGGGAATGTGTGGGTGGTGGTAGGTGTGGGGAGGGAGGGGTGGGGGGTGGTAGGTGTGTGCGTGTATACACATTTGTATGTGCCAGTCTGTTAGTGTGTGTATGTATGTATTTGTGTTTGTGCCTGTCTGTGTGAATTCACACACGCTATGCATGCGTGCGCGCTTGCGTGTGTATGTGTTGTTGTTGTTGTTGTCTTCAATTTAACGTCTGTACACAATAACTGCTATTAGACGAAATGTGTGTATGTGTATGTGCGCGTGCACGCGGTTGTCCGTGTGTGGCATGCATACGTGCGCGCCGCTCTCGTGCGTACAATTGCGCCTGCTCGCACGTGCATAACTCTGTGTGTGTGTATGTGTGTGTGTATGTGTATGTGTGTGTATGTATGTATGTGTATGTAGTATGTATGTATGTATGTATATATATGTGTGCCTGTGTGTGTGCTGCAGGTGAACCTGCTGGACACGAAGCGCAGCATGAACGCCAACATCTTCCTGAAGCAGTTCAAGGCCTCCAACGACGAGGTGGTCACCATGATCCAGAAAGGTCAACAGGCCAGGATCGGCGCTGAGCGCCTCAAAGGGCTGCAGAATATCCTGCCCGAGAAAGAGGAGGTGTGGGGGGTGGGGGTGGTGGGAGGGTGGGAGGTGGGTGATGGGGTGGGGGTGGGGGGGGTGGGATGGGGGGGGGGGGGGGGTGAAGGTGGGGAGGGAGGGGGGGGGTTAGGTGGGGAGGAGGGGTTGTGGTATGTTATTCATTCATTTTCAGTTCTCTGTATTTGGGAGAATGGAATAAGCCTCTTGTACTTTTTTCATCAGTCCCGTGCGTTGGGTTGTATTGGTCTCTGTTCCACCGGACCATGGCCTATCTTAGAAAGCGGAACAGGATTTAACGTGTGCGCAAGTGTTGTGCGTGCGTTGCACAGGGGCACGGTTAGTCTCATCCGAGGACTTGGGGAGAGTGGAGTTGATGTGTGGAGATGTTATGTGTGAGGGAGGAAGGAGGGTATGTATGTATGGGTGGGTGGGTGGGAGATGGTTGGGTGGTGGGTGGTAATGTGTGTGGGTGAGGGGGGTATGTTGATGTGTGACAATGTGTATGGGAGGAGTGGGTGTGTGTTGTGGGGGGGTGGTTTGGTAGGGGGTGTATGTGGGTGTATGGGGATATGTGTAATGTTTGTGTGTGTGGTGTGTGTGATGTGTGTGTGTGTAGGGTGGTGAATGTATGTGTGAATGCGCGCGCGTGCTCGCATGCGTGTGTATGCTTATATGTGTATATGTATGTGTAGATAGTGTGTGTTTTAATTCAATTTCTTTTATTTCGCCGACAATAAATGAATGACTAACCCCTCCCCTCCCCCAACCCCCCAAAAAACAAAAACAACAAAACAAACAACCCAGGAAGCTATAAAACCACACACACACGCACTTCAATAATTATATTGTACACATGATTAATTTCATTGTTATTGTTGTGTGTTTGTGTGCGTGTGTCTGTGTGCGTGTGCGCGCGCGTGTGTGTCTGTGTGTGTGTGTGTGTTGCGTGTGTGTGTACTGTGTGTGTGTGTGTTTGTGGTGTGTGTGTTGTGTGTGTGTGTTGTGTGTGTATGTGTGTGGTCTGTGTGTATGTGTGTGTGTGTCTGTGTGTGTCTGTATGATTGTGTGTGTGTTGTATGTGTGGTGTGGCCTTGTGTGTGGTTGTGTGTGTGTGTGTGTTGTGTGTATGTTGTGTGTGTGTGTCTGTGTGTGTGTATCTGTGTGTGGTATGTTGTGGGGTCTGTTGTGTGTATGTGTTTTGTGTGTAGTGTGTGTGTGTGTTGTGTGTGTGTGTGTGTGTATGTGTGTGGTGTGTATGTGTGTGTGTTTTGTGTGTGTGTAGTCTGGTGTGTTGTGTGTGTGTGTGTTTGTGTTCTGTGTGTGTGTGTGTGTGTGTGTTGAGTGTGTGTTGTATGTGTGTGTGTGGTGTGTGTATGTGTGTGGGGTATGTGTGTGTGTATATGTGTGTGTATGTGTGTTTGTTGTGTATTCTGTGTGTGTGGTGTGTGTCTGTGTGTGTGTGTTGTGTGTGTGATGTGTGTGTATGTGTGTGTTTTGTGTTGTGATGTGTGTGTGTTGTGTGTGTGAGTATGTGTGTGTATGTGTGTGTGTGTCCGTGTTGGTGTGTGTGTGTATGTGTGTGTCTATGTTGTGTGTTGTGTCTGTGTGTGTATGTGTGTGGGGTTATTGCGTGTGTACGGTGTGTGTATGTGTGTGTATGTGTGTGTATGTTGTGTGGTATGTGGTATGTGTGTGTGTATGTGTCGTGTGTATGTATGTGTGTGTGTATGCGTGGTGTATGTGTGTGTATGTGTGTGTGTATGTTGTGTGTGTGTGTGTATGGTGTGTGTGTGTGTGTGTGTGTGTGTGTCTGGCAGGTGGAGATGATCGTGGCTATGAGGGAGACAAGGAGAAGCTGGGCAACGCTGAGAAATTCTACCTCCTCCTCTCCTCCCTCCCCCACTACAAGATGCGCATTGAGGGAATGCTGCTCAAGGTATGATAATAATAATATAATAATAATAATAATAATAATAATGATAATAATAATAATAATAATAATAATTTAAAAAGAAGTTTGCTTTACTTTTTTACATTCACACACACACATCACATGGAGTATACATACTCGAGCATGCGCACACATATACGCACACACACTCAGAAACAAAAACATAGGCCGTACACACACGAACACACATGCGCGCGCGTGTGCATGCACGCACATACACATACAAGCGCTCTGATTTGTAATTGCAAGATATAGCGCTATATAAATTCCATTTATTATTATTATTATTGTTATACGCACACAAACACACTCATTCACTCACTCACTCACTCGCACGCACGCCACACACACACACACACACACACACACACACACACACACACACACCACACAACACACACACACACACACACACACACACACACACACACACACACACACACTCTCTCTCTCTCTCTCTCTCTCTCTCTCTCTCTCTCTCTCTCTCCCTGTCTCTGAACAACACACACACACACACACACACACACACACACACACACAACACACACACACACACACATCCACACCTCATTCTCTCTCTTTTCTCTGTTGCTCGACACACACACACACACACACACTTACGCACTCACTCTCTCTCACACACACACTCACACTTTTGGAATGATTAATTGATTTATTAATCGATCAATTGATTGATTTGATCGCTCGATCGATTTGATGGATCGATTGATTGATTGATTGACTGGTGACCAGGAGGACTTCAGGGTGGCCATGGACAGTCTGAAGCCTAACGTGGGCGTGATCATCCGTGCCTGTGAGGAGCTGATGGAGAGCGAGACCCTCAAAGTCTTCCTCCGATACGTCCTGCACACCGGCAACTTCATCAACGCTGTGAGTCGTGCTGTAGTGCAGTGTGGTGTGGTGTGATGTAGTGTGGTGTGGTGTGGTGTGGTGTGGTGTAGTGTGGTGTGGTGTGGTGTGGTGTGGTGTGGTGTGGTGTAGTGTGGTGTGGTGTGGTGTAGTGTGGTGTGGTGTAGTGTGGTGTGTGTGTGGTGTGATGTAGTGTGGTGTAGTGTGGTGTGGTGTGGTGTAGTTGGTGTAGTGTGGTGTGGTGTGATGTAGTGTGGTGTAGTGTGGTGTGGTGTAGTGTGGTGTGGTGTGATGTAGTGTGGTGTAGTGTGGTGTAGTGTGATGTAGTGTGGTGTGGTGTGGTGTAGTGTGGTGTAGTGTGGTGTGGTGTGATGTAGTGTGGTGTAGTGTGGTGTGGTGTAGTGTGGTGTGGTGTGATGGGGTGTGTTGTGTTGTGTTGTGTTGTGTTGGGAGGAGCTGATGGAGAGCGAGACTCTGAAAGTCTTCCTCCGATATGTCCTGCACACGGCAACTTCATCAACGCTGTGAGTCGTGCTGTGGTGTAGTGTGGTGTGGTGTAGTGTGGTGTGGTGTAGTGTGGTGTAGTGTAGTGTGGTGTGGTGTAGTGTGGTGTGGTGTAGTGTGGTGTGGTGTGGTGTGGTGTGGTGTAGTGTAGTGTGGTGTAGTGTAGTGTAGTGTGGTGTGATGTAGTGTGGTGTAGTGTAGTGTGGTGTGGTGTGGTGTAGTGTGGTGTGGTGTAGTGTAGTGTAGTGTGGTGTGATGTGATGTAGTGTGGTGTAGTGTAGTGTGGTGTAGTGTGGTGTAGTGTGTTGTATTATGTTGTGTTGTGTTGGGAAGAACTGATGGAGAGTGAGACTCTGAGAGAGTTCATCAGATATTGTCTACATACTGACAACTTTATCAACGCTGTGAGTAGTGTTGTGTTCTCTTGTGTCGTATTGTGTTGTGCTGCGTTGTATTATGTTATGTTGTGTTCCGTTGTGTGGTATTATGTTGCGTTATGTTGTAAGGAACTGATGGAAAGTGAGACACTGAAAAAGTTCCTCAAATATGTTTTGGATACTAGCAACTTTATCAACGCTGTGAGTAGTGATGTGATGTGGTGTGGTGTGGAGTTGTGTGGTGTGGAGTGTGTGATGTGGAGTTGTGTGATGTAGTGTTATGTAGTGTGGTGTGGTGTG
The DNA here is from genome assembly GCA_028751875.1 of Rapana venosa. Lineage (NCBI taxonomy): Eukaryota > Metazoa > Mollusca > Gastropoda > Neogastropoda > Muricidae > Rapana > Rapana venosa. The sequence continues at coordinate 23,323,625 of CM054141.1, forward strand.
GTGTGGTGAGGTCTAGTGTGGTGTGGTGTGGTGTGAAGTAGCGTGGTGCAGTGCAGTGCAGTGTAGTACAGTGTAGTGTAGTGGAGTGGAGTGGAGTGTGGTGTGGTGTAGTGTAGTGCTGAAGTGTAGTCTAGTGCAGTATAGTGTAGTGTAGTGCAGTATAGTGTAGTGTAGTGCAGTATAGTGTAGTGTAGGATAGTGTAGTGTGGGATAGTGTAGTGGTGTTTGTGGTGTGGTGTATTATGTTGTGTTGTGTTGTGATAATTATGTTTTGAGGAACTGCTAGACAGTGAGACTCTGTAAGAGTTTCTCAGATATGTTCCATACTCTGGCAACTTCATCAACGCTGTGAGTCGTATAGTGTAGTGCAGTGGTGTGATGTGGTCTGTGTTGTGCTATGTTGTGTTGTACTGTATTGTGTTGTGTTGTCATACATTGTGTAGTGCTATATGATTTGTGTTGCGTTGTGCTATGTTGTACGGTGTTGCGTTGTGCTGTGTTGTACGGTGTTGCGTTGCGTTGTGCTGTGTTGCGTTGTGCTGTGCTGTGTTGTGTTGCGTTGTGCTATGTTGTACTGTGTTGCGTCGTGCTGTGTTGTACGGTGTTGCGTTGTGCTGTGCTGTGTTGATGTTGTACGGTGTTGCGTTGTACTGTGTTGCGTTGTGCTCTGTTGTACGGTGCTGCGTTGTGCTGTGTTAGGCTGTGTTGCGTTGTGCTGTGTTGTACTGTGTTGCGTTGTGCTCTGTTGTACGGTGCTGCGTTGTGCTGTGTTGCGTCGTGCTGTGTTGCGTTATGCTATGTTCCGTTGTGCTATGTTCCGCTATGCTATGTTCCGTTGTGCTATGTTCCGTTGTGCTATGCTCCGTTGTGCTATGTTGCGTTATGCTATGTTGCATTATGCTATATTGCGTTGTGCTTTGTTGCGTCGTGCTATGTTGTATTGTGTTGCGTTATGCAGTGTTCCGTTGTGCTATGTTGCGTTATGCAGTGTTCCGTTGTGCTATATTGCGTTATGCTATATTGCGTTATGCTATGTCGCGTTATGCAGTGTTCCGTTGTGCTATATTCCGTTATGCTGCGTTGCATTATGCTATATTCCATTCCATTACGCAGTGTTCCCATATCCTACACATCTAGCCTCACCCCAACTTCACCACCACCACGCCCACAACCCACGACCATAACAATATATATACACCATATATACATGTCTTCTCTCCTCTTCTCTCCTCTCCTCTCCTCTCCGCTGACTGCCCCCAGGGCGGCTACGCGGGCAACGCGCTGGGCTTCAAGGTGGCCTCGCTGACCAAGCTGATGGACACGCGGGCCAACAAGCCGCGCATGACGCTGCTACACCACCTGGTGGCGGAGGCCCAGAAGGAAGCCCGCGATGTGCTGGACTTTGCC
>CM054141.1:23330031-23345031 GCA_028751875.1 Rapana venosa
GTCTGTGTGTGTCTGTGTGTGTGTGTGTGTGTCTGTGTGTGTGTGTGTGTGTGTGTGCAGGTAAAGACAAGCCGCCACAAGAAGACGACGGCTGCATCATCGACCGACTCCTGACTGACATTCGCCGTGGCTACACCTTACGCAAAACCTCCCCCTCCAAAAAGGATGGCAAATCTCCCAGAGCCTCCACCTCCCCGCCCAAAACCACCAAACCACAGGGTGGCCAAGAGAAAACCCCCGACCAGCCAAAAGAGCAAATGGCGAAAACAACCACAGACCCAAAAGAGAAAACGGCGAAAACCGCAGACCCAAAAGAACAAACGCCGAAAACCGCAGACCCGAAAGAGAAAACGGCGAAAACCTTAGACCCGAAAGAACAAACGGCGAAAACCCAAACCACAGACCCTGCCAAAGACCACACGGCGAAAGCTAAAACTCCCGCCGAAACCAAAGAACACACAGCCGACACTACCACCAAATCCACCCCAGACAACTCCACGCCATCTTCCATCTCCCCACCCACGAAAACACAGAATGGTGATGGTGACGGTGATATTAAAGTAAAATCTGTCCACCTCGACCCCAAGGAACAGACTATACCGAAATCTGACGAGTCGGTATGTTGAGAAGAAAAACGAACTCAACCCACATTTGGCTGAAGGGAGTTTTGGAAGGAATTTTTTTGTGGGGGGAAGATTTTTGGGTTGGTTTTTTTCTGAGCCATATGCAGCGTGCCCAGCGCACTAAGATGCTGCTGTATACAACAACGCTTTGCATGCAGCAACGCATTGCAGCGTCTCAGGCTCTGTGGGCGCGCGGCGCCACGTTTGCAGCAGTGGGCTGCATCCGTAGATGCGTCGCAAGCTTTGCTTCCTCGCTTGCTTGCTTGCTTTGGGTTTGGGTGACAATGGAGAGAGAGAGAGAGGGACAGAGAGAGAGAGAGAGATGAGCATGGCATATAGTTTTTATCTATATAGCGCTTTACTGTGCAAAGTGTATGGGCATGACAGAGGGCTTAAGGTTTTGGGGTTGGCTTGGGTTTTTTTGCTTGAAGACTTTGAGATGTATTGGGAGTTTAAAAGGTTTGAACGCAGCAGCAAAGAGATCAAAAAGAGTTTTGAAAAAAAAAAGATGGTGATGTTTTTTTGTGTGTGTGTAGAGGCAAAGGCTTGATTTGTAATTTTACAGCAGCGTCTGTACTTTTTGAGGGTTTGTGGTTGGTTTTTTTTGGTTTTGTTGTTGTTGTTGTTGTTTTCTGCTTTTAAAGCAAAATACCGTGTCTTTCTCCCGATCCAGGGTCTATCTCTCTGTCTGTCTTTTTTCTCTCTGTGTGTTTCACTTGTTTCTCTCTGTCTCTTCTTCTCTCTCTGTGTCGCTGTTCCCTCCTCTCTCTCTCTCTCTCTCTCTCTCTCCTCTCTCTCTCTCTCTCTCTCTCTCCCTCTCTCTCTCTCTCTCTCTCCCTCCCCTCCCCTCCCTCCCTCTTCCTCTCTCTCTCTCTCCACCCCTCCCCTCCTCTATTTTTCTGTGTTATAATGATCTCTTTGATGGTTTGTACCACATTTTACTTATTGGAGTGAGCTTTTCTTGCTGATTTCGAAACTTGGTGTAGCATAAGGTTGGGGTTTTTTTAGGGGGTGGGGTGGGGGGACCCTCTCTTCCAGGCCCTCCCCCTCCCCCTCCCACCACCACCACCACAACCACCCCTCATTTACAACAAAGAAAGTCAGTGGTGGCATTTTAACTAATGGTGGGTTTGATATATATTGGTGTCTTGATTTTATTCTCTGGTTGATTTCTTTGTGTGCCTATATATTTTTTTCTTGCAGTCTGTAACACAAAAAAATCTTTTTTGGGGAAAAATTAACTGAAAACGTTCATCATCATCACAGTAAAACGAGATCTGCTTTTTGGAGGTTTTAATATTTGAAAGTTTTCTATATACCAAAGATGGTGAGGTGTGTCAGTTCGGGATTTTTTTAATGTATGTGTTTTGTGCTGATAATATCTATCTCACTTCATGACTTGCAGTTTGTATGCAGCAGGATAACTAAAACATGAAATAAAAATGTTAAAACCCAACCCCCACCCTTCCCCATCCCCCCTCCACCCCCCCAAAAAATCTTCACAGGTTTGGTTTTCTTTTTGTAGTGGCTGTTAAGCGTTCCTGATCCTTATTATTCACCTTGGGGGTCATCCAGAACATGCACTATGGCTTACTCATCCCACCTGGGAATCACTGTGAGATTGCAAGCACACACTTGAATGTCTGTCTGATTTTTTGAAAGTCCTTACATATATATATCAATTTTGGCAACGCTGATGTCAGTGAAGGACAGAGTGACGTCAGTCTCCCATTTTTAACGGGAAGTAAGTCATGGTTTAGTGCTGTGACGTCAGTTGGGTTTTTTTGGTGATCAAAGTGACGTCAGATTGTAAGGCAAGAGTTGCAATCAGTTGGGCTTTGTAAAATAGCGATAGTGGCCGCGCGGTAACTGAAGTGTTGATAAAGTAGATGTTTTGAGTTTTTACTTTGAAAACACGGGTGCTAAATTGTGATGCAGTGCATACTTAATGGTGCATATATTATAAAGATTCACCCAAGCTCTTAAGTTTGGTTGGTTGGTTGCGGGATGGGGAAGGGGGGGGGGGGGGGGGGGGGGGCGGTGTCTTTTGTGTGTGTTTGTTTTGTTTTGTTTTTAGAGGGATTTTGATGTTTGTTTGGGGGAAGGGGGTAGGTTTTTTGTTTGGGTTTCTTGAGTGTGTGTGTTGTGTGCGTGTGTGTGTGTGTGATGTGAGAGAGAGAGTGTGGGAGAGAGAGAGAGAGAGGATGAGGAGAGAGAGAGAGAGAGAGTGTGTGAGAGAGAGAGAGTGTGTGTTTGTGTGTGTGTCAGAGAGAGTGTGTGTGTGTGAGAGAGAGAGAAGAAATTGTTGTGTGTGTGTGTGTGAGAGAGAGAGTGTGTATGTGTGTGTGGGTGAGAGAGAGAGGGAGAGAGTGTGTGTGTGAGAGAGAGAGAGAGAGTGTGTGTGTGTGGGGGGGGGGGTGGGGGGGAGGAGGGGAGAGAGAGAGAGAGAGGTGTGTGTGCGTGTGTGTGTGTTGTGTGTGTGTACGTACGTACGTCTGTACTTGTGCGTGTATGTGTTCTTTTTCTGTTCATAAACATCAAAGTTTGTCGTGCTTTTTTTTCTCCAGAAATCTTTTGTGTCCAATTTTGTGTTTTATATTCTTGTATAAAAAAAAAAGCAACAAACTTTTTTCTTGCTCCTTCTTGTGACAAAAGATTTTTTAACATTGTTATAGATACTTAAAAACCACTGTTTTTCCTCTCAATTTTTATACAGGGAAAAAGTGTTTGTGGGCTTTTTTCTTTTCCTTTTACTGGGAACATCGTTAACATTGTTTGTGTTTTGCACCTCTTTGTGGGAGCGGGATAGCTCAGTAGTCAGAGCAATCGCTTCCCCCAGCTAAGGTTAAGCAGCATCGAGCGTGGTTACCACTTGGATGGGTGACCGTTTGCGCGCCTTGGCTTCAAGTACAGTCCCCCAGTTCACCCAGCTGTAAATGAGTACCTTGCCTTCTTTAGGGTCAGGGAAGGTAAAGCAGCGAGGGAGAGGAGATGGGCGCCGCCTCAATATGCTGGCCCCTAGAGAAGTTGAGGTCTCTGACTGTACAGGCATTGGTGTCATTGTTGTTTGGGTGGGGGGGGGGGGATTTTCTGATCAATATATTTTTGTTGTGATCGTTCTTACTGACCTTTTAATGATCTCGTGCTCTCTTGCAATATCTTTTTATTTCAGATTTTAATTAACATCTTCAGTCCCAGAGAAGTTGATAGACTTGTGTGTGTTTGCGAGAGAGAGGGAGTGTGTGTGTGTGTGTGTGTGTGTGTGTGTGTGTGTGTGTGTGTGTGTGTGTGTGTGTGTGTGTGTGTGTGTGTGTGTAAGTGTTATGCGCAATGTAACGCTGGGCTTTTTTTTGTGTTTGGTTTGGTTTGGTTTTCTTTTTCGTTTCCACTTGTGACATTTGCTGGGAAAAGAAAAGTCATTGTTTTATACCTGTGGGGTGGGGAGAACCAATTCTGGTTGTGATATGGCCATTATTGCAACAGTTTGTCAAAGCAAAATTCCTTGTGGCTGATTTTTTTTTTTTTTGGGGGGGGGGGGGGAGGGGGGTGGTTTGTTTGTTTTTCAAACTTATCGACCCATTATAGTCTTCACCATTTTAAAAACTCGGTTTTCCTTTTATTCTCTTTTCCTTCCTTTTTAAAACAAATTTATGTTGGTGGTTTTTTTTCTTGGAAGGGGGGGGGGGGGGAGTGTAGGTCGTGTGCTTTTGTTTTTTAACACTTCTTTTTTAAAGTCGTTTTATTCTGAACTAAGTTGGTTTTGTAAGAGTGATACGCACACCTGTCAGAAAATAAAATATTAAGAAAGTAATGCAAAGTGTAAAAACTGGGTATTTGGACAAGTTCTTACAAAAACTGCTATTCAGACTGTAAGCAAAATCATACTACATCATGTATGTACACAAACGGCTTGTGGTAACCTTAAGCAGCATAGAATGGAACCCACGACAATGAAAAGAGTGCTTGTTCCGAACGATCGAAATAAACATACATTACAGAAGGGAAAAGAGAGAGAAGAAACTAAAAGTGGCGCTGCACTGTGGCGAGGCTTCTCTTTCTCCCAGGAAAAGGCAACGTTTAGATTTTACAGAGGCATAAGTATGTGTGTTGTGATGAGATCACAGTACTACTCTATGCTGTACTGTACTATCTGTATGCATAGACCTGAAGAAGAAGGGAATCTGACAAGAAAAGCACACACACACACACACACACACACACACACGCATGCACGCACGCACGCGCGCGCGCGCGCACCCCCCCCCCCCCACACACACACACACGCACGCACGCCTCACACACCACACACGCACACACACACACACACACAACACACACACAACACACACACAACAACACACTTTCGTAAGAGTAGGCCATTGTGTGCCGGTGGGAACAGATGACAAAATTCACAAAACTGCATACACACGGGACTAGATGTAAAAAAGCACATGCGTGCTTATTCCATTATCCTCGATAGAAAAGAATTTTTTTTAAAGAAAAAAAAAAGGACACAACACACACACACACACACACACACCAACACACACACACACACACACACACACAGCATGAAACCTTGACCCTACGCATTTGGTCTTTTTTGTTATTGTTTGTTTTGTTGTTGTTTTTTGCACAACGTGCTATCCTTGCTACACATTTCTGCCATAGTCGAAGAGTGTGCCTTCAACATTGCTTCAAGTATAAAAATTACAACAAAAATGTTCCGAATTTAAATACGCCTACATTTCAAGATCAATAACTATTTCGCAATGGACTCTTGCGCTACGTGGAAAGTTTTGTTGTTGTTGTTGTTGTTTTGATTTCATTTTCGTTCCTCGGCTAGAGCTTAAAGATTCACCAATTGTAAGATTTTACGTTTGCAACCATTTTTGCCCACCATGAAGATAGCCGTAATTTTATTTAATTTAATTTATATCACTTTAAGTCAAGGCAGATTTCTCTGCGTGAAATTCGGGCTGCTCTCCCCGGGGAGAGCACGTCGCCACAAGAGCAGCGCCACCCTTTTTTTTTTTCCTTTTTCCTGCCTGAAACTGTATTTGTTTCCCTATCAGAGTGGCTTTTTTCTACAGAATTTTGCCAGGGACAAATCTCTTGATGCCGTGGGTTCTTTTACGTGCGCTAAATAATTATGTGTAACACACGGGACCTCGGTTTATCGTCTTATCCGAAAGACTAGCGCCCAGACCACCACTCATGATCTAATGGATGGGGGAAAAAGTTTCGGGTCCAAACGGGATTCGAACCACCGCACACTTCCGACCCGGACTTTTCGCTTTCTAGACAGACGCGTTACCTCTAGACTACCGATCCAGTCTAATCCGACTTCGAGGAAAAAGGTTCACTTGATTAATGGTAAGATTTTGCGTATGCAATAATTTTCGCCCCTACCATGAAGGTAGCAGCATTCCGACTTCAGGGAAAACATTCACTTACTGGTAAGATTTTGCGTATGCAACCATTTTTGCCCTACCATGAAGGTAGCCGTAATTCGACTGTGGGAGAAAAGTTCACTTAATTAATGGTAAGATTTTGTGTATGCAGCCGTTTTTTGCCCCTACCAACCGTGAAAGTAGCTGCATTCCGACTTCGGAGAAAATGTGAACGTTAAGTTTTCAGTTACAAAACGAAGTATGATGGACTGGGTGGTGGTGAAAAATTTGAAGGATAATTATGAAAGCGCTTTGATAGTAGGAGACTGGGTTTGTCTTGAAAGAGAAATTGTCAGTCTTTTAGGGAGGAAGTGTATCAACGATGAACTAGATCTATCTTTGGAATGACCGTCAATGTCATGTACTTTACAGCTGCGTGAGCTTCGGTATACAGTCCCCCAGTTCACCCAGCTGTTAATGGGTACCTGCCCTCTTTAGGGTCAGGGAAGGTAAAGCAGCGAGGGAGAGGAGATGGGCGCCGCCCTCAATATGCTGGCCCCTGGAGAAGTTGAGGTCTCTGATGCCTCGCTCGCCTACGACCATATAGGTTATGGGACACCTTTACCTTTAAAATCTGTTTTTTAAAATGTCATGAGAAGTGAACGTTTAGATAGAGATGTGTGCGGTATTCACACAGTAGAAAATCACATATATTTCTACTGCTTTTTTTTGTAAATGTGTTTTTTTCTTAATGGAGTAAAAGTGCCTGGTTAATTTTTTGTCCTTCTCTCTCTCTCCCTCTAATTTTATTTTAATTGACTGCTGTGGAAGATGAAGTAAGCTGTATTATTTTGGTTGTTTTTGATGTGTTTTTGTGTGGGGTTTTTTTTCGATTTTTTAAATTGAAATCTTACAGCACATTTTGGATGGTCCATTATTCATGTTATCATTCTGGCTGTCTCTGTCTGTCTGTCCGTCTCTCCCTCACTGTCTCTCTGTCCATCTCTCTGTCTCTCACTCTCATTGTCTGTCTCTGTCCCTCTCTCTCTTTTACACATACGCAGCATATATACACACAATAACAACAACAACAAGACACACCCACAACACACACACACACACACAAACACTCAGACACACACACACACCCCATCCCCCCACCCCACACACACATACACACACCACAACTCACACACTCACACACACCACACCACACCACCACACCACAACCCAACAAACACACACACACACACACACACACACACACACACCACCACACCACACAACACAACACAACACACAAATACACACACCACACCACACCACACACCACAAATAACACACACACACACACACACACACACACACACACACACACACACACACACACACACACACACACACACACCTCTGTATCTCTTCCAAATATTTACAACAACAACAACAAAAACACACAGAAGAAAACCACAACTTTCAAAACTAGTTATCAATTCCTTCTTCCAGCTCTTTCCCCCCACCCCCTCCTCCCCTAAAAATAGCCAACGCTTTTAATTATATCAGTTAGCATGGTTTGTTCAGTTGCTGCTTAAATATACTCATGGCTTTTTATTTTTTTTAATCCGTAGCATTTTTAGTTTTTTCTCTGATGCCCACAATCTTTTCCTTTTTTTTAACGCATGAAATATACTAAGTTGGATACAGTCATTGTATTGTGCTATAATTTTCCAGAGAAAATACATAAATATTTCAAATTTTGGCTTCGTAGTATAATTCATAGTCAATACTGTTTTCGTAACATTATTTTTTTTAAGGTATAATGATTGTGTATGTGTGTGTGTGTTATTTTTTGCTATAATTTTCAGAATTTTTTCCCCAATATTTGCTTCTTAGTATAATGTTATCGTCAATACCATTATCATTATATTTTGGGGGGTAAGATATAATGTTTATGTGTGTTATTTTATAGATATGGTATTATTATTATTACTATCATTATTATCTCTGTCTTACAGATGTCTTTTTTCTCTACTTTAAAGTATACTCGTACCCTTTAAGTTTGTCTTGGATTTTCAACCCCCCAAAAAGCAAAAAACAAAAAACTGTGAATAAAGATTATACGCAAAATATAATTCTTCTTGTTGTGGTGTTATCACATGTCGAGATTTTTGGATCTGTCTGTCTGTTTGGATAAACGTGTGTGTGTGTGTGTGTGTGTGTGTGTGTGTGTGTGTTGTGTGTGTGTGTGTGTGTGTGTGTGTGTGTGTGTAAGGGAGGATGGGGAGGGTAGATATGTGTGTGTCTGTGTGCGTGCATGCTCGCATGTGTGTGTTTCTATGTGTTCCAATGGAAGTGCATGCGTGCATGACAGCACCTGAGAGAGAGAGAGAGAGAGACTGCTTGCGTGAGAGTGCTTTGGTGTGTGTGAGTGCTTGTGTGTGTGTGAGTGCCTATGTGTGTGAGTGCCTGTGTGTGTGAGTGCTTGTGTGTTTGTGTGTGAGTGAGTGTGTGTGTGCGCGCTTGCTTGGCATGAGAAAAATCGAATAAGAGCAATGCTTACGCACACGCGCGCACACACACACACACACACACACACACACACACACATCACACAGGAAGGAGGGTGGCAGGATGGTTAAGACGTTCGCCTGCCAACAAGTAAACCGTGAGGTTGTGGGTTCGGTTCCCAGCCTCGCCCTTTCTTCCCAGTTTGACAAAAAAATCGAACTGAATGTCAAAGTCCTTCGGATGAGACTGTAAACCGAGGCCCCGTGTGCGAACGCATTCAGAACATCTTGCGCACACGTTAAATCCTGTTCCGCTTATCGAAAGAGTAGGCCATTGTGTGCCGGTAGGAAGAGATGACAACATTTACAAAACCGCATACACACGGGGACTAGGATGTAAAAAAGCACTTGAGTGCTTATTCCATTATCCTCGATATAAAAGAATAAATAATAAATAAATAAATAAACACACACAGAAATACAGCATCAAATCAAACCAAAACAACCCCTTCCCTCACCCCCCCCCACCCCCCCACCACCACCCTTCCCCGACTGGAGTTGTCTTTGCCTGTAGGTATTTTGTCATTCAATTCAGGATAATATTCATTCTTTTGTCTTTTTCCCTAGTCTCTTGTCCAGGGGATACAACTGGGGTGGAGTCCTTCATCTTGTACGGACTTCTCTCCCTTTGTATTTAGAAACTTATTCTCTCTCTCTCTCTCTCTCTCTCTCTCTCTCTCTCCTCTCTCTCTCTCTCTCTCTCTCTCTCACTCTCATCTCTCTCTCTCTCACTCCTCTCTCTCCTCTCTCTCCTCTCTCTCACAAACATACGCATGCGCGTGCGCGCCCACACATACACACCACACGCACGCACACACACACACACACGCACGCACGCCCCACACACACACACACACACACACGCACCGCACACACACACGCACCACACACCACGCACGCACGCACGCACGCACGTACACATCACCTTTTAGAAAAGAAAAATTCCCAGGGAATTTTTCCCTCCGGAGTAATAAATATGAGTGCTGCCCCCCCCCCCCCCCCCCCCCCCCAAACAGATGAAACACTAATTTACAAAACTGCATGCTGACGGGATGGATTGTAAAAAACAAACCAAGCACATGCGTGCTTATTCCATTATCCTCTAAATAAAGAATATAATATATATTTTATATATATATATATATATATATATATTTATATATATATATATATATATAATATATATATATATATATATATATATTTTTACACCACACTTTTAGAAAATGGAAATGAAAATCAAATTCCTTTCAAGTCAAAATTCTTTTATTTCGAGGATAATGAAGAAGCACACATGTGCTTTAAAAATTTTTTTTTTTCTTGTAACATCCAGTCCTGGGGAGAATGAGAGAGAGCGCGCGAGAGAGAGAGACTGAGACAGAGACAGAGAGACAGACAGAGAGACAGACGGAGACAGATGAGAAGCGATCGCAAAGATGGGAAGAGAAGAAAAGTTCAGAAGGAAAGGAGAAGGGCATACATACTATTAGGGCCTATAATGTGTTGCAGAGTGGGCTCGACTATCACTATTGCCTCTGCCACCACACTGCGAAAGGTGTTACTTGTATAGTAAGGCGTTTTAGGATGAGTGTACACCCGTGCACATGCGGTTGTATATGTGGGTGCGGGCGTAGCAGAGTTAAAAGGGTGGGGAGAGAGGGAGGAGGGAGGCGGAGGAGGGAGCTGTGAGGTTTGAGGGGGAAGGGGAAGGAGGTTTTCTCTACCTTCTCTCCCAGGCCCCACCTCCTTCCTTTCGCCACAGATTTGCAAAGCCGCACGTGTCGGATGTAAAAGAGTCTGGTTTGTTGAGATGTGTGCACATTATTTTTGGGGTGCTGTATTGTTGTTTTCAAAAGTGTGTGTGTGTGTGTTTTGTGTTTTGTGTGTGTGTGTGGTGTTGTGTGTGTGTGTGTGTGTGTGTGTGTTAACAATGTTAAAAGAAGAAGAAGAGGAAGAAGGTGGTATTGGTGATGGTGATGCTGCTGCTAATGATGATGACTGTAAAGAACAAGATGAAAAAAAAATGAGAAGAAGAATCTTCTTTGCAACTTCTTTTAATCCTCAGTCTGAAGTATAAGTCTGAAGCTGATCTTTCACAAAATAACCCTTAAGAAACAAACAATGAAATAAAAAGGTTTGTTATTATTTCTGACAAACTGCGCTGGTAAATGCCGTACAAAAAATATACAATATAATCTGAAAACAATGTGAGTGGAGTGGACTGGAGTGCGGTGCGGTGCGGTGTGGTGCGGTGCGGTGCGGTGCGGTGTAGGGTAATGTTTTGTATTGTATTGGTTTGTATTGTATTGGTTTGTATTGTATTGTATTGTGTTGTATTGTATTGTATTGTCACACAGACTTCTCTGCTTGACATTCAGGCTGCTCTCCCCAGTTGGGGAGAGCGCGTCGCCACAAGAGCAGCGCCACCCATTGTTCCTCTCTGCACGTGCTTCACATATTTGTTTCCTCAGCAGAGTTGCTATTTTCTACAGACTTTTGCCAGGAACAACTCTCTTGTTGACGTGGGTTTCCTGTTACGTGTGCTAAAATGCACGCTACACACAGGTCCTCGGTTTCTCGTCTTGTCCGAAAGACTAGCACCCAGACCGCCACTCACTTTGGGGGAAAAAGGTTCGGGCACAAACGGGGGATCGAACCACCACAATCTTCGAGCTTTTCGCTTTCTGGGCAGGTGCGTTACCTCTAGACCACCGATCCCCAGGGGATATAGGTAATGGTAAAGATAATGCATAAGGTGTCCCATAACCTATGCGGACGTTGGGGAGCGAGGCATCAGAGACCTCACCTTCTCTAGGGCCAGCATATTGAGGGCGGCGCCCATCTCCTCTCCCTCGCTGCTTTTCCGTCCCTGACCCTAAACAGGCAGGTACCCATTTACAGCTGGGTGAACTTGGGGATGTACTGAAACCAAGGCGCACAAACGGTCTCCCATCCAGTTGGTAACCACGCTCGATGCTGCTTAACATTGGCTGGGGGAAAGCGAGTGCTCTGACCACTGAGCTATCCCGTCCCCATATATAATATTATAAAGGCCAAAACTCAAGACTGCAGTGGGCGCCTCCAGCGAAACAGAGCCTTTAAGCGTTAGTGGTTCTACCAGTATGTCTAAATTTAGACAGCTCTCTGCTCTCGTCTGCTTCGAGCGTGGTGTGTGTGTGTGTGTGTGTGTGAAAGCGAAAGGCAAGCCATCAGTATACTGCCAGTTTGGAAGGGAACTATTCCAAGCTTTCATTCGACACAGTGGAAAAAGTGGCATAGTGCGTCGGATTTTGAAATCGTGTCTTGTAATCTTTTGTTGAAAAGGTGTGTGAGAGAGAATTTTTATGATTTATTCTGTTTGGTTGGATATGATCTTCGATGTAATGTGTGTTGGATAAACCTTTTGAGTCTTATCATTTTTTTCGCTTTGAGGTAAGTGATGTGAAAAGCAACTGTCATGTTGTGTCTGTCTACCTGTGTGTTTAAAGGTGGGGAAAAATACAGTATTGTGTTATATTGTGTTTTCAAACGGTGGCCGCTTTTATTAAAGAATTGAGTATGCCTGCGATTTACGTTTGAAATTGATTTGAAATTTTGAATTTGAAATCGCGTTTTTGTAAGACAACATATTAAAATTGATTTTGAATTTTTTTTTTTTTGGTAGTGCGTGCGGAATATTGTCATTATGTGTTACTTCATTTTGGTCTGTTAAGTTATGGAAAGTCGTGGTAAAAAGCATCTTTAATAATAATAATAATAATAATGATGATGATGATGATGATGATGATGATGATGATGATGATGAGAAGAAGAAGAAGAAGAAGATGAGAAGATGAGAAGAAGAAGAAGAAGAAGAAGAAAGAAGAGAAGAAGAAGAAGATCCTCGCTAAATCCGAGATAGAATGAAGGTTAGAGAGAGTCTTTTGGATTTTATTTTTTGGAAAAGCCTTTTTGGCAGTCTGGGGTTATTTAGCCCCACCCCCACCCTTTGTTACGAATTTTAAAAAAAATTCTGGTTTCCCCAAATAAAGTCACCTTGAGCATAACAATTCAAAAACTCTGCGACCATATCTATAGACAAAACCCCACTTTTTAAAATTTCCTTTATTTCGAAGATAAATGGAATAAGCACACGCGCGCTTTTTTCACATCCAGTCCCCCGTGTGCTTGCAGTTTTATAAATCTCGTCATCCATTTCCACTCCCACACCATGGCCTACTCTTCCGAAAAGCAAAACAGGTTTTAACGTGTGCTGCGCAAGATGTTCTGCGTGCGTTCTCACACGGGACCTCGGTTTATAGTCTCATCCGAAGGACTTTTGGGGAGAGTGGAGTCTGCACTGATGATAACTCCAGAGGGAAAAAATCCCCTTGAACGGGATTCGATCCCCGGGTCGGCAGATCGCGGGCGCAATGTGCAAACACTCTAACTACCAGACTATCCCCCCCCCCCCCCTCTCCCACCCCTACTTGGAAGATGGAGCTAGATGCTTGATTGATTGCATTTGCATCACTCAGTGCATACACTGGTAAGACCCCGGGTGCCTCGGTACTAAGTAATTCCCTGTATTTTGCCCAGTACCACCCATTAACACAGGTTGCAGTACATTACTGTGACAAGGATCTTTAACGTGCCTATACTTATCAATAATCGTTTCCATAACTATACATGTAAAGTGTATTCCTAATCCAATCCTGTTGTTTATATAATATATATATAAAAACATATAATTATATACTATAGCCCCGCAGACCACAGAGGCCATATCGGGGGCTGTCACCTCGTCAACTTTTAAATCTCATGTTAAAACTGTGCAGCTATATGCAGATGAAAACTAGGGTATAAAACCAACTCTACTGTCGTTCCTTGTAGCAACGCCCTGGTCAACCATAAAGGTCAACCCAGGACGAGCACCGCGTTGTAGGGAAACAGACACATCAACCACACATAAAATGAGATAAAACCAAAACCACATTCCGTAAAACAGCCTTGTTCTTCGTGACCTTAGTTTATCATCATCATCATCATCATCATACCACCACCACCACCACCACCACCACCACCATCATCATCATCACCACCACCACCATCATCATCATATCATCATCATCATCATCATCACCACATCATCATCATCATCATCATCATCATCTCTGTACCCGACATCAACTGTTACGCAACAACTCTGATCACAACCATTCCCCCACCCCCACCCCGCCACTTCCAGTTATCATTATTTTCAACCATGATCAACTATCACGAATCAGTCTCTGTTTTCTTTTTTGGGGAAAAAATCAATATATCTATTAACAGTTCTATCCTGAAGCATTTTCTGGCTTGTTTGTTCATTCTCTTCGTGGCTCTTTCTCTCTTTGTCTCTGTATCTCTTTCTGTCCGATTCAGATTCAGAATATCACCGTACTCACCCCCCCCCCCCCCCCCCCCCCCCCCCGCAAACTTCCTATAGGGGACACCAGGGGCCTGTCAGTATAAATAGCGTCCCCACCTTCTGAACATTTTGTGTTATGAATTTCCTCTTTCCTATCCCTCTCTTTGTAGACTCTGTCTGTCTCTGTCTGCCTCTGTCTGTCTGTCTGTCTCCCCCACCACCCAGCAGTATATGTCTGTCTTTATATGTAGTATGTATGTATGTATGTATGTATGTATGTGTATGTATGTATATGTGTGTGTATGTATGTATGAATGTATGTGTGTATGTATATAATGTATGTATGTATGTATGTATGCATGCATGGCATGTAGGCATGTATGTATGTGTATATATATATTTGGATACATATTTGTGTGTATGCATGCATGCGTACATGCATGTTTGTATTTATAAATATATTCGCGTTTTGGTACGTATCTATGTTCTACGTGCCTACTTATGCATTTATAAATATCTCTCTCTCTCTCTCTCTCTCTCTCTCTCTCTCTCTCTCTCTCTCTCTCTCTCTCTCTCTCTCTCTCTCTCACACACACACACACACACAACACACAGCCACACACACACACAGCCACACACACACACACACAGCCACACACACACACACACACACACACACAGCCACACACACACACAGCCACACAACACACACACACACACACAGTTCTATCACAACCATCAACATCGTCTAATATCACTTTGAGTGACCAGACGTAAAATCGAAGCAACAACAACACAGTTCTATGTAACTTCAAGGCACAGTGAATTCCTGGTGTGATTAATGGATGTCTCAACACTAGGTCTACTCAATTCCTTTTTTCATTTCTCTATTTCTCGAACAGTCCTCGCTTGCTTTTAAAAACAACATTTATTGAAAGACTTCTTGCCACCGGCGGCTTAGGGTTTAAAAGCTAGCTGACATTGTAATGAGGTACTAGCCAAAGAAAACGTAGATTTCAATTAAGATTACA
>CM054141.1:23352531-23355031 GCA_028751875.1 Rapana venosa
ATGTGTGTATGTAGGCAGGTAGGTAGGCAGTCAGGTAGGCAGTCAGGTAGATAGGTAGGTAGGCAGTCAGGTAGGTAGGCAGGTAGGTAGACAGGTAGGTAGGTAGGCAGGTAGGTAGGCAGGTAGGTAGACAGGTAGGTAGGTAGGCAGGTAGGTAGGCAGGTAGGTAGGTAGGCAGGTAGGTAGACAGGTAGGTAGGTAGGCAGGTAGGTAGGCAGGGAGGTAGGTAGGCAGGTAGGTAGGCAGGGAGGTAGGTAGGCAGGTAGGTAGGCAGGTAGGTAGACAGGTAGGTAGGTAGGCAGGTAGGTAGGCAGGGAGGTAGGTAGGCAGGTAGGTAGGCAGTCAAGCAGGCATGTACGCAGATCTATCTCTTTCTATCTATCTATCTGCCCACCTATCTATACCCACCTGTCTATCAACTTACATGGCCTATCTATTCACGCTAACTCTATACCCTCCTCCCCTCCCCCCTCCACACACACACCACTCTCCTCAGCCTCCCCTCCTCGCCCCTTCCCCTAACCCCTACCCCCACCCCACTCCCCACCCACCCACCCACCCTCACTGCTATGTTACGTCCGTCACTGCATGAATCAGAATTGATATATAGATTTGACATTAGAATTATATATATTATATATATATATATATATATATATATATATATATATATATATATATATATATATATATATATATAGAATATATCCGATAATAGCCCAACCTGACATCGACAGCAAGAGAATGCGTTCATTGTGAGCAGAAATGGCAGAGACCCAAGAGTATTATTAGGGTCTGTCTGTTTGCTTGTTTGTTTGTTTTTTCGTTTGTTTGTTGGTGTTTTTTTTTCTTTTGTTTGTTTGGGTTTTTCTACTTGTCTGAAAAACAGCTTTCTTTGTTTGTGATGTATGTATTGCGTTTGATTATTTCTGCTTTTGTAGTCGTTGTTTTGTTATTGGTTTTTTTGTTGTTTAATAAACACTCGCTTTCCCCCAGCTAAGGTTAAGCAGCGTCGAGCGTGGTTACCAGGTGGATAGGTGACCGTTTGCGCGCCTTGGCTTCAGTACAGTCTCCCAGTTCACCCAACTGTAAATGGGTACCTGCCCTCTTTAGGGTCAAGGAAGGTAAAGCAGCGAGGGAGAGGAGATGGGCGCCGCCCTCAATATGCTGGCCCCTAGAGAAGCTGAGGTCTCTGATGCCTCGCTCCCCTACGACCGCATAGGTTATGGGACACCTTTACCTTTAAAAAAACTTTCTTTTAGGCATGTGGTGATATAGCCTGTTGTTGTGTCCAAAATAGAGTCTTAGAATGTCAATATGTTCTTCTCTTCTGTGATGGTGGTAGTCGTCCTTCTCTACTTTTGGTCGGGCCATTGATTTGCAAAGTGACGAGGAAGGAAAACTGTCGGAAAAGTACAATAATATATCCCACTTTAAGTTGGAAAATCACTGGTGGTCTCATCATCAGACCGGAAACGATCTTCTTCTTTTTGTTTCTTCTTCTTTTCTTCTTCTTCTTTTTCTTCTTCTTCTTCTTCTTCTTCTTCTTCTCTCGTCGTCGTCGTCTCCTTCTTCTTCTTCTCTCTTCTTCTTCTTCTTCTCTTCTTCTTCTTCTTCTTCTTCTTCTTCTTCTTCTTCTTCTTCTTCTTCTTCTTCGTCGTGTCGTCGAATGCTTGGACAGTAATTATTGTTGTCTGTCACATGAGCGAAAATGCGTTACGCTGCGGTTAAGCGCCTGACAAGTCAGGCCCAGCACATCCGACTTCTGCGTGGGAGAGAATTGTTATGATTTTAGTTTTTCTGGAAAAAAGACAGGAGAATGGACCAAGAAGACATAAACAAACAAGAAGGCGGTGACAGGAAGAAAAGGAACAAGGCAGAAATAGAGGGATAAAAAGAGGGAATTCCTAGCACAGAATTTCCAAAAGTTATGGGGTGCTATTTATACTGACAGGCCCCCGGCATCCTCACGGGGAAAACATCTTTATGGGAAGAGTAAGCCAGCTATGGATGATGGCATGGGAGGTTTGAGTATACCTAGCATGCATACTGCAACATGGAAAGGGATGGGCTCCACCGGGGTCAAATAGCGTGAGACATAATATTGATTAAATGTGTGTGTTTGTGTGTGTATGTATGTGTGTGTGTGTGTGTGTGGTGTGTTGTGTGTGTGTGTGTGTGTGTGTGTGTGTGTGTGTGTGGTGTGTGATTTCGGTGTGGGAGGTGGGAGTGGTGGAGAGGTAGAAGTTAATGTCAGTTCTCTATTACAAAGTACATTTCAAACAATCATGTACATGGTAGCTGTGAATCGCGCATTCTCTGTCTCTGTCTCTGTCTGTCTGTCTCTGTATCTTTCTCTGTCTCTATCCCTGTCTCTGTCTCTCTCTCTCTGTGTCTATCTATTTGTCTTTTCTCATCACATCACAACACACACACAACAACACACACACAAAACACAACATTCTCTCTCACTTACACAAACATACAACTTACCTACACA
>CM054141.1:23377531-23380031 GCA_028751875.1 Rapana venosa
AAAATATGAATCCTTCATCAGGATACACTATAACTATAAGCAAGACGATAAAAGGTGAGAGGGAGACAGAGAGACAGAGAGTGTGTGTGTGTATTTCAGAGATAATATCCAATATATAATTCCCAAAACAGTATGCGATCCCATCAACACTCATTTTAGATTATATTCGTTTCAAATTATATGTCATGATAATGAAATAAATTTAATACCCATACATCCACACAAGAGAGAGGAGAGAGAGAGAGAGAGAGAGAGAGAGAGAGAGAGAGAGAGAGAGAGAGAGAGAGCAAGAGAGAGAGAGAGAGACAGAGAGACAGACAGACAGACAGACAGACAGAAAGTCAGAGAAAACACACAACAGACAGACAGACAGACAGATGAACAGACAGAGAAAACACACACACAGGGAGAGAGAGAGAGAGAGAGAGAGAGAGAGAGATATATATATATATATATATATATATATATACACCAGCCGCCATGGCGCAGTGGTTAGCGCCTTGGGTTACGGACTGGAAGGTCGCGGGTTCGAATCCCATAAGAGTCATAGGGATTTTTCGGACTCCGGCCGGCTCCTACCGAGAGTGAGTGTGCTGTGGGCTCAGTGGGAAGACTGGGACCACACAGTCGAGCTTCATCCACTTAACGGATGCGAGTTTGAGAGTGTTGCTCAAATTACCTGACCAACACTGCAGGTGTCTGTATCTCTCGGGCCCGGTTGACGCCGGGATATATTATGATAGTAAGCATAGAGTACAACCCTGTCAAGTAGTCTCAAAGCATATGCACTTCCACAGCAGCATCATTACGTCATCCTCATTGTCATTGATCATCATGCATTAAAAAAAAAAAATTGCCTCTGATTCGGTGGTCCCGAATTCTCTGGTCTCATGGTGGCCTCAGATTCGGTTAGCCCATACACTTCTGTGCCTGTGGTGAGTTTGTGTCAAAGCCTTTGGGGTTGGAGGTTCGCGGGGGACGGTCGTTGGAGGGACGTTGTTGTGGTTGCCACCTGGGGTGGGCAACTCACTCAGTCTGGCTCCGCGACTGAGCTAATACTGTCGTTAGTAGGGGGCTTAGTAGGTGGTGTCCTGCGTATGTTAGCTCAGAACAGGCACCACTGAACACCACCAAAGTGACCCAGCAGAAGTGCAGGGCCCCTCTGGCTGGTGGCCCCACGGCGGCCTGATAGTGATGGGCTCCCTGTGGACTTCCGACCCTGAGGATGAGATATAACAAATCTGGGTGTGGTTGTGGCGGGGAGATTGGAATGAGCGGCGTGGGAACAGTAGGACGGGGGTCGTCAGAAGATGAGGCAGCAAAAAAAAAAAAAAAAAAAAAAAAAAAAATATATATATATATATAATATATATATATATATATATATATATAATGTATATTATACAGTCAGACAGAGATACAGACAGAGACACAGAAAGAGAGAGAATGAAACAAAGAGGGAGAGAGACACAGAGAGACAGAGACAAGGACACAAACAAACTGACAAATAGACAGGCAGGCAGACAAACAGACAGATAGATAGATAGACAGACAGAGACACAGAGAGAAAGAGCGCCAAAGAATAAGAAATAGGCAGTGTTCGAGTTCACATGAACTGGGATCTTTGCGTGACAAACATTGCAATGCTAGCCTACTTTTTCTTCTGTCTGTCAGTCGTGGCATAGGGGGATGTAGGTCCCTTTCTCTGTACATATTTCTTCTTCTTCTTCTTCTTCTTCTTCTTCTTCTTCTTCTTCTTTGCATTCTTCTTCTTCTTCTTTGCATTCTTCTTCTTCTTTGCATTCTTCTTCTTCTTTGCATTCTTCTTCTTCTTCTTCTTCTTCTTTCTTCTTCTTCTTTCTTCTTCTTCTTCTTCTTCTTTCTTCTTCTTTGCATTCTTCTTCTTCTTTGCATTCTTCTTCTTCTTTGCATTCTTCTTCTTCTTTGCATTCTTCTTCTTCTTCTTCTTCTTCTTCTTCTTCTTCTTCTTCTTCTTCTTCTTCTTCTTCTTCTTCTTCTTCTTTTCTTCTTCGCATTCTTTTTCGCAATTCTTCTTCTTCTTCTTTGCATTCTTCTTCTTCTTCCTCTTTGCATTCTTCTTCTTCTTCTTTGCATTCTTCTTCTTCTTCTTTGCATTCTTCTTCTTCTTTTTTTCTATTTCTTCTTCTTCTTTTTCTTCTTTGCATTCTTTTTCTTTTTCTTCTTTGCAATTCTTCTTCGCATTCTTCTTCGCATTTTTCTTCTTTGCATTCTTCGTCTTTGCATTCTTCGTCTTTGTCGTCATCTTCGCAATTCTTCTTCTTCTTTGTATTCGTCTTCTTTGCATTCTTCTTCTTTGTATTCTTCTTCTTCGCATTCTTGCATTCTTCTTCTACTTCCTCTTCTTCTTCGCAATTCTTCTTTGCATTCTTCTTCTTCTTTGCAGTCTTCTTCTTCTACTTCGCATTTTTCTTCTTCTTCGCAAATCTTATTCACATTCTTCTTCTTCTTTGCATTTTTC
>CM054141.1:23385031-23390031 GCA_028751875.1 Rapana venosa
ATTCTTCTTCTTCTTCGCATTCTTCTTCTTCGCATTCTTCTTCTTTGCATTCTTCGCATTCTTCTTCTTTGCATTCTTCGCATTCTTCTTCTTTGCATTCTTCTTCTATTCTTCTTCTTCTTCTTCTTCTTCTTCTTCTTCTTCTTTTTTTTTTTTTTTGCATCTTCTTCTTCTTCTTCTTTGCATTCTTCTTCTTCTTCTTCTTCTTTGCATTCTTCTTCTTCTTCTTTGCATTCTTCTTCTTTTTCTCTTTGCATTCTCTTCTTTGCATTCTTCTCCTTCTTCTTTGCATTCTTCTTCTTCTTCTTTGCATTCTCTTTTTCTTCTTCTTCTTCCCTCTTTGCATTCTCTTCTCTCTTCTTTCTTTTCTTTCTTTCTATTTCTTTCTCTTTTTCTTCTTTGCATTCTTTTTCTTTTTCTTCTTTGCAATTCTTCTTCGCATTCTTCTTCGCATTTTTCTTCTTTGCATTCTTCGTCTTTGCATTCTTCGTCTTTGTCGTCATCTTCGCAATTCTTCTTCTTCTTTGTATTTGTCTTCTTTGCATTCTTCTTCTTTGTACTCTTCTTCTTCGTCGTCTTCGCAGTTCTTCTTCTTCCTCTTTGTATTCTTTGCATTCTTCTTCGTAATTCTTCTTCTTCGCATTCTCTTCTTCTTCTTTTTTCTTTGCATTCTTCTTCTTTGCATTCTTCTTCTCTTTGCATTCTTCTTCTTCTTCGCAATTCTTCTTCGCATTCTTCTTCTTTTTCTTTTCTTATTCTTCGCATTCTTCTTCTTCGCTTTCTTCACAATTCTTCTTCTTCGCATTTCTTCTTCACAATTTTTCGTCGCAAATCTTCTTCTTCTTCGCATTCTTCGCATTCTTCGCATTCTTCTTCTTCTTCTTCGCAATTCTTCTTCGCAATTCTTCTTCGCATTCTTCTTCTTCTTTGCATTCTTCTTCTTCTACTTCGCATTCTTTTTCTTCTTCGCAAATCTGATTCACATTCTTCTTCTTCTTTGCATTTTTCTTCTTCTTCTTCTTCTTCTTCTTCTTCTTCTTCTTCTTCTTCTTCTTCTTCTTCGCATTCTTCTTCTTCGCATTCTTCGCATTCTTCGCATTCTTCGCATTCTTCTTCTTCGCATTCTTCTTCGCATTCTTCTTCTTCGCATTCTTCTTCTCATTTTTTTCGCATTCTTCTTCGCATTCTTCCTCTTAGCATTCTTCTGCTTAGCATTCTTCTGCTTTACATTCTTCTCCTTCTCCTCCTCTTCCTCCTCCTTCTCCTTAATTCTTGTTCTTCAAATCTTCTTTGAATCTTCGTAATTCCTCTTCTTCTTGGAATCTTCTTTCCATTCTTCTTCTTGTAAGCTTTTCCGTGCCAGCAGTGCATTTGTAACCTAACTTCTGTCTAGGCTGAGAAACAGATTGGTTACTTTCTTAACTGTGTACTTTCATTCCTTTTTTGTTTACTCCTGATGGAACATCTCTTTCAAGTTTGTATGGTTCTTGGTCGTTGTTGTTGCTATTGATGTTGGTATTGTTTTAGTTTTTGGAGGTGGTGGTGGTGGAGGTGCTTATACTCCTCCTCCTCCTCCTCCTCCCCCTCCTCCTCCTCCTCCTCCTTCTTCTTCTTGTTCTTCTTCTTCTTTCTTCTTCTTCTTCTTCTTCTTCTTCTTCTTCTTCTTCTTCTTCTTCTTAGCATTCTTTCTTCTTCTTCTTCTTAGCATTCTTCTTCTTCTTAGCATTCTTCTTCTTCTTCTTAGCATTCTTCTTCTTCTTCTTCTTAGCATTCTTCTTCTTCTTCTTCTTCTTAGCATTCTTCTTCTTCTTCTTCTTCTTCTTCTTCTTCTTAGCATTCTTCTTCTTCTTCTTCTTCTTCTTAGCATTCTTCTTCTTCTTCTTCTTCTTCTTAGCATTCTTCTTCTTCTTCCTCGTCTTCTTCTTCTTCTTCTTCTTCTTCTCTTCTTCTCTCTTCTTCTTCTTCTTCTTCTTCTCTTCTTCTTTCATCTTCTTCTTCTTAGCAATCTTCTTCTTCGCAATTCTTCTTCTTCTTCGCATTCTTGTCTTCGCATCTTCTTCTTCCTTGCATTTTTGCATTATTCTTCTTCTTTGCATTCTTCTTCTTTGCATTCTTCTTCTTTGCATTCTCTTCTTTGCGTTTCTTGTTCTTTGCATTCTTCGCATTCTGCTTCTTCGCATTCTTCTTTGCATTCTTCGCATTCTTCGCCTTCTTCTTCTACACATTCTTCTTCTTCGCTTTCTTCTTTTCCTTCTTCTTTGCATTCTTCGCATTCTTCTTCTTCTTCGCATTTCTTCGCATTGTTCGCATTCTTGTTTTCAATTCTTCGCATTCTTTTCGCAATTTCTTCTTCGTAATTCTTCTCACTCTTCTTCCAATTCTTTTTTCTTTTTGCATTCTTTTTCTTTGCAATCTTCTTTGTATTCTTCTTTCTTTACATTCTGTTCTTCTTCGCATTCTTCTTCTCCTCCTCCTTCTTTTCACTTATTCCATTGGTCTGTGTTCAATGACGGCCGTAATTTTTGCAGTTATCTTTTATTATAATTTTTTGTTCTCTCTTTGTTTCTGTGGTTTTTTTATTGTTGTTGTCTCTTTCTTTGATGGGTAAGAGGGGGTTGTGTCTTTCTTTCTTTCTTTCTTCTCTCTTTCTTTTCTTTCTTTCTTTCTTCTTCCTTCCTTCTTCCTTCCTTTCTTTCTTTCTTTCCTTCCTTCTTCTTTCTTCTTTTCTTCCTTTCTTTCTTTCTTCCTTTCTTTCTTTTTTCTTCCTTTCTTTCTCTCCTTATTTCTTCCTTCCTTCCTTCCTTCCTTCCTTCCTTCTCTTTCTTTCTTTCTTTCTTTCTTTCTTTCTTTGTTTTTGTGTTCTTTTCTTCTTTATTTTATTTTCTGTAGTCTTCGTTTCTCTTCCCTCCTTTTTCCTTTCTTTTTTCTTTTCTTTCTTTATTCTTTTTATATATCGAAGATAATGGAATAAGCACTCATGTGCTTTTTTTCTACATCCAGTCCCCGTGTGTATGCGGTTTTGTAAAGTTTGTCATCTGTTCCCACCGGCACACAATGGCGTACTCTTTCGAAAAGCTGAACGGGTTTTAACGTGTGAACTCGCAAGATATTCTTCATGCATTCGCACACGGGATCTCGGTTTATAGTCTCATCCGAAGGACTGTGTGTGTGTGTGTGTGTGTGTGTGTGTGTGTGTGGTGTGTGTGTGTGTGTGTGTGTGTGTGTGTTTTCGGGGTCGGGTGGTGTGTGTGTGTGTGTGTAAGGGGGAAGGGAAGGAGGGGAGGCAGGGGGTCGTTTGTAGGCGTACGTGTGTGTGAGCGTGTGTAGGAATGAATATGTGCGTGTGTGTATGTGTTAGCGTGTATGCGCGCCTTTATGCGTCTGTGTGTGTGTTTGTGTGTTTGCATGCGTGTGTTCGTGCGTGTATGTATTCGTTCGTTCGTTCGTTCTTTAGATTTTACGTCTTTTCACTATCAGTGATTTGCGCGGCGAGTGTGCGTGTATGTGTGTGCGGTCGGCATGCATGCTCACGTGCACGCATACACGCCTGTCCTGACTGTGTACTTGGGGAGGTGGAGGAGGAGGAGGAGGGGGTGGGGGGAGGAGAGAGAATGAGTTGTACATCAATACCCATCAATGACTCTGTGTGTGTGTGTGTGTGTGAGGTGAGGGGAGGTGCGACATGTGTTGACGCTGTCTTTTTTTCTTTTTTCTTCTTTTTTCTTTCTTTTTTTCTTCTTTCTTTTTTCTTTCTTTTTTCTTTCCTTTTTTCTTCTTTTTTCTTTTCCTTTTTCTTCTTTTTTTTCTTTCTTTTTTCTTTCTTTTTTCTTCTTCTTCGTTTTTTTGGTTTCTGTCTATTGATCCTCCTTGAATTGAGGGTTTGCCTTCTTTCCATTCTGTGTCTCTTTCTCTGTCTGTCTTTGTCTGTCTGCCTTCTCTCCCTCTGTCTCTCTCTGTCACTGTGTCTGTGTGTCTGTCTGTCTGCCTGTCTCTCTCTGTCTCTGTCTGTCTGTCTCTGTCTGTCTCTGTCTCTCTGTGTCTGTCTGTCTGTCTGTCTGTCTCTCTCTCTCTCTCTCTCTCCTCTCTCTCCCTCTCTCCTTCTCTCTGTCTCTCTGTCTCTCTGTCTGTCTGTCTCTCTCTGTGTCTCTTTTGAGGACTGGATGAAAAAAATGGTGGTACTTAGTCTATTGTCGTATAAAGATAGAATCTTGTTCTGCTCTGTTCTGCTCTGTTCTATTCTGCTCTGCTCTGCTCTGCTCTCTGCTCTCTGCTCTGCTCTGCTCTGTTCTGCTCTGCTCTGCTCTGTTCTCTGCTCTGTTCTGCTCTGTTCTGTTCTGTTCTGCTCTCTGCTCTGTTCTGTTCTGCTCTGTTCTGTTCTCTGTTCAGTTATGTTCTCTGTTCTGTTCTGTTCTCTGATCTGTTCTGCTCTGCTCTCTTCTGTTCTCTCTGTCTCTCTCTGTGTCTGTCTGTCTGTCTGTCTCTTTGTCCCTCTCTCTC
Source organism: Rapana venosa (assembly GCA_028751875.1). Lineage (NCBI taxonomy): Eukaryota > Metazoa > Mollusca > Gastropoda > Neogastropoda > Muricidae > Rapana > Rapana venosa. The sequence goes on from CM054141.1 coordinate 23,389,529, forward strand.
TGTCTCTCTCTTTCTCTGCTCTCTCTCTTTCTCTGTCTGTCTGTCTCTCTCTCCCTCTCTCTGTCTCTCTCTCTGTGTCTGTCTGTCTGTCTCTCTCTTTTGAGGACTGGATGGAAAAAAAAGGTGGTACTTAGTCTATTGTATAAAAATAGAATCTTGTTCTGCTCTGCTCTGCTCTGCTCTATTCTTCTCTGCTCTGCTCTGCTCTGTTCTGTTCTGTTCTGCCCTGCTCTGTTTCTGTTGTGCTCTGTTGTGCTCTGCTCTGTTCTGCTCTGCTCTGCTCTGTTCTGCCCTGCTCTGTTCTGCTCTGCTCCGCTCTGCTCTGCTCTGCTCTGCTCTGTTCTGCTCTGCTCTGTTCTGCTCTGCTCTGCTCTGCTCTGCTCCGCTCTGCTCTGCTCTGCTCTGTTCTGCCCTGCTCTGCTCTGCTCTGCTCTGCTCTGCTCTGTTCTGCTCTGCTCCGCTCTGCTCTGCTCTGTTCTGGTCTGTTCTGGTCCGCTCTGCTC
>CM054141.1:23397531-23407531 GCA_028751875.1 Rapana venosa
GACCATCACAGATTACCTCGTCAGGCATACGAAATGCAACTAAGGCTTGATAATAATGCAAAAAGATGCTGGGTTTCTAACATAAGAGTGTTATTATGTGAATGTGGCTTTAATATAGTATGGTTACAGCAGGGTGTTGGGGATGTATACAAATTTATGCAGGTTTTCAGGCAAAGACTGATAGATTTGTTTATTCAGGAATGGCAAAGTGTTATAAACGATCATGACAGATACTCCATTTACAGATCATTTAAAACTGTGTTTGAAAGGGAATCTTATATTTGTAGTATTGATGTGTATTGCTTTAAAGTTGCTTTGTCACAAGCCAGATTAAGTGTCTTACCATTAAATAATAATCGTCACAGATACAGTCCTAATTTGCAAGACAAAATGTGTCCTTTTTGTAAGAATGTAAGTGAGGATGAATATCATTTGATATATATGTGTTCAATGTATGCAGATCTTAGAGTAAAATTCATTCATAACATTCTTCATCTTCCGTTGTCTGATGTTCTTTGTGCTAATAATACACGTTTTTCTTTGCAGATATCAAAGTACATATTTTATGCCATGCGAAGAAGACAATGCGCAACACAGTTCAGCTAGAATTTAAGGCTTAGTTTAAATGTTTGTGCAATTGTTAGCTCTCGGTTTCATCTTGGAGTCAAGTAACAGAATAAGATTGGCTTACGTTCTCTCTCTCTCTCTCTCTCTCTCTCTCTCTCTCTCTCTCTCTCTCTCTCTCTCTCTCTCTCTCTCTCTCTCTCTCTGTCTATCTGTCTCTCTCTCTCTCTCTCCTCTCTCTCTCTCTCTCTCTCTCTCTCTCTCTCTCTCTCTCTCTCTCTCTCTCTTTCCTTTTAAGAATGAAATCATTGGCAGAGACTAATAAATGTGATTATCTACTAGGTACACTTTCCCTATTCATTCCTTAAATGACCAAGTTGTTCTGGTTTTGTTCATTGACCAACTACAAATAGATGCTTAGTAATTGTAAAGTGACTTTCAACGTTAACAGTTTGTAAACGTATGGTGATCAAGCTAAAGGAAGATACGTATTTAAAATTACCTTTTTATGTACATAATTGATAATCTGTTTCACTTTGATATGTTATACACAGGATTGTTACTGAAAATGTCAGTCATTGTTGTTTTCTTACACGTTTTATTACATTGTCACAACTAGCTTGGGGTGAATGAATGAGATGAGTTTAGCTTGCTGCGCTTCTGATGACTAGCTTTTGGGTACAAAAAACTAAACGAGTATGGTGTGAAAGTATACTGTTCTTTTTCCTGTTGTATTGTGGCCCAATGGCCGATGTACATTAAACAAGTTCCGAGTTCCGAGTTCTCTCTCTCTCTCTCTCTCTCTCTCTCTCTCTCTCTCTCTCTCTCTCTCTCTCTCTCTCTCTCTCTCTCTCTCTCTCTCTCTCTCTCTCTCTCTCTTGTTTCGTTCCTCGGCTAGAGGTCCGAGGTTCACCAATGGTGAGATTTTGCAACAGTTTTTGCCCACATGAAGGTAGCCGCATTCCGACTTCAGGGATGTATGCTGGGTATGTTCGTGTTTCCGTAACCCACTGAACGCTGACATGAATGACGGGATCCTTAACGTGCATATTTGATTTTCTGTATGTGTATATTATACACGAAGGGAATGAAGGCACTGGCAGGTCTGCATTTGAAGTTGACCTGGGAGATCGTAAAAAAATCTCCCACCCTTAATTCACTAAACACTGCCGAGATTCGAACCCACGACTTCATGGACCCAGGGGATTGAAGTGGAACGGTCTTAACCACTCGGCTATAGCGTCCGTCTTGTGTCTCTTTTCAGTCTCTGAGTTTAAAAAAAATGTTTTTCTCTGTCTGTCTGTCTGTCTATGTAGTCTTTTGTTTTCTGTGTGGTTGAATGTCTGTTTTACGCCATTGCTTTCCTGCCTGGTCTGTCGCGGTAACTTTGTAAAATGTCTCTGGCTTGTCTGGAGCTGTCTGTCTGTCTGTCTGTTTGTCTGTCTGTTTGTTTGCTTGCTTGCTTGCTTGCTTGTCTGTTTGCTTGTTTTGCTGCCTCATGTTCTATGACGTCCTTGTCCTGCCGCTCCCTACACCGCTCATTTCAATCTCTCTGCCTCCTCCCCCCCCTCCATCCCCCCCTCCCCCCTCCCATGCAATACCCAGATTCGTTATGTCACATCCTCAGGGTCAGAAGTCCTCAGGGAGCCCATCAATGTCAGGCCGCCGTGGGGCCACCAGCCAGAGGGGCCCTGGGTTACATTGGCGGTGCTCAGTGGTACCACCTCTGAGCTAGGACAATTATGCAGGACACCACCTACTAAGCTCCCTGCTGATGACAGTAATAGCTCAGTTTCGCGGAGCTAGATTGTGTGTGTGTGTGGAGCTGTTTTGTTGGTCGCTTTGTGTGTATATGTCTGTCTACATGACTGTCTCCGTCTTTCTCTTTTGACATTATATGTTTCAGACTTTTGTATCTGTGCATTGTGCCCCTATCTCTGTCTTGCATGTCTGTTTGTCTGACTCTCGGAATGTCGGTGTCGTAACAACTTTTGTCCCTGTCGCTGTCTTTGTCTGTTTGTCTGTCTGTCTGTTTCTGCTGTCTGTCTGTCTGCCTGCCTGCCTTCCTGTCTGTCTGTCTGTGTCTCTCTCCGTGTCTCTCTCTCTCTGTCTCTCTGAATCTCTCTATGTCTCTGTTTCCGTCTGTATCTCTGTCTCTGTCTCTCTAATACACACACACAAATAACCATTGCCTAGGGTTTTAAAAAGAAAAAAAATTCTATGTATGCATATATTATTGTTTTCTCATGCTTGATTTGTATGGTTTATCACTGATTAGGTTTTTATTCCATGTCTGCTTATATATTATCTTTTATTCATTTTTTAATTTTAATTTTAAGATAGATGGTTTGATGAAAAAAAAGCAACTGCACTGCTTATTCAATGTACCGTCTGAAAATAAAACTTCGACTTTTACAAACACACACACAAACACTACACACCACCCCCCCCCCCCCACCCCGACCACCACCACCCCTACCCCCCACCCACCCCATACACACCTTCCACACCCACTCACAACACAACAAACCACCTCTCCCCACCCCCCCCCCCCCCCCACACACACACACACACAACCCCCCCCCCCCCACCCCCCCCCCAACACACCTCTCCTCTCCTCTCATCAGCTTCATCCTCTTCTTTTCTGTCTCTCAAACAGCTGCCTCCCCATCGTCCCAAGACACCATGAGCGGACCCAACCCCACCGCCACCACCAACTCCACAGGCCCCAAACCCTCCCGCTTCGGCAAGAGAAAACAAAAACGCGGCAAACGAACCCGCTCCGATGGATTTGTCCTGGGCCTGGACATCCCAAACTCCGAAGACGAAGACCCCAAAAGCTCGGATCACCAAAGCGGACCTGACCCGGAGGCTTTGAGCTTCCTCATGTGGATTCGAAACCCCACGGTGCAGAACCTGGCGAAGCTGCGCAAAGCCATCAAGTCCAACGACAGCGACTGGATGCTGGAGTTCCTGCAGTTCGATGGGTTGGGGCTTCTGTTCCAGTGCCTGAAGAACTTGAGCAGCTACCAGTCGACTCACCTGACGGACATGGTGCTGAGGATGGAGTGCGCCAGCTGCATCCGGGAGGTGGTCAACTCTCAGAGCGGGCTGGACTGTTTGCTGAAGATGAAGGACCGGAAAGAGAACTTGTTCGGGAGGAGGTTCGCTACAGGTAAGAGTGGTTTTGGGGGGTTGTTTTTTGGGGGGGGTTAGTTGGTTGGTTGGTTTCGTTAGTTGGGTTGGGTTGGTTAGTTGGTTTGGTTGTTTTGGTTGGGTTGGTTGTTTTGGTTGGTTGGTTGGTTGGTTGGCTTGGTTATTTTGGTTGGTTGGTTGGGTTGGTTTGGTTTGGTTTGGTTTGGTTGGGTTGGGTTGGGTTGGTTTGGTTGGGTTGGTTTGGTTGGTTGGTTGGTTGGTTGGTTGGCTTGGTTGGTTGGTTTGGCTGGTTGGGTTGGTTTGGCTGGTTGGGTTGGTTTGGCTGGTTGGATTGGGTTGGCTTATTGGTTGTTTTTTCCGATTTTTTTTTTCGGTCAGGAATTTTTATCATCATCATAATAAGAAGAATAAGAATAAGAATATCTGGAATTTATATAGCGCTGAATCTTGTAAAAGAAACAAATCGGAGCGCTCGCACTCAAATCATTTACACGCATGCAACTTTCCTCAAATAACATAAGATATTTCAAGTTACACACACACACACACACACACACACACACACACACACACACGCACGCACGCACGCACGCACGCACGCACGCACGCACGCACGCACGCACGCACGCACGCACGCACGCACGCACGCACGCACGCACGCACGCACGCACGCACGCACACACACACACATGTTATATGTTCACATTTTCACAGATCAGCTGATCACAGGGGCGTTATTTTTTTTTTCAAGGTGTTTTGTTTTGTTTTTAATTTAAATGTGTGTGGGGGGAGGGGAGAGAGAGGGGGGGGGGGGGTAAAGGGTGGTGAATGGGTGTGGGGGGATGGAGGGTCGGTGGGGGTGTATGTTTGTGGGAGGGGAGTAAAAGGGGTCTTATGTTTGTATGTGTGTAGGGAGAGAGGGGTTGTATGTGTGTATATAGTTATAAATATTTGCGCGTGCGCGCGCGCGCGTGTGTGTGTATGTGCATATGCATGTATATCTCTGTGTGTGGTTGTGTATGTGTGTGCGCACGTAACACGTGCGTGCGGTTATTCACATCTCTCCCCCTTTCCCTCTTCTTATAAACTTACACACACACACTCACACACACACACACACACACACACACACACAACACACACACACACACACACACACACACCACACACACACTCACTCACACACACACACACACACACACACACACACACACACACACACACACACACACACACACACACACACACCACACACACACACACACACACACTACTATTATTTCCCGGAGCTCTTTTCACACAAACACAGGCGAGAGAGCGGATTAGAACAAAAAAATACAACAAAAACGCCCCACCAGAATACAAAATGACAGCAGAAACTGGCAATACCACTTTTCTTCCTCCACCTCCCACCCCCTTCCCTCCCGTCCCCCCACATGCTAAGTAGTTTCAGCCTGATAAAATAATGAGTTCGTTTTGTTCTCTCATGAGACATTGCACTCAGCCTGCTGGCTTTTATCACACCAACAGGAATCATTAACAAGCCGTTTATTTCTCTCTCTTTGTTTTGCTGTTGTTGTTATTTTATGCTCTCTTTGGTGTTTGTTGTTGTTGCTGTGGTGGTGGGTTTTTTGGCTCGCTTTGTTGTCACTCAAGAGCAAGATAGTAACAGTAATAAATTTCAAGCTAGATTTGCGCCCTCTGTCTCTGTCTCTGTCTGTCTCTGTCTGTCTGTCTGTCTCTCTGTCTCTCTCTCTTACCTAAGAATTAAGAATCTTCAATTTTTGCATGTGTTCATACACACATACATACTCACAATACACGCACGCACTCACACGCACACACACACACTCTCTCTCTCTCACACACACGAACTCTCATCACACATACACACACTAACACAAACACACACTAAAACACACACACTAACACACTACACACTAAAACACACACACTAACACACACACACACACACAAACACACACACACTAACACATACACACACACTAACACACACACACACACTAAAACACACACACTAACACACAACACACACACACACACACACACACACACACACACACACACACACACACACACACACTAACACACACACTAACACACACACACTAACACACACACACTAACACACACACACACACTAACACACACACACACTAACACACACTAAAAACCACACTAAAACACACACACTAACACACACACTAAACACACACACACTAACACACACATACACTAACACACACACACTAACACACACACACTAACACACACACACACACACTACACACACACACACTAACACACACACACACACATAACACACACACACTAACACAAACACGCACGCACACACTAGTATTAATTTCCCCCTGCACACAAAGACAGAGACACCCCTCCCCCCCCCTCCCAAAAGGATTAAGGAGAGAACAAAAAAATTAATAAAGAGAAAAGAACAACAACACCAGAATACAAAATTACAGCAGAAACTGGCAATACCAGTTTCTTCCTCACACGCACGCACGCACGCACGCACGCACGCACGCACGCACACACACACACACACACACACACAGACAATGCTACAATATGTTGTGTAGACAGGATGAAGCAGGGAGAATAAATTGGGTAACACATGTTAGAAAGATTTTATGCACCCACGGATTTGGTTATGTTTGGACAATGCAGAATTGTGGTAATTCTTCATCCTTCATGAAAGAATTCCAAATACGAATACAAGATGTGTACCAACAAAAATGGCATGACTCTCTATCAGCATACCCTGACTACTTAGATTATCACCCGATTATTTGTAGAACAAATTATGTATGTGAAGTAGAATCTTTAGAATACCGTAGAGCTATATGTTTACTGAGGTCAAACAGATTACCTTTAAACGGAATTTCACGTTATGGCAAACCGATTACTGATCCATTCTGCTCTCAGTGTGATGGCCAACAAATTGAAGATGTTTGTCACTTTTTACTTGTATGCCCAAAATATGCTGTATTGCGAAGAAAATGTATTCCTCTGTATTATTACAGATTTCCATCGAATCTGAAAGTGCAGCTTCTTTGTATGAACACTAAACCTAGTTTGATGTTTAAAGTTGGATTATTTCTTACTAAATGTTTAGATATCAGAAGTAAGGATGTTCACCTTACATGAAAGTATATGATTAACTGTTGTTCCTATGGGCCATATGGCCTGCAAAAACTGATTTAAAATTATTGTTATTGTTGTTATTGTTATTGTTACACACACACACACACACACACACACACACACACACACACACACACACACACACACACACCACACACACATATGCTAAGTAGTTTAAGCCTGATAAAATAATGAGTTCCTTCTGTTCTCTCATGAGACATTGCCCTCAACCTGCTGGCTTTTGTCACACCAACAGGATTTATTAACAAGCCGTTTATTTTGATCTCTTTGTTTTGTTGTTGTTGTTGTCACGTAAGAGCCAGATAGGAACAATAATAAATTTCAAGCCAGATGTGTGCGCTCTCTCTATCTCTGTCTGTGTCTGTCTGTGTCTGTCTGTCTCTGTCTCTCTCCCTCTTTTCCACACACACATACATGCACACACAACACACACATACACACACACCTGTCTAATATCACTAGCTAGTGGAAAGACGTTAAAACGAAAACATACACATACACACAACACAAATCACACACACAACAAAACACACACACAAAATCACACACAAAAAACACAATCACACACAAAAAACACAACCACACACACACTCAGACACAAACACACACACATGCACACATACATGCACACACACACGAAATACACACACAAAACACACACACACACTAAAAACACACACACAACATACACACTCACACTAAAAAACACACACACACCACACACTAAAAAACACACACAGAATCACACACACGTACACACAACGCTCACAACACAAAACACACACACACACGCACAAACACACACGCACACACTCACTCACATTACACACACTAACACACACAAACACACACTAACACACACACACACACACACACACACAACACACACACACACACACACACACACACACACACACACACACACACACAACACACACACACACACACACACACACAGGACATTACAGAACCTCCAACATGATGTGACATTTTGTAGCAGCTAAAACGTGTGCACCAGATAGAGATCGATATCTTGTGGACACTACACAAGCCATCAGCTTTTTTTCTGTGTACATTCTTATGTTTTTGTCTCCCAATAAAGGCTCTGTTATTTCCTGTCATATATGTGCGTGCGTGTGTGTGTGTGTTCGTGCAGGAGTGCGCGCGCGTGTGGTGTGTGTGTTGTGTGTGTGTGTGTGTGTGTGTGTGTGTGAAGCCCAAGTCATTTTTTTTTCAAGATGGTACGTTGAATAAGCAGTGCATTTTCTTCGTGCCTGTGTGTGTGTGTGTGTGTTTGTGTGAGTCAGTCAGTCAATGTGCATCTGTGTGTGCATACATGGGTTTGTATGTGTGTACCTACTTACATGTATATACCAGCAGATTCACACACATACAGACACACACACACACATACAGACACAAACGCACATACAGACACATACACACATACAGACACACACACATACAGAAACACACACACAGACACACAGACACACACACATACAGAAACACACACACACAGACACACAGACACACACACATACAGACACACACACACACATACAGACAGACACACACACACACACACACACACACACACACACACACACACACACACACACACACACACACACACACACACACACACACACAGAGTTGTAGATAGGATTTCAAATATGTCATTTGAACAATTTTTGGCCGATAATGTGATTATGTTAGAGATAGTTAGTTGTTTAGTTAAAAGCCCTGTTGGCAAACTTTTGTAATTATTCTTGCTGCAGAATAAGCTGTTCAATGCTTGCCCCCTCCCTCCCCACCTCACCCCGTCCCTCCCATAATTTCTTTGTTGTTGTTTTTTCTTTCTTTTATCTCGTGCACAGACACAAATAGGTAAGCACACACACACACACACACACAACGCGCGCGCGCGCGCGCGCGCACGTACGCACGCATGCACACACACACACACACACACACACACACACACACACACCACACACACACACGCACAACACACACACGTTCTGTATATATTGAAACACTTTATCTTTGGTCTAATATCACCTTGAGTGAACAGATGTTAAATTAAAGAAAGAACACACACACAAGCAAAAGGAGAAGCTGCTTTTTAAGGCCTGCAGGAAAAAGGACATTACAGAACCTCCAACATGATGTGACATTTTCTAGCAGCTAAAAAGTGCGCGCCAGATAGAGATGGATATCTTGTGGACACTACACAAGCCATCAGCTTTTGCCTGTGTACGGTCTTGTGGTTTGCCTCCCAATAAAGGCTCTGTTATTTCCTGTCATATGATATGTGCGTGCGTGCGTGAGTGCGCGCGTGCGTGCGTGTGTGTGTGTGTGTGCGCGCGCGCGCGCGCGTGTGTGTGTGTGTGTGAAGTCAAGTCAATTTTTTTTCAAGATGGTACATTGAATAAGCAATGGATTTGCTTCGCGCGCCTGTGTGTGTGTGTGTGTGTGTGTTGTGTCTGTGTCTGTGTGTGTGTGTGTGTGTGTGTGTGTGTCTGTGTGTGTGTGTGTGTGTGTGTGTGTGTGTGTGTGTCTGTGTCTGTGTCTGTGTGTGTGTGTGTGGTCTGTGTGTGCGTGGTGCGTTTTGTGGGGTGGGTGGGTGGGGGTGGGTGTGTTTGTTGGAGTGGGTGTGAGTGTGGGGTGTGCATACATGAGTGTGTATGTACAGGAGTGTTTATGTGTGCACCTACTTGCGTGTATATATATACAAGCAGATGCACACACAAACACATACATACACACATACACACACACACACACGCATAGGAACACACACACACAAACATGCATAGGAACACACACACCTATGTGCACACAGGCTACAGGACATAACGTCTTGAGTTTTTGCCTACCAATAAAGGCTCTGTTATTTCCTGCTATAATTATCTTGTGTTTTGCCTTTAAAAGGCTATGCTATTCCATGCTGTCTTGTGTTTTGCCTGCCAATAAAGGCTATGTTAATCCCTGCTATAATTGTCTTGTGTTTTTGCCTGCCAATAAAGGCTATGTTATTCCCTGCTATAATTGTCTTGTGTTTTTGCCT
>CM054141.1:23415031-23430031 GCA_028751875.1 Rapana venosa
TGTCCTAGGTGATTGTACAAATCCCCCCCCCTTAATTCGCCAGATGCTGCCAAGATTCGAACCCACGACTTCATGGACCCATGGGATTGAAGTCGAACATACTAACCACTTAGCTATAGCGTTCGTCGAAAATTATATAGACATGTCTTCCTTCAACTTGAAAAAAAAAACCCACATACATCAACCTCTATCCTTTTCTTGAGGCTTATTCAGATTTTCCCTTTAAAAAAGGAGGGAAGGAAACAGTGTAGATATTGCCAGTGACGTCATAACTCCACCCCCCCCCCCCCCCCCAACTTTAGAAGGGTTGGAACATACATGGGTGTAGTGACGAATTCTCCCAGGGGACAAAGTAGCGCCCCCCCCCCCCCTCTCTCTCTCTCTCTCTCACCCCCCAATATTAGGCAGACAAATTGTGCTATGACCTTAACTGGGATACACGTTAGCTGAATGCTGACACACCTTTCGCTTCCTGGGTGGTTCTTCTGACCTTTAGGCTACACACCACTTGTATTTTTGGGGCCACTTTTTCTTCTGTTTTCCTATAATATCACTCTTGCATTCCCTACCACACGTATCGTATCCACAGATATGAAAACCGCTTTTTTGTGGAAGACTAGCCTCTGACTCAAAACGAATGTGATTTTTGCACAGATTTTGGTAGGTTTGAATTTTTTAATGTATTTTTCAGCAAACACTGTACCCCTCCTTAGTCTTTTGTCTTCCGCTAGCTTCCTAACCGCAATAATGATTATTATACATGCGTGAGGGTTCAACACTGTAGGAATACAAGGAATCCTCATGAGATGATCATTTCCAACTTACTTGTGACTTACCTGGTGTTGCTCTATGTCCTCAATCCCCTCACCCCCACCCTCGCCCCCACACAAAAAAGTACACAGTACAATTTTGCAATCCTTTAAAAAATATCTGAAAAATCATCACAAAAATGTTTGTACTACTAGACCCACAAGCTACATGTGGAGTGTAGCCAGCCTGGCGACCAGGTGGGGGGGGGAGGAAGGGGGGGGGGGGGAGTACCTACACACACACATTTTGGCTGGGGAAGAAAAATGAACCGCTTAACACCGAATTGCTGTCTGGTATTATTACTACCAGTTGCGGCATGGATGCAAAGGTCGCTTTGCACATGTGCACGTATATATGCATGTATGTGAAAATGCCAATGACTGTCGCCATGTCATACCGATGCAACATCCTCTCTGAAAATGCCAGTGACTGTGTCATGTCATACGATGCAACATCCTCTCTGAAAATGCCAGTAACTTGTGTCATGTCATTCGGATGCGGTACCCTCTCTGAAAATGGCAGTGACTGTGTCATACTGATGCAACAACAGTCATACTCTCTGGCAGCTAAACTCTGGCTTATGTGAGGAACGAACGCTATATATGCACTGGTGCGTCATCTGCTGTTTGTCCTACTTAGGCCTAACATAATTATAACATACGCAATAGCCGAGTGGTTAAGACCGTCAGATAGTGGCGGGTTAACGCTCCAACCACTAGGCTATCCAGCTCCCTGTTTTATTTGTAATGCGTTTGTGCGTGTGTGTATGTGTGTGTATGTGTGTGTGCGTGTGTGTGTAGTAGTGTGTGTGTGTATGTGCGTGCTTGAGTGCTTGCGTGCACGCGTGTGTGTAGTAGTGTGTGTGTGTGTAGTAGTAGTACTGTGTGTGTGTGTTCTTCTTTAATTTAACGTCTTTTCACATGACGTGATAATTATTAGGTGTGTGTGAGTGCGTGTGTGTATGTGTGTGTGTGCTTGCGCGCGCGCGCGTGTGTGTGTGTGTGTCTGCCTGTATCTGTCTGTCTGTGAGTGTGTGTCCGAGTTCGAGCCTGAATGTCTTGTCTGTCTGAGTGTGTTTCGGTTTTTTTTCCTTCTAAAGATGGGTAGAGTGACTGCGTAGTGGAAATTATATATAAACAGTAAATCCCCCCCCAAAAAACCCCCCCAAAAAACAAACAAAAAACCCAAACCCCCCCAAAATTTTGTGTCAAATTATATACGTCTCTAATCTGGTGTCCAGTTTTCTTCATCCCCTACACTCCCACCCCCCCCCCACCCCCCACTTTTCCCTTCTCACCTACCCCCCACCCCCACCCCCCACCACTACCACCTCCACCACCCACCACCCCCACCCTACCCACCACCCCTACCCTCCCATCTCACCTCGCTACCTACGCTTCTGTAGTCTCAGGCCCATATACTATAAAGATAAAAGATAAGATAATTATATCCTCGGTTACTAGAACTCGTGTCCTCGGAATGTTGTTATCACATGCGTACTAGGCCCACAGTACAGAACCCTCCTCACCCCCCCCCCCCCCGACCCCCCACCCCCCCCCCCCCCCCCCCTCCCCCTCCAGTACAGTCTATTTCTGAGAGGTCTGGAATGAGCAATGCCAGGTAATTGATGAAATACGGATGCTGGGAGGATGGGTGGGTGGGGTGGTGGTGGTGGTAGGGGGGTTATTGGGGGAGGGGGAAGGGGTGGGGGGGGGGGGGGGGGAGGGGAGGGGAGGGGGTTGTGGTGAAAGATAGTTTTTGTAGAATGTGGGCATGCGGAGAAACAGGAGTTAAGTGGCTCACCATCATCTTCCAGAAAGCATGGGAAGAGAGGAAAGTACCAATGGACTGGCAAAATGCAATAGTGGTGCCAATTTGGAAGAAGAAGGGCAGCAAGAGAGACTGCAGCACCTACAGAGGCATTTCACTTCTCAGCCATGTAGGGAAAATGTATGCAAAGATTCTGGAACAGCGCACAAGAGCCAAAGCAGAACACCTACTGAGCAATGCCCAGTTTGGCTTTCCGAAAGGAAGAGGGTGCACAGATGCCATTTTTGCACTCCGACAGCTGTGTGAAAGAGCCATCGAATACAACCAAGACCTGCATACAGTATTCGTTGATCAAGAGAAAGCTTTCGACCGAGTCAACAGAGACAAGCTCTGGAAGATCCTGGAGCAGTACGACGTGAAGGGGCAGCTGCTTGATAACATCAGAGCAATCTATGCCAACAGTATGAGCGCAGTCCGAACAGCCAGTGGAACATCCGACTGGTTCCCGGTTACATCAGGGGTCAGGCAAGGCTGCGTGCTCTCTCCCCTTCTCTTCGTGATCTACATGGACCAGATTACAAAGGAAGCCAACCCAGATCTTGAGGCCCTGAACGAACTATTATTTGCTGATGACCAGTCCTTGATAAATCCGAACAAAGCAGCTCTTCAAGAACACACAGACCAACTCAACACAAGCTGCGAGAGGTATGACATGAAGATCAGTATCACCAAAACAGAAGTTATGTCTGTCAGCAGAAATCCAGGAAAGCTGGAAATCAACATCAACGGCACCCAGTTGAAACAGACCAAAGAATTTAAATACCTTGGCAGCCTCTTCACTGAAGATGGAAAATTGGACAGAGAGATAGAAACAAGATGCCAGAAAGCAAACGCAGTCAGTTACCAACTCGCCCCCCTTCTAAAACATTCCAGCATCCCAATGAGCACCAAGGCAAAACTCATCAACGCCATCTTCGTTCCAACACTCACATACCAGTGTCAGACATGGGCCCTAACAAAAGCCTTAGAGAGAAAATTGGTCACATGTGAAATGCGCTGCCTGAGAAAAGCTGTCAACAAGACCAGACGCGACAAGATCAAGAATGAGGTGATCAGAGACATGGTCGGACTAACACCAATTCTCCACCATATCGAACAACAAAGGATCAGGTGGTTTGGTCACCTCACTAGAATGCCGCCCAACCAACCAGCCCTACGGGCATACACCACCAAATACAATGGCTGGAAAGCCAGAGGTAGACCAAGGAGACGATGGAGCGACTCCGTGGCTGACACCCTGCGAGCCCATGACCTGTCACTCCATCAAGCCTCCAGCCTTGCTGCAGACAGACGTCTGTGTCTCCCCGCGACGCCGAAAGGCACCAGCGGCAGATGAAAGAAGAAAGAAGAAGTGGGTTGTGGATTGTCGGGGGTTTTGTGTGGGTTTGTTTGGTGTTGGTTTTGTGTGTGTGTGTGTGTGTCTGTGTGTGTCTGTGTGTGTGTGTGTGTCTGTTTGGTGGGGTTTTTTTGTTTAGTTTTTTTTCTTGGGGGTGTCTTTTTCTTGTTTTCCTTCTTCTTGTTTGTCTTCTTGTTGGTTTTGTTGTTGTTGTTGTTGTTCTTCTTCTTCTTCTTCTTCTTCCCTTTTTTTCTCATTTCCTTTACTCCTAAGTTTCTTCTTCTTCTTTTCTTCTATTCCAAAAAGAAGAAGAAAAAGAACTTTGAAGAATTGTTTCATCTTTGCATTCTTCTTCTTTGCATCCTTCTTTTCATTCTTCTTTTGTCCAATCTTCTTCTATTCATTCTTCTTTACATTCTTCGAATGCTTAGCATTCTCCTTTGATAATCATCCCCACTATAACTGATATAATCATCATGTCATCCTCTTTTTCTTCTCCAACATCATTATCATCACCATCATTATCATCATCACCACCGTCATCATCATTATTATCATCATCATCATCATCATCGTCGTCGTCATCGTAATCAATGTCATCATCATCGTCGTCATCGTAATCAATGTCATCATCATCAACATCATCATTATCATTATAATAATCACCTAAATTTTCATGATCATGATCGTAATTACCGTTGTTGTTGTCGTTGTTGTTGTTGTTGGTGGTGGTGGTGCTGGCGGTAGCGATGGTGGTGGCGATGGTGGTGGTGGTGGTTATTTTTTTGTCTTTGTCAATGTAGCCAACGTAAGTGAAACGCACATCATCAATAGCCACTGTATACACACATATAAGCATTCGTCCTCATGAATAATACCTTTCTATGTCCCGGGTATCGCATGACCATTAATGGTTGCGCACGAAAGATCACACACACATACACACATAACACACACACACGCAAGCGCGGGCGCACGCGCGCATTCACACACACACACACACACACACACACACACACACACACGCACAATTTTCGTTTTTGCAACACACACACAATTTCCATTTGACACTGAATGTATATTGCTTAATCAATATTAATGTTTGCTGTTTTGAATTGGTCTTTTTTTTTTAATGGTTGCAGGTGAGGGGGTCGGGGGTGGAACGAGTTAATGTTAACACACACACCTACACAAACACGGACAGACACGCACACACACACAAACAAACACACATACACACACACACACAGACACACATACACACACAAGTAAAGTCCTTCGGATGAGACTATAATTATGCTAACAGACAGACAGATAATAACCACTAGTTATCTCCCTCTATCTCTCACTAGTTATCTCTCTCCCAGAGAGAGAGAGAGAGACAGAGACAGAGACAGAGAGAGAGAGAGTATGAGAGAGAGAGAGATTGTGTGTGTGTGTGTTTGTTTGTGTGAGAGAGAGTACGAGGATAATGGAATTAGAACTCAAGTGCTTTTTTAAAATTTTACATCCAGTCCCTATCTGTATACAGTTATGTACATTTTGTCATCCGTTCCCACTGGCACACAATGGCCTACTCTTCCGAAAAGCGGGACGGGTTTTAACGTGTGCGCAAGATGTTCTGCGTGCGTTCGCACACGGGATCTCGGTTTATAGTCTCATCCGAAGGACTTTGCTTGTGAGTGTGAGTGTGTGTGTGTGTGTGGGGGGGGGGGGGGGGGGGTGTTTGTGTGTGTGTGTGTTTGTTTGTGTGTTTGTGTCAGCTAGAGAGAAAGAGAGAGTGTCTGCCTGTCTGTCTGTCTGTCTGTCTGCCAGCACACATAAACAAATATTTATGTAAGCAAATGCCCTGTGTGCGTGTGTGTCAAGCAACAGCATGCATAGTTTTGATTGCTGAGGCGATGTGTGTCTGTGTGTCTGTATGTCTGTGTGTATGTGTGTGTGAGAGAGAGATTGTGTGTATGTGTTTTTGAGCGAGGGAGAGTGAAAGAGAGAGAGTATGAGTGTGTGTGTGTGTGTGTGTGTGTGTGTGTGTGTGTGTGTGTGTGTGTGTGTGTGTGGTGTGTGTTTGAGAGAGAGAGAGAAAGAGATGTATGTGGTGTGAGAGATTGTGTGTATGTGTTTTTTTGATAGAGGGAGAGTGAAAGAGAGAGGGATAGTATGAGAGAGAAAGTGTGTGTGTACGTGTGTGTGTGTGTGTGTGTGTGTGTGTGTGTGTGTGTGCCCGCGCGCGTGAGAGAGAAAGATAATGTATGGTGTATGCGTGAGAGAGAGAGATTGTGTGTGTGTGTGAGAGAGAGAGAGTATGAGAGAGATTGTGTGTGTGTGTATATGTGTGAGAGAGATTGTGTGTATGTGTGTCAGAGAAGAAGAGAGAGGAGGGAGAGAGAGAGAGAGGAGAGAGAGAGAGAGAGAGAGAGAGAGAGAGAGAGAGAGTAAAAAAGAGTGTGTATGAGTGTGTTGGTACGGTGTGTGTGTGTAAATTTATCTCAATCTATTTTTTAATAATTTCCACACACCACAAGCTCCTATTAATGGATACGGATTTTTTGTTTATTTTCTTTCTTTGTTTGCTTGTTTATTTGTTTATTTGTTTACTTGTTTATTTCTATATTTGCTTACTTGTTTATTTCTTTATTTGTTTGCTTGTTTATTTCTTTATTTGTTTGCTTGTTTATTTGTTTTGTTTACTTGTTTATTTCTTTTTTGTTTACTTGTTTCTTTATTTGTTTACTTGTTTGTTTCTTTATTTGTTTACTTGTTTGTTTCTTTATTTGTTACTTGTTTATTTCTTTATTTGTTTACTTGTTTGTTTCTTTATTTGTTTACTTGTTTGTTTCTTTATTTGTTTACTTATTTCCTACCTGAGACTTTCCCCCCAAATATCTGTCCCTAATTTTCAACAGCATCTTTCACCTTCTAAGTGTTGTTCCGAGTGTGTGTGTGTGTGTGGTGTGTGTGTGTGTTGTGTGCTGTGTGCGGCATTGTGTTGAATCTGTTGTTCATATGTTAGGAGTTGCAGCCGAAATATTGAGTCAGCCTTCGATTGTTTGTTTACATTACAAGTTTAGCGCTATGTTTACAAGTTCACGCCTTAAATTCATATAGTAATTATTATTTTATTAATTATTATATATTACTATGTTTTAGTTGAGCTTCAATTTAAGTCCTGTTCACTTGTATTGATATTAACGCCCCCCCCCCCCTCAAAAAAATAAAAAAAAATGTATATTATTATTATTATAATATAAATTCCATATATTATTATTACTATTATTATTTACTTGTTTATTTTTTTTATTTGTTTACTTGTTTGTTTCTTTGCTTTTCTGTTTTTATGAGGTGAATGGCAGTATGCAGTCCATTGTAGTAACTTAAGTAAAGGATCCAGTGACAAGAGTGTCAACACATTTGGCAGGAACAAGTGGGGCTTGGATTGTCATTATCATCTGTACTATTGTTTCAGAATGGGTTGGCTAAACTGTGTGTGTGTGTGTGTGTGTGTGTGTGTGTTGTGTGTGTGGTGTTTGTGTATGTGTGTGTGTGTGTGTGTGTGTGTATGTGTGTATGTATGTTGTGAGTATGAGTGTGTGTGTTTGTATTTATGTATGTTGATATATGTAGACGTGTCTGTCTGTCTGTATGTCTGTTTTTCTGTATGTATGTATGTATGTATGTATGTATGTATGTATGTATGTGTGTATGTATATATGTATGTATGCATGCATGCATATAGATATGTATGTATGTATGTATGTATGCATGTGTACGCATGTATATATGGGTGCATGCATGCATGCACACATGCATCTATACATCTGTATATTCATTCATGCGCAGACACACACACGTACGTGTGTATGTATTAACGTATGTTTTCATTCATGCATGCATGCGTGCATGCGTGCGCGCGCCCGCGTACGTGTATTAGACCCCTGCATGGCTAATCAAGGTGTGTATGTAATGAACACCGGTTAACTAATTCAGCAGACTGTGAACAACTGTCTGTCCTCTCTGCTGATCTCTCTCAGCATGAATGTACTGATGAACAAACAAGGCTCTCTTTGTACTGCAGAGAGAGAGAGAGAGAGAGAGAGAGAGAGGTAGGAGGAGAGAGAGAGGGGAGGGAAGAGAGAGGGGAGGGAGAGAGGGGAGAAGGGGAGAGGAGGGAGAGGGGAGAGAGAGGGAAGAGAGAGATGGAGAGAGAGAGGAGGAGAGGGGGAGAGAGAGGGGGAGAAAGGAGAGAGAGTGGAGAGAGAGAAAGGAAGAGATAGGGAGAGAGAGATGGGAGAGAGAGAGGGGGGGAGAAAGAGGGGGAGAGAGAGGGAGAGAGAGAGATTTCCAGGATAATGGAATAAGCACTCATGTGCATTCTTACATCTGGTCCCCATGTGAATGCAATTTTGTCATATTTGTCATCCGTTCCAACCCGCACACAATAACCTACAGAGAGAGAAAGAGAGAGAGGGGGGGAGGGAGGGAGGTAGAGAGAGATTGGGTCAGACAGACAGACAGAGAGGGGAGGGGGAGAGAGAGAAGGGTTGGAGTGAGACTTTTGTTGTCATCGTTTTTGTTACTCAGTCGACAAAGATTCGGAAAGAATGGAAATGTAGGTAGGAGTGTGTGTGTGTGTGTGTGTGTGTGTGTGTGTTGTGTGTGTGTGTGTGGTGTGTGTTTCTTCTTCTTCCTCTTCTTCTTTTCTGCTGCTGCTCCTCCTCCTCCTCTTCCTTCTCCTCCTCCTCAACTCCTCCTCCTCCTCCTTTTCCCTCTCCCCTTCCTCATTTCCATAGTTCCCATAATTGCTAATGTTACACAAATCAGCAGCTGATAGTGATTCTTGTTCTCATCATGTTGAAGAAGCATACTGCAGTCTTGTGAATGAATAATAGTGATGCACGGCTTTTGATTAGCGTAAAAGTAAGATATTGAATTTTTAACCTAAAGAATCTTTTTTTAAATAATTATATGATATTGGAAAAAGACTGTATAAACCTCACTGGAAATGCTAGATCTTTTCTGCAAGTAGTTCACATAGTCACTATAATTATCTAACACACATCCCAGATGAAGGCTGTACTTTACAGTTTAGCTTGTATTCCTGAAAACAGGCTACACACCTGTATTAACAATTCACACTTTTCCTTCTGTTTTTTAAAAAATTTTCCATTTGACTCTACTATTCATACCGCACGTACTAAGGCATCCGCAGAAATAAAAAAAAAAAACCACTTTTTGTGAAAGAGTAGCCTCTGACTCAAAACTCCTGTGATTTTGAACAAATTTGGTAGGTTTGAAATTTTTTATTTGTCCAGCAAACACTGTACCCCCTCAGTCCTTTGTCGTCTGCTAGCTTCCTTACCGCAATATGCATGCATTCGGGGGGTCAACACTGTAGGAATACAGGCAATCCTCATTTGATGGTTATTTCCAACTTTCTCGTGACTACCTGGTATTGCTCTATGTCCTCAATCCCCCCAAAACAAGTACACAGTGCATTTTTTTCATATTAAAAAAAAAATCTGTGAAAAATCACCCCCCAAAATTTCACTCACACTCTTTAGAAGATACTGCATGACCCCGCAAGCTAATACAGGTGTGTAGCCAAAGGTGTCTCTCCTAAACTGGTTATCAGGTATGCACTCTGCTCCCTTTATTTCACACTCAATTTAGAGGACACTCACCCCCCCCCCCCCCCCCCCCCCCCCCCCCCCCCCCCCCCCCGGAAGCTATGTGTGGAGTGTGGCCTGTATAGAGCTAGAGAAAACTACCCACCTGGGTGGTGCTATCATTGGATATACATGTGGGGGTAGGGGTGGGGGTGGGGAGGTGTGGTAGTGGTGGTGTGTGTGTGTGTGTGTGTGTGGGGGGGGGGGGGGTGTAGGGGGGGTAGTAATTGTGGTGGGTGGTAGTGGTGGTGGTTGTGTGTGTGTGTGTGTGTGTGGGGGGGGTGATGGTGGTGGTGGTGGTTGTGTGTGCATATGTGTATGTGTGGGTATGATTGGTGTGGTGTCGGGGTGTGGTGTGTGTGTGTGTGTGTGGCGCGCGCCTATGTATAGTATGGTGTCAGGGTGTGTGTGTGTGTGTGTGTGTGTGTGTGTGTGTGTGTGTGGCTGTCTGTCTGTCTGTTTTCTTTAATTTAAAGTCTGTTCACTCAAGGTGATATTAGGCCATCTATTAGACTGTCTGTCTGTCTGTCTCTGTGTGTGCGTGCATGTGTACATGCGTGCGTGTGTGTGAGTGCATGTGTCTGTCTGCCTGCCTATCTTTTAATTCTCTTTCTTTCTTTCTGTTCTTTCTGTCTGTGTCTGTCTGTGTGTTACTTTTAAGTCAAGGAATAGATGCAAAGGAAGATGGGGGCTAGGGAAAGAGAGAGAGGGCTACTGGGAGGGGTGAGGAGGAGGAGGAGGAGGAGGAGAGGGGGGTTACTATCATCAAAGAGTTTCCAGATGGCCATTCTGACCTTTGGCTAAGGTCATAGTGTGCTGCTGCTGAAAGGATGGATGGATGGTAGGCCTGTATAATAATATGTGGTAGTATAGTCTTTTAGCACCATCTTGTATTGCAAACTGTTTTCGCCACTCTGTGTGTGTGTGTGTGTGTGTGTGTGTGTGAGAGTGAGAGAGAGAGAGAGAGAGGAGAGAAGAGAGAGAGAGAGAGAGAGAGAGGTGCATGTGTGTGTGTTGTGTTGGGAGGGAAGGAGACAGCCAAGGAACTTATGGGTTGGGGCAGTGTGTGGGGGTGATGGGGGTGGGGGTGGGGGGACGTGTGTGTGTGGGGGGGGGGGAGGGGGTGGTGGCAGGGGGAGTGTGTGTGTGTGTAGGGGGTGGTGGGAGTACCTGTGTATGTGTGGAGGGGTGATGGAATACATAATGTGTGTGTGCTCGCGCACGTGTGCGTGCGTGTGTGTGTGTGTGTGTGTGGGAAAGGTGGTGGTGGGAATGTGTGTGTGTGTGTGTGTGTGTGTGTGTATGTGTGTGTGTTGTATTAGACATTGTACACCACTGTAAGACGGTGAAATTTGGGCTGCTCTCCCCAGGGAGAGCGCATCGCCGCAAGAGCAGTGCCACCCTTTATTTTGTTTTCTCTTCCTGTATGCAACTGTATTATTTTGTTTCCCTGTCAGAGTGGCTTTTTCTACAGTGTGTGTGTGTGGGGGGGGGGGGGGGGGGGGGGGGGGGGGGGGGGGGGGGGGGGGGGGGGGGGGGGGGGCGGACATATTTGTGTGTATATGTGTGTGAGCTAGTGTGTGTGTGAGAGAGAGAGATATGACATTTTTTAAAAACTTTTTTTTATATCGAGGATAATGGAATAAGCACTCATGTGGGTTTTTTTTTACATCCAGTCCCCGTGTGTATGCGGTTTTGTTAATTTTGTCATCTGTTCCCACCGACTCTGTGTATGATTCTCTGTGTGTGTGCGTGCATGTGTGTGTGTGTGCACGCGCGCGTGGGTGTGCGTGCGTGCGTGCGTGTGTGTGTTTGTGTGTGTGTGTGTGCGCGTGCGCGGGCATGTTTGTGTGCGTGCATGCATACGCGCGTGTGTGTGTTACAATCATGTTTAGTTATATCTCACTGTCCCACTACTTCAAATTCATATGCTAAGCAAGAACACAATGGTTATGCTAATATAGAGATGAGGACAAAAAGGTAGGAATCACATTACACACTCTCCACAGGCGGTCTGACTGACACATCCTCCTCTGGGGAACAGGTTTGTACACTGTAAATTGATACCATACGTCCCGCTGGGCTACTATTACAACACCTAGGCTTTTCTTTAAAAAAGAGATTTGAGTGAATACACACACACACACGCACACACACATACACACAGGCATGGGATAGCCTGGTAGTTAGGGTGATGGGCTTGTGATCTACTGACCCAATTTCAATTCCCTTAAAGCTGATTTTTCCTTTGGAGTTAACAACATTAGTGCAGACTCCACTCTCCCCAAAAGTCCTCTGGATGAGACTATAAACTAAGGTCCCGTGTGCGAACGCAGGCAGAACATCTTGAATGCACATGTTAAAACCCATACGGCTTTTCCGAAGAGTAGGCCATTGTGTGTCGGTGGGAATGGATGACAATATTGACAAAACTGCATACACATGGAGACTGGATGAAAAAAAGCGCATGGGTGCTTATTCCATTATTCTTGAAATAAAAGAATAAAATAAAGAAATTAAAAAACACACGTGCGCGCACGCACTTACACATACACTCACACACACATACATACCTAGACACGCACTCTCGCGCGCGTATGCACGCACACAAATACACACACTCACATACGCACACACGCACACACACAGAGTTGATATTCATGTAATAATAATAATAATAATAATAATAATAATGTATGGAATTTATATAGCGCTGAATCTTGTAAAGCAACAAATCAAAGTACACCTGTGATTTTGGGAGAAAAACAGACAAAAAAGCGAAAGATTGTTTTAAAAAAACAGGGGGAGGGGGAGAAAAAGAAAGAAAAGAAATGGAGGAAAGAAAGTATGTAAGAAGGATAGAAAGTATTTAAGAAGGAAAGAAAGTGAGAGAAAAAAAAGAAAGAAAATAAGGCAGACAAATAGATAGGCAGTCAGAGAGATAGGGAGACTGAAAGAAAGAAAGAAAGACAGACAGACAGACAGACGGAAAAACAGAGACAGACAGACCGAAAGACAGACAGACAGAAAGACAGACAGAAAGACAGAGAGACAGACAGAAAAACAGACAGACAGACAGAAAGACAGAGAGACAGATAGAAAGACAGACAGACAAAGACAGGCAGACAGACAGAAAGAAAGAAAGAAATGATTGATTTATTCTGCCGTGTGTTTTACAAGGAAAGATTACAGCAGGGAATCTGATATTTTCGAAGTGGCTGGGAAGAATCTCATTGCAATTCTCTATCTCTCTCTCTCTCTCTCTCTCTCTCTCTCTCTCTCTCTCTCTTCTCTCTCTCTCTCTCTCTCTCCTCTCTCTCTCTCTCTCTCTCTCTCTCTCTAACTCTTTGTCTGTCTGTCTGTTTGTCTGTCTGCCTGTCTGTCTCTGTCTCTCTCTCTCTCTGTTTGTCTCTCTGTTTGTCTGTCTCTGTCTCTCTTTCTCTGTTTGTCTCTCTCTCTCTCTCTCTGTTTGTCTGTCTGTCTCTCTTGCTCTCTTTCTATCTCTCTCTGTTTGTTTGTCTGTCTCTCTGTCTCTCTCTGTTTGTCTGTCTCTCTCTGTGTCTTTCTCTCTGTCTCTGTTTGTCTGTCTGTCTGTCTCTGTCTCTCTGTGTTTGTCTGTCTGCGTGCCTCTCTCTCTCTCTCTATCATCTCTCTCTCTCTCTCTCTCTCTCTCTCTCTCTCTCTCTCTCTCTCTCTCTCTATATATATATATATATATTATATATATATATATATATATATATATATATATATATATATATATATCAGTAACACAGTCACACCAACTGCTCTTCGTTTAAATTCACATCCTGAAACATGACACATGATAGAGTCACCCGCTCAGACATAAATATAATCACAACAACAACAACAACAACAAGATGATCAGGTAATACGAAATACGACAGACACGGGAATCACATTACAGGCGTCATGAAATTAATAATTTATGACAAGTCTTTTTGGGAGGGCTTGGGTAATTAGACAGGCAACAAGGGAACTACCATTACAAATAGAAGGTGATGAAAAGGGTGTGTGTGTGTGTGTGTTGTTTGTTTGTTTGTTGGGGTGGTGGTGATTGTTTGTTTTGCAGGAGCCTGTGGAAATACGTGTAATATATAAGCAACCTTGCTATAAC
The DNA here is from genome assembly GCA_028751875.1 of Rapana venosa. Lineage (NCBI taxonomy): Eukaryota > Metazoa > Mollusca > Gastropoda > Neogastropoda > Muricidae > Rapana > Rapana venosa. The sequence goes on from CM054141.1 coordinate 23,428,812, forward strand.
AAACAAACAAATATTAAAAGATACGAAGTATCTTATTGACTGATAAACTGATGATTCAATAATCTGTCCCACTAACGCTCAAACTCTCTGACAAACTCTTTTAACTATCGGACTGTCTTGCCAACTATCGAACTATCTAGCCAGCTTTCTAGCTAACCATCTCAACTAATTAACCAATTAACTCACTGCCTGTGTAACTGACCAGCTAACTATGTCTGTAAGGAAGAAAGTGATTAGGCAACTAAGTAAGTAAGTAAGTAAGTATTAACGCAGGGGAAAAAGAAAATGCTAGTCTGTTTTGTTGTGTTTTATAAAAAAAGGAAAGATAAAGGCAAGAAAGTTGACATTAATTGTTAAAAGTGTGTGTGGTGTGTGTGTGTGTGTGTGTGTGTGTGTGGGGGTGTGTGTTGAGAGAGAGAGAAGAGAGAGAGAGAGAGAGAGAGAGAGTGTGTGTGTGTGTGCGTGTGTGTGTATGTGTGTGTACATAAACTTGAAATATCTTATGTTATATGTGGAAAGTTGCATGCGTGTAAATGATTTGAGTGCAAGCGCTTCGATTTGTCTGTTTTACAAGATTCAGCGCTATATAAATTCCATATATTATTATTATTAATAAGATAAATATACTCTCTCTCTTTCTCCCCCCCCCTCCTCTCTCTCTCTCTCTCTCTCTCTCTCTGGGATAGCCTGGTGGTTAGAGTGATGTATTCGTGATCTACTGACCCGGGTTCGATTCTCGTTCAAGAGGATTTTTCCTCTGGAGTTAACATCACTGCCGACTCCACTCCCCCCAAAAGTCCTTCGGATGAGACTATAAACCGAGGTCCCGTGTGCGAACGCAGGCAGAACATCTTGCGCACATGTTAAAACCCCATTCCGCTTTTCGGAAGAGTAGGCCATTGTGTGCGGAGTGGGAATGAATGACAAAATTTTCAAAACTGCACACACACGGTGACTAGATGAACAAAAAAACCACATGAGTGCTTATTCCATTATCCTCGAAATTTAAAAACATTTAAAAAAAATTAATCTCTTCTCTCTCTCTCTCTCTCTCTCTTTTCTCTCTCTCTCTCTCTTCTCTCTCTCTCTCCTCTCTCTCTCTCTCTCTCTCTCTTCTCTTTAATTGCCCACTGCCCACAGAAAGCAAAGAAGCATTATGTGTCCCTACCCCTTAATGGCAGTATGGACGAAGACATAAGGAAGGTTTGTGTGCTGTTTAC
>CM054141.1:23437531-23442531 GCA_028751875.1 Rapana venosa
GTTAGGGGAAGGGTGAGTGTGGGGGGGAGGGGAGGAGATAGTGTGTGTGTGGTGGGGGTGGTGGTGGTGTGTGTGTGTGTGTGTGTGTGTCTGCGTGCGTTGTGTGTGTGTGTGCGTGGGTGTGTGTGGTGTTGTGTGTGGGTTGTGTGTGTGTGTGTGTGTGTGTGTGTGTGGTGCTTGTTTGTATTTTCTTCTTGAGTTCTCTGTCTCTGCTCTGTCGTCTCTCTCTCTCTCTCTCTTCTCTCTCTTCTTTTCCTTTTTTCTTCTCTCTCCCCTCTCTCTCTCTCTCTCTCCCCTCGAAATTTTGTGTTTTTTGTAACCCCTTGGGTGGGGGTGGGGGGGGGGGGGGGGGTTTCTACTTGTTCAGATTGCATTATTCTGTTTGGCAGTGTGTATACTGGCAGTTGTCTGTCCGTCCCCTTCTGTCGGCCGTCTGTATGTCGCCGAAAAGAGCACTGCCCCCGTTTTGTTTTGTTTTGTTTTTTTCCCGTTTTTTTTCATTTTCCTTTTCGTGTGTGTTTGTTTCCTAAAAAAACAGGGGTTTTTTTGGGGGGGGTTTTCCCAAAATTTTTGTCAGAGTTTGCTTTTTTTTTTGCCAGGGGTTTTTTTATGTGTGAGGTGTGTTTGCGCACGGTTTGTATTGTCTCAACCGCGGGTATGTAATAAATTGTATTGTATTGTAATAAATTGTATTGTATTTTTTAACCCAGCGCATTTCTCCGCCAAAATTCGGGCTGCTTCACCAAGAAAGGGAAAAATGAACTGACAAGACAGGAAAACCTTTTGTTTTGTTGTTGTTCTTTTCTGTACTTTGTATATTCCCTCCCCCTTTTCAGAGGGGGCTTTTTATCTCCAAATGTTGTCGGGTTTTAGTTTTATCCTGTAATTATAATGTAAAGAAAAAGAATTAAGAAGAACAGAATGGAAAACGCATGCCCCCACAAAACTCACGAAGGCAAAAACCATACACTTTTTTTAACATTGCTTTGTTGCGTTTGCTTTTTGCATACGCTGGCAGATGCACAGGGGAACACAGTCACTTCTTTTATTTTCTCTTTCTTCTCCTTTGTTAAAAGTTCACCGGGACTATTGTTTTTGCATATGAGCAAAAAATGCTTACGTGGGGTTAAGCGCCTGACAAGGCAGGCCCAGCGCTTAGACTTCGGTGAGGAGAATTTTAGTTTTAAGTTTTTGGAAAAAAAAAAAGGGCAGGAATTGGCCCAAAAAGCAGAAAATAGACAAAAAGGAGGTGAAGGAAAAAAAGAAACCAAGAACCAAACGCTGACACAAATAACGGGATTTTTAAAACGGCATTTTTGATTTTTCCCCCATTGTTAATATACTTTGGGGGAGTTTAAAGCAGGCAGGCTGTACTTTAAGGTGATCGGGAGATCGTAAAAAAAATACCCGCCTTTATTCACAGAACCACCCCGGTTTGAACCTACAACTTCATGGACTCCGACCACGGGTTGAAGTGGGAAAGGTCACACCCCCAAAGTAAACTATTCTTGTTGTTGTATGTGTGACCTTCACCCAACATGCTTTTTATGCTTATTGAGAAAAAAACCCGATTAAAACCAAAACAATGGGCTTAAGCCCCCAATGATGTTATCAACTAGGGTATAAAGGAAGTTAGAAAAATAGGTGCACAACCCCAATTTTAAAAAAACATATTTCCTCCGTTTTTTATGTCTCTTATATATATGAAAAAATAAGCATCCCCAGAAATAAAAACATTTTGTGAAAGCTGCCTCTGCTCAAAAAAATTTTGTTTTTTTAACAAAAATTTGGTAGGTTTGAATTTAAAAAAAAAAATTTTTTTTAAACACTGTCCCCCCAGCCTTTGTTCTGCTGCTTCCTTGCGCAATATGCTGCGGGGGTAACGCTGTAGGAATAAAGCAAACCCCATTTTATGTTTTTTTCCAATTTCTCGAGATACTTGGTTTTTCTCTTGTCCTCAATCCAGAAAACAAGGCACAAAATTTTTTTCATACTTAAAAAAAAAAACCCGTGAAAATCCCCAAAATTTGTTGGCTTATATGACCTCAAATTAATACCCTTTTGTAGCCTGTGGGGTTTACCCCGTTACAACAACAAATCTCCTTTCCTTCTTCTCTCTCTCTCTCTCTTTTGGTTGGCTGTGGTCAATGGATTGATTTTTTTTTGGTATTCTACCCCCCCCACCCCCTCCCTTTCCTTTGGGGGGAAAGCTTTACAATCAAATTTTTGTGTTTTTGTTGTTGTTGCAGGGTACGATTGATTGTGTTTATCAATTATTGTGTATTTTGTGCCCCGTCCCCCCCCCCTGTCCCCTTGTGAAATGGGGAATTTGTTAACACAATAAACCTTTGTATGGGGCATTGTCATTGCTCCCCCTCCCCCTCTCTCTTCTCTCTCTCTCTTCCCTCTCTTCTCCCTCCCCTCTCTTCTTTCTTCTTTTTCTCTCTCTTTTCTCTCTCTCTTCTCTCTTTCTCTCTCTTCTCTCTTTCTCTCTCTCTCCCCCCCCCTTTCCTTCTCTCTCTTTTCTCTCTTCTCTCTTCCCCCTTTTCTTTTCTCTCTTCTTTCCCCCCCTCTCTCTCTCTTTTCTTCTCTCCCTATAAGTTCAGCACACTACTACGGCTGTAAGTTCACAGCCCCTGTTTGTAGGGAAAACAAACTGAATCCACCCCACCTTCCCCTCCATTCTGGTCCTTCAGGCTACACTCCACCTTAAGCTTCCGAGTCATGTAGTATCTTAGATAACTATAGTTTCATAGTGGCTATCCATCTGTCAGCATCACAGAGTCTGGTGGTGTTAGTGTTAGCCACTGGGCCCAGTAATAACAATGACCTGATCCTCCTTCTCCATGTGCTCCTCCGGTCTTCGCTGTACTGCCCTGCTGACTTCATGGATTCTCATCAGTAGAGTGCCAGTGAAAACATTTTCTGTTGATTTTGACAGATAAGTATGACCCAAAAAAATGTGTCTGGGTTTGGGTTTTGGTGGGTTTGTTTGGTTGGTTTTTTGTTGTTTTGTGTTGCTGTTGTTTTTTTTGTTTGTGTTTTGTTGTTGTTGTTTGTTGTGTGTTTGTTGTTGTTGTTTGTTGTTGTTTTTTGTTGTTGTTTTTTTTTTTTGGTGGGGGGGGTTGAGGTCATAGAGCAAAACCAGGTAGTCACGAGAAAGCTTGGAAATGATCATCAAATGAGAACGGGATAGCTCAGTGGTCAGAGCACTCGCTTTCCCCCAGCTAAGGTTAAGCAAGCATAGATCGTGGTTACCATCAGTTGGATGGGTGACCGTTTGCGCGCCTTGGCTTCAGTATAGTCCCCCAGTTCACCCAGCTGTAAATGGGTTTCCTGCCCTCTTTAGGGTCAGGGAAGGTAAAGCAGCGACGGAGAGGAGATGGGCGCCGCCTTCAATATGCTGGCCCCTGGAGAAGCTGAGGCCTCTGACGCCTTGCTCCCCTACGACCTTATAAATTATGGGACACCTTTTACCTTTTACCTTTGCACAGTGTTGGCCCTGTACATTTTGTGGTTAAGAAGCTAGCAGATGACAAAGGATTGAGGGAGGTACAATGTGTTTGCTGAAATATGATTATTTAACTTTTCAAACCTACCAAATGAATTTTGTTCAATATCATATGAATTTTTTAATCAGAGGCTAGCCTTTCACGAAAGAGTTGGTTGGGGTTTAAAAAAAAATTCTGTGGATGCCTTAGTACGTGCAGTATGAATGCAAGAGCAATTATAGGAAAACAGAAAGAAAAGTAGCCCCCCAAAAATATTGGTGGTGTGTAGCCTCAGTGTATATACACACAGCACACAGCACAGAAGTGATGGACTCTCTGACATTTCTACAAGTTTACCTCCCCCTCCACCACCCCCTCCACCCTCCCCCCTCCCACCTCCCCCCCCCCCCCCCCCCCCCCCCCCCCCCACCCCACCCTGCTTTCCTTTGATCCTCAGTTTGCTGTGACAACATGGTGATATCATTTGGTGGTGGGTTTGTTCTCAGGTTTTGTCTATGTGTTTGTCTGCCTGCCCTGCAGTCTGGTGATTTTGTCTGTAGGTTTGTTCCATGTGTCTGTCTGTCTGTCTGTCTGCTGATTTGTCTGCTGATTTGTCTGAGGGTTTGTTCTCAGGTTTTGTCTATGTGTTTGTCTGCCTGCCTGGCTGGTGATTTTGTCTGTAGGTTTGTTCTAAGGTTTTAACCATGTGTCTGTCTGTCTGTCTGTCTGCCTGCCCGTCTGTCTGCTGATTTGTCTGTAGGTTTGTTCTAAGGTTTTATCCATGTGTCTGTCTGTCTGTCTGTCCGTCTGTCTGTCCGTCTGTCTGCCTGGCTGGCTGGCTATACAGACCAAGTTTCAGTCTGGCACAGAAATAGCCTGGAAAGATCTGACTATATCTGTGGAGATTGAGGACCTTTACAGAGTCTCTTGTTTTAGTTTTATTGTCTTTTTGTTGGTGGTGGTTGCCAAGTAGAGAGGAGATAGATAGATAGAGAGATAGAGAGAGAGAGTGTGTGTGTGTGTGCGTGTGTGTGTGTGTGTGTGTGTGTGTTGTGTGTGTGTGTGTGAAGTGTTTGTGTAAAGTCAAGTCAAATTTTTATTTCCAGATGGCACATGTACATGTGTGTGTGAAGTGTGTGTGTAAAGTCAAGTCAAGTCAAATTTTTATTTCCAGATGGCACATGTACATGTGTGTGTGTGAAGTGCGTGTGTAAAGTCAAGTCAAGTCAAATTTTTATTTCCAGATGGTACATGTACACGTGTGTGTGTGTGTGAGTGAGTGTGTCTGTGTGTGAGTGAGTGTGTGTGCATGCGTGTGTGTATGTGTGTGTTTGTGTGTGAGGGGTTGGGGGTGGGAGGGTGAAAGCATGTGTGCATGGGCATGCATGCACAAAGGTATGCTTTTTTACACACAAGTATGGACTGAGATTTCTCAATACCAGGGCAAGATACCTCTTTTGTCATTATTTTAAAATTTTCAACTGTCATTTTCATTCATTTTGCATGGGG
>CM054141.1:23455031-23457531 GCA_028751875.1 Rapana venosa
TGTGGAATGGTGGTGGTGGTGGGTTGTGGTGTAGGAGTGGTGGTTGGTTGTTGGTGGTGTGGGGTGGTGGTGGGGGTTGTGTGGTGGTGGTTGGTGGGTTGGGTGGTTGGTTGAGGTGGTGGTGTGAGTGGTGGAGTGGGTGGGTGTGTGTGGTGGGGGTGGTGTGGTTGGTGTTGGGGTGGTGGTGGTGTTGTGGGTGGGGTGGGTGGTGGTGGTGGTGGTCAAGTCAAGTCCAGTCCAGTCAAGTCAAAACCACTTTAATCATCCCATGAAGGGCAATTACAATACTGACAGACACATTGAGACGTATCATAATCTCGAAAAACACACAAAAAGCGACATTAATTTTCATATTGGTTCAAACATTCCAAGCGATCTTCAAATAAAAATGTCGCGAACACACACACACACACACTCACACACACACACACACACACACACCAACTGGGAATACAATGTTCTAAAAACCGTTGACTATGGTGGTGGTGGTCGTGGTGGTGGTGGTGGTGATGATGATGATGATGATGATGATGATGATGATGATGATGATGATGATGATGATCGTGATGGTGGTGGTGGTGGTGATGATGATGATGGTGGTGGTGGTGATGATATGTGTTGGGTGTGTGTGATGATGAGGAGGAGGATTGGAAGAAGGAGAAAAGAAGAAAGTTATTTTGTTGGAGCGTGGGGGGGGGGGGGGGGTAGTTCTAGTTTCAGGACACCCCCCTCTATCTATGTATTATTGGGAGTGTGTTGTTTTTCTTGCTTTTAACATTTATTCATTGGGGGGCGGGGGGGGGGGGGGGTCCCTGTATTTATTCATCCTTTCTTTTGTTCTTTTAGAAACCAGTAAAGCTCGGCCTTCCTCTGGTTCATTCAGGTTTATAAATTATGTTTTCTTTGTGTGTTCTTTTGGTGTTGTAGGTTCAAGATACTCCTCTGGCTATGTCGCTATTGGGGGTGTTGTACAACTTGTATCAGATTGACTCTACCGGCCCGCACAGGTATTGTGTTGCTGTTGCTGTTGTTGTTGTTGTTGTTGTTACATGAATAATATACATACATATATTGAGAGCAGTAACAAGCAAAATAGCTTATAGCATGCTCTTTTTTTCTTCTTCTTTTATTCTTTCATATCGAGGATAATGGAATAAACACTTACGTGCCTTTTTTTACATCCAGTCCCCGTGTTCGCACCGGCACACAATGGCCTACTCCTACGAAAAACCGGAACAGGATTTAACGTATGCGCAAGATGTTCTGCGTGCGTTCGCACACGGGGCCTCGGTTTATAGTCTCATCCGAAGGACTTTTGGGGAGAGTGGAGTCTGCACTGATGTTAACTCCAGGGGAAAATATCCCCTTGCACGGGAATCGAACATTATGTTTGATTCATTTAGTTTGGCAGCTAATGAGTATTAATTAAATCAGCGTAGCAACAAGATAGTGTTGTCCTAACACCATTTTACACCAAACAATGGAGACCTTTAAAGGTTTTAAAAAAAATGTTTGTTGCTATCGTGTTCATAAAGAAAACAAGATAAGGAAAGACAATTTTCACTTACTCTTACAACAGCTACAACAGCAAAACCGAAACGAATATCAAGAACAAAAGCAAAACATTTATGACGGGAGAAAAACGAAAGACGCAAGAGAAGAATCGATTATTCCATAAAGCTGCTGTCGTTCTTTTGCTAGTTATGTGTAGGAAATTGCATAACTAACCGTGATATAAACAAACCTCATTGGCACTGTCCAATCCAATTAAATTGCATAACTAACCGTGATATAAACAAACCTCATTGCCACTGTCCAATCCAATTAAATTGCATAAGTAACCGTGATATAAACAAACCTCATTGCCGCTGTCCAATCCAATGGTTGTATTGTGTTGTGTTATGTTCTATTGCAAGGTAATGTTTTGGAGGAGTTTTGATTTTTCTATTATTTGTCTTTAATTGCGTGGGTTCGCACACGGCGGCCTAACTGGGCTTATGGTCTCACCGGAAGGAACTTTGATGACGTTTAGTTCGAATTTTTCTTGTCAAACTGGGAAGAAAGGGTAAGTAAGGCTGGAAAGAATCGAACCTAGAACCCCACGGTTGACTTGTTAGGCAGGCGACCGTCTTAACCATCCTGCCACCCTCCTTCTTTGCCTGTATGGTATTGTATTGTATTGTATTGTGTTGTATTGTGTTGTATTGTGTTGTATTGTATTGCATTGTATTGTATTGTATTGTGTTGTATTGTATTGCATTGTGTTGTGTTGTATTGCATTGTATTGTATTGTATTGCATTGTGTTGTATTGTATTGTATTGCATTGTATTGTATTGTATTGTATTGCATTGTATTGTATTGCATTGCAATGTGTTGTATGGTATTGTATTGTGTTGTATTGCATTGTATTGTGTTGTATTGCATTGCATTGCATTGCATTGTATTATATTGTATTGCATTGCATTGTGTTGTATTGTATTGTATTGTATTGTATTGCAT
>CM054141.1:23462531-23500031 GCA_028751875.1 Rapana venosa
AGCGACAATCCGCCACCATGGAGGTAACGTAACGTACCCTATTGTCCTCCCCCACACCCCCACCCCCACTCCTTCAGTGGTACGTGTGGGTAGCGCTGGACTTGCGGCGACGCGCTCTCTTTCAGAGAAGAGCGTGCATCCTGAGTTTCATGCATGTTGTGATTTTTTTTTCAAGAGTGATGTACAGTGGAAGTTGGGGACTGGGGGGTAGCTCAGTGGTCGGAGCACTCGCTTCTCCTCCCCCTCTCACCCCCCAAGCTAAGGTTGAGCAGTGTCGAGCGTGGTTACCACTTGGATGGGTGACCGTTTGCGCGCCTTGGCTTCAGTACAGTTCCCCCAGTTCACCCAGCTGTATATGGGTACCTGCCCTCTTTAGGGTCAGGGAAGGTAAAGCAGCGAGGGAGAGGAGATGGGCGCCGCCCTCAATATGCTGGCCTCTAGAGATGTGAGGTCTCTGACGCCTCGCTCCCCTACGACCGCATAGGTTATGGGACACCTTTACCTTTTTACAGTATAATTATATTTATCAATCAACTTTTTTTTAACGTGAAGCGTGTGTGTGTCTGTATGTCTGTCTGTCTGTGTGTGTCTCTGTGTGTATCTCTGTGTATATATGTGTGTGTTGTTTTTATTTGTATTTATTTATTTATTCTTTTATATCGAGGATAATGAAATAAGCACTCATGTGCTTTTTTTTACATCCAGTCCCCGTGTGTATGCGGTTTTGTAAATTTTGTCATCTGTTTCCACCAGCACACAATGGCCTACTCTTCCGAAAAGCGGAACAGAATTTAACGTGTGCGCAAGATGTTCTGCATGCGTTGGCACACGGGGCCTCGGTTTATAGTCTCATACGAAGGACTTTGACATTCAGTTCGAATTTTTTGCCAAACTTGGAAGAAAGGGAGAGGCTGGGAATCGAACCCAGAACCTCACGGTTGACTTGTTGGCAGGCGAACATCTTAACCATCCTGCCACCTTCCTTCGTTGTTGTTAGTGTGTGTGTGTGTGTGTGTGTCTGTTGTGTGTGTGTGTCTGTGTGTGTGTGTTGTGTGTGGTCTGTGTGTGTGGTGTGTGTTGTTGTGTGTGTGTGTGTCTGTGTTGTGTGTGAGTCTGTGTTGTGTGTCTGTTGTGTGTGAGTGTGTGTCTGTGTAGTGTGTGTCTGTGTGTGTGAGTCTGTGTCTGTGTGTGTGTTTGTGAGTCTGTGTCTGTGTGTGTGTGTCTGTGTGTGTCTGTGTGTGTATGTCCTGTGTGTGTGTCGTGTGTGGTTGTGTGTGTGGGGTTGTGTTGTGTGGTTGTGTGTGTCTTTGCTGTCTGTTGTGTGTATGTGCCTTGTGTGTGTGTCTGTGTGTGTGAGTCTGTGTTCTGTGTGTGTTTGTGTGTGTGTTGTTGTTGTGGTGTGTGTGAGTTGTCTGTGTGTGTTGTGTGTGTCTGGTGTCTGTGTGTGTGTGAGTTTGTGTGTGTGTGTGTTGGTGTGTGTGTGTGTGTTGTATGTGTGTGGTGTGTGGTGGTGTGTATCATGTGTGTGTTTGTGTGTGTGTGTCTGTGTGTGTGATGTTGTGTCTCTGTGTGTGTTTGTGTGTTGTGTGTGTAGTGTGTTTGGTGTGTGTGTGTTGTTGTCTGTGTTGTGTGTGTGTTGTGCCTGTGGTCTGTATCTCTGTGGTGTATGTGTGGTGTGTGTGTTGTGTGTGTGTTTTGTTTGCATGTGTTGTGTGTTGTGTGTGTTGGTCTGATGTGTGTGCGTATGTGTGTGTGTAATGGTATGTGGTATGTGTGTGTGTGTGTGTGGTCCTCGGCTAGACCTCCGAAGTTCACCTATGGTAAGATTTGTTTTTGCGCATGCCACCATTTTTGCTGGTTTGTGATGCTTTTTGCCCGCCATGAAGGTAGCCGTACTCCCTCTTCGGGAATGCATGCTGGGTACGTTCGCGTTTACGTAACATAACCCATTAAACGCTGACACGAGTTACAAGATCTTCAACGTGTATATTTGACCTTCTGCATATGTAGGCCTACATACACGAAGGGAATTAAGGCACTGGCTAGGTCTGCACTTGAAGTTGACCTGGGAGATCGTAAAATAAAAAAATCCCCACCCTTAATTCACCAGACGCCGCTGTCAGGATTCGAACCACGACTTCATGGACCCATGGGATTGAAGTCGAACGGTCTTAACCACTCGGCTATAGCGTCCGTCAACATTTTAAAAATGATTTTATTTTTCGTTCCTCGGCTAGAGCTCTGAAGTTCACTAAAATAAATATCTATTTATTATTTATTTATTCTTTTATATCGAGGATAATGGAATAAGCACTCGTGTGCTTTTTTACATCCAGTCCCCGTGTGTATGCGGTTTTATAAATTTTGTCATCTGTTCCCACCGGCACACAATGGCCTACTCTTTCTGCAAAGCGGAACAGGATTTAACGTGTGCGCAAGATGTTCTGCATGTGTTCGCACACGGGGCCTCGGTTTATAGTCTCATCCGAAGGACTTTGACATTCAGTTCGATTTTTTCGTCAAACTGGGAAGAAAGGGCGAGGCTAATGGTGAGATAGATGCGTATGCGGCCATTTGTTTTTTTCCCCCTGCGACCATTTAGGTAGGCGCATTCCAACTTCGGGGCACAAAGGATTTTTTACTCCGCTTACTGAAAATTCGGGACTGTTATGTTCTTTCTCAAAGGGGAAGACTGATGAGTTGACTGGTTGTTAAATAGATCGATTAGATGGAGTGTAAGTGTTTGTCTCCCTATCTTATATATTAGTATAGTATAGTATAGTATAGTATAGTATAGTATAGTATAGTATAGTCTAGTCTAGTCTAGTCTAGTCTAGTCTAGTCTAGTCTAGTCTAGTCTAGTCTAGTCTATTATATTATATCATATTACATCATATTATGTTATATTATATTATATAATATAATATAATATAATATTATATTATATTATATTATATTATATTATATTATATTATATTATACCACTTTCAGTCACGTCAGATTTCTCTGCGTGAAATTCGGGCTGCTCTCTTTACCTGGGGGAAGAGCGCGTCGCCACAACAAGAGCAGCGCCACCCTTTTTTGTTTGTTTTTCTTTTTCCTATCTTCAACTGTATTTGTTATCCCCCCCCCCCCCTCCTATCAGAGTGGGTTTGTTTTCTACAGAATTTTGCCAGGGACAACTAACTTTCTTGTTGCCTGCGCGTGGGTTCTTTTACGTGCGCTAAACAATTTTGAGTAACACTCTGGACCTCGGTTGTTTAATAATAATAATATAATAATAATAATAAAATATGGAATTTATATAGCGCTGAATCTTGTAAAAAACAAACAAGTCGAAGCGCTTGCACTCAAATCATTTACACATATGCAACCTATGGTTTAGCGTCTATATCCGAAAGACTAGCACCCAGACCACCACCACTCATGGTCTAATGGATAGGGGGGAAAGTTTCTGGTCCAAACGGGGGATCAAACCACCGCACACTTCCGACTCGGACTTTTCGCTTTCTAGGCAGGCGCGTGACCTCAAAGACCATCAATCCACTTACTGTCTTCAGAGACTTCACAGCACAATTCAATAACATGTCAACATCATTCTCAAGACGCCAGGCCCCAAAAAGTGGTCACTGACGTCATTGTCTGTGTGTGTGTGTCATCATCATCATCATCATCATCATCATCATCATCATCATCATCATCATATTGCCTTTGTGCCTTATTGGCACGTAGGGCAGCAACACATGTTCTCCACTCCTGTCTGTCCTGGGCCAGCTTCTGAATGGTTCCCCAGGTATGTTGGAAGGTCTTCAGCTCTGCTTCGACAGTCCGACGCCAAGTGTTCTTGGGTCGTCCTCGTTTGCGTTTTCCCTCTGGTGTCCAGTGGAGGGCTGTTCGGGCGATGTTTTCCTGTTCCCAACGGCAGATATGCCCTATCCATCCCCATCGCCTATGCATGATGATGTTGTCCATGCTTTCTTGGTTGCAACGGGGTGTGTGTGTGTGTGTGTGTGTGTGTGTGTGTGTGGTGGTTGTGTGTGTGTGTGTGTGTGTGTGTGTGTGTGTGTGGTGTGTGTGTGTGTGTGTTGATGACGTCAGATTACGCTGCTGGACGCCAAACGCAGCATGAACGTCAACATCTTCCTCAAGCAGTTCCGGAAGACCAACGAGGCTATCGTGGACCTCATACAGAAGGGAGACTACCGCGCCGTGGGCTCTGAGAAACTGAAAGGCTTGATTAAACTGCTTCCCCAACAAGATGAGGTCTGTTCTCTGTGTGCGTTTGGGAGGGGGGGGGGGATTGTGTGTGGGGTGGGGGGGGGGGGGGGGGTAGGGGTGGTGTGTGTGTGTGGTGGGTGGGTGGTAAGTGGGTGATTGTGGGGGATGTGTGTGCGTAGTGTGTGGTGTGTTGTGAGTGTGTGTTGTGTGAGTGTGTGTGTTGTGTGTATTGTGTGTGTGTGCGTGTGTGTGTGTGTGTGTGGTGTGTGTTTGTTTGTGTGTATGTGGTGTGAGTGTGTGGGTGTGAGTGGGTGTGTGTGTGTTTGTGTGAGTGTTTGTGTGTTGGTGTGTGTGTTGTGTGTGTGTACGTGTGTGTGTGTGTGTTTGGTGTATGTGTGTGTGAGTGTGGTGTGTGAGTGTGTGTGTGAGAGTGTGTGTGTGAGAGTGGTGTGTGAGTGTGTTGGTGGTGGGTGTGTGTATGTGTGTGTGAGGGGGGGGGGAGGATGGTGGCGATTATGTGTGTGGGTGTGTGGGTGGGTGATTGTGTGTGTGTGTGTGTGTTGGGTGGTGTGTGGTGGGTGATTGTGTGTGTGTATATTGTGTGTGTATTGTATGTGTGTGTTTGTATTGTGTGTGTAATTGTGTGTGTTAGTGTTTTTTGTTTGTTTGTGTGATTATGTGTGTATTATATGTGTGTTGTGTGTGTTATGTTGTTTGTGTGTGTGTGTGTGGTGTGTGTGTTATGGTGTGTTGTGATTGTGGTGTGTGTGGGTTTGTGTGTGTGTGTTATGTGTATTTGTTTCGGTTTTTGTTTGTTTTTGTGTGTTTGTTTTTTGTCTTTGTGTGTGTTATTAAAAGTTATATTGGAATGTTTAAACAAATATGAAACGCAGCCATCTTTTGTCTTTTCAAGCTATGATTCCTGTCAATTATGTGCGTGTCAGTGTTGCAATTGCTCTTCATGGGATGATTAAAGTATTTTGTACTTGACTTCTTTGCTTCCTTTTTTCTTCCTTTCTTCCTTCCTCCCTTCCTTTCTTCCTACCTCTTTCCTTTATTCCTTCCTCCACCACCACCCCTTCCTCCCTTCCTTTCTTCCTCTCTCCCTCCCTCCTTTCCTTTCATTCTTCCATCCATCCTCCCTCCCTCCTTTTCTTTCATTCTTCCATCCATCCTCCCTCCCTTCCTCCCTTCCTTTCTTCCTCTCTCCCTCCCTCCTTTCCTTTCATTCTTCCATCCATCCTCCCTCCCTTCCTTCTTTCCTTTCTCCCTTCCTTTCTTTATTCCTTCCTTTATTCCTTCCTTCTTTCTCTCTCCCTCCATTCCTACCCACCCCTTCCTTCCTTCTTTCCTTTATTCATTTCTTCCTCCCTCCCTTTCTTTGTTCCTTCCATCCATCCTTCCTTCTTTCCTCTCTTCTTTTCTTCCTTCCTTCCTTCCTCCCCCCCTCCCTCCTTTTCCTTGCATTCTTCCATCCATCCTCCCTCCCTCCCTCTTTTCCTTTCATTCTTCCATCCATCCTCCCTCTCTCCCTCCTTTCCTTTCATTCTTTCATCCATCCTCTCTCCCTCCCTTCTTTCCTTCCTTCCTTCCATCCATTCCTCCCTCCCTCCCTTCCTTCTTTCCTTCCTTCCTTTCTTACATCCTTCCTTCCTTCCATCCATTCCTCCCTCCCTTCCTTTCTTTCTTCCTCCCATCCTCCCTCCCTCCCTTCTTTCCTTCCTTCCTTCCTTCCGTCCATCCATTCCTCCCTCCCTTCCTTTCTTCCTTCCTCCCTCCCTCCCTTTCTTCCTCCCTCCCTCCTTCCCTTCCTTCCTCCCCTCTATCCTCCCTCCCTTCTTTCCTTCTTTCCCTTCCTTCTCTCTTCCCAAATTATATAATTTCATTACCATTCCAAAAAACTAAAACCACAGGTGGACCTTCTTCAAAACTTCGACGGTGACCGTGATAAGCTGGGCAACGCTGAGAAATTCTTCCTGAAACTTCTGGAACTGCCGGCCTACAGAATACGACTGGACGCCATGTTGACCCGAGCTGACCTTCCGTCGCAGCTGTCCTCCATCCGTCCTCAGATCTCATTGGTCAATAGCATCTGCCGCAGACTGTACGACAACGCTTCCCTGAAAAAGTTTCTCCGATATGTCCTGCATGCAGGGAATTTCATCAACCAGGTGAGCAAGAACTCGAACTCCAACTCGAACTCCAACTCGAATGTTTTAATGAGGGTAAATGTTTAAGCCAGGGGGCTTTTTTTTTACACCAGGCCCTCAAGAAAAAAATAAACAAAATAACAAAGACAAAAACAAAAAACAAAATGGCAAACAAACAAGAGGGAGGGAGAGGGAGAGAGATGGGATAGGGGGGGGGGGGGGGGTAGAGACAGGGCGAGGGAGAGGGGGGAATGGGAGAGAGAGGGGAATAGAGAGAGGGGGAGGGAGAGAGAGTGAGGGGGAAGGGAGGGGGAGGAGAGGGGGGATGGGAGAGAGAGGGGTTGAAGAGGGAGAGAGAGTGGGGGGGGAGAGAAGAGAGAGAATCTTATTTATCTATCATTTATTTATTTATTCTTTTATTTTGAGGATAATGGAATAAGCACTCATGTGCTTTTTTTTTACATCTAGTCCCCATGTGTATGCAGTTGTGTAAATTTTGTCATACGTTCCCACCGGCACACAATGGTCTACTCTTCCGAAAAGTGGAACGGGTTTTATAACGTGTGCGCAAGATGTTCTGCGTGCGTTCGCGCACGGGACCTCCATTTATAGTCTCCTCCGAAGGACTTTTGGGGAGAGTGGAGTCTGCACCGATGTTAACTCCAGAGAAAAAATCCTCTTGAACAAGATTCGAACCCGGGTCAGCAGATCCCGAGTGCATCACTCTTAGCCACCAGGCTATTCCGTATAGAGCTAAAAAGAGAGAGAGAGGGAGAGAGAGAGAGAGAGAGAGAGAGAGAGAGAGGAGAGAGAGAGAGAGAGAGAGAGAGAGAGAGAGAGTGACAATGACAATGACAAATTCTTTTATTTCGAGGATAATGAATAAGCACTCATGTGCTTTTTTACATCCAGTCCCCGCCCGTAGGGGTACATAATAACCCAATAATCATACTATCACACAGTAGAATGGACTAGGGGAGAATGGACCAAGAAGGCAGAAAATAGACAAGAAGAAGGTGGTGACAAGAAGAAACGGAACGCGGCAGAAACAAAGGATAGAAAAGAGGGAATTCCTAGCACAGAATTCTAGAAGGTGGAGATACATTTAAACTGACATACCCTGAGCATTTCCACGGGAGAGTAACTATGGTAGTCTACCTTGTAGTTGTGTACTTTGTGTTTTTAGGGGAGGTGGGGGGGGGGGGGTACAGTTCTGAGGCTCCATCGATGGTGAGTTTTTTTTTGCATATGCAAATGGATTTTTTTTGCCCACCATGAAGGTATAGCCGCATTCCGACTTCAGGGCATACTTTGTAGTTTGACATTGAACCTTTTTTTTTCCTTCCTCTCTTCATTTCATACGATTTAGGGTACCTTCATACTGCCACTCATGGCGACTGCGCACCCAGGCACAAAATACGTGGACACACACAACCCTTCTTTATTAATTTTCACTTGCCCTGCTGAAGGTCTTCAAACTGCCACAGAGACGCACTCACGAACCCTCCCGCGAAAAAAACCAACAACAAAAAATGTATGTGGTCAGAGCACTCGCTTTCCCCCAGCTAAGGTTTAAGCAGCATTAAGCGTGGTTACCACTTGGATGGGTGACGGTTTGCCCGCCTTGGCTTCAGTACAGTTCCCTTAGTTCACCCAGCAGTAAATGAGTACCTGCCCTTTTTAGGGTCAGGGAAGGTAAAGCAGCGAGGGAGAGGAGATGGGCGCCACCCTCAATATGCTGGCCCTAGAGAAGTTGAGGTCTCTGATGTCTCGCTCCCCTACGACCACACAGGTTATGGGACACCTTTACCTCTCTTGCTCCACTTCAGCCATATATTATGTATAATCTGAGCACAAGGTGTCCCCTTCTTTTCTTTCTTTTTATATCCCTAGAAACCCGACAGCAAGCTGTAGTTGATATTCCCTTGTCAGTGCAATGTTTACAATAACATCTAGCAGGCCGACCAACCCCCCCTGCCCCTTCCCCTCTTCCTTCTTTCTCATAGTCACAGCATGCAGGTAAGTATGAATGTGATATCTTCAGTTTAACGTCTATTCACATTTAGTGATTTTAGACGGTATGAATGTCTTTTCCATCATGTATACCGTTTTGTTTCGTGAATTTTCCTTGACTGACGGCTGAATGTAAACAAGCCATCATGTGTGCTTACTCTTTCTCATCAATAATAATAATTTTTAAAAAAGGTTTCAAAGTTTCAAAGTCCGCCATACAGGCATGAGTGGCAGTACGAAGATGGTCTATGCGCGCGTGTGGTGGGGTGGTTGTGCAGGGAAGCACCTGGGCTTTATCACAGTTCTTGATTAAACCATTGACGCTGGGGGCAACAACAGCAAAGTGAGAGGCTGTATGACCAGTGGCTTTCTTTCCCACTCATGGAATTCCACTTTACAGCTTAGTCTTTAGTGGTCGACTATGACTCTCTTGACTAGGAGGCTTGACTCGCACAGTCCTTATGTGCTGCAGCCCTGGGGGCTGGTTGGCCTTTGGAGGAGAGCATCTCCAACGCTGACTGTCCTTATGCCCACTTGGCCGAGAGAGAGTGGGGATGTACTGCGGGCAAGGCATCTCCACTATAATCAAATTTCTGCCCAGTTTCCGAAACAGCAGCTGCCTCCTCTGCTGTTTTGGAGGTCATCGACGGACAAACATACATGTGCAGGGTAGTAACGCTGGGGGGGCGTGTGGGTTCCGCATGAGCTCCCTGAACAAGCTGGTGATGACCAAGTCCAACAACCCTCGGATGACCCTGCTTCACGTGCTGGTGGAGGAGGCTCAGAGGAAGGACGACAAGGCGCTCCTCTTCGTGGACGACCTCCTGGACGATCTGCAGAAGGCTTCTAGGTCAGTGCGTCAGCGTTTTGTTGTTGTGGGTGTTGTTGTTTTTTAATTTAAAGTTTTCACTTTTGTTTCAGGTTCAGTTTGAATTTGGTTTCGTTTCGATGATAAATGGTGCAGAGATGGAGAGAGAGGTGTGGAGAGAGAGGGGGTGGGGAGAGAGGGAGGGAGAGAGAGAGGGGGGGAGGAGAGAGAGACAGACAAAGATAGACAGACAGACAGACAGACATACAGAGCGAGAGAGAGAGACAGACAGATAGACAGACAGACAGGCAGGCGGACATACAGAGAGAGAGAAAGTGTGTGTGTGAGAGACAGACAGATAGGCAGGCAGGCAGACAGACAGACAGACAGACAGAGAGAAATTGTGTGTGAGAGAGACAGATAGACAGGCATGCAGGCAGGAAGACATACAGAGAGAGTGAGAGAGAGACAGACAGACACATACAGACAGACACATACAGACAGACAGAAAGAGACAGAGATAGGACACACAGACACACAGACAGACACACACATAAAATAAAACGCACACACATATAGAAAGACACAGAGAGTAGGACTCTGTTACTATTGAAATATCAAGGCAACGTTATCTTCTTCTTCTTCGTCGTCGTCGAACGCTCAGACAGCAACTATTGTTGTCCATGATATGAGCGAAAATGCATCACGCTGCCGTTAAGCGCCTGACAAGTCAGGCCCAGCGCATCCTACTTTGACACAAGAGAGAATTGTTATCTTTTTAATCTTTCTGGGGGGAAAAAGGCTGGAGAATGGACCAAGAAGGTAGAAAATAGACAAGAAAGCAGTGACAGGAAGAAAAAGGAACGAGGCAGAAGAAACACAAGAGAGAGCGACAGAAAAGAGGGAATTCCTAGCACAGAATTTCCAGAAGGTGGGGGATGCTATTTATACTAACAGGTCCCCCGGGGGGAAAGGGGTGGGGTGGGGTAGGGGGAGGACCATTATCTTATCTCAAAAGGGTTCGATTCCCAGCCTCGCCCTTTCTTCCCAGTTTGACAAAAAAAATCGAACTGAATGTCAAAGTCCTTCGGATGAGACTATAAACCGAGGCCCGTGTTGGAACGCATGCAGAACATCTTGCACACACGTTAAATCCTGTTCCGCTTTTCGGAAGAGTAGGCCATCGTGTGCCGGTGGAAACGGATGACAGAATTTACAAAACCGCATACACACGGGGGACTAGATGTAAAAAAAAAAAAAGCACATGAGTGCTTATTCCATTATCCTCGATATAAAAGAACAAATAAATAAATAAATAAATAAATAAAATAGAAAAAAGCACTCTGCGGGGGACGGGATAGCTCAGTGGTCGGAGCACTCGCTTTCCCCCAGCCAAGTTAAGCAGCGTCGAGCGTGGTTACCAGTTGCATGGGTGACCGTTTGCGCGCCTTGGCTTCAGTACAGTTTCCCCCAGTTCACCCAGCTGTAAATGGGTACCTGCCCTCTTTTAGGGTCAAGGAAGGTAAAGCAGCGAGAGAGAGGAGATGGGCGCCACTGCCCTCAATACGCTGGCCCCTAGAGAAGTGAGGTCTCTGACGCCTCGCTCTCCTACGACCTTATAGGTTATGGGACAACTTTACCTTTACCTTTTTACTCTGCGGTCTCTTGGCAAAGCTTTTAAGTCTAAACAAACATCATCAGGAATGGATCGCATCTCAAGAAGCGCTGAGCGTTGGTTGCTGGTGCGCTGTTTTCAGGACGTCCATGGAGGGTCTGAAGACAGAGTTCCATCAGGTGAAGAACAACGTGGGGAAGCTGAAGGGGCAGATGGAGAACGTGGATGGGGAGGTGCAGACCCAGTACAAGGACTTCTTGGAGGTCGGTGTCGTCCTGTGTGTTGTGTTGTGTTGTGTTGTGTTGTGTGTTATGTGTTGTGTTGTGTTGCGTGTGGGGGGGGTGGGGGGGGTGGGGGTGGATGGGTGTGTTTGTGTCGGGGTGGGGTGGAGGTGGGGGGGGTGTGGTTGCGTGGATGGGTGTGTTGTGTGTGTGTGGAAGGGGGGTGGTGGTAAATAGAGGGGGTGGATGGGTGTGTGTGTGTGGGTGGTGGTGGTTGATGGGTGTCTCTGTGTTTTGTGTGTGGTGTGGTGAGGTGTTGGTGGGTGTGTGTGTGTGTTGTGTGTGTGTGTGTGTGTGGAAGGGGGGGGGGAGGTGGTGGATAGAGGGGGGTGGATGGATGTGTGTGGGTGGGTGGTGGTGGTTGATGGGTGTCTCTATGTTGTGTGTTTTGTGTGTGTGTGTGTGTTGTGTGTGTGTGTGTGTGTGTGTCGGGGTGGTGGGTGTGTGTGTGTGTGTGTGTGTGTGTGTGTGTGTGTGTGTGTGTGTGTGTGTGTGTGTGTGTGTGTGTGTGGAAGGGGGGTGGTGGGGGTGGGGGTGGATAGATGGGGGTGGATGGTGTGTGTGTGTGTGGTGGTGGTTGATGGGTGTCTCTGTGTTGTGTGTGTTGGTGGTTGATGGGTGTCTCTGTGTTGTGTGTGTGTTGTGGTGTGGTGTGGTGGGGTGTGTGTGTGTGTAAGTGTGTATGGAGGGGGGGGGGGGTGGATAGAAGGGGGTGTGGTGGGTGTGTGTGGGTGGTGGTGGTTATGGGTGTCTGTGTGTTGTGTGTTTTGTGTGTGGTGTGTGTGTGTGGAGGGGTGGAGGGGGGGGGAGAGGTGGTGGTGGATAGAGGGGGGTGGATGGGTTGTGTGGTGGGTGGGTGGTGGTGGTTGATGGGTGTCTCTGTGTTTTGTGTGTGGTGTGGTGAGGTGGTGGTGGGTGTGTATGTGGTGTTGTGTGTTGTGTGTGTGTGTGTGTGGAAGGGGGGGGGAGGTGGTGGATAGAGGGGGGTGGATGGATGTGTGTGGGTGGGTGGTGGTGGTTGATGGGTGTCTCTATGTTGTGTGTTTTGTGTGTGTGTGTGTGTGTTGGTGGTTGATGGGTGTCTCTGTGTTGTGTGTGTGTTGTGGTGTGGTGTGGTGGGGTGTGTGTGTGTGTAAGTGTGTATGGAGGGGGGGGGGGTGGATAGAAGGGGGTGGGTGGGTGTGTGTGGGTGGTGGTGGTTATGGGTGTCTGTGTGTTGTGTGTTTTGTGTGTGGTGTGTGTGTTGTGTGTGTCTGTGTGTGGAAGGGGTGGAGGTGGTGGTAAATAGAGGGGGTGGATGGGTGTGTGTGGGTGGGTGGTGGTGGTTGATGGGTGTCTGTGTGTGTGTGTTTTGTGTGTGTTGTGTTGTGGGGTGTGGTGGTGGTGGGTGTGTGTGTGTTGTGTGTGTGTGTGTGTGGAAGGGGGGGGGGAGGTGGTGGATAGAGGGGGGTGGATGGATGTGTGTGGGTGGGTGGTGGTGGTTGATGGGTGTCTCTATGTTGTGTGTTTTGTGTGTGTGTGTGTGTGTGTGTTGTGTGTGTGTGTGTGTGTGTCGGGGGTTGGTGTGGTGTGTGTGTGTATGTGTGTGTGTGTGTGTGTGTGTGTGTGTGTGTGTGTGTGTGTGTGTGTGTGGAAGGGGGGGTGGTGGGGGTGGGGGTGGATAGATGGGGGTGGATGGGTGTGTGTGTGTGGTGGTGGTTGATGGGTGTCTCTGTGTTGTGTGTGTGTTGTGGTGTGGTGTGGTGGGGTGTGGTGTGTGTAAGTGTGTATGGAGGGGGGGGGGTGGATAGAAGGGGGTGGGTGGGTGTGTGTGTGGGTGGTGGTGGTTGATGGGTGTCTCTATGTTGTGTGTTTTGTGTGTGTGTGCGTGTGTTGTGTGTGTCTGTGTGTGGAAGGGGTGGATGGTGGTGGTAAATGAGGGGTGTGGATGGGTGTGTGTGGGTGGGTGGTGGTGGTTGATGGGTGTCTGTGTGTTGTGTGTTTTGTGTGTGTTGTGTTGTGGGGTGTGGTGGTGGTGGTGTGTGTGTGTGTGTGTGTGTGTTGTGTGTGTAAGTGTTTGTGGAAGGGGGGTGGTGGTGGTGGTGGGGGATAGAAGGGGGTGGGTGGGTGTGTGTGGGTGGGTGGTGGTGGTTGATTGGTGTTTGTGTGTTTTGTGTGTGGTGTGTTGTGGTGTGGTGTGGGTGTGTGTTGTGTGTGTGTGTGTTGTGTGTGTGTGTTGTGGTGTGTGGAAGGGGGGGAAGGTGGTGGGTGGATATGGGGGGGTACGGGTGGATGGCTGGGTGTGGTGGTGGTGGTTGATGGGTGTCTGTGTGTTGTGTGTTTTGTGTGTGTTGTGTTTTGTGTGTTTTTGTTGTGTTGTGTTGTGTGTGTGTGTGTGAATGGTTGAGGATGGGGTGGATAGGTGTGGGTGTGGGTGGGTGGATGGAGAGAGGCTATGGGGGGGGGGGGGGGGGGGGGTGTAATGGATAGATGCAGGGGGGTGTTGGGGCGGGGGAGGGCGGGTTGTCTGTTTGGGTATGTATGTCTGGCGGGTGGTAGGGGGGGGGTGGCGGCTATGTGTGTCTGTGGGTGTGGGAGGGGGTGCAGAAGTGAGTGAGTGTGTGTATATGTGTTAGGGGGAGGGGTTTTTCTGTTGGGGTGTGTATGTGCGCTGTTGTTGTTGTTGTTGTTGTTGTTGTTGTTGTTCCCGTTTTGAAATGCGATTTTTTTTTTTAGCTGATTGTTTTGAATTGAGAATTAATCGCAATCTCAAATTGCTGACGATGATGATTTGTGTAAGCTTTTCCATATACCCAAAATAAGAAAGGGTTGGGAGGGGGGGGGGGGTGAAATAAAGAATTAGACTTGATCTGATTTGACTTAACGACGTGACGTGACGTAACTTGACTTTCTGTGACTTCACTTGATTTCACTTCACTTGACTTCACTTGACGACTTCACTTCATTTCACTGCCCTTCACTTGATATGACTTCACTTCTCTTGACTTCACTTCACTTGACTTTTTCTTCACCTCACTTCACTTGATTTCTCTTCACTTAATTTCACTTGACTTCACTTGATTTGACCTCACTTCACTTGACCTCACTTCACTTCACTTAATTTCACCTGACTTCACTTCACGTGACCTCACTTCACTTGACTTCACTTTACTTCACTTCATTTCACTTGACTTCACTTCATTTGACTTCACTTGACTTCTTTTGACTTGACTTCACTTGGCCCCACTTCACTTGACTTCACCTGACTTCACGTAACTTCACTTCACTTGACTTCACTTCACTTCCCTTCACTTCACATCACTTGATTTCACTTCACATCACTTGATTTCACTTGACTTGACCTCACTTCACTGTACTTCACTTCACTTGACTTCACTTCACTTGACCTCACTTCACTTGACTTCATTTGACCTCACTTCACTTGACCTCACTTCACTTGACTTCACTTCACTTGACTTCACTTGACCTCACTTCACTTGACTTCACTTCACTTGACTTCACTTCACTTGACCTCACTTCACTTCACTTCCTTTGACTTGACGTGACTTAACGTGATTTTACTTGACCTGACCTGACTTGACTTGACTTGACTTCACTTCCCTTCACTTCCCTTCACTTGACCTCACCTCACCTAACCTCACTTCACCTGACCTCACCTCACCTCACTTGCCTTCACTCGGCCACTCTGCGACTGTGGGGATCAGGAGGCGGAGGGGGATCTGGGGGACGTGGAGGAGGGCTTTGAGCGGCTGACCGCCCTGTCCAAACGCCTGGCCACTCACTTCTGCGAGAACGAGGCCACCTTCCGCCTGGACGACTTCCTGGACTCCTTCCGGCAGTTCTGCGAGAAGGTCAAAGCCTGTGAGCAGGTCAGTGCTTGCTCGGTCCGTCCGTCCTTCCGTCCTGCGTTGTGTTCTGCTTCTGCTGCTTCTTCGTTGTTGCATTCTGCTGCTTCTTCGTTGCGTTCTGGTGTTTTTTTGTGTTTTGCGTTCTGGTTGTTTTTTTCTTTTGGCGTTCTGCTTTTTTGGGGGTTGCGTTCTGCTTTTTTTGGTGGCGTTCTGCTTCTTTTTTGTTTGTTGTTGGCGTTCTGCTTCCTTTTTCTTTGGCATTCTGCTTTTTTTCATTCTGCTTCTTCTTCTTTGCATTCTGTTTCTTCTTTTGCATTCTGCTTCTTGGTTGCATTCTGCTTCTTCTTTTGCATTCTGCTTTTTTTTTTGGTGCGCTCTTCTTTTTCTTTGCGTTCTTCTTCTTTTTCTTTTGCATTCTGCTTCTTCTTTGCATTCTGCTTCTTTTTTATTTATTTATTATTCTTTTCTTTGCATTTTGCTTCTTTTTTGCATTCTTCTTCTGTTTTACATTCTTCTCCTTTTTGCATTCTTCTTTTTTGCATTTCTTCTTCTTCTTTGCATTATGCTTCTTCTTTGTATTCTGCTTCTTCTTTGCGTTCTTCTTTTTCTTTGCATTCTGCTTCTTCTTTGCGTTCTGCTTCTTCTTTGCATTTTTTTCTTCTTCTTTGCATTCTGCTTCTTTTTTTGCATTCTTCGTTGTTGGTTGTTGTTGTTGTTTTTTTTTGCATTCTGCTTCTTCTTTGCATTCTGCTTTTCCTTTACATACTTCTTATTATTCATATTCTGCTTCTTCTTTGCGTTCTGCTTCTTTTTTGCATTCTGCTTTTCCCCCGTTCTGCTTCTTTTTTGCATTCTGCTCTTTTTGCATTCTGCTTCTTCTTTGCATTCTGCTTCTCTTTTGCATTCTGCTTCTTCTTTGCATTCTTATTCTTCCTTGCGTTCTTCTTCTTTGCGTTATTGTTTGCATTCTTATTTGCAATCTTCTTTGCAGTCTGATTTGCCGAATTTGGGGGGGATTTTTTTTTTTTTTTGGGGGGGGGGGCATTTTACTTCTTTACATTCTATTTGCATTCTTCGTATTCTTCTTCGCATACTTCTTCTTCTTTGCATTCTTCTTCTTGGGGTTCTTCTTTGCATTCCTATTTTGCGATTTACTTCTTCTTTGCATTCTTCTTCTTTTTGCAATTTATTTCTTCTTCTTCCACTTGTTCTTCTTTTTTGCATTCTTTTTTTGCGATTTACTTCTTTGCAGTCTTCTTCATTGCATTCTTCTACTTCTTCTTTGTGTTCTTCTTCGCATTCTTCTTTGTATTTTCCTTTGCATTCTTCTTCACATTCTTCTTCGCACTCTTCTTCCCATTCTTCTTCGCATTCTTCTTAGCATTCTTTCTTCGCATTAAATTTCATTGCTTTCTTCTTCTTTGCATTCTTCTTCTTCGCATTCTTCTTCTTCTTCGCATTCTTCTTCTTCTTCTTCGCATTCTTCTTCTTCTTCGCATTCTTCTTCTTCTTCTCATTCTTCTTCGCATTCTTCTTCTTCTTCTCAATTCTTCTTTTTCTTCTTCTTCTTCTTCTTCTTCTTCTTCTTCTTCTTCTTCTTCTTCCGCTTCTTCTTCTTCTTCCTATTCTGTTTCTTCTGTTTAACGTCTTTTCACTAAGAGTAATATCAGACAAAAGTGAAGTTAAGAGACAAAGAGTATGTATATGTACGTGTGTGCGTGTGTGTGCGTTCACACACGTGCACGCACGTGAGCATACAGTGGACATCGTCGTCATTACTGGTTATTGTTGCTATGTTTGCAGGAGATAGAGACCCGAAAACAGCAGGCTCAGAAAACAGAGATGAGAAAGAAAGCACAGGAGGAGATGCAACTGAAACGAAGGAGTAAGCTGGCTGTCTGTCTGTCTGTCTGTCTGCCTGTCTGTCTGTCTGTGTGTCTATCTGTCTTCCTGTCGTCTGTTTGTCTGTCTGTCTGTCTGCCTGCCTGCCTGCCTGTCTGTCTGTCTCTGTCTCTCTCTCTTTCTGTCCATCTCTCTCTGTCCATCTCTCTGTCCATCTCTCTGTCCATCTCTCTTTTTCTCTGTCCATCTCTCTTTCTCTCTGTCCATCTCTCTGTCTCTTTGTCTATATCCCTCTCTCTCCTTCTCTCTCTCTGTCTCTGTCCATCTCTCTCTCTCTCTCTGTCCATCTCTCTCTCTCTGTCCATCTCTCTCTGACCATCTCTCTGTGTCCATCTCTGTGTCCATCTCTCTCTCTCTCTCTGTCCATCTCTCTCTCTCTCTCTCTCTCTCTCTCTCTCTCTCTCTCTCTCTCTCTCTCTGTCCCACTGGTGGATCGGTGGTCTAGAGGTAACGCGCCTGTCTAGAAAGCGAAAAGTCCGGGTCTATTAAAGTGTGCGGCGGTTCGTACCCCGTTTGGACCGGAATTTTTTCCCCCATCCATTAGAACATGAGTGGTGGTCTGGGCGCTAGTCTTTCGGATGAGACGATAAACCGAGGTCCCGTGTGTTACACATAATTATTTAGCGCACGTAAAAGAACCCACGGCAACAAGAGAGTTGTCCCTGGCAAAATTCTTAGAAAAAAGCCACTCTGATAGGGGAACAAATACAGTTGCAGACAGTAAAAAGAAAAAAAAATGGGTGGCGCTGCTCTTGTGGCGACGCGCTCTCCCCGGGGAGAGCAGCCCGAATTTCACGGAGAGAAATCTGCCGTGACTTAAAGTGGTATGAAATGAAATGAAATCTCTCTCTGTGTCCATCTCTCTCTCTGTCCATCTCTCTCTCTCTGTCCATCTCTCTCTCTGTGTCCATCTCTCTCTCTGTGTCCATCTCTCCTCTCTCTCTCTCTCCTCTCTCTCTCCCTCCTCTCTCTCTCTCTTCTCTCTCTCTCTCTCTCCCTCTCCCTCTCCTCCCCAGCTAATCATACCATGGGAGGTAATTTCTCCTCTAAAACCCTTTCGCACAAAAATGATGGAGTATTTTCCCTTGGTGCACTTTTTTTTTTTTTGCATTTAACTCGGGCGTCTCTGAAAATACTCATTCTCTCTTTGACATGATTTTATTTTTAAATTCACTATGCAGATTCTCGAAATCTGAAAATGATTCAGTTTTTCGAGCTCTCCCATAATTATCTTATTGTTTATGAATTTCCCGCCCATTTTTCTTTCTTTTTTCTTACTCTAGTCCATTTTGCTATCTTTCTAAAAAAAAAAAAAGTTTTGGGAAATTATAGTCATTTTTGTGTTAGGTTATATGATTGTGTGTTTTAACTACAGTTTTATTATACATAATGACGACGATGATGACAATGATAATGGTGATGATGACGACGATGATGTTGTTGGTGATGATGATGATGACGACAACGATGATGTTGATGATGGTGATGATAATGATGATGATGACGATGATGATGATAGCAACGCTGGCAACAACAACGATGCCAGTGACGACGATGATGACAGCCACGATGACACAACAACAACAGCAACGACAACAATGATGAACATAATGACAATAATAATGATAACGACGATGATGATACTACGATGATGACGATGGTGATGATGATGACGACGACGACAATGAGGATGACGATGATGACGACGACGGTGATGATGATGACTAAGACGACAACGGCAACGATGCTGTTGCTGTTGCTGCTGCTGTTGATGCTGCTGATGACGACAACAATGATCTCGACGACGACAACAACAACAACAACAACATCGCAACACCACCATAACCACCAACACCAACAATAATAACAACGATAACAACAACAACGATAACAACAACAACAACGATGTTTCAGGCGCGGTCAGGTCAGACGGGTACGGAGTGCAGGACAAGAAGATCGTGGACAACCTGGTGAACGAAATCAAGCGAGGCAACGTCCTCAGACGACTCTCCATGAAACGCAGAGAGAGACAGCCCGAGAGCTCCCACTTGTAGCCTCCTCAACAGTGTGATAGACCTTTAACCACACGTGTACGGTCTACCTACCTACGTCCACCCTCTTCCTTTGTTTTGTCCTTTCTCTTTCCTCCTTCTCGTCCTCGTCCTCCCAGTATAGTTTGCGGCTGCCGTAAAGCGCCTGTCAAGATAGGACCCCCCCCGCGCGTCTCACTTCTGAGGGTTTAGAGAGAGGTGTGAGGTTTGTCTGTGGTGGGGTTTTGTTGTTGTTTTGTGTGTGGGGGTGGGTGGGTGTGTGTGTGTGTGTGTGTGTGTGTGTGTTTGTGTGTGAGGGAGAGAGAGAGAGAGAGAAGAGATGAGAGAGAGAGAGAGAGAGATCGTGGGTTGTTTTTTTTTTTGGGGGGGGGGTTGTTTTTGGGTGGTGGTGGTGTGGAGAGGGAGTATGTGTTTTTGTTGTTGTTTTTTGTTTTGTTGTTGGTGGGATTTTGTTGTTGTTGTTTGTTGTTGGGTTGTTTGTTTGTTTTTTGGGGGGTAGAGGGTTTTTGTTGGGTTTTTCCTCGCTTTTTTTGCCCACCATGAAGGTAGCCGCATTCTGAAGACTTTTGGGAAATGTATGCTGGGTATGTTCGTGTTTTTGTAACCTAATCCATCCACCGAGCGGTGGTATGAATGACGGCATCTTTAACGTGCAGTATTTGATCTTCTGCGTGCGTATATTATAAATATGTATACACGAATAGAATGAAGGCACTGGCTAGGTCTGCACTTGAAGTTCACTTGGGGAGATCGTTAAAAAAACCAAACCCATCCTTAATTCACCAGACGTCGCCGAGAATGGAACCCACGACTTCATGGACCCGTGGGATTGAAATGGAACGGTTTTAACCACTCGGCTGTATCGTCCGTCATGGGAGAGTTTAAAGGGGACAGAAAACGTAAAATTGTATGTGTATAGCTTTTTTTTTATTTGTATGTTTTGGGGACTTTGTGGGTTTTGTTTTTTATTGTGTGATTTGCTTGGGTTGGTGTTATTGTTGTTTGTTGTTGGATGGTTTGGGGTTTTTTTTTGGGGGGTGGGCACTGAACCAGATATTGATAGTGATGTGAACTGTATTGAAATCATGTGTATTTCCAAAAAAAATACAAAAAGACACGGTGAATCTTTTTCGTCATATATGCATAGGCATACTTATCTTCCTTTTTGGGTTATTTTCTCACATGCAAAAGTGTGTGTTTTCTTTACAAATTATATATATATACATATATACATATACATATATATATATATATATATATATATATATATATATATGTAATTATAAAGAGTGGTTGTTAATGCTTTTAATACATAAAGCAAGGACGGTTTGAATGGACAGATTGTCCATATACCCCAATGTATTTCTTTCCTTTTTTCTTTTTTCCTTTCTTTTTTGGTTGTGTTTATTCATTTACACCAATTTTACTTATCTAGCAATTTATGCATCTATCTATTGATTAATTTATTTATCTCTTTTCCCCCAGGATTTTGCCCTTATTTAAGGATTAAACATCAGTGGATCGGTGGTCTAGAGGTTAACGCACTTGCCTAGCAAGCAAAAACTCCAGGTTCAAAGTGTGTAGAGGTTCAATCCCCAATTTGTGCCCGAAACTTTTTTCTCCCATCCCCTAGACCGTCAGTGGTGGCCTGGGTGCAAGTCTTTCGGGTGAGACGATAAACCGAGATCCCGAGTGTGAACCGCATACAGAACATCTTGCCCACACGTTAAAACCCGCTCCACCTTTCGGAAGAGTAGGCCATGTGTGCCGGTAGGAAGTGGATGACAACAATAACAAAACCGCATGCTCACGGGTGGTCGTGTTTAGATCATTATCGTTCCCCCGAAGTCGGAATGTGCCTACCTACCTTCATGGTTGTAGGTAAACAAACGACCGCGTACGCAAAAAAAATCTTCCTCGTTCGTTGGTGAACGCAAAAGGTCGGGCTGAGAAAACAAAACAAAAAACATTTTAAAAAAGCTAAACCAAAAAAAAAGACAAAACCCTACCCGCTGTTCTTTTGGAGAGTAGGCCAGCTAGCTATTTTTACTGCTGAAATTAATAGAGAGAACACTAATATACCGTACCCAGCATGCAGCGTGAGAGCCAGCTGGGCTCCGCTACTGCTGGAAGCATAGAGAACACCAACATATACTCAGCATGCAGTCTGAGAGACAGCTGGGCTCCGTTACTGCTTGAAGCATAGAAGAACACCAACATAGCTACCCAGCATGCAGCCTGAGACAGCTGGGCTCCGCTAAAGCTGAAAGCATAGAGAACACCAGCATAGCTACCCAGCATGCAGCCTGAGAGAAAGCTAGGCTCCGCTATTGCTGGAACCATAGAGAACACCAATATATACTCAGCATGCAGTCTGAGAGTCAGCTGGGCTCCGCTAAAGCTGAAACCATAGAAGACGCCAACATAGCTACCCAGCATGCAGCGTGAGAGACAGCTGGGCTCCGCTACTGCTGGAAGCATAGAAGACACCAACATAGTTACCCAGCATGCAGCGTGAGAGACAGCTGGGCTCCCCTACTGCCGGAAGCATAGAAGACACCATTATAGCTACTCAGCATGCAGCGTGAGAGTCAGCTGGGCTCCGCTACTGCTGGAAGCATAGAAGACACCAACATGGCTACCCAGCATGCAGCCTGAGAGACATCTGGGCTCCGCCAAGTTCAACCCCGCATATTATGACCCCACTGACTGAGCGGTTGAGTGGCAGGCAATCCCCCCCTTCCCCCCACTCCCAAAATATCGGTTCGTTGATTATTGAGGAGTTATGGGGGGAAGTTATGTATAAAGGCAGAGAAAAATAATAATGCCCATCACTACCTACCCACTACATCTAGTCACTTTCTGTGTGCTAACCCCTCCCCCTACCCCTACCCCCCTACCCCTACCCCCCCCACCCACCCCCACCCCCACTCGTCCCAACCTACCCATTTCACGGTTTTGAAGTTGTTTTTTCCAAGTTTTTTTTTTATAGTTATATGAAGGTATGGGACACACTTGGCTATTGTGTGTGTGTTGTTTTTTTAAAGTGTTTTTTTGAGGGGTAGGGGGTTTTTGGGGGTTGTTTTTTGTTCTATTCTGGTTTGGGGCTTGGTGGGGGTATGTTGGGTTGTTGGGTTGGGTTTTTTTTTTTTTTTGGGGGGGTGTTTTGTTTGGGTTTATTTGTTGTTGGGTTGGGGGTTTTGTTGTTGTTGTGTTTGGTTGGGTTTTTTTGTATTTTGGGGTGGGGTTTTTTTTTTGGTTTTTTTTTTTTTTTGGGGGGGGGGGTCTTTACTGACTGGTTTAAAAAAAAAAGCAAAAAAACCTTCAATCATATCTTCCAATTTCATAACAATACAATAAAAGCATCATACACAGTCTTTTTTTGAAAGAAAACTTTTTTTTTTTGGTCTCTGCGACTCGTATCATTGTGCTATGAATTCAGATGAAGCAATTTTATGAATGGATACTCGCGTGTTTGTTGTTTGGTTTTGTGTTTTTTTGCTGCCCTAGATTCCATAATGCAGGAGGATTATTTGTTTGATTTGTTGTTGTTTTGTTATTGCTTTTTGGGGGGCAGTATTGTTTATTGGTTTTCTTCATATTTTCTGGGATGTATAACCACATTTCCGAAATGTTGGGATCTGCTAGTGCATCATTCTACTGCAATTCTGGAATTTTTTAACGTATTTTTTTGCAATTTTGAGATAGTGTGCAATTCTGGGGATCTATAATTGCCTTTCTGGGATCTAAAAAATGCATTTCTGCAATTCTTGGAACAAAAACTGCATTTCTGATACAATTAGATACCATTTTGATCTCTTTTTCACAATAATTATTAAATCAATTATATATACTACTACAGACTAGGTGTTCCTATTATAACCTATGCGGTCGTTGGTTAGCGAGGCATCAGAGAGCTCACTTCTCTAGGAGCCAGCATATTGAGGGCGGCGCCCATCTCCTCTCCCTCGCTGCTTTACCTTCCCTGACCCTAAATAGGATAGGCACCCATTTACAGCTGGGAGAACTGGGAGACTGTACTGAAGCCAAGGCGCACGAACGGTCACCCATCCAAGTGGTAACCACGCTCAACGTTTAGCTGAGGGAGAGCTAGTGCTCTGACCACTGAGCTATCCCGTCCTCATTTTTTTTTCTCTTTCCCATAAATTATAAACCCAATTTCACGTACCAGTACAGACTTTTCGTTTTACCTTCATGCAAAGTTCTCATTTGTGAAGTAATTATCGGCTGTAGTTTGTAGTTTACCGATCTTCATCGTAACTGTTGTGTTCTGTGTATAGTACTTACTCATAATACTCATGACTTCGGTAAATTTTTGGTCTATAGGATTGATCAAATTCTGAAACGTTTACTGATTGTGTTATTGTTATCTACTGCCCGCCTCCACTCAATACTTGATATCAATAAGCCATCGTGGGGATGCCAGGGGCCTGTCAGTATAAATAGCATCCCCTACCTTCTGGACAGTTCTGTGCTAGGAATTCCCTCTTTTCTATCTGTCTCTTTGTTTCTGCTTCGTTCCTTTTCTTCTTGTCACTTCCTTCTTGTTTATGTTCTGCCTTCTTGGTCCATTCTCCTGTCCCTTTTTTTCCAGAAAGGCTTTAAAGATAACAATTCTCTCCCACGCCGAAGTTGGATGCGCTGGGCCTGACTTGTCAGGCGCTTAACGGCAGCGCAACGCATTTTTTTCTCATTTGACAGACAGTAGTTGCTGTTTGAGCTTTCGACGAAGATGAACAAGAATATCAATACTGTAGTCTAACCTGCCATGTGTACAGACTGTATTATTATGTCTGCTCAAAGTGTAATAATTATTGATGCTGTATTAACATCGTTACCTCATGCTCATTCTTTACTGAGTCTAAACCAAAAATCTACATAATTATTTTCTGCTCATCATTATTCTTTTTTTTTACTAAGTTAGGAATACCTCTGCTCATCTTCTCTCGTAACCCCCTCTGGGGTCGTAGGGGCACTGCAGTGACGAACGTTGCACCAGTTGGCTCCATTTGCGGCGGTTGTGGGCAAGTGCCTGGGTTGTGGAGAAGCTCTTCCCGGTCCATTCAGTGATGTTGTCCGCCCATTCGGCCTGCCTCGCCTTCTCTTCCCCTGCACTGTTCCTTGCAGTATGGTCTTGGAGAGTCCATCTGATCTTGTCACCTATGCACAGGCTGTTTTATTATCTTTACGAAGTGCTCAGTTTTGTTTGCTTTCATTCTTCTTCTTCCTCTTTTCTTCTTCTTCTTCTTCTTCTTTCCTTCCCTTCTTCTTCTTCTTCCTCTTTCTTCTTCTTCTTCTTCTTCTTCTTCTTCTTCTTCTTCTTCTTCTTCTTCTTCTTCTTTTTCTTCTTCTTTTCTTCTTTTTCTTTTCTTCCTTCTTCTTCTTCTTCTTCTCTCTCCTTCTTCTTCTTTCTCCTTCTTCTTCTCCTCCTCCTCCTTCTCCTCCTTCTTCTTCCTCCTTCTTCTTCTTCTTCTCCTCCTCCTTCCTCCTTCTTCTTCTCTTCTTCTTCCTTCCTTCTCCTCCTCTCCTCCTTCCTTCTCTTCTCCTCCTTCTTCTCTTCTTCTCCTCCTCCTCCTCCTCTCTTCTCCTCCTCCTCCTCCTCCTCTCTCCTCCTCCTCCTCCTCTCCTCCTCCTCCTCCTCCTTCTTCTCTCCTCCTCCTTCTTCCTTCTCCTCCTCCTTCTTTTTCTTCTTCTTCTTTCGTTCGCTTTACACCGTCAGATGTGTTTCGGAAAACTATAATGGCATGTCCTTTAATTTCAGCTCCTCTCTCGGGCCCTACAGCTCAAAACAGCAGGGCAACGCATTTTCGCTCATATTATAACAGACACCAACAGCTATTTAGGCGGAGGGGTGGGGGGCGGGGGGGGGGGGGGGAGGGGGGGGTCTTTTGTGTCTGTGGTTTTTTTTTGGGGGGAGGGGGGAGTGGAGTGGATGGTTTACTTGGTTGATTTGTTCCGGGATTTTGCTTCTTTTTTGTGGAGGAGGATGGGCTGCTTGTTAGGTTGTTGTTGTTTATGTTTGTGTGGGGGGTTGATTTTTCGTGTGGGGGGTTGGGGGGTTTTCGTGGGGGGAGGGGGGTTCCAGGGGGTTCCGGGGGGGGGATAGTGTTTTTTTATTTGTTTGTTTGTTTTGCTTTTTATTCTTTTTATTTGGGAG
The DNA here is from genome assembly GCA_028751875.1 of Rapana venosa. Classification (NCBI taxonomy): domain Eukaryota; kingdom Metazoa; phylum Mollusca; class Gastropoda; order Neogastropoda; family Muricidae; genus Rapana; species Rapana venosa. The sequence goes on from CM054141.1 coordinate 23,487,596, forward strand.
GTGGAGGGGGTTGAGAGTTGCATCAAATTGTTTCCATCTGTCTCAAGCTATTAAACACAAGATACTTTATAAAAATGAAAAAAGCACTTAAAAAAAACCCTTGTACAATATAAACTTTTGTCAATGATTGCCATGCTGTACCATTGCATTGTTGTTGTGCATACTTGTCACCTTTTAGCGGCCATTGCTTATTGTTATTGTTGTTGTTGTTATTATTATTATTGTCATTATTATTGTTGTTATCATCATTATTTTTATTATTATTATTATTATTATTATCATTATTACTATTATGATCATCAGCAGCATCATTATTATCAGCATCATTATTATTATCATTACTATTATTATTATTATTATCAGCATCAGCATCATTATTATTATTATTATTATTATTATTATTATTATAACAGTACATGCTTGCTTATATAGATCTGGTAGCTCAGTGTATGTGAAGAAATTGTGTACTCTCGTGTGTGTGCGTGCGCACGCGCGCGCGCGCGCGTGTGTGTGTGCGCGCGCGCGCTCGTGTGTATGTAAAAATATGTTGAAAAAAAAGAGAATAACCGTGACCTTTTATTACTTGGGTGTATTTCATGGTATACAAAACGAAATGCCGTCAATGCATACTGCTGTCTGTCTCTCTCTTTCCCTCTCTCATGTGAACCTGTGTAATTTTTTTCACCAATAAATGTCATTCTGTGAAGAATAATGATTATATAAAAAAAGCTTTACATAGATAAACGACTTTGATATTGTATCATCATTCATTTTCTATGCTTTGTTGTTGTTGTTGTTTGTAAATCATAACGTCTTGTATGATATTTTACCTCTGAAATCTTTACCACAAAGAAAGTTATGTCAAAATTGTGTTTGCAATACATTTATGTGGGTTAGAGTTGTTTTTTGGGGGAGGTGGTTGTTTTTGTTTGTTTGTTTGGGGGTTCTTTTTGGGGGGGGGGGCGGGGGGGGGGGGGGGGGGGAGGGTTGGTATGTATATTTGTACAAAGTGATGAAAGTTATTATTTTAGTGTAGCACTTAGTTTTTTATTGACAGTTTGGTTTTGGTTTTGTTTTGGGGGGTTGGGGGGCGGGGGGTTGGTTTTGACTGTCTTGCATATTTATTGAAATGTATTTGTTTTTGTTTATGTGATTCTTGGTGTAATAATGTGTGGTGTCTTGTTATTACTTACTTCATTTTTTTTTTTAAAGAGAGGTTGTGTCCCTTTTTCTATAGAGTTTTGGGTTGTTGTTTTTTGGTTCTGTTGTGTGAACCATTCCTATTTTGATAACCATTACCTTTTTTTTGTTTTTGGGTGGGGGGAGGTGTCTGTCTCTTTTCTTGTAGTTTTGTTGCTGCTGTTGTTTGTATGTTTCTTTGTTTGCATTACTGCTAATTTGTTTGTGTGTGTGTGAGAGTGATAGTTTGTTTGCTTGTTTTTATCCTTTGTTAGTTTTGTTTTGATTTTAGTTTTATTCGTCACTCTTTTCTGTTTCGTTTTGTTTTGTTTTGCTTTGTTTGGTTGGAGGAATAGTTGGTTGGGATGTTTGTTTTTTTGGGTTGTTGTTTTTTTAAGTGTGTCTATGTGCTTTTCTGGGACAGTTTTTCGTTTATATGTTTTCTTTTCATTTTTTATAGTATTTTGTTTGTTTCTTTCTTTTCTGTTATTCTCTGGGTTTTTTTCTTTTCTTATTTCTTCCTTCTTTCTTTCTGTTTTTTCCCTTTCTTTCTTTTCTTTCTATCTTTCTCTCTTTCTTTCTTTTATTCTTTCTTTCTCTCTTTCATTCCTTCTTTCTTTCTTTCTTTTATTCTTTCTTCTCTTTCCTTCTTTCTTTCTTTCTCTCTTTCTTTCTTTTATTCCTTCCTTCCTTCCTTTTCATCTTTAAGTTCATTCTTTGCTGTATTTTTCTTTGTTAATCTGTTTTGCTTTTGTTTTGTTTCAGGTTTTTTGTCTTTCTTGCTGGATTGTATTTTTCTGATGTTTTATTCAGCTTGATCTCGGGCATATGTGCATAAAAAAATAATAATGACGATGAATTGTGGAAAAGATGATGTTCAGCTATAATTGTTGTTTGGAATATAATCATGTCTTTTGGTATGACATGATAATTTAGTTATTTTTTTATAATAATTTGCTTTTGGATGGTGCTGTGTATGTGTGTGTGTGTACCTCAGTGTTCGTCTGTGCTTAAAATATGAAATAAAATTGCTGTGTATAATTATGTTTGACATTTGTTTCTTATTTTGTTTGTTTGGGGGTGGGGGTTGCTTGTCCTTTTTTTGTTGGGTTTTTGTTTTTGTTCTTTGGGGGGGGGGGGGGGGACGGGGTGGGGGAGGGGGAGGGGGCGGTGCGGGTGCTTGTTTTTGCTTGTGTTGTCTTTGGTTGCTTTTTGTTATTGTTGTTTTTGTTTTGTTTTTAACTTGTGGGTTTTTGTTTTGGGGGCGGGGGGATGAGGGGGCGTGCGTGTGATTGTTTGGGAAGGGGCGGGGGTTGTTTGGTTGTCGGGGGGGGGGGGGGGGGGGGGGGGGGATTGTTTGGAAGTTGGTTGTTGTTTGTTTGTTTTTTTTTGAGGGGAGGGTTTGGTTTGGGTGTTTTTTTTTAAAATTATTACTGTTGTTTTTGTTTTGTTTTGTTTTGAGGTTGTTTGTGTGTGTGGGGTTTTGGGAGGGGGTGCTGTTTTGGGGTTTTGTTGCTTTTTTGTTTTGTTTTGTTTCTGGGGGGTGAGAGTGTTTGTTTTGTGTTTTGTCCCTTTTCTCTCTCTCTCCTCTCTCTCTCTCTCATCTCTCTCTCTCTCTCTCTCTCTCTCTCTCTCTCTCTCTCTCTCTTCTCTCTCTCTCTCTTCTCTCTTTCTCTCCTCTCTTCTTTTCTCTTTCTTTCTTTCTTTCTCTGTCTTTCTTTCTTTCAGTCTGACTTTTGTGTATTGATTTGCTGTGTATGAGAAAAGTCTTTTGGTGATGATCTTTCAGTGCAAGAAAGGAAAAAATAAATACATCCTTCGTTTTTACCGGTCATAGGAGCTCTTGTGTCTGCTACGTTTGTGTTGTGGTGTGTGTGTGTGTGTGTGTGTGTGTGTGTGTGTGTGTGTGTGTTGTGTTGTGTGTATATGTGTGTATGTGTGTGTGTTTGTGTGTGGGTGTTGTGTGTTTGTGTGTGTCTGTGTTGTGTGTGAGTGTGTGTGTGTGTGTGTGTAGTGTACGTGTGTGTGTGTTGTGTAGTGTTTGTGTGTGTGTGTATAGAGTGTGTGTGTGTTGTGTGCGTGCGTGCGCGCGTGTTGTGTTGTGTTGTGTGTGTGCTTTATTTTTTGTGTGTATTTTTTTTTATATCGAGGATAATGGAATAAGTACTTATATGCTTTTTTACATCCAGTCCCCGTGTGTATGCGGTTTTGTAAATTCTGTCATCTGTTCCCAACGGCACACAATGGCCTACTCTTACGAAAAGCGGAGCAGGATTTAACGTGTGCGCAAGATGTTCTGTCTGCGTTCGCACACGGGGCCTCGGTTTATAGTCTCATCCGAAAGACTTTTGAGGAGAGTGGAGTCTGCCCTGATGTTAACTCCAGGGGAAAATATCCCCTTGAACGGGAATCGAACCCGGGTCGTCAGATTGTGAGTGCAATGCTCTAACCGCTAGGTTATCCCGTACCCCCTGCGCATGTGTGTGTGTTATATGTGCGTGCGTGTGTTTGCATGTGTGCGTGCGCGCGCGCGCATTTATTTCTGTATATGTGTGCGCTGTGAAAGAAATTCAGAATTGTGCGATTTACGAAGTGGTCTCAATGACAACAGAAATATTGATATCATCATCATCATCACCATCATATCATCATCATCATCATCATCACCACCACCATCATTATTATCACCATCATCATCATCACCCTCATCATTATAAAAGTAGCAACGGGAACCGCAGCAGCAGAAGCAAAAGCAGAAGCAGTAGTATCAAGGAAAATAACTACGAGATGCTGCTGCTGCTGCTGCTGCTGCTGATGATGATGATGATGATGATGATGATGACGATGACGATGAAGTTGACAGGCAACCATCTGCAAACTACAGTACCATCATCACTTAGATTATTGTCATCAACTGAAATTTTTCCTACAATCTTTACTGTGTTCACACACACACACACCACACACACACACACACACACACACACACCACACACACACACTACACACACACACACACACACACACACAAGAGGAAGGAAGGTGGCAGGATGGTTAAGACGTTCGCCTGCCAACAAGTCAACCGTAAGGTTCTGGGTTCGATTCCCAGCCTCGCCCTTTCTTCCCAGTTTGACAAAAAAATCGAACTGAATGTCAAAGTCCTTCGGATGAGACTATAAACCGAGGCCCCGTGTGCGAACGCATGCAGAACATCTTGCGCACACGTTAAATCCTGTTCCGCTTTTCGGAAGAGTAGGCCATTGTGTGCCAGTGGAAACAGATGACAAAATTTACAAAATCGCAGACACACGGGGACTGAAATGTAAAAAAAGCACATGAGTGCTTATTCCATTATCCCCGAAATAAAAAGAATAAATAATAAATAAATAAATAAATAATAAAATAAAACACAACAACACACACCACACACACACACACACACACACACACACACACACACGATCTTTGATTTCACCAGTCACGTTTGTTTTGTTTTTTGGGTGTGTTTTTTCAAGAATATGTCAAAAAGTGTAGGGGGGATAGAAGGCGACCGTGACGAACTCAAACCGAAATTTGCAATTCCTTTCCATTAACACTGTGCTTGAGTACCTCGCTGGGTCTTTAGGAGCAGGGTTGCATAATGGAGGTGATAATTTTTTACCCAATTATTTTTAGATTTCTGAACACAATGGCCCGTGTTGCCACTTGTCTGACACTGTCAAACGCCTTCGGGAAGTCAAGTAAAACGCGTTAGCACTCGAGTGCACAGGCACCTTGCGCGTGTGTGCCGCGTGTGCACACACATAACAGTCCCGTTTCTCTCTCCAGGACATTTTGCACAAGCATTTTACTGCAGACTCCCTAAAGATCCTTTTGGGGGGAGGGTGATATTCCACCGGACACCATTTTTCACTTTAATTTTAACTTTCTGAGGGAATTGGGCTTTTCCCGTCTCACGTGAGTAAAAGTGTCACAGTTGGTCACTAAGAGCAAGGTTGTTTTAAGGAATCCCTGTCCTGGGTTGACTCTTATGGTTGACCAGGGCGTTGATGCAAGGAAGGACAGTAGAGTTGGTTTGTTACCATGTTACATATTTATTTCAAACCTAAGATTTCCCCCTCCTGTTTCATATCAGAACTATCCCCTCTTCACTAACCCATGTCCTATCACCATGCATAAGTATATGACCTGTGTGTGTATGTGTGCTTTTGAAAAACATTTGACTTTTGCAATTTTATTTCTAGATTTGGTCTGCAGCCTACCATGTTTGTAATATCTGTTTGTTTAAACTATTGATTATTTGTCATTGGTTGCATGACTGTGTAAGATTAGGTTGAATGCATGCGCTTTGATTTGTCTTTGCAAGATATAGCGCTATATAAGTTCCATTTATTATTATTATTTTTATTATTATTATTATTATTATTACTATTGCGTTAAGGGAGAGAACCCCTCTTTCCCAGTACACGTGCACTGTGCACATTCGTATGCTACGGTAACCCAGTAGTGGGTGATAGGGAGATAAGGCTAGTAGATGGTTGGTTGCCCTATAGCGGGTTACCCCGTAGGAGAAGGTTATTTAAACTATAATTATTATAGTTGCACACTTTTAATCTGTGTACAAGATGACAGCCCTGATATGGCCTCTGTGGTCGGTGGGGCTATAAACAACAGGATTGGATTGGATTGGTACATACATAACAAACTTTCTCTCTCTCTCTCTCTCATACACACACACACACATACACACACACACACACACAACACACACACACACTCACACATATATACGCACGCACGCATTTTTTCAAACTCTAATATTATCAAGTGTGGATAGACTGTAAATTGAACCCACAACAACACACACTCAACAACACACTCACTCTCTCTCTCTCTCTCTCTCTCTTCTCTCTCTCTCTCTCTCTCTCTCTCTCTCTCTCTCTCTCTCTCTCACACACCCACACACACACACACACAACCACACACATACGCATGCACGCACTTTTTTCAAAGTCTAATATTACCAAGTGTGGATAGACTGTAAATTGAACTACAACAACACACACTACACACCCCACACTCACTCTTCTCTCTCTCTCTCTCTCTCTCTCCTCTCTCTCTCTCTCTCTCTTCTCTCTCTCTCTCTCTCTCTTCACACACACACCACACAACACATATACGCACGCACGCACTTTTTTCAAAGTCTAATATTACCAAGTGTGGATAGACTGTAAATTGAACTTTCAACACACACTCACTCTCTCTCGCTCTCTCTCTCTCGCTCTCGCTTCTCTCTCTCTCTCTCTCTCTCTCTCTGTCACACACACACCACACACACACACACACACACACACACACACACACACACACACACACATACACAGACACACACACTTACCTCCCACCCCACCCACCCCCTCTCCCCACTTTCTCCAAATTTCTCCCGAGCTGAGCCGAGCCGAACCGAACCAACCCGACCCGACCCGACCCGAACCGAACCGACCCGAGCCGACCCGACCCGAGCCGAGCCGAGCCGAGCCGAGCCGAGACGAGCCGAACCCAGCAGAGCCGAGCGTAGTGGAGGGGAGGGCAGTCCGGAAGGCATTTTAAAATAAATCTTCTATTCCTCCCTCTCCTCTTTCATTTGCACTGCAGCGCTTGAGTTCGTTTCCACAAGGCGTGGCCATGAAAAATTCTTTCCTTTGCCTTTCCCTCTCTGTGTCTGTTTCTGTTGCTCTCGGTCTCTTCTGTTTCTTTTGTTCCCTCTGTTGACTGTCTGTCTTTCTGTCGGTCTGTCTCTCGGGTCTCTGTCTGTCTCTCTCTCTTTCTCTCTCTCTTCTCTCTCTTCTCTCTCTTCTCTCTCTCTGTCGTCGCTGTCTGTTGTCTGTTGTTTGTCTTTTTTTTGTGAGGGAAAAAAAGGTTTGAATAACTTGCTTTGTAACCCTGGGAAATAAAGATCGTTCATTCATTCATTCATTATTCATTAGTCATTCTCTCTCTTCTCCCCTCTCTCTCTCTCTCCTCTCTCTCTCTTCTCTCTCTCTCTCTCTTTTCCCCTCTCTCTCTCCTATCATCAATCTATCTGTGGTGTGTGTGTGGTGTGTGTTGTTTTGTGTGGTGTTGTGTTGTGATTGTTGTGTGTGTGTGTGGTGTGTGTGTGGGTGTGGTGTTGTTGTGTTTGCTTTCTGTTTTGATGAAAAAATTGAATACTTACTTTGTAACCCTGGAAAATAAAGTCATTCTTCATTCAATTCATTCAATCTTTCCCTCTCTCCTCTCCTCTCTCTCTCTATCTCCTCTCTCTCTCTCTCCTCCTTCTCTCTCTCTTCCATCTATCACCCTATCTATTATCTATCTATCTATCGTGTGTGTGTGGTGTGTAGTGTGTGTTTTGTGTGTGTGTGTGTGTGTGTGTTTGGTGTTTTGTTCTCTTTTTGAGAAAAAAAAGATACTTTACTTTTGTACCCTTGGAAAATTAAGATCATTCTTTCCCTTCTCTCTCTCTCTCTCTGTCTTCTCTCTCTCTGTCTATCTCCTCTGTCTGTCTCTGTCTTGTCTGTCTCCTCTCTGCCTCTCTCTCTTTTGTTTCTCTCTGTCTCTCTCTGTCTCTTTCTCTGTCTCTCTCTGCCTCTCTCTCTCCTTTCTCTTCTCCTCCTTTCTCTTCTCGTCTCTCTCTCTTCCTTTCCTCTCTCTCTCTCTCTCTCTCTCTCTCTCTCTCTCTCCCTCCCCTCTCTCTCTCCTTCTCTCTCTCTCTCTCTCTCTGTCTTCTATTCTATCTATCATCTCTCCTACCTGCAAGCTTTTCCAACTTACTTCCCCCCCCCCCCCCCCCACACAACACACCACTTCTCTCACTCACCCCACCCCCCCCCCCCCACCACCACCCATTCTTCTCCTCCTCCTGGTTTTCCCTTCGCCTCCTTTCATTTCTTTTTGACAAAATTTGTTAAATGCCAAAGTTCATCTATGGATGGATGGGTGGTGTGGTGGTGGTGGTTTGGGGGTGGTGGTGGTCCCGATGGCTCCAGGTATGACTATTGCCAGGGTGGGAGGGGGGGGGGTGGTTGGAGGGGCTGGGAGAGGGGGGGGGGAACCCCTCGCAAGCTGTGTAGGTGTAGAGAAATCTCTCTCTCTCTCTCTCTCTCTCTCTCTCTCTCTCTACTCTCTCTCTCTCTTCTCTCTCTCTCTTTCTCTCTCCTCCTCTCTCTCTCTCTCTCTCTTTCTCTCTCTCTCTCCCTTTTCCCCCCTTCTCTCTCTTATCTCTCTCTCTCTCTCTCCCTCTCTCTCTCTTCTCTCCTCTCTCTCTCTTCTCTGTCGCTCTCCCAGTCACCCTTGTGCTAGATTATCGAAAATTTAATTGTCAGTAAACATTGAACCCGGATCACTTTGTACTGAAACTTTGTCGATATTAAACCGTATATTTTTTGTACTAAACTTTGTCGATAAGATTAACTGAAGTTTTTATTAAACTTTGTTTTTGAATTGGTTTGATAACTTTTGTACTTAAACTTTACAATAAAAGGGCCATGGTAACTTGTACTAAACATCAAAAAATGGACATAAACTTTATTAAAGTCAATTTGGTCTCATTTTTGGTAAATTGTTGGGAAAAAAAGTTCCCTTAAGGAGGAAAATGAATTGAAGAATAAATCTTTTTAAGTTCATGCTTTAAAGACATTTTTTATTTCAGGTAATGGAATAAGCCACTCATGTCCCTTTTTCCATCTAGTCCCCGTGTGTTATGCGTTTTGGGCAATTTTGTCATCCTTTCCCACCGGCAACAATGGCCAAATCTTCCGAAAAAAAAGGAACGGGTTGTAACGTGTACGCAAATGTTCTGTGTGCGTTTCGCACACGGACCTCGGTTTATAGTCTATCGTTGTTGGGTTGTAATTACCTGTTAATTTCATACTACTTAAAGCGTGTTCTATTTTGAAAGGCATATCTAGACTGTTCTCAGGAGAGGAAAAATAAATTAACATTTACAAGCATTTAAAAGGTAAGTAAAGGTGTCCCTTAACCTATGTGGCGTAGGGCCCGGGGCGTCAGAGACCTCAGCTTCTCTAGGGGCCAGCATATTGGGGCGGTGGTGCCATCCCCTCTCCCTCGCTGCTTTACATTCCTGACCCTAAGAGAGCAGGTACCCATTGACAGCGGGGTGAACTGGGGGGGGGGGGGGGGATTTGTCCTGAAGCCAAGGCGCGCGAACGGTCAACCATCCAATTGGTAACCACGCTCGATGCTGCTTAATTACTCTTAGCTTGGGGGGAAGTGAGTGCTCCGACCACTGAGCTATCCCATTATATTACATGAACAACATGGCCCAGGCCAAAAGCTGTGTCAGTTATTGATGTCAGCTGAATTGCCAAGACCTAAACTAAAATGTTGTTATGTCGTAGTAATTAATGTTGTGTTGAGATTGCCTTCAGCTATGACAAGCTCTTAAACATAGCAACCTGCACTCTCCTTTAAAGGAGAACACAAAATCCTCTGAAGTCACAGTATGGCTGCCTATATGGCGAGGTACTTTAAAAAAACAAAACAGTCATGCACGCAAAACTTCTCATTCAGTGGTGCAATTGCCCTTCATGGAATGATTAAAGTGTTTTTGACTTGACTTGACTTGACAATTTCAATCTCACAGTGATTCTCAGGTGGGATGATGAGTGAGTCAGAGTGCACATTCTGGGTGACCCCCCCCCCCCCCCCCCCCTCCCCCTAGAGTGTTAAGCTGGAGAACGCACACCACCACCACCACCACCTCCACCACCACCACGACCAACAACAACAACATAATTATGAACAACAACAGACAATAACAAAAAGAAACTGAAATAACCATCAAGCCTTCACTTTCCCCTCACGAACACCGCACAACTCAAGTTCTCAGACACAGTCAGGTCCAACGCAGCAGCAACAACAGCAGCAGCAACAACAACAGCAGCAACAACAGCAGCAGCGGGATACAGAACGGAACGAAGCGGAACGAACGGTACGAGTCCTACGTGACCCGCATCGCAGCGCCCACTAGTGACGCTACAATTAGTAGTGTGGCCTATCAATTATTGAGTATGTCATTAGCACAAACAAATGACGGTTTTCCTTTTGGAAAATCTTGGAACCTTTGGGGGGTTTTTGGGGTGTCTTTTGGTTTTTTTTTTTTTTTTTTTTTGGGGGGGGGGGGGGGGGGTGGGTGGGGGTAGGTGTGGGGGGAGAGTGAGGGGGGGGTGGTGGTGGGTGGAGTGAATCTAGTTGTTGAGGTGTGGGTGGGATGGGGGGGGGGGATTTATTACAGTTTGTATTCTAAGTTTCGTTGACTATGGGTGTTGTGGTTATGGAATTGAGGAAGAGAGATGTTCAGGGGTGTGTGTGGGTGGTGTGGGTGTGTGTGTTGTGTGTGTGTGTGTGTGTGTGTGTGTGTGTGTGTGTGTGTGTGGTTGTGTATGAGGGAGGAGGAGAGTGGGGGGGGGTGGTGTGTTGTGGGGTGTGTGTGTGTGTGTGTGTAGTGTGTGTAGTGTGGTGGGGTGTGTGTGTGTGTGTGTGGTTGTGTGTGTTGTGTGGATGTGGAGAGAGGAAGTGGGGGGGGGGGGGGAGATGGTGAGTGTGTGTGGTGTGTGTGTGTGTGTGTGTGTGTAAAGTATGTGTGTGTTCAGATGGTTTGTTGGTATGTTGTGTTTTCTAAGTTTGCGTGAGGCAGGGATATAGGAGTTTAATTTTGTGTAATGAGGTAATGTAAGTAGTATGTAGTGTAGTGTAGTAGTACAGTGAGTGTATGTGGTGTGTAGTGTAGTGGTAGTGTAGTGTAGTGTAGTGATGTAGGAGAGTAAAGTATCTGTAAAAAAAGTAAAGTAGTATTATGTGTGTGTGTGAATTAAGTTAAACTCACTTAAAACAAATAATTTCAAGATGGTACATTGAATGCGTATGCATTTGCTTTTTTTCCAATCAAGTTTCAGTGAGGAGAGAGAGGGATATAGAGAGTTTTTGATTTATTTGATTCTTTATTTCGAGGATATGGAATAAGCACTCATGTGAGAGAGAAAAGAGAGAGAGAGAGAGAGGAGTGAGAGAGAGAGAGAGTAGAGAGAGAGAGAGAGAAGGAGAGAGAGAGGAGAGAGAGAGTTAATTCATTGATAAAAACAACACCAAACAGATATATGTGTTGCTGGAATTATAACACCACACACACCACCCAAAAAAAAAAAAACAAAAAAAACAAACAAAAACCCAAAAGTGCTTGTAATGAAAAAGCTTTTAAAAACTTTTTTTCAAGCGCGACATTAACATTTTTTGTAACGCAAGGGGGGAGGGGTGTTTTTTTGGGGGGGGGGTTTGTTTGTTGTTGTTTGTTTTTTTGTTGGTTTTTGTTTGTTGTAGTTTTTAAGGGCGCCCCAAAATTAAAATTTTTAGTAACAGCAAGGGGGACGTTTGTTTGTTTGTTTTTTTTGTTTGTTTTTGTTGTTGTTTTTTTTTGCTTTTTTGTTGTTTTTTTGGGTTTGTTTTTTTGGTTGTTTTTGTTTTTGTTTGTTTTGTTGTTTGTTTCATGGGGGGGGGGGGGGGGGGGTGGGGTGTGTTCTTTTTCGTTTTTTTTTTCCTTTTTTATGGGTTTTTTTCTTTTTTGTTTTGTGTGGTGTTGTGTTTGGGTTTTGTGTGTGTGTGTTGGGGTTGTTGTTTTTTGCTGTTTTTGAGAGGCGGTTGGTTTTTGGCTTTGGTTTTTGTTGGTTTTTGGGTTTTTGGTCGTTTGTTATTTGGGGGGGGTGTTTTGTTTTTTGGGGTTTTGTGGGTTGTTGTTTTTTTTTTTGTTTTTTTTTGTGCTGGTTTTGTATTTTTTTTGTTGCGGGGTTTTTTGTTTGTTTTTTTTTGGGGGGAGGATGGGGGGTTGGTTTGGGTTTTTTGTTGGGGGTTTTATTTGGGGAGATTTTGAGGGGGAGTTTGATTTTTTTATTTGTTTTTTTAATTTGGGGGGTGGGGGGAGGGGGAGAGGTCGTTCCTCGGCTAGAGCTCCAGGGTTCTTCAATGGCGAGATTTTGCATAATTATGCAACCATTTTTTGCCCATCATTAAGGTATCTGCATTCCAGCTTCGGGGAAAGATATCTTAACACGACACCAATGCACATACGCTTTTCTTTCTTCGCTTTTTCTGTTTTTCTTTTAGCTTTGTCATCCGTTCCAGACTGGTACGCAATGCCCTACTACTCTTTCGAAAAGCGGAACAGGTTTTAACGTGTGCGCAAGATGTTCTGCATGCGTTCGCA
>CM054141.1:23505031-23510031 GCA_028751875.1 Rapana venosa
GGATCCCCCTGAGGCACTTCATCTCAAAGGCTTGAATTCGACGTTCTAAATCGGCAGTAAGTGCCCATGCTTCACAGCTGTACAAGGCAATGGATGTGACGAGTGCCTTGTAGAGTCTGACTTAGTGTGGGTTCTGATGTTATGGTTTCTCCACACTTTCGCCAGCTTAGTCATGGAGGAGAGTGCCACAGCAAGTCTGATCTTCACCTCTTGTGTGCTCGTACCTTCTTTGGTGATGACTGCTCAAGGTACTTGAAAGTTTCCACCTCCTCTAGTGTCTCGCCACTCATCTTGATGCTGGTGGGAGTGGTCGGTGTGGTACTGTTCACTAGGATCTTGCTCTTTTCCGTGCTGATCTCCATACCGTGGGCATTGGCTGATGTTCCAGTCTGTGGTGAGATCCTGGAGTTCTTCTTCACTGCGGCCCATGAGATCAATATCGTCTGCGAATCGAAGATTGCAGACTGGCCTTCCTCCTATTGTGATTGTGGTCTTGAGTCAAGGAGGGCCTCCTGCATGATGTTCTCCAGGAACACGTTGAAAAGAACGGGGGATAGCGGGCAGCCTTGTCGAACTCCAACTGAAGTCCGGAAGAAACCCCGATTTCTCCACCCCTGAGGACTGCGCTGTTGGGAGCTGTCATACAGCGCCTGGATGACTTGAATCAGGTCCTCGTTGAAGTTATAGTCTCTCATGACTTGCCACAGAGCTTCTTGCCACACTCGGTCGAAGGCCTTCTTGAAGTCAATGAAGTTGTTGTAGAGCTGTAGTTGATGTTGGAGGTGCTTCTCTATGAGCATTCTGATGTTGAAGATCTGCTCGACAGTGCTTCGACCTGGTCTGAATCCTGCATGTTCTTCTGATAGGATTTCTTCAGCTTGTGGTTTCAGTCTGTTCAAGGCAATGCGTAGCATAACTTTGCTAGGATGGCTTATCAGACTGATTGTTCTGTAATTTGGGCACTTCTTCAGGTCTCCCTTCTTTGGAAGTGGAACTATGATGGATTGGGTCCACTGTTCAGGTCACTCTTTGCTGGTCCAGATGCGTTGGCAGATGATTGTTAGTGCCTTGATCATCTCTGGGCCTCCGTACTTGATGAGCTCAGCCGGGATGTTGTCAATCCCTGGTGACTTGCCTCCTTTCAAGGATCTTACTGCTTCTTCTATCTCTTCCTCCAGCACCTGTGTGCTTTCAGGATCTGATGGTCTGGGATCTTGCTCGTGAAGATTGTTCGGATTAGCCTTCAGCTTGTAGTTGTACAGGTCTCTGCAATATTCTGTCCATCTCTTCATGATAGTGGCGCTCTCTGTAAGGACTGACCCCTCTTTGTCTTCAATAACGGAGGTCTTTGGCTGCTGGGACTTGGTTAGTACCTTGATGGTCTGGTACGCCTCCTTGCTGTCTCCTTTCGCGATTGCCTTCTCAACCTTGGAGCATTGTTCTGACATCCAGTTCCCCATGGCCTCAGTCATCTTCTTCTTGATTGACCTGTTGACTGTTCTATACTCTTCGGCCGTTTCTGGGTTTTTGTTCTTCACTGGCTTTAGCTCCCTACGTTGATCGCACAGGTCCAGGATATCGTTGGTAACCCACGGTTGGTTCTTTTTCTTTTTTTCCCAAGGATCTCCAGCGCTGTCTCCTGAATGGTCTTGCTGAAGGTCTCAGTGAGGTTGTTGATGTCATCTTGGAGGAAATTCAATGCTGCAAATCTGCCCCCTATCTCAGCTTTAAAGATTTCAGCGACTTTGGGGTCCTTCAGCTTTTCCATGTTGAACCGCAAACGGGGATTTCTCTGTAAAAACCCGTCCCGCTTTTTATGAAGAGTAGGCCATTGTGAGCCAGTGGGAACGGATGACAAAATTGACAAAACTGCATACACACAGGGACTGAATGTAAAAAAATCCAGCACATGAATGCTTATTCCATTATCATCAAAATAAAATTTATGGAAAAGAAAAAAAAATCAAACACATTCAAACACAAAATCAAACACATTCAAACACAAAATCAAAGCAAATCAACTCACTCCCTCTAAGCTCACAAACTCACAAACAAACCCACTGACAAACAAACAAACAAACCCATCACCCAAAGCCTTAGGACGGTCTATCACTGATCTAGTGCTACCCTCCACCCAAAGACTATCCCCCCAAGGGGGAGGTGGGGGGGGGGGGGGGGGCGAAAAATCATCAATAAACCAAGTCACCCTATGCTGCCAACGTCGGTATGAAAATTGATGTTGTAAAAGAATAATGAGTCAGAACAAGACACTATATCGACGTAGGATGTGAAAGAGAGAGGGAAAGAGAGAGAGAGAGAGAGAGAGAGAGAGAGAGAGAGAGAGGAGAGAGAGAGAGAGAGAGAGAGAGAGAGAGAGGAGAGAGAGAGAGAGAGAGAGAGAGAGAGAGAGAGGAGAGAGAGGAAGAGAGAGAGGAGAGAGAGAGAGAGAGAGAGAGAGAGAGAGAGAGTGAGGAGAGAGGAGAGAGAGAGGGAGAGAGAGGAGAGAGAGAAGAAGAGGGGTGGAGGATAAAGAGGATGGGGAAATGGAATCTTTGAAATCACTTTCAGAAGTCTGTGTGTGTGAGTAAGGGGAGAGGGGGAGGGAGAGGGGAGGGGGAGGAGGAGGAGGGGGGGGGGGGGGGGGAAGGCGTACAATCGAATGCTAACATATTAAACTTACATATGCCAGAGTGAAATATTTACGCTATTCAGTGCTATAATATATAACCCTCACTCTCTCACAGTACTCATGGCATTGGATTTGTTTGATTTCTTCGGGATGGTAGCGACTGTTCGAGAAAGAAATGTTTTGCTAAAGAGAGACTGGGGTGTTTTGGGTGTTTTTAGGAAGTAGAAGGAAGAAAATTCACAAAAAAACCCAAAGCAAAACAAAAAACCCCAAAACCTCACGAAACAATTTGTGTAGTACTACTGTGGTGATAGTGATAGTGGTGGTGGTGGATTTATTTCTATATCGGTGTGTGTATGTGTGTGTGTGTGTTGATGTTTTGGATTTATTTTTGTAAAAGTGTGTGTATGTGTATATGTTGTTGTGATTTATTTCTGTAAGTATGTGTGTATGTTGTTGAGGTTTTTTTTAATTTATTTCTGTAATGTGTGTGTTGTTGTTGTTGTTTGGATTTATTTCGATCAGTGTGTGTGTTGTTGTTGTGTTTGGATTTATTTCTATAAGCGTGTGTATGTGTCTATGTTGTTGTTTTGGATTTATTTCTACAAGTGTGTTTATGTGTGAATGTTGTTATCGTTTGAATTATTTTCTATGTAAGTGTGTTTATGTATGTATCTTATTGTTTGGATTTTTTTTTTACAAGTGTAGGAAGTAGAAGTATGTGTGTATATTTTGTTGTTTTGGATTTATTTCTGTAAGTGTGTGTATGTGTGTAGTTGATGTTTTGATTGATTTCTGTAAGTGTGTGTGTATGTGTATTATTTTGTTGTTTGGGATTTATCTTTCTATCTGCATAAAGAATGGAAGAAGGCTATTATTATTATTATTATTATCATTATTATTATTATTGTTATTATTATTATTGTGATTCTCTAAGAATGATTTATAGAGAAAGGAAGATAACTTTATTATTATATAATAATAATAATAATTATTATTATTATTATTATTATTATTATTATTATTGTTATTATTATTATTATAATATTATTTTCCTATAGAGATTTCTTATGTTTTCCTTTTAGTTTCCAATTGTCTTAATTTTTGTGGGGTACTGTAATTTTTTTAAAAATTCGGACTATTTGAATAAATGATTCGCGGAGATACTATTCTGCAAAAGCAAAAATGTCACGTTACATTTTCTTAAAGGAATTTGAATTGAGAAAACAAACCATCAAAAAGAAAAAGTTGAAAAAAAAAAAAAAAAAAAATTTTAATTTTTAAAAAAAACTATCTTTTTGAGGAACATCATTTGAAGACGACAAGAATGCAAACGAGAAAAAGAAAAAACCCACACACACATACACACAAATAAAAAGCAAAACAAAAAAAAGGAAATATAGATGGAGAGCAATGTGAAACCCTTTATTTTTAGTTATTTTTTTAATTATTTTTTTTAAATCACTTTTAGTCACGAGATTTCTCTGCGTGAAATTCGGGCTGCTCTCTACGGGGGAGAGGGCGTCGCCACAAGAGCAGCGCCACCCTTTTTTATGACTATAAATCAAAATATAATTATGAACAAAAAAATAAACTCTATAGGCAAAGAGAAGCAGGATGAATGCACGTGTGTGCGCATATACACACGAGGGCGTTCGCGCGCGCGCGCACGCACACACGCACACACACATCATCATCATCATCATTATCATCATCATCATCATCTATGTATTTCCACTCAAGAACAATTTGCGTTTGTTTTTACCTGTTTCTGTTTATTTTTTGGTTTTAGGTTAGGGTTTTGTAGTTATTGCATATATTGTTGTTTTGTTGGGTTGTGTTTGTTTGTTTTGGTTTTTTGCTCTCTCTCTTCTCTCTCTCTCTCTCTCTCTCTCTCTCTTCTCCTCTCTCTCTCTCTCTCTCTCTCTCTCTCTCTCCCCCCCCCACCCCTCTCTCTCTCTCTCTCTCTCTCTCTCTCTCTCTCTCTCTCTCTCTCTCTCTCTCTCTCTCTCTCTCTCTCTCTCTCTTTCTCGCTCTCTTCTTTGTATTGCATAGATTGTTTTTGTTCTCTCTCCCTCTCTCTCTGTCTCTCTCTCTCTCGTTATTGCATAGATTGTTTTTGTTCTCATCTCTTCTCTCTCTCTCTCTCTCTCTCTCTCTCTCTCTCTCTCTCTCTCTTCTCTCTCTCTCTCTCTCTCGTGCGAATGTGTGTGTGGGTGTGTGTGTGGGTGGGTGGGTGTGTGTGTGGATGTGTGTGTGGGTGTGTGTGGGGGGGGGGGGGGGGGGGTTGCGTCCCCCTCTTTTTAAAGCAACCAACTGTGTCCCTTTGATGTGTGGTGAAATTTTGTTTTTTGTTTTTATTTTCATTATT
>CM054141.1:23515031-23532531 GCA_028751875.1 Rapana venosa
CGATGTGTAGGCCTCGCTAGCTAACTCGTGTGAGACTAGGACACAAGGAGACAGCAGTTGGAGAGGGAGAGAGGGAGGGGAAAAAGAGAAAGAGGGAGAGGGAGAAGGGGAGAGAGAGAGGAGGAGAGAGAGAGAGAGAGAAGAAAAGAGGCGGGGTTGGGGTGTAGAAAGAAGGGGAGAAGAATTTGATAATGTCTATAAAACGATGTGTAGGTTCACTAACTAATGTGGTACTAGGACACAAGGGGACAGCTTGGGAGAGGGAGAGAGGGAAGGGGGGAGAGGGAGAGAGAGGGAGAGGAGAGAGAGAGAGAGTACAATGAAAAGTTAAAAAGAGGAGGGATAATAAAACCTTTTATATGGACAAAGGGGAAAACATTAAGGGAGAAGGAAGGGGGGAGGGGAAGAGAGGGGGGAGAGAGAGGGGGGGGGGAGGGGAGAGAGAGGGGAGAGAGGGAAGAGAAAGGGGGGAGTACATATTTTAATATGTCTATAAATCGATGTGTGGGGCCCCACAAAATAACTTGTGTAGACTAGGACACAACGAGACAGCATGGAAGAGAGAGAGAGAGAGAGGGGGGGGGGAGAGGGAGAGAGAGGGAGAGGACGGGAGAAAGAGAGAGCGTACATATTGGATATATTACTATAAAATCGATGTGTTGCCTCACAAACTAACTTGTGTGAGACTAGTACACAACGAGACAAGCAGTGGAAAGAGAGAGGAGAGGGGGGGGGGGGGGAGGGAGATAAGGGAGAGAGAGGCGAGAAGAGGAGAGAGAGAGAGAGTACATATGGATATATGTCTATAAATCGATGTGTAGGCCTCACTAAACTAACTTTGTGTTAGACTAGACACAAGGAGACAGGCAGTGGAAGGATAGGGAGAAGAGGGAGAGAAGGAAAGAGACGAAGGGAGTGAGAGGGGGGGAGGAAGACAGGGAGAGCAGAGGGAGATAGATTACATATTGAGATATATGGACCAATAAATCGATGTGTAGGGGGCCACACTAACTAACTTGTGTGAGACTAGGACACAACGAGACAAGCAGTGGAAAGAGAGAAAGAGAGAGAGGGGAGGGGGGGGGGAGAGGGTAAAAAGAAAGATGGCAAGAGAGGGAGAAGAGAGTACATATTTATATAGTCTATAAAATCAGATGTGTAGCGCCTCACTAACTAACTGTGTGATACTAGGACAAAGGAACATCGCTGGAAGAGAGAAGGGGGGAGAGTAGAGAGAGGGGGAGCGGGAAAGAGGGAGAGAGAGGGAGAGAATACATATTGATATACGTCTATAAATCGATGTGTAGCGTCCTCGCTAGCTAACATCACTCGTGTGAGACTAGGACAGACCACAGGAGACCAGCATGAAAGAGAGAGAGAGGGGAGGAGGAGAGAGAGGGAGAGGGAGAGAGAGAGAGGTGGAGGGGGGGGGGGGGGCAGAGGAGAGAGCTACATATTGATATAAGTCCCAAGAAATCGCAATGTGTAGACCTAGCTAACTAACTTTGTGAGATTAGGACACCACGAACAGAAGACTGCATTGGAAAAAGGTAGAGAGGGAGGGAGAGGGAGAGAGAGGAGAGGGAGAGAGATAGAGACATATTGATATATGTCTAAAATCGATGTTAGGCCTACCAACTAACTTATGTGAGACTAAGGGACACAAGGAGACAGCATTGGAAGAAGTGAGAGGGAGAGAGAGGCAGGGGAGAGGCGAAAATAGAGACAGAAGAGAGACTCATAGACGATACAGAGACAGAGAGAGACACAGACAGACGAAACACACAGACAGGCAGGCAGAAAGACAGACCGACAGTAGGGACAGAAGACAGAGACAAACTGACAGACACAGACAGACAGACAGAGACTGAGTAACATATGTGAGTTGTGTGTGTATTGTATTGTAACTTCTTTCTTTCTTTCTTTCTTTAGCATCTTCTTCTTTGCATTCTTCTCTTCTTCTTTGCATTCTTCATTTGTATGCTTCTTCTCTTGCATTCATTCTTCTTCTTTGCATTCATCTTCTTCTTGCATTCCTTCTTCTTTTGCATTTCTTTGAAGAAGAAGAAAGAAAAAAAACAACAACAATAACAACAACAAGGCACCGCCGATACCGCCACCACCACACCACCATACACCACCACCAACAAACTACCACCGCCACTACACCAAGACGACCACACCACACCAACAACAACAACAAGAAACAACATCAACAACTACCCGAAAAGGATAAAAAAACCCAACTCCACACCAACCCAACAAACCACGGAAATAAAACTAATGGAAGTTTTTACAACAGGGTTTTTAAACCTGCTGCCTTGTCTTACAGACAAGCAGCAGGCAGCAGGCAGGCAGGCAGAAGGGCAGGCAGGCAGCAGCCTTCAGGCAGATACTCTATGCATAATTCATTCTCCGAGCCTCTGAGATTCCAATTTTCAGTCCGTACGCATCATTGGTCAATGTTGTCATCTTTTTCTTTCTTGTTTTTTTCTTTCTTTTCTGGGTTGTTTTTGTCGCTCCTCATCCCCTCCCTCCTCTCCTACCCTCCCACCTCCCACACCCCACCGACACCTCCACCCAACGCCCTCCCTCCCAGAGCCTACCGCTGTAAGTTGCTGTGCTACCAAGATGTTGTTTGTGTCGATTGATGTTTCGCTCTTGCTGTTGAATGCATGAGACGGTATAGCCAAGTGGTTAGAGTGAATGTAATCACTATCTGCTGACCCGGTTCGATCTCGTCAAGAGGATTTCGTTTACCTCTGGAGTTTTTTAACAACAAAAAAGAATCAAATTTATTGGGGGTAAGTCCGGGAATTGGCCGGGGCGGGGGGGGGGGATCCGGGGGGGGGGGGGTTGTGGGACTCGGGGGGGGGGTGTGGGGGGGGCGATCCCCCAAAAGTTTCTTCTCTTACGGATGAGACTTATATAAACCAGAGTCCCCGTGGTGCAAAAAAAACGCAACATGCAGAACATCTTGCGCACACTTTTGAAACCCGTTCTTCCGCTTTTTTGGAAGAGTAGGCCATTGTGGTGCCGGTGGTTGGGAACGGTGACGAAAATTAACAAAACTGCATACACACGGGATTGGTGTTATGAAAAAAAAGCATATGAGTGCTCATTCATTATCCACGAAATAAATGGGTTTTTTATAAAATGCATCATGTTCAGTTGCAGTTGTATGCCTGCTGCTGCAGTTGCTAGCTGTAGCTGCAGTTGCTGCTCGCAACAGTTGGGACGGGAAGAGCCTGGTGGTAGAGCGTTTGCGAGTATGCATTTCGTGATCTAGATAGCAGGCCTGGTTCAAGCCCGGGTCGAGTCACCACCAAGACGGCCCCCCCGTTCAGGGATATTCCCCCCAGGAGTTAATTCTTTACTTATACCACTTAAAAGTCATGGCAGATTACTCTGCGTGAAATTCGGTGCTCTCCCTCAGGGTAGAGCGCGTCGCCACAAGACAGCGCCACCCAATACTTTTTTTTCGTTCCTGTCTGCAGCTGTATTGGTTTCCCCTATCAAGTGGTGGCATTTTTTTCCAACAGAATGTTGCCAGGGACAACTCTCTTGTTGCTGTGGGTTCTTTTACGTGCGCTAAATAATTGTGTGTAACCACCACACAGGACCTCGGTTTATCGTCTCATCCGAAAGACTAGTACGCAGATCACCACTCACGGTCTAAAGAATGGGACAGGGGGAGGGGGAGGGAGGGAGCCCAAACGGGAATCGAACCACAGCACAATTCCGACCTGGACTTTTGGGTTTCTAGGCATGCGCGTTACCTCTAGACCACCGATCCACTAACATCAGTGCCGACTCCACTTCCCAGAAAGTTCTCCCGAAGAGACTATAAACCGATGTCCCGTGTGTGAACGCACGCAGAACATATTGTGTACACGTTAAAAACCCGTTCCGCTTTTCAGAAGAGTTGGTCACTGTGTGCTTAGGGAACTAATGACAAAATTTATAAACTGCTTTCACACGGGACTGGAGTAAAAAAAGTGGCCACAAAGTGCTTTGTTTCATTACCTTGAAGTACAAAGTACAAGAATTAAATAAATAAATAACTCATAAATGCAATAAATACAATAAGCATAAATAAATATTGCGCCAGCTTTTTAATGTTTTGATGTCGTAGTTGCTGGCTGCTGCTGATACTTCTGCTTCTTGTCTGCTGCGCTGCAACTGTCTGCTAATTGCTGCTGCAACATTCTGCTGCTTGCTGCTACTTCTGCTGCTGCTTGCTATACATCCAGCTGCTCCTGCTCGCTACTCTGCTGCAGCTTTCAGCTGGCTGCTGCTCTGCAACCGTAGTTATTGGATGGTGTAATTTGTAAACCGCCATGAGCTGTTTTTCCTTTCTTTCTGCCATCCTTGCCGTACCTTTAAGTCATCATTTTCTTAAATTATGAACAACATACCCCAGGTCAGGTCCATTGTTAAAATGGAGTCTTTTTCTTACTTTTTCCATTTTTCCCCTGCTAATTGGAATTAAGAATGCATTCGAAACCCTTACTTTGCACGAATCGCGTATCAAAAATAATTAAAAGTAGCATTTTACTATGCAAATGCTTATCACATCATTGCTTTTGCATTTCCCCCCTCCCTTCCCTCTTTCTCTCTCCTCCCCATTTCCTCCATATTAGCTTTCGCTCTTTCCCTACCTTCCCTTTCCTCTCTTTTCCTCCCCCTCTTCCTCTGGTTCCTGTCAAAACATCAAAAAAAATTTCCCCATTCTTCTGGGTCAAAAACACAGATACAAACAAACACCCAAAATAAGTCAATATAAACAAGCAATGTTAAGCAGACACGAGCGTGTTACCGAGGTGGATGGGTGACCGTTTTTGTGCGCTTGGCTTCAGTACAATTCCCCAGTTTCACCCCGCTATAAATGGGTACCATGCCCTCGTTTAGGGACAGGGGAAGGTATAGAGGGAGATGGGCGGTTCGGGTTGTGTGCCCTCAATTTGCTGCCCCTAGAAAGCTGACGTCTCTGAACCACCTGCACTCCCTTACAACCGCATAGGTTATGGTAACACTTATACCCTTTTACAGAAATACAAAATCATTGAGACTGCCTACGTACGTAAAACAATACCCCGAAACCTTTTCAGGAAATCGTGTTT
Organism: Rapana venosa; assembly: GCA_028751875.1. Lineage (NCBI taxonomy): Eukaryota > Metazoa > Mollusca > Gastropoda > Neogastropoda > Muricidae > Rapana > Rapana venosa. Next base: position 23,520,155 of record CM054141.1, read on the forward strand.
GTTTTTGCCCAATTCGCAAGCTCATGAGGACCATAAAGCACTTGTTAGATTTGGTAATCGATTGGTTTGGGATTTGCAGTCCAGTATATTGGAGAAGAAAGGACAAGGTAGTTTATTATTAAATCCCACAGAAAGATTGAAATAGAAACGGAAATCAAGAGAGTAAAAGGTAAAGGGGTTCTCATATAACCCTATGTGGTCGTAGAGGAGCGAGGCATCAAAGACCTCAACTTCTCTAGGGGCCAGCATATTGAGGGTAGCGCCCATCTCCTCTCCATCGCTGCTTTACCTTTCCCTGACCCTAAAGAGGCAGGTACCCATTTTACAGCTGGGTGAACTGGGGGACCGAACTGAAGCCAAGGCGGGCAAACGGTCACCCATCCAAGTGGTAACCACGCTTGATGAAATATAACAGAAATAAAATAAACAAAAATTCAGATAAAATGAACACAATAAAAAGAAATGATAAGAAAATGATTAGGCCTATACGCATACACAAAAAAATCTCACCAATAGTGATTGCGGCTGGCTACCTTTATGGTAGGCAAAAAAAGTCGCATACGCAAAATCTCACCATTGGTGAACCTCGGAGCTCTAGCCGAGAAACGAATGGGGGAGGGGGGGGAGGAGAGATAGCCTAGTGGTCAGAACATTGCACTCGCAATCTGACCACTCGGGTTCGATTCCCGTTCAAGGGGATATTTTTCCCTGGAGTTACATCAGTGCTGACTCCACTCTCCCCCCAAAAGTCCTTCGGATGAGACTATAAACCGAGGCCCCCCGTGTGCGAACGCACGCAGAACATCTTGCGCACACGTTAAATCCTGTTCCGCTTTTCGTAAGAGTAGGCCACTGTGTACCGGTGGGAACGGATGACAGAATTCCCAAATCCGCATACACACGGGGACTTGATGTAAAAAAAAAAAAAAAAGCACAGAAGTGCGTATTCCATTATCCTCGATACAAAAGAATTTTTTTTTTAAATTTTAAAACACGAAAAAAATAAACTAAGCCAAACAAAAATGTTTTAAACGAAAATAAAAAGAAAAAAAACAACAGAAAATGCAAAAAACACACAAACGAGTGCTGTGCCTTAGACAGCATTCAGAGCGCATTCATTTTATTGACGTGGTTACAGCGCAAAGGTTGGAAGGAGGGCGGAGAATGTAAACGACGAAGACGACGTGGTACTATAATTTAAAAAAAATATAAAGGCTAAACGGCGTGTGTGTGTGAGTGTGTGTGTGTAAGTGTGTGTATTGTTGTCCTGTTGGTGTGTGTGTGTGTGTTGGTGCGTGTGTTGTTGTTGGTTTGTGTGTGTGTGTGTGTTGCGTTGTGTGTGTAGTGTGTGTGTGTGTTTGTGTCTGTTATGTGTGTGTGGTGTGTGTGTGGTGTGTCTGTGTGTGTGTGGCGGTGTGTGTGTGTGTGTGTGTCGTGTGTGTGTTGGTTTGTGTGTGTGTGGTGTTGTGTGTGTGCGTGCGTGCGTGTGAGCGTGTGTGTGTGTGTGTATGTGTGTGTGTGGTGTGCATGGTGCGTGTGCATCCACAACCCTTTACATGAACAACACCCAAGCAAACATATTCCATTAAATACAACGTGTGGACCATGACACGAGCGTGGCGTAGGGAGATGTTTAAACATCTGAATAGTAGTTTGTGTGGTGGTTGGGTGGTGGGAGGTGGTGGTGTGGTGGTGTGGTGTTGGTGGGGTGGTTGTGCGTGTGTGGTGAGTGTGGGTGTGCGTGTGGTTGGGGGGGGGGAGGGTATGTGCATTATTTTGCCTAAAAATTATGAGAGCAAGTGGTGGCGGTGCGTGGTGGTCATGCGGTGCGTGCGTGTGTGTGTGGGAGTGTGTGCGATGTGTGGGGGGGGGGGGGGGGAGGGGAGGGTTGCATTATAATTTTGCCACCCCAATAAATTTTATAGAGCATAGTGTTTGTTGTGTGTGTGTGTGTGTGTGTGTGGGGGTGAGTTGTGTTTGTGTGGTGTGTGTTTTGTGGTTGTGTGTGTGTGGTGTGTAGTGAAGGGGAGTTGCTTTATTTTGCCCTAAAAATTAAGAAGACAAAGTGTGTTTGTGTGGCTTGCGAACATGCGTGCGTGTGTGTGTGTATTTGCTGCGTTGTGTGTGCGTGTTTGCGTATGTGTGTGCGCGTGTAAGTGTGTAAGTGTTGTTGTGTGCTTGTGTTCTCTCGGTTGTAACATTTTGCCGGACAAAAATGCGAAAGAGGGCAAATGTGAGGTGGGAAGATAAGATAAGAGAGAAAAGAACAGAAACTAGCAGAGCAGACAGAGCACAAGAAAAGCACAGCACAGCAAGCACAGCACAGCACAGCACATCAGAGCAGAGCAGTAGCAGAACCCGAAACAGAAAAACAGAGCAGAGCAAGAGCAAGCATTAACAGAACAAACAGAACAAGCAGAGGCAGAGCAGAGCAGCAGAAAACAGAGCATGCATAACAGAACAGAACAGAACAGAGCAGAGCAGAGCAACAGAACAGTAGCAAGCAGAGCAGAGCAGAGCTGAATAGAGCAGGAACAGAACAGAACAGAGCAGAACAGAGCAGGTGCAGAAACAGAACAGAACAGACAAACCGAGCAGAGCAGAGCAGAGCAGAACAGAACAGAACAGAACAGAACAGAACAGAACAGAGCAGAGCAGAGCAGAGCAGAGCAGAGCAGAATAGAGCAGAACAGAGCAGAACAGAAAAGAACAGAACAGAACATCGTGTATTGCCATGGAAGCCGAGAAGTTCTTGTAGACATAAGGAAACCAACTGGTTCGGGGAAAAAAGTCACCGAAGATTCAGGCAATCAAAAACCTACTTTATAAATTAATGTGTCCTTGAAGTTTGTCAAACTGTACAAAATCGCTTGGAACCAAATTATTAAAACACATTTGTTGGATTTGTTGGATGACTAGTAATACTGTTGTACCTCTTTATGTAGATTACTTCGTAGACCCTGAAACCACATACAAGCATCTCTTTGTTGTGTGTGTTGTTAGTTGTGTGTGTGTTCAAATTCATTTATTTAACGTCTTGTCACAAGTTGTGATATTAGACGTGGTGTGTGTTGTTGTGTGTGTGTGTGTGTGTGTGTGTGTGTGTGTTGTGGTGGTGTGGTGTGGTGTGTGTGTGTGTGTGTGTGTGGTGGGTGGTGTGTGTGTGTGTGTGTGTGTGTGTGTGCAGGTTACGGTGCAGGGAAAGGCGGAAAATCTCTATCCTCTAAATCTTTTTGGTTTTTTTTCGTTTTGGTTTTGGAGACATCGAGAGATATGACAACTTGTCGCCTCGTAAGGTTTGTGAATTGGGAAAGGGCGTGGAGAGAGAAGAAGCATAAATTTTTCACAAAGACAACAATCCCCCCCACCCCTCACACACATACACCCACAATACACATACATACACCAAACACAACACACAGACACACACATACACGACCAACAAAAACTCCACCAAACATAAAAAAACCAAAAAAACCCCACACATACACACACACACCACTACACACACACCCACACACACCACACACCCACCTCACACACACACACACACAAAACACAAGACCCTTAAGCGCGAACACACGCAGAACATCTTGCGCACGATGCGTTACAATCCGCTTTTTCGTAAGATAGGAGGACCATTCTTTGCCGGTGGTAACAGATGGAAATATTTTATCAAAACAGCATGCTCACGGGGACTAGAAGTAAAAGAAAGCACTTGAGTGCTTAATTCAGTGTCGCTCAGGGAAAATAGAAGATGTTTTTTTAAAATAACAACTAAAACCTCACACACCACACACACAAACACACACACTCACTCATACAAAAACACTCACATTACAAACACACAACACACACACACTACACACCACACACTACACACAGAACACACGCACAACACACACACACACACACACAAAACACACACCACACACACACACACACCCTAACAACAAACACACACACACAAAAACACACACAAAACACACATTATGCCTTCATAGCATTTTTCCAATCTCTTCAAGGAATCACAGTATTGAAACAGTCTGCCGTGGCTGTCTTTGCTGGTGACAGCCTGTGAATTAAATAGTAACAGCCCGCAAAGAGGAGGAGAAGGAGGAGGAGGAGAAATAATAGTCCTGTACTATTGGAGAAGGAGACAGATGCATGGAGAGAAAAAACAACAAAAAGTTTGTGTGTGTGTGTTTGCGTGTTTGCGTGTTTGGCACGTGTGGTTAAAAAGCATGTTGTGGTGACAAGTCCGTGTGTGTGTGTGGTGTGTCTGGACGGGTTTTTGAGGATGATTTTTTGTTATGGTATTATTGAAAAGGTCACAGAATTGGTGTTAATACACACACAATACACTCCGCACGTCTCTCTTTATTTAAAAAAAAGCAGATCGTTGTTCATCGGTACTCTGTCTGTCTGTCTGTCTGTCTGTCTGTCAGTCTTAGTCTGACTGTCTGTCTGTCCTCTCTCTCTCCATCATCCCATCTCTCTCATCTCACTCTCTCTCTCTCCAGAAAACGAACACACAAACAAACCAAAAAGCGTTTGATTCAGTAGACAAGATAAAAAGTTATAAAATACATCAAAAGTCATGGCATCAAAGGGTAAAAAAAATATTTCATTAACTGCAATGCACGAATGAATCTTTATTTTCATGGGTATAGGTAAACAATTAGCTGTCTGATATTTTTGAATGTCTAATTGGTGTAAGACAGGGGTGTGTGCTTAGTCCTACTTTGTTTTCAAAGTCTGTCAAGGCAGATTGTGTTAATGAGGGAGGGAGGTAAGCACAGTGCCAGCTTTGGCCCAATTGATGGAAGAATATTTCTATAATCCTGATTGCTAATGATGTTGCATTACTTTCATCAACACCAGGTGTTGCAACATCAATTGAACATTCTGCAAAAAAAGTGATAATATAGAATTGAATATAAACATTGATATAACTAAATCAATCGTTTTAAAAGAAGGGTAAAAGGTAAAGGTGTCCCATAACCTATGTGGTCGTAGGGAAGGAAGGCATCACAGACCTCAGCTTCGCCAGAAGCCAGCATATTGAGGACGGCGCCCATCTCTTCTCTCTCGCTGCTTTACCTTCCCTGACCCTAAAGAGGGCAGGTACCCATTTAGAGCTGCGTGAACTGGGGGACTGTACTGAAGCCAAAGCGCGCAAACGGTCACCCATCCAAGTGGTAACCACGCTCGATGCTGGTTTAACCTTGGCTGCGGGAAGGCGAGTGCTCTGTACCAGAACTATCCCCCCATCCCCTGAGGAAGGGGAACGTTAAAAACCATCCAGGTAAATAAGAAACAGTCACAGTTATGGCTATCTAGGCTATATTTTTACGACAAAGATCACGCAAAGTTCTGCACAGAACATCGAGTCATAATAGTAAGAAGGCGGGTGTTCATTTTAGATACATAGCGTATGTTAAGTATACAGAGATGAAAAGCCAATACAGTCTTTTTCCAAACTTTTCTTGTATAAGATTCTGCCAGTTTTAGTTTAAAATGTTTTTGTATTTGATTTTGTTCCAGAAATATGGAGTTTGGATCGAGTAGATCTGTGGAGAAAGCGCACATGATAGCAGTCAAAGATTCTAGAAAATGAATGATGGATGAATGATTGATGATGATGATGATGATGATGATGATGATGATGATGAGCTAGGCTGCTAGCTGCTGCTGCTGTTGCTGCTGCTGCGGCTGCTGCTGCTGCTTAGCAGCTGCTGCTTGCGGCTGCAGCTGCTGCTGCTGCTGATGATGATGATAAATGCTGATGAAAAATGGGAATTGATACAGTACTACAATAATTATCTTGCAAGAACAAATCAAAGCGCCTTGCACTCAACTCCATAAACCAATAAACAATTAAATATCCTTATAAATCCAAATGCGCGCGCTCCGCGCGCTACGCACAGCAACGCACACAACACACACACACACTCACCACACAACACACACACCACACAAACACACACACACATCCTCTATTCCTCTCTTTGTTTCTGCCTTGTTCCATTTCTTCCTGCCACCGACCTCCTTCTTGTCTATTCTCCTGCCGTACTGGTCCACCTTCCTGCTAGCCTGTTTTCCCCCTTCAGAAAGACTTCAAAGATAATCTACCCATCCGAAATAGGACGCGCTGTGCCTTACTTGTCCAGCGCGAACGGCAAGCGGAACGAATTTTTTGCTCATATGCCAGAGAACATTCAGTTGCTGTCTGAGCGTTCGAAGAAGAATACGAAGAAGAAGAAGAAGAAGAAGAAGAAGAAGAAGAAGAAGAAAAGAAGAATAAGAAGAAGAAGAAGAAGGAGGAGGGTGAGGAGGAGGAGGAGGAGGAGAATGAGGAAGGAAGAAAGGAAGGAAGGAAAAATAAAGAAAGAAAACAAACAAACAAAACAACACATAAGAAAGAAAGAACGAAACAATGAAAGAAAGAAAGAAAGAAAGCAAGTAAATAAGGAAGGAAGGAAAACGAAAGAAAGAAACAAATATAGAAACAATGAAAAAAGAAAGAAATAAAGAAAAAAGAACAAAGAAAGAAAGAGAACAACAAGAACAACAAGAACAACAAGAAGAAGGACCAGATCGTTTGAACAAAAACAAACAACAACAACATACAAAACAACATACAAAACAACAAACAACAAGGTCGGCGGACAACAATCCCCTACACATTACAGTAAGTTATAGTTAGTTAGTTAGTTAGTTAGTCAGTTAGTTAGTTAGTTATAAGTTATACCACTTTAAGTCACGAAATTTCTCTACGTGAAATTCGGGACTATTTCAAAGACTATTTCACATCAACAGGCACCAGATGAATATCTCTCTCCCACTCAACTGGGACTTCTTCAGACAGTATCGTCAACCGCGTCCTTCATCATTAATTTTTAGGAAAGAAATGGATGGCTCTGTTGTTCTGTCTGATTTGTCTGTCTCTCTCTGTCTGTCTGTCTCTCTGTCTGTTTCTTTCTGTCGGTTTCTCTCTCTCTCTCTCTAGCCCTCTCCCCTCTCTCTAGCTCTCTCTCTCTCTCTCTCTTCTCCTCTCTCTCTCTCTCTCTCTCTCTCACACACACACACACACACACACACACACCATACACACCACACATTTAAACCTTCCCATTTTGACAAAATAAACTTTTTTCTCTCTCTCACTTTCCCCTCCTCCTCCCACACCCAACCCCACCCTCCTCATCTCCCACCCCACCCCCACACATCACACACCCCCCAAACACCCCCCACGACCCCCACATCTATTTTTTTCTGCAATATATTTCATCCCACCCCCCCCCCCCCAAACCACCCCCACCTCAAAAATATATAACCAGAGCATTATCATCCCCACCCCCACACCACCCCCACCTCCACCCCTCCCCAAAAAATAAAAATCTACCGCACCTGAAAAGCGATTTTGTCAAAACGGACCGCACACACACAGACAGACACACACACACACACAAACACCGGGACAGAAAAGACGAAAGCATTGTGACGCGTCGCCCCCCCCCCCCCCCCCCCCCCCCCCCCCCACCCCCACCCCCCTTCCCTGAATGTCTGCGAGCGGTTGCAGCCTGGTAGTAGTAATGTCTGGCACCGAACACAGATCGCGGGCTGAGCGGCTAGGCTCTCAGGGCCGCGCGGATAATGGAAGGCGTGAAAAATTGATCACCCTCCTCCTGGCCAGGTAAGGTTCGAGCAGCCCAGCCAGCGATCAGGGCCCGCAATTGCCGGGGCATGGGAGACAAGCGGAATGGGTCCGCGGGCTGAACAATAGGCAGATGTTTTATTCATCCTTGCCCGTCCGGGAGAGAGCGAAAGAGCGGCGGCAGGGTCCTGGGATGGGATGGAGGTGAGGTGTGGGAGGGGGGGGGGGTATGGGGTGGGGGTGGGGATAGGGGGGTTGTGGGGGTGGGGAGGGGTGGGGGACTGCCTGTCGAGAGAGAGAGAAAGAGAGAAAGAGAGCCTTTGGGCCTTTCCCTTGTCGTTTTAGCAATCGTTTGCATAAAGTCACACCCCACCAACTGATTTGATGGGTTGAAAAGCAGAGACTGTACCGTACGTTACGTGGGCTAGCGATGAGAGGGAGAGAGAGAGAGAGGAAAAGGGGGGGGATGATGATGATGATGATGATGATGATGATGATTAGAGAGGATGATGATATAAAAGAGAGATGAAAGAATGATGATGATGATGATGATGATGATGAGAGAGAGAGAGGGGGGAGGATAGAGAAGGGGAGATGATTATGATGATGATTGATGATGATGATGATGATGATGATGATGATGATAGAGAGAGAGATAGAAAGAGAGGTGATGATGATGATGATCAGAGAGAGAGAGAGGGGGAGTAGAGAGAGGGGAGAGAGAGAGAGAGAGAGGAGGAGGAGGAGGAAGAAAAGGAGGAGGATAGAGAGAGGTGTATGATGATGATGATGATGATGATGAGATGATGATGATGATGATGATGATGATTGACAGAAGACAGACAGACAGAAAAGAGATAGATAGATAGATAGATAGAACAACAGAGACAGACAGACAGACAGATAGTTAGATAGATAGATAGATAGATTTGACAGACAGACAGACGAGACAGATAAAGATCGATAGATAGATAGATAGACAGACGAGACAGACAGACGATAGATAGATAGATAGATAGATAGACAGACAGACAGAGACAGACAGATAGATAGATAGATAGTAGATAGATAGATAGATAGATAGATAGATAGATAGATAGACAGACAGAGACAGATCGATGGATAGATAGATAGATAGATAGACAGAGACAGATCATAGATAGATAGATAGATAGACAGACAGACAGAGATCGATCGATCGTCGATCGATCGATCGATAGATAGATAGATAGATAGACAGACAGATAGATAGATTAGATAGATAGATAGATAGACAGATAGATAGATAGATAGATAGATAGATAGATAGATAGATAGATAGACAGACAGAGACAGGCAGACAGACAGATAGATAGATAGATAGATAGATAGATAGATAGATAGATAGATAGATAGATAGATAGAAGACAGAGACAGATCGATGGAATAGATAGATAGATAGATAGATAGATAGATAGATAGATAGATAGATAGATAGATAGATAGATAGATAGATAGATTAGACAGAGACAGATCGATAGATAGATAGATAGATAGACAGACAGATAGAGACAGATCGATCGATCGATCGATAGATAGATAGATAGATAGACAGACAGATAAATAGACAGATAGATAGATAGATAGATAGACAGACAGACAGACAGACAGACAGACAGATAGATAGATAGATAGATAGACAGATAGATAGATAGATAGGTAGATAGATAGATAGATAGATAGATAGATAGATAGATAGATAGATAGATAGATAGATAGATAGATAGATAGATAGATAGATAGATAGATAGATAGAACGCATGCACACTGGTGTCGAGTTTAGACACCATTCCGTAAGTCGAAATACGGTTACCTTAATGTTGCGCGCGAGAAAGAAACAGTCGCATACGCAAAACTCGGACCATTTGGTGAACAACAAACTTCTAGAAGAAGAGAAAAAAAATAAAGAAAACCCAACAAACAAACAAACTAACAACTTCTAACGGGAGGGAGGGGGAGGGGGAGACTTCTGGGAGGGACGGGGTAGCCTAGTGGTTACAGTGATGTATTCATGATCTACTGACCCGGGTTCGAATCTCGTTCAAGAGGATTTCGTTTCCTCTGGAGTTAACATCAGTGCCCAAAACTCCACGCTCCCCAAAAGTCCTTCGGTTGAGACTATAAACCGAGGTCCCGTGTGCGAACGCACGCAGAACATCTTGCGCACATGTTAAAAACCTGTTTGGAAGAGTAAGCCATTGTGTGCCGGTGGGAACGGATGACAAAATGGACAAGACTGCATACATACGGGGACTAGATGTAAAAAAATGAAAAGCGCATGAGTCCTTATTCCGTTATCCTCGAAATAAAAGCATAAAATAAAATAAAATAAAATAAAATAAATAACAATGATTTATCTTAATTTGATACTACACGGAATCACGAATCATGTATAACAATTTTTTTTCGTTCCTCGGCTAGAGCTCCGAGGTTCACCAATGGTGAAAATTTTGCGAATGCGACCGGGTTTGTTTTTTTTTCAACCCACTATGAAGGCAGCCGATTTTCCACTTCGGAAAAATGTTCAGTCTAACAGAACTAAAGTGTGTCAGACCGCGCCAGGCTTTGCTTGTATGTCTTCTGCCGTGTGGAATGTCACCATGACCTTTCGTGGAGTAACCTGCCCTTTAGGTAGTACTAATATCGTGTTTTATCTTATCTTATTATGTAATCTCTTCTTCTTGTTCTTCTTCATCGCCGACTTCTTCTTCGTCTTCTTCTTCTTCTTCTTCTTCTTCTTCTTCTTCTTCTTCTTCTCTTCTTCGCATTCTTCGCATTCTTCTTCTTCTTCTTCTTCTTCGCAATTCTTCTTCTTCTTCTTCGCAATTCTTCTTCTTCTTCTTCGCAATTCTTCTTCTTCTTCTTCGCAATTCTTCTTCTTCTTCTTCTTCGCAATTCTTCTTCTTCGCAATTCTTCTTCTTCTTCTTCGCAATTCTTCTTCTTCTTCGCAATTCTTCTTCGCAACTTTTCTTCTTCTTCTTCTTCTTCTTCTTCGTCGTCGTCGTCGTCGTCGTCGTCGTCGCGGTCAAACGCTCAAACAGCAATTATTGTTGTCTGTCATATGAGCGAAAATGCGTCGCGCTGCCGTTAAGCGCCTGACCAGTCAGACCCGGCGCAGCGCATTCAACTTCGGCGTGGGAGAAATTTGTGATCTTTTAAGTCTTCCTGGAAAAATAAAAAGGCCGGAGAATGGACCAAGAAGGCAGAAAATAGACAAGAAGGAGGTGACTGAAAGAAAGAGGAACAAGACAAAAAGAAAGAGAGGGATAGAAAAGAGGAAATTCCTAGCCCAGAATTTCCAGAAGGTGGGGGGTGATATATTTGTTTTAATTTTTTATTTCGAGGATAATGGAATAAGCACTCGTGCGCTTTTTTTACAACCAGTCCCCGTGTGTATGCTGTTTTGTCAATGCCATCCGTTCCGACCGGCGCACAATGGCCTACTCTTCCGAAAAGCGGAAGGACGGGTTTTAACGTGTGCGCAAGATGTTCTGCATGCGTTCGCACACGGGGTCTCGGTTTATAGTCTCATCCGAAGGACTTTTCACGGGAAGAGGGGAGTCGACATTGATGTTAACTCCAGAGGGGAAAAAAAATCCTCTCGAACGAGATTCGAACCCGGGTCAGCAGATCACGAGCGCTACACAACGCAACGCATCGCGCTTCACTCTAACCACTATGTCCCCGATACAGCACACAATATATATAATATACTGACAGTTTCCCCCCCCCCCCCCCCCCCCTCCCCCATCCCTGAAAATCCCCAGAGGGTCAAATCTAATCTCATCTCGTTTTCGCTTGGTCTGACATTGATCAAGATATTTTTCAGTTTGTATTCTTGTATATGATGCGAATCTTTCGGGTTGGGTTTTTTTTTCGGTTTTTGGACAGACGTGTGTTCTCAGTTTTGCTTCGGGGATGGGGATAGGTGGGGAGGGGGGGGGCGGGATTGGGGGAGGGTTGGGGTGGGGGGGGGGGGATGAAGACAAGAGTGAATGAACACACAAAAATGAAAATGTGGATGGGGTTGGGTTTTGGGGGTTGGGGTTTTTTTTTGTTTTTTGTTGGGGGGTTTTTGGGGGGGGTTGTTTGTTGCTGTTTTTGGGGTGAGGGTGTTTCTTTGGGTTTGGGGTGTTTTTTATGGTTGGGGTGGGGTTGTTGGTTTTTGGGGTTTTTTTTTGGGGGGGGGGGGTTTGGGGGGGATTTCTTTTTCGTTCCTCGGCTAGAGCTCCAAGGTTTTATCAATGGTGATATTTTGTGTATGTTAACCCTTTTTTGTTAACCTTTTATTTTGTTAACCCTTTTTGTTAACCTTTTTTGTTAACCTTTTTTTGTTAACCTGTTTTGTTATTTTTTTGTTAACCTTTAAAAAAAAAACTTTTTGTTAACCTTTTTTTTTTAACCTACCAGGAATGTAGCCACATTCCAACTTTAGGGATGAAAATTAATGTGTTATGATATCTTCGTCATGGATTTCTTAAAAGAATTTTTATTTTTAATTTGTTTTGGTATGCTGTAAGAATGAGTAAAAGAATGATTATGATGAGTGAATACTGGCTCCGTATCATATCAAGTTGTTCAGTCTAATATCAGACTGAACAACAGAAGTTAAGTTGAAGAAGACATCAACAACAACAACAACAACAACAACTTTTGTCTTGTGGTTAGTCTTTATTT
>CM054141.1:23542531-23562531 GCA_028751875.1 Rapana venosa
AAACAGAGAGAAAGGAGAGAGAGAGAGAGAGAGAGAGAGGAGAGAGAGAGAGAGAGAAGAACTCGAACACGAACTGAAAGATTTATTCACAAAAAAGCCATTGGCCATACAGAAGGAGGGGTTGCACAAACTTAGATTTTAGAGAAAAATAAGTAACAGACAAACAAAAAAGTAATTGTATACCACAACTACCACAATATAACAAAAAAAACAGTTTCCAAAATATGACTAGAAACCAAGTATTGAGAGGAGAGAGAGAGAGAGAGAGGGGAAGAGGGGACACAGAGAGAGACACAGAGAGAGAGAGAGAGATGAGATGAGGTATGAGGAGAGAGAGGAGAAGAGATGAGAGAGAGAGGAGAGAGAAGCGATAGAGACACAGAGAGACACACAGAGACAAAAGAGAAGACAGACTGACAGACAAACAGACAGAGAAAGAGACAGACAGACAGAGACAGAGAAGTAGTTGAGAGGGCATATCAACCTTTGATTCCAATACAGTGAAATGCGATTCTTTTCCTTTCTCCTTTTGTTTTTTTTTTTTTGGGGGGGGGGGGGGGAGGGGCGGAGGAGGGGAGGGTAGGAGGGAGGGGGTGTTCGTGTGCTTGTGGCTTTCTTGCATTTTTTTTTATAGTTTGTTTGCTTTTTTGTTGTTGGTTTTTCTTTTACAGAAGTGGGTTAATGATTGACTTTTGAAGGGTTTATATACTCTGGTGTTGTCTAATGAAAATCAGGGAAGGTGGATCGGTGGTCTAGAGGTAACGCGCCTGCCTAGAAAGCCAAAAGTCCGGGTCGGAAGTGTGCGGTGGTTCGATCTCCGTTTTGGGCCCTAAACTTTTCCTCCCATCCATTAGACCACGAGTGGTGGTCTGGGTGCTAGTCTTTCGGATGAGACGATAAACCCAGGTTCCGTGAGGTACACCAAAATTATTTACCGCACGTACCCACAGCGACAAGAGAGTTGTCCCTGGCAAAAATCTGCAACAACAAAAAAAGCCACTCTGATAAGGAAACAAATACAGTTGCAGACAGGAAAAAGAAAAAGAAATAGTGGGTGGCGCTGCTCTTGTGGCGACGCACTCCCCCCCCCCCCTCCCCCCGGAGAGAGAGCAGCCCGAATTTCAGGCAGAGAAATCTTCCGTGACTTAAAGTGGTCTGAAAATGAAAGTGAAAATAACTGAGGGAAGACAGACGAGAACGGAGACAGCTGATGGGGTATCTCACGCCTCAATAGCCACCATTAAATAATGATGTCATCGACAGATGAACAGGTGAACGGAATCAGGAAGGGAGAGATATTGAACATGAGGGTGGGTGTGGGGAGGGGAGGGAGGAGGAATATAGGCCCTGCTACAACCCAATCCTGTTGTTTAAAGCTTAGTTGACCACAGAGTCTATATTCGAGCTGCCATCTCGTAAAATTTTTAAATCTCAGATTAAAAACTGTAGCAACTGTATACAGATTGAAACAGGGTATAAAACCAACTCTGCTGTCGTTCTCTTATAGCAACGCCCTGGCCAACCATAAGGGTCAACCCAGGACGGGAACTGCGATGTGGAAACCAATCCAATCCAATCCTGTTGTTTATAGCCTCGCCGACCACAGAGGCCATATCAAGGCTGCCATCTCGTAAAAAAATTTAATCTCAGATTTAAAACTGTGCAACTATAAAACAGGGTGTATAAAACCAACTCTACTGTCATTACCTGTATCAAGGCCCTAATGAATGATAATCGTGGGAAAAAAAACACCAACGCTTTAAGACTGTGCAATTCATTTGATTTACACATCTTTTCTTCCTCTTCCTCATCTTCGAACGCTCAGACAGCAACTATTGTTGTCTGTCATTTGAGCAAAACTGCGTTTGTGCTGCCGTTAAGCGCCTGACAAGTCAGGCCCAGCAACGTTCGACTTCAATGTGGGAGAGAATATGTCATCTTTGAAGTCTTTCTGGAAAAAGAAAAAGCGGGAGAATGAATCAAAGCAGAAAATAGAGACCAGAAGGAGGTGACTGGAAGAAATAGAACGAGGCAGAGACAAAAGAGAGGGATAGAAAAGAGGGGAATTCCTAGCACAGAATTTCCAGAAGGTGGGGGGGATGCTATTTATACTGACAGATCCCCAGGATCCCCACAGGGATTCGGCTTATTGTCTCACTCAAACAACTTTCAGGGAAAATGGCCGCGAAACTAGAGAATGATGTTTTGATTGTTCGTGTGTCGGTTAGCTGATCTGTTTCTCAGTTTGTTTGTTTATTTGTTTGTTTGTTTGTTTGTTCTGTTCTCTCATCTCATCCTGCAGCTTGTTGTTTGTTTACATGTCTGTCTTGCGGTCAGTTCTTTTTGTCATCGTTTACCTTTTCATGCGCTAATCATCTGCATGGGTTGAACAGCAATGGATTCTGGAATTTTTCCCAACAATTGCTTATTTATGCTATAGTCATGTCTTTTTGGAGAAATCTTATTAGTTATTTCATTATCTGTACATACTGATGCTGTTATTATTCTGCTTAGTTATTTCATTATCTGTACATACTGATGCTGTTATTATTCTGCTTAGTTACTTCATTGTCTGTACATATTGATGCTGTTATTATTCTGCTCGGTCATTTTTTTCCTGTTTACTTCTTTTGGTCAGTGTATGGATCATCCATCAGTCGCCATGTGAATGTTGATGTTGTACTTTGAGCACAACATAAGCTGCCCGCTTGTTGTTGCTATGCTGATTACGTTTATTTATTTATTTTATTCTATTCTTTTATATCGAGGGTAATAGAATAAGCACTTGTGTGCTTTTTTTACATCCAGTCCCCCGTGCGAATGCAGTTTTGTCAATTTTGTCATCCGTTCCCACCAGCACACAATGGCCTACTCTTCCGAAAAGCGGGGACAGGATTTAACGTGTGCGCAAGATGTTCTGCGTGCGTTCGCACATGGGGCCTCGGTTTATATTTATATTATCATCTGAAGGACTTTTGGGGGGAGTGAAGTCTGCACTGATGTTAACTCCAGGGGAAAAATGTCCCCCTTGAACGGGAATCGAACCCGGGTCGTCAGATTGCGAGCGCAATGTTCTAACCACTAGGCCATCCCGTCCCCACTTTCATCATGCTAGGCTTGTTCCATGCTTATTATTTAATAAACCTTCTTGAAACCAAAATGAAATCTCGTCAACAAACGGCTCAACACAAAACTGATGCCTGTAGATGTCCCTCAACAGACATTGCAGCTCAGTGGTTAAGATCTGGTTCCACTTCAATCTCACGGGTTCGCATGAAGTCGTGGGTTCGAATCTCGGCGTCATTTTCCGGTGAAGTAAGGGGGGTGGGATAATTTTACCATCTCCCAGGTTAACTTCAAGTGTCAGACCTACTCAGTGCCTTCATTCCTGTTCGTTGTTGTATAATTATATGACACATTGCGGAAGATCAAAATATGCACGTTAAATATCCTTGTCATTCATGTCAGGGTTACGGGAACACGAACATACCCAGCATCCATCCCCGAAGTCGGAATGCGGCTACCTGCACGTTAGGCACACACACAAAACCCATCAAACAAACAAACAAACAAACAAACAAACAAAACCAGTCGCATACGCAAAAATATAAAGTTATCAATGATGAATCTCAGAGCTCTAGCCCAAAAAATCGAAAACAAAAACAAAAAAAAAAACAAAAAACCAAAAACCAAAAAAAAAACCAAAAAAAAAAAAGAAGAGATTATCCTTAAATCTCAGGTGCCACACTTTGCTCTAACCACGAAATTTTTCTCTCCCTTTCTTCCCTCCCCCCCCCCCCCTTTTTTTTTTTTTCTTTTTATTTTTCACACACACACACACACCACAGAGACACACACGCAGACACACACACCACACACACACACACCACACAAACACAGACGGAGATGGCCATAGGAAATCGATTGAGGAAAACAGACCCATCAAGTTTTGAAGCGTTTTTGAAGTTGTGTTTGACAGATTGCAAGCCACTCAAGTGTGGCGACAAGCGATTAGACAAGCAAAAAAATGGCCACCCTTCATAACCAAACCAGACCCCCACAGCAAGTGGAAGTTGTCGAGAGAGTGTTCTCCCCTTAATGACAGTTGGTAGAGAGAGTAATGTCCCTTTATTTCTTTTTTTTTAAAATCTGTTCCGAGAGAAGAAAAAGAGAAAAGAAAGAAAGAAATAGCTCTCGTGTCTGTTGTTGTTCATTTTGATGGGGGGGGGGGGGGGGGGGGGGTGGGGGGGAGGGATGGGGGGGGGGATCGTTTTAACAAAAGAAAAAAATTGATTTTTTTGTAAAAAGATGTTGTTTAGAGTTTTCTTTGATTTTGTGTTGGGGGGAGGGTGTTTTTTTTTTTTTTTTACTATTGTTAATTGAGTTTGCTGTTTGCTTTTTTCCCCCGTGGGTTATATTTATGTCACAGCGGAGCTTTCCGATTCAGATACTGATTGTTTTTGGTTTTTTTTAATTTTAGAATGATCTCCTTTTTAAAGAAATTTGATGACAAATTGAAAATGTGTTTGTATTCTCTGTTTTCATTGAGCTCGTATAGGTTTATTTTTTTCCATTTTAAAAAGGGCTGTTTGCTTGTTTTTGCGTGTTTTTTAATATAAGCAGTTCATTAGTTATTGTGTATTTGGGTTGTTTTATGCACAATCATATTTTAAAGAAATATATAATAAATGGAACTTATTTTAGCGCTTTATTCTTGCAATGACAAATCAAGCGCTATGGAAGTGGTTTCAAGGTTTTTTTCTTTAAAAAACTAAAATCTTTTCATGAATATTATAAGAAATGCAGCTAATAGAAAGTGAAGGTTTATGAAGAAGATGGTGATGGTGATGACTGTGACAAAGCGAACGACGACACGACAATGATGATGGAGTAGAAGTAGGGAGAGAAGATGGAGATGAGAGAGAGGAAAGAGGACGAGAGAGAAGAGAGATGAGAGAGAGAGAGAGAGAGAGAGACAGACAGAGAGAGAAGAGAGAGAGAGAGAAAGACAGTGTGAAAATATGCTTTACCTTTCGAAAACACAACACACACATACACACACCACAAACACACACACACACAAAACACACACAAACACAACACAGACACCACACAACACACAAACACACACACAAACACACACACTACACACACATACACACACACAAAACACAAACACACACACATACACACACACACACAACACACAAACACAACACACACACACACACACACACAAACACACAAACACACACACGCACAAACACACACACACAAACACACACACGCACCACACAAACACACACACACACACACACACACCACACACACACACTAAACGTGATTTTCTTTCCTGCAAACGCTGGCAATTTTAATTCAGATTTAAATCCATTTTCTTTTCAGAGTAAAAAAGTGTTTGTTGTTGTTGTTGTTTTATAGAGGGAACATTGGATTTCCTGGCAAAATAGCAGTTAACAAAAAGTACATGGAGGAAGACGAAGAAGCAGACAGAGAAAACGATGGGAAGACAACATCAGAGAGTGGATGACTGGCCTTGAGTGGAACGGTTTACCACGGAAAGCTGAGGACCGCCAGGAGTGGAGGAAGCTGGTTACAAAATCTTCAGTGGTACCACAATGGTTAACAAAACTACGAGATAGGCAGTGGTCTGTTGTTGTTGTGTTTTTTTAAAGAAAACAAGCAACTGCTCCAATTGTAAGAAAAAGAAGGCAGTCTCTGTTTTGTTTGTTTGTTTATTTGTGTGTTTGTTTGCATGTTTTGTTTGTTTGTCAACTAATTATGTACAGTAGCCATATGATGTCATATTCCTAGAAGACGGCCATGCAGCCAAATGTTGTTGCTGTTGTTGTGCGTTCCCCAGCTTAACACTCTGAGGGTCACCCAGAATGTGCATCACTCTGACTCACTCATCATCCCACCTGGGAATCACTGTGAGATTAGAAATTGCCACACTGAATGAGAAATTTGCTTGTATGACTGGTTTTTTTTCCAGTACCTTGCCATATAGGCAGCCATACTCCGACTTCAGAGGATTTTTTTTCTCCTTTAAAGGAGAGTGCAGGTTGTTGTTGTTAAGGGTTTATCATGGCTGAAGGCCAATCTCAACACAATATTTTACTATCGACATAACAACATTTTAGTGTAGGTCTTGGCAATTTGCTGACATCAATAACTGACACAGCTTTTGGCCTGGGCCAACGCTGTCAAATAACAAGTTTCGTTTTGTTTGAGTGGTGGAGACCTATAAGCCACTGTACACACTGGTTTGTGCTACATGGTTTTGTTCTGTGTTTTTATTATTTTGAATAATAATAATAATGATAATAATAATAATATATTATAATATAATAAATAATAATAAATAAAATAATAAATAATTAATAGCGAACAGCAAAAAGAAAAAGCAGTAGACAAAAACAATACAACAATACAATTAACAAGTTACTTACAAATAAAAATGTAAAGCGCTCTGCATCACACACACATATATACAACAATTACAATTTGCAGGTGAGGGAAATTTAATGTTTAAGCGGATAGCATTGAAACACAAAGCGAAATCAGACACAACACATAGTCATAGACGGATTTAACAAGTTATATACTTTTGGCGAAGGGTGATGGAGGTCATTCCGGCATGGTATAGAGAAAGAGAAAAGATTTGATAAGACAGCATGAGGGGGAAATAGATTAGAAAATAGTACTGAAGGTGGATTTAATTCTGTCAAAGCAGACTTGTGTTGAAGGGATGACTGGCATTGATATTCCATACGTTAAGAAATCGTGGATTGGTTAATGACAACAACCAAACACACATCTCTTTTCAGTCCAAGCACACAAAATCACACACTACAAACACAAACGCTCATTTCAAGCAGCAAAAACAGATCAGAGTTCAATGGTTCTCAATAAATTTTCGTACGTCTTTTAAATGTCCTCCGCGATTGTTTTGTTTTTTTTGGACACACACACACACATCTCTTTTCACAGTTCAAAGTTCTCTCTCTCAGTTCAGAGTTCTCTCTCTCTCTCTCTCTCTCTCTCTCTCTCTCTCTCTCTCTCTCTCTCTCTCTCTCTCTCTCTCTCTCTCCACACACACACAGTTCAGAGTTCTCTCTCTCGCACAGCCCCTCTCTCTCTCTCTCTCTCTCTCTCTCTCTCTCTCTCTCTCTCTCTCTCTCTCTTATACATCTCTCTTTCTCTCTCTGTCTCACACACAGTTCAGAGTTCTCTCTCTCGCAGCGCTCTCTCTCTCTCTCTCTCTCTCTTCTCTCTCTCTCTCTCTCTTCTCTCTCTCTCTCTCTCTCGAAAACTTTATTGAAAAACTGCTACAATTTGATATACTCAATATGGATGATTTTTCTTAGCATCTTCTCTCTATGATTGGGTTATGGTTGATTTAAGGTTTATAATCATGTAATTCTTCCTGTTCCATTCAATCTAAATTGTATTGACATCCATCTTTTCTTATAGTTCGCATAATTATGAGTTTCTTCTCATCTATCATCTCTTCTCTCTCTCTCTCTGCTCTTCTCTCTCTCCTTTGATAACTCCTTTCACACTGACCAACAAATGTATCTTAGGTCCAGGCATGTACATTAAATCATTTCGATTCAGATTCAGAGTTTCTCTCTCTCTACTCCTTTCATTCTTCTCTCTCTTATCTCTCTTTTCTTTTTATACCATCTACTTTCACACACACACACACACACACACATACACACAACACATACACACAGAGAATTCAGAGTTCCCCTCTTCTCACAGCTCACTCTCTCTCTCTTTAACACCACACACACACACACACACACACATACACATCACATCCATCTCACACTACTCTCTCACATCACATACACACACAAACATACACACAGAGATCAGAGTTCTCTCTCCCACAGCTCTCCTATACTCTCCTCTCTCTCTCTCTCTCTCTCCTCTCTCTTCTCTTCTCTCTCCTTCTCTCTCTCTCTCTCTCTCTCTCTTCTCTCTCTCTCTCTCCTCACATTTAGAGTTCTCTCTCGCTCTCTCTCTCTCTCTCTCTCTCTCTCTTCTCTCTCTCTCTCTCTCTCTCTCTCTCTCTCTCTCTCTCTCCCTCCCTCCCTCTCCTCCTCTCAAAATGCTGGGGTATTGAATTTTATAAAAACCAACAGAACCACCGCCTACACTCTTTCTTGTCCGGGCTTTGCAGATGAGACTCCCAAGAGCCAATTTCTGATGGGGATGAAACAGCAATAATCCACACAGGCAATAACCAGCCCCACTCCGCTAAATGTGCCCCCATACCCTCTTCACCAACCCCTGGCGTGTTCGCCCGACCGTGACTATATTTGGGGGGGGGGGGGGGGGGGGGGGGGGCGATATTATATCTGAAAGATTCAAAATCAACATTCAACATATTATTATCCCCACACACCCAAAAAAAAAAAAGAAAAGAAAAATCTAGTTCTGGTGTACACTCCCACTGCGTGCAATTTAGAACCCAATACAAATCTCAACCCACACACCCACACCCCAAAAAAAGAGGGGGAATGCTTTGCCAACTTTTCTCTGCCTCTTTGCCCACCTGTAGTTTCTTGGTGTTTATATAATTATTATGGGTTTGGAATCGAGCGGAAAGCTTGTGCATACATCACATCTTGATATTCCAGACTTTTCTTTTTTTTCTTCTTCTTTCTTTTTTATTATTATTTATTGTCTTTTTTTTTTTTAAGTTTGGTTGGTTGTGTTTTCCATAAGGGAAAGCAAATGTTTATCAAAAGCCCGGGTGCAGTCAACGCTAATGGAGAGCGTTTAACAAGGCCTGTCTTTCCCTCCCCCTCCCCCTTCCCCCACCCTCCCCCTTCCCTCCTCCTCCCTCACCCCAGGCCCGCGAGGGGGGGGGGGAGAGGGGAGAGAGAGAGAGAGAGAGCTGGAAAGCAACCAAGCGGAGCGACAATACTGAAAGTGGGGACGAACAAGGTCACACTTCACTACCCCTCCTGTTCGCTCAAGGGTCGTGCTTTGCTGCACGTGCGCGGGGGGGGGGGGGGGGGGGGGGGGGGGGGGGGAAGGGAAAGTGAGACACAGTTGAGCCTGCACCTGAGCAACACACAGGTTGTTGGTCTACAAGCCCAACACCGCCACAGAGAGAGAGACAGAGAGAGAGAGACAGAGTGAGAGAAAAAGAGGAGAGAGAGAGAGAGAGAGGAGAGAGAGAGAGAGAGAGAGAGAGAGAGAGAGAGGAGTGGGAAGGTGAGGGAGGCAGGGGTTTGAGTTCATCAGATAAATGGCCCTGAACTAGCTTTTGATTCGTTTTATGAGACAGGTCATTTGTTCTCTATTCAATCCATCCACCCCCCACCTCTCCCTCTCCTTGCTCTTGTACTTTTGCCTTTTTATTTTATTTTTCATTGGTGGTGGTAGTTGTGGCGGTGATGATGATGAGGGAGGAGGAGGAGGAGAGAGGGGGTGGACAGTTTTGCCAGACAAAAGATGGAAGAGAATATTCTATAAATGACGAGCTTTTTGAACCCCGATTGTTTTCAGGTTTAGTCGAAAAAAGCCCAGGTAGAATGGCTGGCACTCAGATTTTAATTTGTGTAAAAGCGGCAGACGCTTTTATAGAGCTTGAATCTTGGGAGGGTTTTCTCTCCAAAAAACAAAAAACAAAAAAAGAAAGAAAAGGAAAAGCGGTGAGACAGAAATTGTCACCAATTAATAAAGTGGCTAAGCAGTGGTTGAAGAGTTTTGTAATTATTTTAGGCAGACATAGAAAACCAGATGAAAAAGACTGTGGAGTGCCCCGCCTTTTAGATAGAAACGTTTACTTTAGTCAAAAGGTAGCGGTGTCCCATAACCTATAAGGTCGTTAGGGGAGCGAGGCGTCAGAGACCTCAGCTTCTCTAGGGGCCAGCATATTGAGGGCGGTGGCGCCCATCTCCTCTCCCTCGCTGCTTTACCTTCCCTGACCCTAAAAGAGGGCAGGTACCCATTTACAGCTGAGTGAACTGGCGGGACTGTACTGAAGCCAAGGCGCGCAAACGGTCGCCCATCCAAGTGGCAACCACGCTCGATGCTGCTTAACTTGGCTGGGGGGGGGGGGGGGGGGGGGGGGGGGGGGGGGAAGCGAGTGCTCTGACCACTGAACTATCCCGTTACCATTACTTGAATAACGTTGTGATAATAAAACAAAAAAACCACGCTCATGTCTCTCTAGGTCTCTTCTTCTCTAAAGGGAGGTCATTGGGACACCGTCCTGAGACTCTCAACTTCAAGCAGGTAAGTGGTTACCGGCCCTTGTTTCTTCCCCTACTATTTCCTCAAAAATTCGCGCAGTGTGTCATGAGTAAATTTAACCCCTGCGGAGGAGTCCATACCTTACCAAGGTTGCATGCTGGGTATGTCTGTGTCACTTTTATCGCTAATCATAGATGACTTACTCATTTACCAATAAGGTGGGCGGTTTTGTTTTGTTTTGTTTCGTTTTGTTTTGTTTTGTTTTGTTTTGTTTTCGCGGTGTGTGTATAACATGTGTACGTTCGTTGTGGGAACTTCAGGTAATAATCTCTTGAGAGGAACTTGAACGGGAATGGAGTGGGAACTGGTGTTAACTCCCTTGTGGGGATGCCGGGGTGGGGGGTTGGGGTGGGAGGGGGAGGGGGGGGGAGCCTGTCAGTATAAATAACACCCCCACCTTCTGGAAAGTCTCTGCTAGGAATTTCCTCTTTTCTATCCCTCTCTTGACCTGAAGAAGATGATGTGGCCCACAGAGATAACCCTGCAAACCAAGCTGCACGGCCCACGAGAGGAGCTGGAAAGGACTGGACATTATTTTTTCCCAAACGCATCTGACGGTGTAAAACAGTAAACGAGAGAAGAGAAAGATCCCTCTCTTTATTTCTGCCTTAATCTTTTCTTCTTTTTTTTCTTTTTTTTCTTTTTTTTTACTGTCTGCCACCTCCTTCGTGTCTATTTTCCACCTGCTTGGTCCATTCTCTTGCTTTTTTTCCCAAGAAAAAAACAACTTAAAAGATATCAAGTTCTCTCCCACGCCTAAGTCGGATGCGCTGGGCCTGACTTGTCAGGCGCTTAACGGCAGCGCAACGCAGTTTCTGTCCTATGACAGACAATGATCGTAGTCGCTGTTTGAGCGTTCGACGGAGGAGGAGGAGGAAGAGGAGGAGGAGAAGGAGGAGGAGGAGGAGGAGAGGAAGAAGAAGAAGGAGAAGGAGGAGAAGGAGGAGAAGGAAGAAGAAGAAGAACAACAACAAACAAGAACAAGAAGAACAAGAACAAGAAGAACAAGAACAAGAAGAACAAGAACAAGAAGAACAAGAAGAAAGAAGAAGACGAAGAAGACCAAGAAGAAGAAGAACAAGAACAAGAAGAACAAGAACAAAAAAAAAGAAGAAGAAGAAGAAAAAGAACAAGACAAAGAACAAGAAGAACAAGAAGAACAAGAAGAAGAAGAAGAAGAACAAAAAGAAGAAGAAGAAGAAGAAGAAGAAGATGAAGATGAACAACAAGAACAAGAACAAGAACAACAAGAAGGAGAACAACAACAACAACAACAAACACACACCTACACCCGAAACACAAATCACTGTCTAAATAGATGACAAAAAACCCAAACAATAAAAACCTCTTTTTCTTCCAAATCTACCCCCCCTCCCCCCCCCCCCTCCCCCCCCCCCATCCCCCGCCCGTCCTCTCTCCCCCTAACCCTTCCCCTGCAACCCCACCCTTCACGTCCCCCTCTCTATACCTAACCCTCCAACCCCCCACCCGCCGCACCCACCACACCACGCCCCTTCCCCCACCCTCCATCCCCTATCTTTCACCCCATCCCCCCCCCTCTACCCCCCATTCCCTTTCGTCTCATCTCAAATCTCCTCTCTCCAACAATGCATTAGGCTGCTAGAAACGTAAGCTGATCCAAGTGCGAATAACTCTTCCTGAGACAGAGAGAGAGAGAGAGACAGAGAGACAGAGAGAGAGGGGGGGGGGAGGAAGGGAGAGGGAGGGATAGACAGGGGAGGGAGAGAGAGGGGGGAGGGGGGGGGAGGGCAGAGAGAGAGGGTGGGGGTGGGGAGGGAATGAGAGAGATAGAGGACAGAGAGAGAGACAGAAAGAGAGACAGAAAGAGAGACAGAGAGAGACAGAGAGAGAGAGAGAGAGAGAGAAAGAGAGAAGGAGAGAAGACAGAGTCAGAGACAGAGACAGAGAGAGAGAGAGAGCCAGAGAGGGAATGAGAGAGAGAACGAGAAAGAGAGAGAAACAGATACAAGAGAGAGAGAACACAGAGAGAGCAAGAGAGCTAGAGAGAGACAGAGAGAGAGCTAGAGAGAGAAAGGCGGTGTGGAGAGAGAGAGAGAGTGAGAGACAGACAGACAGACTGACAGAGACACACACATAGGGAGAGAGAGAGAGAGAGAGAGAGGGGGAGAGACAGTCAAAGGGAGAGAGAGAGACAGAGAGAGCTAGAGACAGAGACAGAGACACATAGAGAGCTATAGAGAGAGACAGAGAGACAGCCAGAGAGAGCTAGAGACAGACAGACAGACAGAGAGACAGAGACAGAGCAGACAGACAGACAGAGACAGAGATCCCACTTTTTAAAAAATTCAGACTGCATTATCACAAAAAAGAAGAAGAAAAATACGGGAGAGAAAAACCAAAAAAAGCACACACAAAAAAAAAGGGGGGGGGGGGGGGGGGGGCCGGTAGAGGGTGGATGAAGGAAAAAGAAAACAGAGCAACAAACGAACCCTCTCTCCCCCCCCCCCCCCACCCCACCCACCACACCCCATCCTTCAACCCCACCCCACCCCTCTCCCCTAAACCCTCATCTTCTACCTCTCGATCTTTTAACAACAAACAACAAACAAAAGACAGAAAGAAAGAAAGAAAGAAAGAGGGAAAACGAAAAAGGATGGGGGGGGGGGGGGGGGAAGAGGTGGGGTGTAAAGAGGCAGCCTGATCCACACCTGTAAGCTGTTAGCATCCCAGCAAGAATTAGCTGGGGGTGCTAAATGAGCCTCATCATGTCAGTCTCTCCCCCACCCCCATCCATCCAGTCCCCCCTCCACCCCCACCCCTACCCCTGAAGTCCTCAGGAAAAGTTATCAGACAGATACAAAGATAGACGGACGACAGAAAGGCAGAAAGACAGGCAGAAAGACACAGACAGAAAGACAGAAAGACACAGACAGAAAGACTGCCAAAGACTGCCAGAGAGACAGACAGAAAGCCAGAAAGACAGACAGAAAGACAGGCAGAAAGACACAGACAGAAAGACAGACAGAAAGACACAGACAGAAAGACAGAAAGACAGACAGAAAGACACCGACAGAAAGACAGACAGAAAGACAGACAGACGGACAGACAGAAAGACACAGGCAGAAAGACAGGCAGAAAGACAGACAGACAGACACACTTAAAGACAGACAGAAAGACAGACAGAAAGACAGGCAAAAAGACAGGCAGGCAGAAAGACAGACAGAGGCAGGAAAAAATGACAGAGAAAGACACAGACAGACAGAAGGACAAAGACAGACAGAAAGACAAAGACAGACAGAAAAGACAGACAGAAATACAGACAGAGAAAGAAAGACAGGCAGAGAGACAGACAGATGGACAGACAGACAGGCAGATGGACAGACAGACAGATGGACAGACAGACAGGCACATAAAGCGCTTTGTTTGCTTTACAAGATTTAGTGCTGTATAAATTCTACACATCATCATAATAATAATAATGATAATAATAAATAAATAATAATGATAATAATAATAATAATAATAATAATAATAATAATAATAATAATAATAATAATAATAATAATAATAATAGCAATAATAATGTATGGTATTTATATAGCGCTGAATCTTCTAAAGTAGTAGTAGCAGCAGCAGCAGCAGCAGCAGCAGTAGCCGCAGCAGCAGCAGCAGCAGCAGCAGCAGCAGTAGTAGTAGTAGTGTTTCTTAGTTCTGTTGCTATTGTCATCATCATTATTACCATATTATTATATTATTATTATATCATCATCATTATATTATTATTGTTATTATTGTTATTATTATTGTTGTTGTTGTTGTTGTTGTTATTATTATTATTATTATTATTATTTATTATTATTATTGCTGTTGTTGTGTGTTGTTGTTGTTGGCTGTTGCTGTTGTTATTATTATTAAATGGATAGTCGGGCGGGCAAAGAGAGAGAGAGACACAGAGAGAGAGAGGCAGAGAGAGAGAGAGAGAGAGAGAGAGAGAGAGAGAGAGAGAGAGAGAGAGAGAGTGAGAGAGAGAGAGATGAGAGAGTAGAGAGAGAGGAGAGAACAGACCTTGCAGACAAAGGGTTGGAGCACAAAGAAAGAAAAACCACCTGTGTTTATAGATGGTTAGAAACTAAGTGTAACAATCGCTTTTTCTGTGTTTTATATACATATGAGAGAGAGAGAGACAATGACAATGACAATGGTTTATTGTGGTAAGCTTTCAAGCCCATTCACAAGGGGACAGTGGGGGGGGGGGGGGGGGGGGGGGGGGGACTGGGCACAAACACATATTCAACTAAGACCAGAAAACAATTCACAACAGCCCAGATAATCATCATGACATAAATTCCATTTCAAGAGAGAAAGAGAGAGAGAGAGAGAGAGAGAGGAGAGAGAGAGGAGAGAGAGGAGAGAGAGAGAGAGAGAGAGAGAGATGAATTGAGATAGATAGATAGATAGAGAGAGAGAGAGAAAGAGAGAGATAGATAGATAGATAGATAGATAGATAGATAGATAGATAGATAGATAGATAGACAGACAGACAGATAGATAGATAAGATAGATAGATAGATATAGATAGATAGATAGAGATAGATTAGATAGATAGCTAGATAGCTAGCTAGATAGATATAGCTAGCTAGCTAGATAGATAGATAGATGCATTTGAGGAGAAGAAAAAAAGACAAATAAATAAACAGCAAATGCAGGGTATCAATATCGAATTTAAGGAAAAATTATATCTTGGAGTTATTAGCTGTCCTCTTTTTATCTGAAATCTTTGTTGCATGACCAACTGAATTTTCACATAAAAACCATGAGGGATATCACAAGCAGGGTCGGTTGTATCAATTACACTGGTTCTGAATGACGTGTCTCAGCAAATCTGGCATTGGTGTGAAAGCAGGAACATATGGCTCAGTGCTGCCCACATCCCTGGAGTTGATGATATTGAAGCCGACAGGCTGTCTAGACAGGGCCACATAGACACAGAATGGAAACTTGATTCACTGCTTCTCTCTGAGGCTTTGAATATTCTAGATTTAAAAAAAATCCTGACACTGACTTGTTTACTTCTAGATTAAATTTTCAGCTTTTCAAATATGTGTCTTTCTTGCCTAACCAGGAGCATGTGCTATTGACACATTTAGCATGTATTGGGGTAATGAAACTGTCTATTGCTTTCCCCTTTCAGCATTCTATCCCGTGTCCTGGCAAAGTTAAAGAAAGACAAAGCAAGAGGGATTATAGTAGCACCAGCCTGGAAAAACCAGCCTTTTTGACCAGCACTAATGAAAATCCTCACAGGCAGGCCAGTCCTCTTGTCAGCCAAAAACACTCTACTGACACAACCAAGTCAAAAGGAGATGAAACACTCACTAAGGAAAAGCTTGACTCTGTTAGTCTGCAAAGTGTCAGGGATAGATTCAGAACACAAGGGTTTTCTGAGGACACTGCCAGTATTCTCATGTCCTCATGGCGACCTGCAACAAAACAGATGTATGATGTGTACATACGAAAGTGGGAGAGGTACGCATGTGAGCAACAGGTGGATTCAGTTTCACCGCCTCTAGCCACAGCTGTAAATTTTCTGGCATCTCTGTTGAAAGAGGGATATTCATATAGCGCTGTGGGCACCGCTCGTTCTGGGCTAAGTTGTTTTCTCTGCAACTATGAAGGGGCTACGTTCGGTCAACATGAACTTGTAAAAAGATTTATGAAGGGTGTGTTTGAAAGAAAACCACCACTACCAAAGCATCACCAAACTTGGGATATACATATTGTGCTAAAAATGCTAGAAACGTGGGCTCCAGTGAATAAACTGACGTTCAAAGAACTGACAATGAAACAATTGATGTTAATTGCGTTTCTGTCAGGTCAGAGGTGTCAAACTATTGCTGCACTTGACATCGATAATATGCTACTAACAAGGGAAAAATGTGTATGTTATATCAACAGTTTATTAAAACAATCAATCACGATTGAACTCATGGCTTTTGTGGATAAGGAGGCTCTGTGTGTAGTTCACATGTTGAAAGAATACCTTAGACGAAGAAAAGAAGTGAGGGCTCAGAATTCCTTTATCACTCTCCAAGCACTGCACAGACGAGCTACTAGCGATACCATCTCTTGCTGGCTGAAGTGGACGTTGGAGAGGGCAGGCATAGACATTACACGATTCACAGCGCACAGTACGAGCTTCAGCAGCAAAACTTGCAGACGCTCCAATAAACATCATAATGAAAGCAGCTGGATGAACGAATGTTTCCACATTTGCAACATTTAATAATAAGAATGTGAGACCAACACTGACCATGGGCCAGTCCATCATGGAGCGTTTCCTAACACAGAAGTAAGGCAGGACATGTTTCCTTATTTACACGTGATGGATGTCTTCTGTGGCTCTCAAATCTCATGTGCATACAGTGGAGGGGTACAGGTGATGAGCAAGAATGGAATACAATGAAGCCAGACTTACCTGGTAGGGTGAAGCTGGTTGTAAATTCTTGTGAATTTATTGTGGCCCAGAAAGGGAGTGCACATGCCAACCAGTGCAAAGTCAAAGTCAAAGTCAAACTTTTATCTACAGATGGTACATTGAATAAGCAGTGCAGTTGCTTTTTTCATCAAGCCAATGGTCTGCATGCGTACCATGCAAGTAAAATGAAACCGTTTACCATGCAAAGCCTTCAGCCCCTGTGGCTCTCTGATTAGGAGGCTTGACTTGTACAGCCCTTATATACTGCAGCCCTGGGGGCTAGATGGCCTTTGGAGAATATCTCCAACACTGACTGTCCTATTGTCCACTTGGCCGAGAGAGTGGGGATGTACTGTGAGCAAGGTCTCTCCACTATAATCAAATTTCTGCCTAATTTCCAAAACAATAGCTGCCCCGTCTGCTGTTTTGGAGGTTGTTTATTTATTTATTTATTTATTTACTTATTCTTTTATATCGAGGATAATGGAATAAGCACTTATGTGCTTTTTTACATCCAGTTCCCATGTGTATGGGGTTTTGTAAATGTTGTCATCTATTCCCACCGGCACACAATGGCCTACTCTTATGAAAAGCGGAACAGGATTATCGTATACCATGCAAACAAAACTAATACCACTCCCTGGAATTTTGATCGAGAATTGCCAGCAGTGTTTTACACACTGTGTGACAGTAAGGCATCCTCCCCCCCTCCCCCCTCCCACGCCAATAAAAATGGTAACAATGATGATAATGACAGTAGGGGCAGTGTGGGGTTCTCATAATTATCATGTGGGCTCCCTTCCAGTCTGCAATATATTTGGAGGAAAATACAACCAGCTTCACTTTAAAAGGTAATTCTGGCTTTGTTGTATTTAATTATAAGTCAACACTCGCTATAGTGGGTTTGTTTCTTTTACCAAGTAAGTCTTCCTTTGTTGTATTCAATTATAAGTCAATTTCAAAGTTAAGTCTTGCTTTATTATATTCAGGTATGTCAACACTCCCTATAGGGGTTTTTTTCTTTATGAGGTAATTCTCTCTTTGTTGTATTTAATTCTATGTCAACACTCAGCTGTAGTTTTTCTTGCAGGTAAGTCTTCCTTTTTTGCATTCAATTATACTTCAACGGTAAGTCTTGCTTTATTGTATTCAATTATAACTCAACACACACTGTAGTTTTTCTTTTATTCTTTTTTAAACCATGTTTATTCAGTTTTATGATGGTGTACATTCTTATATAGGGACGAGATAGCTCAGTGGTCAGAGCACTTGCTTTCCCCAAGCTAAGGTTAAGCAGCATTGACCGTGATTATCATTTGGATGGGTGACCTTTTGCACGCCTTGGCTTCAGTACAGTCCCCCAGTTCACTAAGCTGTAAATGGGTACCTGCTTCTTTAGGGTCAGGGAAGGTAAAGCAGCGAGGGAGAGGAGATGGGCGCCGCCCTGAATATGCTGACCTCTAAAGAAGTGAGGTCTCTGACATCTTGCTCCCCTACGACCTTATAGGTTATGGAACACCTTTACATTCTTGTATATCATGAAATACAGTTTTTGTTATATAGAGCCGAAAAAATTAGAAATATTCACAAAAATAATTACAAAAAAGAGAAAGGAAAGGATAAACTATAGAAACTTAGGAAAAAGAGAAATACAATAAAACACAAACACACACACACACACACACACACACACACACAACACACACACACACACACACACACACAAATAAGTAAAGGATAGAAAGAGAAGAAGGGTGAGACAGACAACAGACAGACAGACAGATAGACAGAGGTCACAACAGAGATAGCATGTTTGACATGGGTTAGTGTACATTTTTTTTCTGTAAAGGTTCCAAATTATATAGTTATAATGACTGGCATGCAAAATAAAACACGTTCATAGTACAATAAAGGTATTCAACAGATATTCAAATACTTCATTTAACTTAATTAACAGATATTCAAATACTTAATTTTCATCATTAAACAAGGCCTTATATGGAGCCCATTCAAGAACAAAAGTGTAATGAGTAAAATTTGTATGTGCTATGTACTCCTCTATCGAATATCTTCTTTTCAACTTGTTGATAAACACCTGCAGTACAGGTCTACTTCTATTTGGTTTACAGTTATTTATATATCAGTGCTTATATTTTTGTTCAATCCATGTATAGCTAAGGGCTCTGTTATGTGCAAATTGAACGCATTCAGACATCTTTCATTCACTGCATCTGTTAGTGCTTGCCAAAAATTTTGAATAACTGTACATTGCCAAAATATATGTGTGATACAATCACAAGATCTCTTGTGAACATTCAAAAAACATTTTTCCAGTCATTCTCAATATTCAGCTTTTCATTCCACTTTGTACAGCATCTCAGGGGAAAATATTGTTCCCTGTAGTTTTGTTCTCTTACAAGGTAAATCTTACTTTATTGTATTCAATTATAAGTCAATGCTCCCTATAATTTTTCTTAAGAGGTAAGTCTTACTTCAATTACAAGTTAACACTCGCTATTTTTTTCTTAATTAAGAGGTAAGTCTTAATTCAATTATAAGTCAACACTCCCCAATAAAAATTTTAACGAGATAAGTCTCGCTTTATTGGATTTAATTATAAATCAACCCTCAGCTCTAATTTTTCTTAGAGGTAAGTCTGGCTTTATTGTGTTCAATTATAAATCAATACTGGCTATAGTGGGGGTTTTCTTAAGAGGTAAATCTTAGCTTTTTTGTACTTAATTGATATAAGTCAACACTCTCTATAATTTTTCTTAAGAGGTAAGTCTCTTCTTATTATATTCAATTATAAGTAAAAACTCTGCTATGGTTTTTCTTACGAGGTAAGGCTTAACTTTATTGTATTCAATTATCAGTCAATGCTGGGTATAATTTTTCTTAAGAGGTAAGTCTTACTCTATAGTTATTCTTAAGAGGTAAGTTTTAACTTTATTGTATTCAATTATAAATCAACACTCACTATAGTTATTTTTAGAGGTAAGTCACCGCTCGCTATAATTTTTTCTTAAGAGGTAAGTCTTCACTTTATTATATTCCATTATAAGTCAACACTCAGCTATAATTTTTCTTAAGAGGTAAGTCTTGACTTTATTGTAATTAATTATAACTCAGCACTTGGCTATAACTTTTCTTAAGAGGCAAGTCTCATTTCACTGTATTAAATTATAAGTCAACACTCCCTAAGAGTAAGTCTCGCTTTACTGTATTCAATTATAGGTCAACA
>CM054141.1:23570031-23580031 GCA_028751875.1 Rapana venosa
GGTACATTGAATAAGCAATGCATGTGCTGAGGTCAAAGTCTGTGTCAAAGTCATCAAAGTCAGATATTTCATTTCCTGAGGGTTCATTGAATAAGCAATGCATGTGCTAAAGTCAAAGTGGATCGGTGGTCTAGAGGTAACGCGCCTGTCTAGAAAGCGAAAAGTCCGGGTTCGTACCCCGTTTGGACCGGAAATTTTTCCCCCATCCATTAGACCATGAGTGGTGGTCTGGGCGCTAGTCTTTCGGATGAGACGATAAACCGAGGTCCCGTGTGTTACACGTAATTATTTAGCGCACGTAAAAAAAACCACGGCAACAAGAGAGTTGTCCCTGGCAAAATTCTTAGAAAAAAGCCACTCTGATAGGGAAACAAATACAGCTGCAGCAAAAAAGGGTGAAAGGGTGGCGCAGCGCTAAGTGGCGACGCGTTCTCCCGCTCTCCCCGGGGAGAGCAGCCCAATTTCACGGAGAGAAATCTGCCGTGACTTAAAGTGGTATGAAATAAAATCTGAGCGCTTTGATTTGTTGCTTTACAAGATTCAGCGCTATATAAATTCCATAGATTATTATTATTATTATTATTATTAAAGTCAAATTCAGATATGTCATTATCTGAGAGTATATTGAACAAGCAATGCATGTGGCTAAGTCAAAGTCAAAGCCAAAATCAAAGTCAGTTATTTTTATTTCCAGAGAGAACATTGAACAAGCAATGCATGTGCCTAAGTCAAAGTCAAAATCAAAGTCGGTCGTTTTATTTCTAGAGGGTACATTGATTAGGCAGTGCAATTCGCTTTTCTTTTTCTGCATCAGAATGAAATTTCAATAATGATGGTGATAATGACGATGATGACGATGACGATGACGACGACGACGACGACGATGATGATGAGGAGGAGGAGGAGGAGGAGGATGATGATGTAATCAAACCCACTACTGACGGACGCTATCTATCTATAGCCGAGTGGTTAAGACGTCAGCCTTCAATCCCACAGGTCCATGAAGTCGTGGCTTCGAATCTCGGCGGCGTCCGATGATTTAAGGGTGGAGGATTTTTTTACGATCTCCCAAGTCAACTTCAAGTACAGACATATCAGGGCCTTAATCCCCTTCGTGTATATATTATTATTATTATTATTATTATGCATGCAGAAGATCAAATTTGAACGTTAAAGATCCAGTCATTCATGTCAGCATTGGGGTTGGGAGGGAGGGGGTGGGGGGGGGGGGGGGGGGGGAGGGTGATTGTTATGAAAACACAAACATACCCAGCATACATCCCCGAAGTCAGAATGTATCTACCTTCATGGTGGGCAAACAAATGTCGCATAAGCAAACTCTCACCATTGGTAAACATGGGAGCAATAGTGGATCGGTGGTCTAGAGGTAACGCGCCTGTCTAGAAAGCGAAAAGTCCGGGTCGGAAGTGTGCGGTGGTTCGTATCCCGTTTGGACCCGAAACTTTTTCCCCATCCATTAGATCATGAGTGGTGGTCTGGGCGCTAGTCTTTCGGATGAGACGATAAACCGAGGTACCGTGTGTTGCACATCATTATTTAGCGCACATAAAAGAACCCACGGCAACAAGAGAGTTGTCCCTGGCAAAATTATGTAGAAAAAAAGCCACTCTGATAAGGGAAACAAATACTGTTGCAGACAGGCAAAAAGAAGAAAAAACTGGGTGGCGCTGCTCTTGTGGCGACGTGCTCTCCCCTGGGGGAGCAGCCCGAATTTCACGCAGAGAAATCTGCGTGACTTAAAGTGGTATGAATGAAAATAAATAAATGAAATGAAAGGATTTTCCCCTGGACTTAGCATCATTACCAATTCCACTTCCACTAAAGTCCTTTGGTTCAGACTATGATGATGGTGATTGTTATGACGTGTACGAATACACGCAGAACATCTTGCACATACGCTAAAACCCATTCTGCCTTTCCGAAGAGTAGGCCTTTACTTGCCTGTAGGAGCATATAACATGTTTCTTGGGTTTTTTTCAATATCTGCACACTGGTGTCATGTTCAGACACCATGCCTGAAGTGGGATTGTGACTACCTATAATGGTTCACAAAAGGTCGCATACGCAAAATCTCACCTTACGTGAACCTGGGAGCTTCTAGACAGGAAACAAACCCCCTCCCCATCCCCCATCCCCCACCCACCCCCTCTCGGCACCTCTACAAAGAAAGAGACAAACCCAATACCAAAATTTAAACAAAAGGACGGTTACAAGTCGCTTTAGACTTTTTTTGCACTTCCTGAGATTTACCAAGATCTGAAAGTGAGGCTATGTATGGGTATATATATAGGTGAGTAGTGTTCCTGCCAGGTGTAGACAGAGCAAGGTACTGTTGTGGTCCCCCTGAGGTAGATGGAAAATAGACATAGTTTGGCTGCTGGTGAAACAGGTTAGTTTGGTGATGATTTTGTTGCTTGATCAGAACTGATCTTCTGGATTAATAATGAAAGCCACAATGTTTTATTTCTGCTGTAGGTGGCCCGATTCCTCTCCTCACCATGTTGAGAGTCAACATTGCTCGTTGTTTCGTTTATATTGACAGTACCTGACGTGACTGGAGAGTGGAAAATCACTAGATATAAACATCAACAGTTTTAAAGATTATGAACCACAGAACACTTGCTGATTAAATCGTATTAAGGAAAGTAGGTCAATGATACCTCTTCCAAAGAAACCTGATCATTCTCGGCCTAACGATTTTAGACCTGTTTGTCTCACATCTCTTGTGATGAAAACATAGAAAAGATCGTAAAATCTATCATTCTTTCCGCTACAGAGAAAGATCTTGACACGCTGCAGTTTGTGTAACAGGATCGGGTGTCCTCAAAGATGCCAAACTGTTCATGTCCAACAAGTTGTACAGCCACTTAGAAAACACCTGACTCTCATGCCAGAATATTGTTTGCTGACTTTAGTTCAGCTTTCAATAAAATGCAGCCTCATATTCTTGTTAACAAAATGCTTTCAAGCTTTGACGAAGATATATCAACTTGTCCCTTGGCTGATTGAATTTTTAACAAGCAAACCACAGCGCGTTTTTGCCAATAAAATATCTTTATCAGTTAGATTTACTTGTATGGGTTCTCCACAGGGATGCGTTCTCTCTCACCACTTCTGTACATTATATACACAGATGATTGCAGAAGCAGCTATGAAAATTCCTTTCTAGTAAAATTTGTGGACAACAGTGCTGTCTTGTCTCTCCTATCTGGATCTACGTACTGAAGACCAACAGGTGACCCACGTTTGTCTGTCAAATGTCAAGAGTTTGCTATAACTTTAGTAGGCAAGTGAGTGAGCAAGCAAACGCCAACCAAAAAAACCACACAAAAAATCCTCAAAACACAAAATCACACCACAAACCGGACATCTTTGCATACCTTCTCTTGCCGCAAGCTCACATGGCATCAAGATGAGGAAGCCTTCTCTCTGGTAGTGCCTCAGCACATTCAAGGATGTATCGCTGATGTTCTCATATTGGATTTGAACCTTCGACACTCCAGTCACTTTAGCAAACTCGAACCACTCCACCAGCTGCGAGGGCTCGATGTCGCCGTAAGCGAAGGATTTACAGATAGCAAACTTGTTCCGACCCTCCTCTGGAATGGTGATTTCACGGGCAATGCCGGTCATGTTCTCGGCGCACACACTTTCGGAGAAGGCCACAAACTGCAGCTCTGTGGGCGGTAGGGATAAAGTCTCATTCTTCAGGGAGCAGGAGAAGACGGCGTGCCGCATGTCTCCTATCTCAGATTCGAAAGGCTGCACAAAGGCCAGGATGGCCGGAGTCTGAGTCACTGCAGAGAACTGGGGGGTGGCACTGAGGCAGCAGAAGAATCTGGAGCGGTCTGTGGGCTGGCTGCCCACCCAGGTGAGCAGGACGACGTTGAAGGAGTTCCTGTAGGGGTAGTCGGCCCTGTAGATGGCGCTCAGCACGTGCACCTCCGTGTTCTCCCCCACTTTGACGTTTTCCCCTTCCTCTGCGATCCGAGAGGGTTTGTTGATCTGCAACAGGCATGGTGAAATGAACAATCTGCAACATGGAGAAATGAACAATATTCACAACAGGCATGGCGAAATGAACACTCTGCAACATGGAGAAATGAACAATTCACAACAGGCATGGCGAAATGAACAGTCTTCAACATGCATGGTGAGATGAGCAATTCGCAACAGGCATGATGAAATGAACCATCTGCAACATGGCGAAATGAACGATCTGCAACATGGCGAAATGAACAGACTCACAAATCTGCAACATGTATGACGAAATGAACAGACTCAAGATCTCCAACATGGTGAAATGAACAATCAGCAACATGGCGAAATGAACAATCAGCAACATGGCGAAATGAACAATCAGCAACATGGCGAAATGAACAATCAACAACATGGCAAAATGGAAGATCTGCAATATGGCAAAATGGAAGATCTGCAACATAGCAAAATGAACAGACTCTCTTTGTGTCCACCCTGCTCCTTTTAACAATGTCGGTCACCTCCTTCTTGTCTGTGTTCTGCCTTCTCGGTCCATTCTCCTGTCTCTCTTTTTTCCTGGAAGACTTCAAAGATCACAGTTCTCTCCCTCGCCCAAGTAGAATGCGCCGGGTCTGACTTGGCAGGTGCTTAATGGCAGCGCAGTGGGCTGATAAAGCTGCTAAAAGAGGTGCAAAAAACATAGACGGGAATCAGTAGAATTGCATGTGCCTTTATCAATACAAGAGGGCTATCACTTATTAGAAGGAGTATCATGGAGAAAGGTCAC
Organism: Rapana venosa; assembly: GCA_028751875.1. Lineage (NCBI taxonomy): Eukaryota > Metazoa > Mollusca > Gastropoda > Neogastropoda > Muricidae > Rapana > Rapana venosa. The sequence continues at coordinate 23,574,818 of CM054141.1, forward strand.
AGAAACTTCACCTAAAAGAGGGATTTTTTAAAAACAGATATCTAATCACTACCAGGGGACGGGATAGCTCTGTGGTCAGAGAACTCGCTTTCCCCCAGCTAAGGTTAAGCAGCATTGAGCGTGGTTACCACTTGGGTGGGTGACTGTTTGTGCGCCTTAGCTTCAGTACAGTCCCCCAGTTCACCCAGCTGTCAATAAGTACGTGCCTCTTTAGGGTCAGGGAAGGTAAAGCAGCGAGGGAGAGAAGATGGGCGCCGCCCTCAATATGCTGGCTCCTTGAGAAGCTGAGGTCTCTGAAGCCTCGCTCCCCGACAACCACATAGGTTATGGGACACCTTTACCTTTACCTTTAATCGCTACCGACAATGTTGAGAGTGATGAACCATTCTGAGACTTGCACAAATATTATATTTACAGCAAGAAAAGTTAAATAGATTGTTTAATAGAATAAAACTTAAGGCATCCATAACCAAATTCAGCAGAAACAGTCATGGGGTGAGAATATCACTAATACTCATAATAATTATTTGAACGCAAGAGTAAAAATTTTTGGCCCAATTTTCTGAAAACTCCCTCAATGATTTGAATTTGGTATTTGATATTGCGAAAGGTCTTTGGCACAGTCCTACAGGACATTTGTTATAATTTCAGTAACGTTAATGACTTTTTTTCATTTGTTTGTTTCTTTGGGGGAGGAAGGGGGAGGGGGTAAGTCGTTCCTGATGCTTTCCCAAGTTTCTCTAAACTTTTTTTTTTTTAGCCCGCACACTTTTCAATAGGACCTCCATCACCACCTCACCTCACTTCTCTTCACAACTTCTCTAGGGGCCAGCATATTGAGGGCGAAGGTACGCATCTCCTCTCCCTTGCTCGCTGCTTTACCTTCCCTGACCCTAAAGAAGGGCAGGTACCCATTTTCAGGTTGGTGAACTGGGGGGACTGTACTGAAGCCAAGGCGCGCAAAGGGTCACCCATCCAAGTAGTAACCACGCTCGATGCTTGCTTAACCTTAGCTTGGAGGAAAGCGAGTGCTCTGACCGCTGAGCTACCACGTCATTCAATGTACCATCTGGAAATAAAAGTCTGGGTCTGACTTGAACACAAATTTATTGGTATACCCCTTTCCCCTCTTTCTACCCCTCTTCAACATGGTTCTCTACACTCCCACCACCACCACCCAATCCCCCCCCCCCATCTCCCCCCCCCCCCCCCCACCACCCCTCAACAAAAAAAACCACAACTGAAAAACAAAAAAAATCCAATCAAAGAATACACACACACACAAATAACCCCCCCCCCCCCCCCCCAACCAAAAGCCCCCCTTACAATCTTGGTAATCATGGGCTTGGGAAGAACGGCAACAGGCTTGGCCGTCTCCTCCGGAAGCTTGATTGTGGCTGCCTCCACGTCTGGCCTGTCTTCGCGGGCGGAGGAATCCAGCTCGGGCTCTGGCACCTTGACAGTGGCGGGAGAAGAATGAAACATCACGCCGATACTCACAGTGATCCCAATCAAGATCCCTACCATCACTTCAGCGTATACACGGTGATTTCTAAACAAGGTCATGGTCCTTGTGAAACTGTATCCGAAAGTGGCAGATTTGTGTCTCTCACACACTCTGTATGCAAAGGCAGTGATGTTTACTACCGCGATGTTAATAAACAGAAGAATTGTTGGTTTGTTTGTTGGGTTTTTTTGTTAACTAGTTTTGCTGTAAAGCTCTCAATATACGTGGGTAGTCCGGTAGTAGTCAGTCAAGCATCGTCTATGAAACAGACGCTTTCTAGAGTAAGAGCAAGAAGAAGAAGAAGAAGACAGTCTCTATCGGTTGGGTGATGGCTTCTTCTTTGTTCTTTGCAACCACTACGTGGCAAAAGTTGAAGATGTGAATCTGACGCGTAAAAACCAACTGACCCGTTGAAGCAGATGACAATCAAGTTACCCGCAATCTCAGTTTTGCTTGACAGGTATCTCTTGCCCCCCCCCCCCCCCCTATCCCTTCCCCTCCAACTCCCCTCCCCTCATCCCTCCCCCCCCCCCCCCCCCCCACGCCTCCCCCCCCCCCCCCTCCCCCCTCAAATTTTACCCCCCAGGGAGTGAATCTAGCCACTGTTGATGTTGAATGATATTCTTAGTGATTGGAAAATATAAAAATTAACAAAAAGATAGAGTGATATGTGAAATGATTTTTCGCAAGAATCCAGAGCCTGTACTACTTTTGTTTACATTGTCTGTATGAAAGTAGAAGCGTGTGAATGAATATTTATTATTGTTCTTTATTCTTTTATTTCGAGGATAATGAAATAAGCACTTCTGTGTTTTTCTACATCCAGTCCCAGTGTGTATGCAGTTTTGTCAGTTGTCATCCGTTCCCACCGGCACACAATGACCTACTCTTCCGAAAAGCCGAACGGGTTTTAACGTGTGCGCAAGATGTTCCGCGTACGTTCGCACACGGGGCCTCGGTTGATAGTCTCATCCGAAGGACTTTTAGGGGGAGTGGAGTCAGCACTGATGTCAACTCCAGAGGAAAATTCCTCCAGAACAAGATTCGAACCGGCGGTAGAGATACTTAGGCACTGTTATTGACAACAAACTAACCTTTACTTATAATACATATCCTATAGTTATAAAATGCCACTCTCGTATCTTTATTTCTTTTTAAAAAACAAGTCCGAACTCTTCAGGTAAAATTATATGTTCAGGTTTTACAGAAATGATTATCCGCTCTTCATTGAGTCTGTCTTTTTTTTTCCTCTTTGATATGCTGGTACACACACACACACAAAACTGAATATGAAAAACCAAATATGTATTGAACAAAATGATAATGATAATACGTGGAATTTATGCAGCGCTATATTTTCCAACAAAACAATCGTAACTCCTTGTAGTAATATTGTGTGTTACCCACGTGAGGATGCCGGGGGCCTGTCAATATAAATAGCATCTCCACCTTCTGGAAATTCTGTGCTACGAATTCCCTCTTTTCTATCCCTCTCTTTGTTTCTGCCTTGTTTCTTTTCTTCTTGTCATCTCCTTCTTGTCTTATTTTCTAACTTCTTGGTCCATTCTCCTGCCTTTTTTCCCCAGAAAGACTTAAAAGATAACAATTCTCTCACATGCCGAAGTCAGTTGTGCTGGGCCTGATTTGTCAGGCGCTTAACGGCAGCACAACGTATTTTCGCTCATATGACAGACAACAGTAGTTGCTGTCTTGAGCGTTCGACGACGACGAAGAAGAAGATATTGTGGGATGTGTGTATATGAAACCGACTGATTTGTAGAATCTGTGTGTGTGGTGTGTGTGTGAAGAGAGAGAGAGGAGAGAGAGAGAGAGAGAGAGAGAGAGAGAAGAGAGAGGAGAGAGAGAGAGAGAGAGAGAGAGAGAGAGAGAGAGAGAGAGGAAAAAAAGAGAGAGATATTTAAAAAAAAATTGAGAGTGATGTAGGCATGTGCGTGCTATAAATTTTTCATTCCTTCCCAAAACCGATAAGGAGCCTTCACCTTCACCTTCTTCAACCTATCCCGTAGAGCCTTGGACCGTGGGGGCACCACTGAAGATTTTGCAACCAGCTTCCTCCACTTCCGCGGTCTTCCGCAAATCGTTCCACTCAAGGCCACCAGTCCATTCTCTGATGTCTTCTTTCCATCGTTTTCTCTGTCTGCCTCTTCGTCTCCCTCCTTGTACTGTTCCCTGAAGTAGGACAGTCTTGGCCAGTCCACATGTTCGTGTGACGTGCCCGTACCACGTTAGTTTGCGGGGTGTTTGTTTTTTTCCACTGAAGTCAGGAGCTCTTCATATGGTCCAATGGTGTTGTTTTTTAAAATCTGGTTTTCACTTCATTTTGTGATGTGATCTCTGTATGGAGAGGATGATATGGAGTACCTGAACTCTTTTTGTCACTTGACTTTTAACAGTCTATAAGAGACTGGAGTGTGTTGTCAGTGACAGTGTGTTGTCAGTAACAGTGTGTTGTCAGTGACGGTGTGTTGTCAGTGACGGTGTGTTGTCAGTGACAGTGTGTTGTCAGTGACACTGTGTTGTCAGTGACACTGTGTTGTCAGTGAGTTGTTAGTATTGTTGCTTTACCTTCCCTGACCCTAAAGAGAGCAGGTACCTATTAACAGCTGGGTGAACTGGGAGACTGTACTGAAGCCAAGGCGCGCAAACGGTCACCCATCCAAGTGGTAACCACGCTCGATGCTGCTTAACCTTGGCTGGGGGAAAGCGAGTGCTGTGACCACTGAGTTATCCCGTCCCTCAACATTGTTTATTGCATGATTTTGTTATGGTGCTTTAATAAATAATTAGGATTAAACAAACAAGCAAACAAACAAACAAACAAATAAACAAATTAAAACGAAAATAAATTCAACTAAGTGCACTACTGGGGTTTTTTTTTCTACATTTTAAGGCGTGACTACAAAATGATTTTTTTTTTAAACCGATCCCATCCCCTTTTCACTCAAAAAATGGGAAAGGAATGGAAAGAAAGAGGAGAGAGAGGGTGGGGAAAGAGAGAGAGGGGGAGAGGGAAGGGGGGAAGAAAAGGGAAAAGGGGATTTTACACACCACAGGGAAGAGCCACTCGATCCCCTTCTGTATAAAAAACAAATCATTTCTTTGACAATCCCACCCCACCCCCACCCCCACACCCAACCCCCCCCCACTCCCCCCCCCCCCCCACTCCCATCCCCACAACCCAACAGGACAGCCAGCCCTGTTTTATTTGATTCCTTCCTACTAACACTGCACCTCCTTAGAGCTCTGCTAAAGGTAGAGAGTTCCGAGACCCTGGGCCATAAATAAAGATCCCACACCTTCTCGAATTCCTTCCCCCCTCCTTCCTCCACCCCCCCCCCTCCCCCCCCCATCCCCCCCCCCGGCTCAAACCAAAGCTCGTTACCCTCCCACCCCACCCCTCACCAACTCACCCTCCTCCCCCCCCCCCCCCATCCCCACCCCCATCCCACCCCTTATTCTCCTTCTGTCTGTTAAAAGGGTAAGGTTTGGGGGTTTTTGGATGGTGAGGTAAAATGACGGTGTGTTTGGGAACTATATCAAATTCTAATTACCATCGGGCTGGGATATTCTCATTCGTGGGCCAGGTTTTTTTTATAGTAGAGAGACGGAGGGGGGAAGGAGGGAGGAAAGGAGAGGTAGAGGGGTGGGGGGGGGATGAAGAGAGAGGGGGGAGGGAAGAGAGGGGG
>CM054141.1:23585031-23597531 GCA_028751875.1 Rapana venosa
TATGGTCCCGTGGCGGTATTAATGCTGGTTTTTACTTCTTCATTAGTGATGAGATCTCTGTATGAGATACCAAGGAGTTTGCGAAAGCACCTCATCTCCATTGCCTGTATCCTTTTTTAAATATCTATTTCTGCTGTTATGGTCCACCACGTTTCACATACGAACACCCAAAAAATGGATGCAGAACTAACATCACAGACTGGACGGGCTTTGACATGGATGGCTGTGTTATTACTGCAAAAGGCTGAAGACAGACAGACAGACAGACAGACAGACCAGCCTGGAGTAAAGGGGTTGACCAATCTGTCCTGCGTGTACCCCCTCCCCCACCCCCTCCACCCCCCCCCCCCCCCCCCCCCCCTGCTTCCCCTTCCCCGCCCCCTTCCTCCACCACCCCCCCCCCCCCCCCCCCTTCCACGTCCATCTTGCTCATTGACTTCTGATACTGATGATACATGCTGATAGTCACAGTCCACTAGCATTAGATTGTCACATCAGATAATTATAGATGTACTGTATCCTTCTTTTCGGGACGGGATAGCTCAGTGGTCAGAGCACTCGCTTTCCCCCCAAGCCAATGTTAAGCAGCATCGAGCGTGGTTACCACTTGGATGGGTGACCCTTTGTGCGCCTTGGCTTCAGTACAGTCTCCCAGTTCACCCAGCTGTAAATGGGTACTGCGCAGAGCCGACGACCGAGATGGATGGAGGAGGCTTACCACGGCATCGTCTTTCGTGTCTCCTCCACGACCGCCAAGGTCACGGGTCTGATGATGATGATGATGATGAAATGGGTACCTGCCCTCTTTAGGGTCAGGGAAGGTAAAGCAGCGAGGGAGAGGAGATGGGCGCCGCCCTCAATACGCTGGCCCCTAGAGAAGTTGAGGTCTCTGATGCCTCGCTCCCCTACGACCACATAGGTTATGGGACACCTTTACCTTTACCTTTTATCATTCTTTCTTACCTCTGTCTTACATCTCAGTTTGGGCTCTTGTTGTTGTTGTTTGTTGTTTAATATGTTTCAGAATATATTCGATAAGAATGCATGCAGAGGAAAAAGAGTTTTTGTAAGAATTTTAACAGATCTGACAACCGCACAGTGCAATAAAACGACTTTACTTGAATTGACATGAGGGGACGGGATAGCCTAGTGGTCAGAACATTGCGCTCGCAATCTGACGAGCCGGGCTCGATTCCCGTTCAAAGGGATATTTTTCCTCTGGAGTTAACGTCAGTACCGACTCCACTCTCCCAAAAAGTCCTTCGGATGAGACTCTAAACCGAGGTCCCGTGTGCGAACACACTCAGAACATCATGCGCTCACATTAAAATCCTGTTCCGCATTTCGTAAGAGTAGGCCATTGTGTGCCGGTGGAAACAGATGACAGAATGTACAAAACCGCATACACACGGGGACTGGATGTAAAAAAGCACTTGAGTGCTTATTCCATTATCCTCGATATCAAAGAATGTATGTGAATGGGCTGTGTGTGTGTTGTTGTTGTTGTTGTTGTTAGTTTGGTTGTTTGTTGGTTTGTTGTTGTTGTTGTTGTTGTTGTTGTTGTATTCATTTCTCGGCTAGAGCTCCGAGGTTCACCAATAATCAGAGTTTTGCGTATGCGACCGTTTCTGCCCACCATGAAGGTAGACATTCTGACTTCGGGGATGTGCGCTACATAAGAGCCAAACCAGGTTATCTCCAATGCGTTCAGTGAAGGAGATAACCTGTTGTTGTTTTTTGCTCTAATGTAAACGACTGTGCATGCTGGGTATGTTCGTGTTTTCGTAACCCACCGAACTCTGACACGAATCACAAGATCTTTAACGTGCACATTAGGATCTTCTGCATGGTGTATATATCCACGAAGGGAATGAAGGCACTGGCAGGTCTGCTCTTGAAGTTGACCTGGGAGATGGTAAAAAATCCCCAACCTTAATTCACCAGACGCCGCTGAGATTTGAACTCACGACTTTATGGACCTGTGGGATTGAAGTGGAACGGTTTTAACCACTCGGCTATAGCGTCCGTCGTGTGAACGTTTGATCACTTTGTATTATGCTGTGCTTGTATTTATGATTATGTACTGCACTGTATTGTTTAGTATTGCATCATTTTGCGTTGTACTGTATCACAGAGTAGTAACGTGGAGTGCAGTGCAGTGTAGTGGAGTGGAGTGCAGTGCAGTGCAGCGTAGCGGAACGTAGCGCAGTGTAGTGTAGTGTAGTGTTCTTCTTCTTCTTCGCATTCTTCTTCTTCGCATTCTTCTTTGCATTCTTCTTCTTCTTTGCATTCTTCTTCTTCGCATTCTTCTTCGCATTCTACTTCTTTGCATTCTTCTTTGCAATCATCTTCTTCTACGCTTTCCCATCATCATCTCGTCATCACCATCATCATCATCATCTCATATCTTCTTCTTCTTCTTCTTCTTCTTCGCTTTCGATTTCTTCTTCTTTTTCTTCTTCTTCTTCTTCTTCTTTTCTTTTCTTTTCTTTTCTCTTACTCTTCTTCTTCTTCTTCTTCTTTTTCTTTTTTCTTTTTCTCTTCTTCTTCTTCTTCTTCTTCTTTGCATTCTTCTTCTTTTTTCTTTCTCTTTTTTCTCTTTCTCTTCTTCTTCTTTTTCTCCTTCTCTTCTTCGTCGTCGTCGTCGTCAAACGCTCAGACAGCAAATACTGTCACATATTAGTGAAAATGCGTTGCGCTGCCGTTAAGCGCCTGACAAGTCAGGCCCAGCTCATCCAACTTTGTTATCTTTTAAAACTTTCTGGGGGGAAAAAAGGCAGGGTAATGGACCAAAAAAGGCAGAACATAGAGAAGAAGGAGGTGACAGGAAGCAAAGGAGCAAAGCAGAAAGAAAAGGATAGATGGAAAAGAGGGAATTCCTTGCACAGAATTTCCAGAAGGGTGGGGATGCTATTTATACTGACAGGCCTCCTGATATCCCCACAGGAACAGGACTGTTCTAAGTTTACTTGTTGTCCTGTCAAGGTTATGTTTGGGGAGGGGGTGGTGGGTTAGTTTTTGGTTTGGGGGGGGGGGGGGGGGGGGGTTGTTGGGGTTGGTTGGGAGTGTGGGGATGGGGGGTGGGGAGAGGGACACTTTTCTGGACAAAAATTATGTCTAAACTAAAAAAAAGAACAAAAAAAAACTACACACATAGACATTTCATGCTACACACACACACAAAGCGCGCGCGCGCGGCGCGCGCGACACAACACACACCACACACACACAAAACACACCCCACCACACACACACACACGCACCACACACACACACACATCGTTACTGTTGGACATTGTGTTAGGATTGATAAGAAGTCCGATAATTCAGTTTTTGTAGTATGTTAAAGTTAGTTTTTAAGTACTGTTATTTGACACTTTTCTTTATTGTTTGCATTCTCTTGTTTATATTACTTTTCCCCGTCTAAAATCACTAAATGTGAATAGACGTTAAACTGAAGATCACACACACCTCTTCTTTAAAAAAAAAAATCAGCAACAAGGAGACACAACCAGAGATTCTCAAAACCATGCCCTCAGTTACCCCCCTTTTTCAAATGACCAATTTTGACAAATTTTTTTAACAACCCCCTACACCCCCCTTCCCAATCCCACACCCCCACCCCACCCCAACCCCCCACCCCCCCTCCCAACCCACCACCACCCCACCCCCAACCCCAACCCACCTTTTACTCACCTCCCCTTTCCACCTTTCCTCTTAACCACAACTCGAAAACTTGTTACGTGTGCCAGTGTGACAAGACCTGTGGGGGGACTTAAAAAGTACCTCGTCAAAGGCGACTGACTTAACAAAAACTTCTGTCTCCACCTTTTGACGCTTGGGTGCTGCCATCCATTACAGTTGTTACTGACTCTGGCTGGCAACAGATCGTAAAAGCTGGACTCTCCCAGCGAACGGGTTTGTGCGGAGGAGTTGTAGGGGGGGGGGGGGGGGGGGGGGGGGGGGGGGGGGGGGGGGGGGGGGGGGGGGGGGGGGGGGGGGGGGGGGGGTTAATTCTGCACCTTTCTTGTCGCCGACACGGGTTTTCGCACCCCCACCCCCCACCCTTTTCCCCTCCCCCCCCCTCCCAAACTCTCCTCTCCAGCCCCCTCCCTCCCTACATCATCCCCCCCCCCCCCCCCCCCCCCCCCCACCCTACCTCCCTTTTTGCGTTTTTCTTTTTTTTTTTTTTTTTTTTTAAAAGTTGGGAGGGGGTTTGTCGTATTAATAAATGTAACTTCTGTAGTCTTCTTTTGGGAAAAATTTGTTAGTTGTCAGGGTTTTCTTGTGTGTGTGTAAGGTTGTCGTTGTAGTGTAAAAAGAGGGTTGTTTTGATTTTTGGGGGGGAGGTGGGGGGGGGGGGGACGGGGGGGGGGGGGGGGGGTTTGGGGGGGGGTATTGCTTCAGGGTTTGGTTTTTTTTTTGGTTGGTTGGTTTTGGTGGTACTTTTGGTGTTGTTGTGTGGTATGGTGTGTTTTTTTGTGTTTTTTATATAATTATTTTATAATAATCATCATCATCATCATCATCATAAATGGAACTTATATAGCGCTATATCTTGCAAAGACAAATCAAAGCGCATTATATCGAGGATAATGGAATAAGTACTTTTGTGCTTTTTTACAACCAGTACCCGTGTGTATGCGGTGTGTGGTGTGGGGTGAGGGGTTTGGTGTGGGGTGTTGGGTTGTTGTTGGTATTGGGGTAGGGGTGGGGTGTTGGTGTGGTTTTTTTGTGTTTTTTGTATTTTGTTATAAGTCATCATATTCATGAAGGCTTTATAGCGTATATCGGGTGAGCGCTTTGTGGGTATGGGGTTTTTTTCCAGTAGGTGTTGGGTTGTGGTGTGTGGTATGGGTGTGTGGTGTGGGGTGTGGGTGTGGGATGTGGGTGTGTGGGTATGTGGTGTGAGGGTGTGGTTGGGGGTGTGGGGTGTTTGTGCGTGGGTATGGGGTGAGGGGTGGTGGTAAGGGGTGAGTGGTTTGTGTATGGGTTGAGCAAGGGTAGTGTTGCATGGGGGGGGGTTGTCAGTGGTTGGTCCTCGATTGTGGTTGTTTGTATTGCTAGTGAGGGGTTTGTTTTGGGATGGGTGTTCTTTTTTGCGTGGTAGGGGGTGAGGGGTGTGTTGTCAAGGGTTTAGTGGTGTGTAGTAATTTTAGCAACTAGTTGCATCTAGGGCCTGTTAGTTTATAAAAAGCAAACATTCTGGAAATTTAGCGATAAAATTTCTCTTTTCTATTCCTCGATTTGTTTCTGGTGTCTTTTTTTTTCACTTCCTATTGGTATATTTTCTCCTTCGGTCATTCTTTTTCCCTTTTCTTCGACTAAAAAAGCAAATTAACGATAACATTCTCTTTTTGAGGGCGAAATCAAGTACTGGGCCTGATTGTCAGGCCCTAACGGCAGGCGAATACATTTTCGCTCTACACTGTTTACTTTCTGACGCGAAAAGGAAGGTACCCATTAAGTAGTGTGCTGGGGAGCGAGCAAAACTGCTTCTCAGGGCCAGCATATTGGGGGGCCCCACCTTCCTCGGCTTTCCCTTCCCTCCCTAAAAGAGGGAGGTACCCTTTCGCTGTGGTGACTGGGGGGGAAAAGCGGTATCTGACCAGGCTGTGTTTTGACGGTCCCACGACCAAGTGGTAAGTCACCTTCTAGCTTGAGGCGCAGGGGGTAAAGCGATGCTTGTGTGAGACAGTGTTTTCTTTTGACGCGACAGGGAACAACATCCTCCCTCTTTCCTCAGCCTGTTGAGCCATCTCTCTCACTGCCCTCTGTGAAATCGGGGAAGTCCAGAATCTCTCTCTCTTTTCCCCTCGCTCGCTTCGCTCTCTCTCTCATATCCACTGTCACCTCTCCCTCCCCTCCTCCTCGTTCACGCCCCTTTTTTCAAACCCCTCCCCCCCCCCCCCTTTCACCCCCCTAACACCCCCCCCCCCCCCACAACACAACCCTACCCCTCCACCTCTCACCTTTCCCTATGCCGCCTCAAGAAAAAGTTTTGAGGAAACATGTGGTGAGGATTACCATTTTTGACTGGTTGTATTGTCCGTTTCTGTACTTTTGATCTGATTGTAGATTTTTTTTTTCTGAAAATCTCTCTCTCTCTCTTCACTTTTTCTTCTATCTTTTGTTGTTGCTGTGGATGGGAGGGGGTGTCATTTGGGTTGCATGAAAGAACAGGTCTTGAAATCATTTACATTTTCGTTGAAACTGCGAGTCTGTCTCTGTGTGTCTGTCCTGTTTTAAGGGGTCTGTGTGTCTTGGGCTGTTATGTGCTCTAGTCTGTGTTTCTGTCTGTCTGTCTATCTGTCTGTCTGTCTGTCTGTCTGTCTGTCTGTCTCTCTCTCTCTCTCTCTCTCTCTCTCTCTCTCTCTCTCTCTCTCTCTCTCTCTCTGGGGGTCACGTGATGCGAAGCAAAGGAACAAGGAGTGTTACTAGGAGAGTTGGACTTTTTAAAAGAATATAAAAAATTTCGATCAAATAATATTTTCGTTATAACGTCAACAATGCCAGTTACTGGACTTCCAGCAGCTGAACCCCCCCCCTCTCTCTCTCTCTCTCTCTCTCTCTCTCTCTCTCTCTCTCTCTCTCTCTCTCTCTCTCGATAGATAGACAGATAGATAGATAGATAGATAGATAGATAGATAGATAGATAGATAGATAGATAGATAGATAGACAGATAGATAGATAGATATATAGATAGATAGATAGACAGATAGATAGATAGATAGATATGATAGATGGATGGATGGATGGATGGATGGATAGATAGATAGATAGACAGATAGATAGATGGATAGGTAGGATAGGTAGGTAGATAGTAGATAGGTAGATAGATAGATAGATAGTAGATAGATAGATAGATAGATAGATAGATAGGTAGGTAGGTAGGTAGATAGATAGATAGATAGATAGATAGACAGACAGATAGATAGATAGATAGATAGATAGATGATAGATAGATAGATAGATAGATAGATAGATAGATAGATAGATAGATAGATAGATAGATAGATAGATAGATAGATAGATATCTTCCAGAAAGCTGTGCTCTCTCTCTCTCTCTCTCTCTCTCTCTCTCTCTCTCTCTCTCTCTCTCTCTCTCTCTCTCTCTCTCTCTCTCTCACTTATTCCTTCATTCTTCTTCTCTCTCAATCCCTGCCTGTCACCTTCTAACTTTGATTTGTTTGCTTTTCACCAGATTCAGCGTTTTTTAAATTCCATACATTATCATTTTCATTATTGAGGATTATTCTTTCTTTCTCCTCTCAGTTTTCCATCTCCTCCCCTCTCCCACCCCTCACCCCCCAACACCCACCCCTCCCAACACCCCACATCCCCACCCCGTCCCCTCCTTCTCTCCCTTTGCCTAGGAAAAAGTTTGTTCCTTGCAAAACAAAACATGTGGTGAGGATTAAAACTTCTGACAGGTTGTTAATTGTTTCTTCTCCGTACTACTGATCCTTTTATTAATTGTTTTTAAAGCAGGTGGGAGCTTTTTTCTTTTCATTTGTGTCCTACTTTCTGTCTTTCTTTCATTCCTTCCTGTTTTTTCGTTCTTTCTTTTTTTCTCTTCTTGGTGTTTTGGGAGGGTTTTTGTCTTTTTTTTTTGGTTACATTAATTAAAGAAAATGTTTGAAAATATTAACTATCTCCGACTCGCTATCGTCTGTGTCAGTCCTGTGTGTGTATTGTGTGTGTGTATGTGTGTCTGTGGTGTCTGTCTGTCCCCTCTCTGTTCTGTCTCTGTCTGTCTGTCTGTCTGTCTGTCTGTCTGTCTATTATCTATCTCCTCCCTCCATCTCCCCCCCCCCCCCCCCCCCCCCCTCCCCCCCCCCCCCCCTCTCTCTCTCTCTCTCTTTGCGTCTCTGCTATTGTGGGGCTACAAAATCAGTTAAACAACCTGTATCACGCTGCTTTTTCACTTCAGTTGAAAGTAAATATGAAGAAAAGTAACATTATTGTGTTTCGTAAGGGAGGCTATTTGGGTATACGAGAAAGATGGACATATAATGGCAATCTTTTACCTGTGGTTAATGTTTATAAGTACTTAGGGATATTGTTTTCTACACGTCTGAGTTTCACTGCCGCTTGTAAGGACCTTTCTAGTAGGGCAAAGAATGCGTTGGTATATATAATGCAAAGGTTGTATACACTTAACAACAATTCTTTTGGGCTGTTAATGAAGCTATTTGACTCACAGGTTCAACCAGTTCTTCAGTATGGCTCAGAATTATGGGGGTTTGACAAAGCAGCAGTTCACTGTGATTCCGTTCATTTGTTTGCAATAAAGAAATACTTAGGATTGATAGACGAACACCCAAGAAATCATCTATGGTAAAAAACAAACGATATCTTTGACAAAAATTTGCAGTAAACGTATTCTTTTATTGGATTAATTTGCTACAAAGGGAAAAATTTAGACTACCACAAAGGTTTTAAAAAATGTTGTATAAATTTAGATGAAAGGGGAAAAAGACAAATTGGGTATAAAGGGGTGGGTCGTTTAAATAAAAAGGTTTTGGGGGGATGTGTTTTTTGAATAAAAGGTGGGGTGATGTTGTGTATTCATTAAATTTTTTCGTAAAACGATTAATTTGATCCCGGTGGCAAAACGGAACCATCAATTGTATTACCAAGGGTTTTGATTTTATAGAACATACGTAATGGTAGACTTAAAATGCTATTTCCTTGACATGAATCGACAACTGAAACATATCACAGCAAAATTAGCCGGTATATCTGATCTGAATGTACATCGTTTAGATACAAAACAATAAATCTGATTTGTTTTCCATTATGCAATGGTCACAAGAAGATGAAGAACCTTTTTGTTCTATTTGCCAACAATTACATGACCTTAGTTGAAATTTATTCAACCAAAATTTTAAAGGGAAACCATGCTTGTTTAAATTGAATTTATTGAGCCCGTCCCAAATCCTGAAGCTATCAGAACTTTTCTTTTTTATTTTATAAAAGGGTTTTTCAAAGTGAGAAAATATACTTTTAAAGAAAACGTACAATTCGTGATCAAACGACTTTTCACTGTTTTATGTTAGTTAATTTTTGTTCACTTTCCCCTTCATAAGGGGATGGGGCCCCTTTTTGAATAAATCATCTGCGTCTGCTCTTTGCGTCTCTTTTTTGTCTATCTTTTTGCTGTGTGTCGGGTTCCCCTGTCCCCCCCCTCCCCCCTGTCCGTCCTCCTTTTTTCTGGTCTGTCGTTTCTGTCTTTCTTCTCTTTTCTTCTCTCTTCTCTCTCTCCCTCTCCTCTGTATCCCTCTCCTGTGCACTCTCTCTCTCGAAATTCCCTCTCTCTCTCTCTCTAAAATCTCTCTCTCTCTTCTTTTTTTTCTCTCTCCCTCTCTCTCTCTCTCTCTGTATCTCTTCCTCTCTCTCTCTGTACCCTCTCTCCCCTCTCTCTCCCGCTCTCCCCTCTCTTCTTCTCCCCCTCCCTCCTCTCTCTTCCCCTCCCCCTTTCTCTCTCTCTCCTTCCCCTTCTCCTCTCCCTCTTTCTTTCCCACCAATAATAACAACCAAAAAAAAAAAAAAAAAACCAAAAATTCGGATGAAAACAAAAAAACCCCCCCCACCAAAAAAAAAAAAAAAAAAAAAAAAAAAAAAAAAAAAAAACAAAACAACAAAAAACACCCCCAAAGCTTCACGCAAAAAAAAAAAAAATTATAAACCCACCATCCTACCAAAAACCCCTACCAACCACCCCCCCATTTCCTCCTCCTCCTCCTCCTTTTCCTCCTCCCCCTCCTCCTCCGTGTTTGCTTTTTGACCCCCCCCGCCCCTCACCATCTGTGAGCACCACATCACGCACCCATCTGAAAAGATTGAAACGGGTTTTTAGCTCCACTGGACACCTGTATAGTGCATTTTTTTATGTGGGGGGGACAAAAAGAGGGGGAGGAGAGGGGGAGGAAGAAGAAAAAGACAAATCGGAATGGTTTTTTTGTTGTTGGTTTTTTTTGTTTTTTGGGGGGTTTTTGGGTTTGTTTTGTTGGGTTTTTTTTTGGGTTTTCTTGAGGAGGGTGGGTTTTGGGGGGGGTCAGTTTTTTGATTACTTTTGTTTTTAACTTGGGGTTTGTTTGGGGGTTTTGGGTTTTTTTGGGGGTTGTTTTTGGTTGTTGTGTGCTGGGTTTTTTTTTTTTTGGTTTTTTTTTTTTGGGGGGGGGGGGGATTTGGGTGTGTGTGTGGGGTGTGTGTGTGTGTGTGGTGTGGGGGTTGTGTGTGGGTGTGGTGTGTGTTGGGGTTAGTGGTGGTAGTGGTGGTGGTGGTGGTGGTGGTGGGAGCAGCAGGAGTATAGTAGTAAGTAAAGTAGTAGTTTTTGGTAAATTAAGGGATATAGTAGTAAAGTAGTATAGTAGGGAGTAGTAGTAGTATTGTTTTTGTTGTTGTTGTTGTTTTTTGAGTGGTTTTTATGGTTGTAGTGGGTTGAGTAGTATGTAGATATAGAGTAGTAGTTTGTAGTGTGTATGTAATAAGTTTTTTGTTGTTTTAGTTTTTGGGAGAAATATAGTATATAGTAGTTGTAAGTAAGTAGTTGTGCAAAATAATAGTAGTATAGTATAAGTAGTAGTATAGTAGTAGTAGTAGAAAGCACACAATAGTAGTAGTAGCAGCGCACACAGCACAGCAGCAGCAGCAATTTTATAGTAGTATAGTTTGTATAGTTATATATAGTAATTAGTATGGGGGGTGGTGGTGGTGGGGGGTGGTGGTTGATAGTGGTGGGGTGGTGGTGGTTTTTTTTTGGGGGGGGTTTTTTTTTTTTCGGAAGGGGTGGTGGTGTGATGTTTAAAGAATCAGGGGTTGGGTAGGTTCCTTGACTATTGCTATCTCAAAACCCCAAATTTTAGGTGTGGGGGGAAGGGGGTAGGGGGGGGGAGGGTGGGGGCAATGTCCATAAAAAGGTGCGGAATGGTTTCTGAAAAACTTTATGCATTGTCAAACAATGATAGGGGAATAAAAAAGGATTCTCTCTCTCTCTCTCTCCTCTCTCTCTCTCTCCTCTCTCCTCTCTCTCTCTCTCTCTCTCTCTTCTCTCCTCCTCTCTCTCCCCTCTCTCTCTCTCTCTCTCTCCTCTCCTTTTCTCTCTCTCTCCCCTCTCCCCTCTCTCTCTTTCTCTCTCTCTTTTTCTGTCTGTCTGTCTTCTGTCTGTTTCTGTTTGTCTGTCTGTCTCTCTGTCTCTGTATACGTCTCTGTCTCTACTCTGTCTGTCTCTCTGTCTGTCTCTCTGTTCTCCCTCCCCTCTCTCTGCTCTGTCTTCTCTCTGTCCTCTGTCTGTCTCTCTGTCTCCCTCCCTCTCTCTCTCTCTGTCTGTCTGTCTCACTGTCTCTTTTCCTCTCTCTTTTCTCTCTGTCTCTCCTCTCTCCTCTCTTCTCTCTTTTCTCTCTCCTCTCTCTCTCTTCCTCTCTCTCTCTGTCTCTCTCCCCCTCTCTCTCTCTCTCTCCTCTCTCTCTCTCCCCTCCTCTCTCTCTCTTCTCCTCTCTCGTCTCTCTCTCTCTCTCCTCTCTTCCCCTCTCTCTCTCTCGTCTTCTCTTTTTTCTCTCTCTTCCCCCTCTCTCCTCCACTTCTCTCTCTCCCCCTTCTCTTTTCTCTCCTCTCTCTCTCTCTTCTCTCTTCTTCTCCTCTCTCTCTCTGTCCTCTCTCTCTTTTTCTCTCTCTCTCTCGTCTCTTTGTCCCCTCTCTCTCTGTCTCTCCTGTCTCTCTCTCTCTCTTTTCCCTTCTCTCTCTCTGTCTCTCACTTTTCTCTCTCTCTCCTCTCCTCTCTTCTCCTCCTCTCTCTCTCTGTCTCTCTCTCTCTTTGCTCTCTCTCTCTCTGTCTCTCTCTGTCTCTCTCTCTCTCTGTCTCTTTCCCCTGTCTCTCTCTTCCCCTTTGTCTCTCTCTCTCTCTGTCTCTCCCTGTCTCCTCTCTCTCTCCCCTCTCTTTTCTGTCTTTCTTCCTCTCTCTTTTCTCTCTCTTCTCCTCTCTCTCTCTTCCTCCCCTCTCCCCCTTCTCTCTTTCTCTCTCTTCCTCTCTCTTTCTCTTCTCTTTCTCCCCTCTCTCTGTCTCTCTCTCTCGTCTCTCTCCTCTCTCTTCTCTCTCCTTCTTTTTCTTCTCTCTCTCTCCTCTTGTCTTCTCTGTCTCCCGTCTCTCTCTCTCTCTGTCTCTCTCGTCTCGCTCTCTCTCTGTTCTCTTTGTCTCTCTCCTCTCTGTGTCTCTCACTGTCTCTTCTCTCTCTCCCCTTCTCTCTTTTGTCTCTCTCTCTCTCTCCTCTCTGTCTCTCTCTCCTCTCTCTCTTTCTCTCTCTCTCTCTCTCTCTCTCTCTCTCCCCCTCCTCTCTTCCTTCTCTCTTCTCCCCCTCTCCTTTTCCCTCCCCTCTCTTCTCTCTCCTCTGTTTCCCCTTTTTTTTCTCGTCTCTCTCTCTCTGTCTCCTCTCTCTCTCTCCTCTCCTTTTCTCTCCTCTCCTCTCTCTTCTCTCTCGTGACTACCCCCCCCAAAAGT
>CM054141.1:23600031-23602835 GCA_028751875.1 Rapana venosa
AAGAAGTTCTCAATGACCCGCTGATCACTTACTGACTGACCTCCTCAACAGTTTAGGCTACAGGGTGTACATCTTTGTTGTTGTCGTGCGTGGGTTTGTTGTGTGTGTGGGGGGGGGGGGGGGGGGGGTGTGATGTGTGTGAGGGGGAGGGGGGTGATGTGTGTGTGAGAGAGAGAGAGTGTGTGTGTGTGGGGGGGGGGGGGGGGGGGGGTACGGGGGTGGGGGGGGGGGGGTGGTTGTTGTTGTGTGTGTGTGTGTGGAAGGAAGAGGGTGGGGGGGGGGGCGGTGGGTCAAGTCAAGTCAAGTCAAATTTTTATTTCCAGACGGTACATTGAATAAGTAATGACCCTTTTGTGTGTGTGTGTTAGTGTGTGCGTGCGTGTGGGGGTGTGTGTGTGTGTGTGTGTGTGTGTGTGGTGTGCGTGTGTGTGTGTGTGTGTGTGTGTGGAGTAATGTGTGTGTGAGTGTGTTCGAGAGAGAGAGGGTGTGTGTGTGTATTATGGTGTGTGTGTGTGTGTGTGTGTGTGTGTGTGTGTGTGTGTGTGTGTGTGTGTGTGTGTGTGTGTGTGTGTATGGGTGTGTGTGTGTGTGTGTGAAGTCAAGTCAAGTCATTTTTTTAATTTCCAGATGGTACATTGAATAAGTAATGACCCTTGTGTGTGTGTGTGTGCGTGTGCGTGTGCGCGCGTGCGTGTTAGTGTGTGTGTGTGTGTATGTGGGCAGGGGAGGGGGGGTGATGTACGTGTGTGTGTGTGTGTGTGTGTGTGTGTGTGTGTGGTGTGTGTGTGTGTGTGTGTGTGTGTGTGTGTGTGTGTGTGTGTGTGTGTGTGTGTGTGTGTGTGTGGTTCAGCTTTTCATAGTCTTTCGGTTCCAAATCAAAGCCAGTCCACTCTCTAGTGGTGTTGTCTTGTATTATTCTACAGCTTTGTTGTTGTTGTTGTTGTTGTTGTTGTTGTTGTTCTCCGAAGCCAGACAGACAGAAAAGACAAAAATACCCATAAAAAACCCACTACAGTTTAGTCTAAAACCAGTAGGAAAAAGGTAAAGGTGTCCCATAACCTATGTGGTCGTTAGGGAGCGAGGCGTCAGAGACCTCAACTTCTCCAGGGGCCAGCATATTGAGGGCGGCGCCCATCTCCTCTCCCTCGCTGCTTTACCTTCCTTGACCCTAAAGAGGGCAGGTACCCATTTACAGCTGGGTGAACTGGGGGAACTGTACTGAAGCCAAGGCGCGCAAACGGTCACCCATCCAAGTGGTAACCACGCTCGATGCTGCTTAACCTTAGCTGGGGGAAAGCGAGTGCTCTGACCACTGAACTATCCCGAAAAGAAAGGTAAGGGTAAAAAAATAAATCCCCCCCCAAAAAAAAAAAAAAAAAAAACAACCCAAACATTATTTAAAAAGATCCTTCAACGTCACCTATCCCGTAGTCCCATGGACCGTGGGGAAACCAATGAAGATTTTGCAACCGGCTTCCTCCACTCTCCACCCGTGGTCCTCTGCTTTCCGTAGCAAATCGTTTCACTCAAGGCTACCAGTCCACTCTCTGATGTTGTAGATCTTCCCATCGTTTTCTCTGTCTGCCTCTTTTTCGTCTCCCTCCTTGTACTGTTCCCTGTAGGAAAACTACTACCATTAAAACTACTACTACTTCTACTACTACTACTACTACTACTACTACTACTACTACTACTACTACAGCGTATTCGATTCTGCAAGCAGTTAGGTAAAGAAAACTTACAACAACAAAATAACCCATAAAACAGACAAGAAAATTATATATTAAAAAAAAAAAAAACAACAGCGACAACAAATCATTCTAAAAAAATTTTTAAATAAAAAAGACAGAAGCAAAGAGCAAAACAACCCAGTTAAAAAAAACAACAAAAAAACCCCAACTTGGCAGGTATGGAAAAAGGAAAAAAATCTCCCCCAGAGAGTTGCAGAGCACTATCACGCAGCGCTGCCAGACCATTTATTTTACTTTCCACAGAAAGCCAGGCCACAGAGAGAGAGAGAGAGAGAGAGGCCATGAATTTTTCACCAGGAGCCCATTTCGTCAACCCCCTTCACGTAAGCGATTCTCTCCCCTGGCGATCAGCGTTGGCGATACGCGTCACTGATTTTTGTCCAGAGAGCCATCGGGCTACACACCGGTTTTACTTTGAGGGTCATGTAGTATCTTGTAGAGAGTGCGAGTCAGGGGAAAAAAATAAATTGGTTGGTGATTTTCACAGATTTTTTTAAAAGTATGAAAAATTGCACTTGTATGGTTGGATTTTTTGGTTGTTTTTGTTTTTGTTTTTGTTGTTGTTTGTTGTTGTTGGGTTTTTTTTTGGGGGGGGATGTTGAGGACATAGAACAATACCAGGTAGTCACGAGAAGGTTGGAAATAATCCTCAAATGAGGATTGCTTGTATTCCTACAGCGTTGACCCCCCGCGCATGCATATTTTTTGGTAAGGAAGCTAGCAGACGACAAAGGACTGAGGGGGGGGGGGGGGGGGGGGATTCAGTGTTTGCTGAAGGGGTACAGTGTTTGCTGAAAACATTTTTAAAATTTCAAACCTACCAAATTTGTTAAAATCATATAAGTTTTGAGTCAGAGACTAGTCTTTCTCTAAAAGTGGTTTTTATTTCTGTGGATGCCTTAGTACGTGCCGTATGAATAGAAGAGTCATATAGAAAAACAGAAGGAAAAGAGTGATTTTATTTAATTGCGGCGTGCAGCTGTTAGTCAAAGGGATAGGGGGAGGAAAAGGGGGGAAGGTTGTTTGGAAAATTTTTTTTAAAAAAAAAAAATG
>CM054141.1:23603335-23608335 GCA_028751875.1 Rapana venosa
TCTTTCTCTCTCTCTCTCTCTCTCTCTCTCTCTCCTTGAAATGCTTTGTGACCAAAGGTCGATTAACTTTAATTTAATCATTAATTTTCATAATTCAGTTCTCTTTCTCTGCCTCTGTCTCTCACTCTCTCTCTGTTTCTCTCTCTGTCTCTCTCTCTGTCGCTCTCTCTCTCTCTCTCTCTCTCTCTTCTCTCTTCTTCTCTCTCTCTCTCTCCTCTCGCTGTCCCTCCCTCTTTCTGTCTCTCTCTGTCTCTGGCTGTATCTCTCTATCTCTCTGTCTCTCTCTGTCTCTCTCTTACTCTCTCTCTGTATCTGTCTCTCTTACTCTCTCTCTCCCGCTCTCTCCACTCTCTTCTCTCTCTCTCTCTCTCTCTCTCTCTCTTCTCTCTCTCTCTCTCTCTCTGTCCCTCCTCTCTTCTCTCTCTCTCTCCCTCTCTGTCCCTCTCTCTCTCTCTCTCTCTCTTCTCTATCTCTCTTCTCTCTCTGGGTTGTGTTTTTCTTTTGTTGGTATGTTAGTGTGTTGTTGAGGGTTTTCTCCCTCTTTTACTCCCCTCATCCTACACCCCCCCCCCAAACACACACACACCACACACCCTCCACCCCCCACCCCTCACCCCCCACCCCCACCCCTCACCCTCCACCCCACCGCACTGTTGTATGGCTTGTTTTAATAGTAGGCAGATTTCAAGAACAGATTGCAGACAAGCTTGATTCCAAACCTTTATCTTATGCCAAGATCTCTCTCTCTCTCTCTCTCTCTCTCTCTCTCTCTCTCTCTCTCTCTCTCTCTCTGTACCTCTCGTTTGTCTCTCTCTGTTCTCTCTGTCTCTCTCTCTGCTCTCTGTCTCTCTGTGTCTCTGTCTCTCTTTCTTTCTTGTTCGCAGTACCAACAGTTAAAAAAGGGGGAAAAAAGGATATAGTAGTTGGGTTGAATGTGTTTGTCTGTGTGTTTGTTTGTGTGTGTGTGTGTCTGTGTCTCTGTGACTGTGTGTGTATGTGTCTGTGTGCCCTGGGTGGTGTCTGTGTCTCTGTGACTGTGTGTGTATGTGTCTGTGTGCCTGTGTGTGTGTCTGTGTCTTGTGTGTGAGGTGTATGTGTGTGTCTCTGTGAAAGTGTGTGTGTCTGTGTGTGTGGTGTCTGTGTGTGTGTCCTTTATATGTCTGTGTTGTCTGTCAGTCTGTATCTGTGTGTCTGTGTCTGTCTGCGTCGTGTGTGCGTGTGGGGATTGGGGGTAAGAGACAAGAGTGTAAGGGGGAAGGGGGGTTTATGGGTGTGTCCAGTTGCCAGAGAAAGAAAGAAGTGAGAGGAGGAAGAAGACAAGAGAAAGAGAAGGAAAGAAGAGAGGAAAGAGAGAAAAAGAAAGAGAGATAGAGAGAGAGAAAGAAGAGAGGGAGAAAGAGAGAGAGAGAGGAAAGAGAGAGAAATAGAGAGAGAGAGATAGAACGAAAGAGAGAGAGAAAGAAAGAGAGAGAGAAAAGAGAGAGAAGAGAGAGAAAGAAAGAGAGAGATAGAGAGAGAAAGAAAGAGAGAGGAAAGATAGAGAGAGAGAAAGAAAGAGATAGAGAGATAAAGAAAGAGAGAAAGAGAGGAAAGAAAGAAAGAAAGAGAAAGAGAGAAATAGATGAGGAGAAAGAAAGAGAGAGAGAAAGAGAAAGAAAGAGAGAGAGAGAGAGAAAGAAGAGAGAGAGAGAGAGAAAGAGAGAGAGGAAAAGAAAAGAGAGAGAGAAAAGAAAGAAAGAGAGAGAGAGAAAGAGAGAGAGAAGAAAAAGAGAGAGGAGAGAAAGACAGATAGAGAAAGAAAGAGAGAGAGAAAGACGAGAGAGAGAGAGAGAGAGGAGTGGTCAAGCGGTGGTCAAGCCTGGCCAAAAGGGGACACGAGGCTGATCTGGACACTAAGGCGCCACTAACCCAGATGGCTGGGTGCACTCACTACACTGGTCAGCAGCAAGAAGTTCTCAATGACCCGCTGGTCACTTACTGACTGACCTCCTCAACAGTTTAGGCTACAGGGTGTACATCTTTGTTGTTGTCGTGCGTGGGTGTGTGTGGTGTGTGGGGGGGGGGGAGGGGGGGGTGTGATGTGTGTGAGGGGGAGGGGGGTGATGTGTGTGTGAGAGAGAGAGAGTGTGTGTGTGTGGGGGGGGGGGGGGGGGGGGGGGGGGGGGGTACGGGGGTGGGGGGGGGGGGGGTGGTTGTTGTTGTGTGTGTGTGTGTGGAAGGAAGAGGGTGGGGGGGGGGCGGTGGGTCAAGTCAAGTCAAGTCAAATTTTTATTTCCAGACGGTATCTTGAATAAGTAATGACCCTTTTGTGTGTGTGTGTGTTAGTGTGTGCGTGCGGGTGTGTGTGTGTGTGTGTTTGTGTGTGTGTGTGTGTGTGTGTGTGTGTGTGTGGTGTGTGTGTGTGTTGTGTGTGTGTGTGTGTGTGTGTGGTTGTGTGTGTGGAGTAATGTGTGTGTGAGTGTGTTCGAGAGAGAGAGGGTGTGTGTGTGTATGGGTGTGTGGTGTGTGTGTGTGTTGTGTGTGTGTGTGTGTGTGTGTGTGTGTATGGGTGTGTGTGTGTGTGAAGTCAAGTCAAGTCATTTTTTTTATTTCCAGATTGGTACATTGAAATAAGTAATGACCCTTGTGTGTGTGTGTGTCGTGTGCGTGCGCGCGCGTGCGTGTTAGTGTTTTGTGTGTATGTGGGCAGGGGGAGGGGGGGGGGTGATGTACGTGTGTGTGTGTGTGTGTGGGGTGTGTGTGTGTGTGTGTGTGGGGTGTGTGTTGTGTGTGTGTGTGTGTGGTGTGTGTTGTGTGTGTGTTCAGCTTTTCATAGTCTTTCGGTTCCAAATCAAAGCCAGTCCACTCTCTAGTGGTGTTGTCTTGTATTATTCTACAGCTTTGTTGTTGTTGTTGTTGTTGTTGTTGTTGTTGTTGTTTTTTCTCCGAAGCCAGACAGACAGAAAAGACAAAAAATAACCATAAAAAACCCACTACAGTTTAGTCTAAAACAGTAGGAAAAAGGTAAAGGTGTCCCATAACCTATGTGGTCGTTAGGGAGCGAGGCGTCAGAGACCTCAACTTCTCCAGGGGCCAGCATATTGAGGGCGGCGCCCATCTCCTCTCCCTCGCTGCTTTACCTTCCTTGACCCTAAAGAGGGCAGGTACCCATTTACAGCTGGGTGAACTGGGGGAACTGTACTGAAGCCAAGGCGCGCAAACGGTCACCCATCCAAGTGGTAACCACGCTCGATGCTGCTTAACCTTAGCTGGGGGAAAGCGAGTGCTCTGACCACTGAACTATCCCGAAAAGAAAGGTAAGGGTAAAAAAATAAATCCCCCCCCCCCCAAAAAAAAAGCAACAACAACATTACTTAAAAAGATCCTTCAACGTCACCTATCCCGTAGTCCCATGGACCGTGGGGGAACCAATGAAGATTTTGCAACCAGCTTCCTCCACTCCCCGCGGTCCTATGCTTTCCGTAGCAAATCGTTCCACTCAAGGCCACCAGTCCACTCTCTGATGTTGTCTTCCCATCGTTTTCTCTGTTTGCCTCTTCGTCTCCCTCCTTATACTGTTCCCTGTAGGAAAACTACTACTACTTCTACTACTACTTCTACTACTACTACTACTACTACTACTACTGCGACGACGACGACGACGACGACGACGACGACGACGACGACTACTACTACTACTACTACTACTACTACTACTACTACTACTACTACGGCGTATTCGATTCTGCCAGCAGTAAGTTAAATAAAATGAGAGTGAAAAAAAAAACTACAACAACAACAAAATAAACCCATAAAACAGACCAGAAAAAAATTGTAAAAACCAACAACAACAACAGCAAAAACAAATCATTCTAAAAAAAAAATTTCAATAAAAAAGACAGAAGCAAAGAGCAAAACAACCCAGTTAAAAAAAAACAACACAAAAACCCCAACTTGGCAGGTATGGAAAAAAGAAAAAAATCTCCCCCAGAGAGTTGCAGAGCACTATCACGCAGCGCTGCCAGACCATTTATTTTACTTTCCACAGAAAGCCAGGCCACAGAGAGAGAGAGAGAGGGCCATGAATTTTTCACCAGGAGCCCATTTCGTCAACCCCCTTCACGTAAGCGATTCTCTCCCCTGGCGATCAGCCGTTGGCGATACGCATCACTGATTTTTGTCCAGAGAGCCATCGGGCTACACACCGGTTTTACTCTTTGAGGGTCATGTAGTATCTTATGTAGTGTGCGAGTCAGGGGGAAAAAATAAATTGGTTGGTGATTTTCACAGATTTTTTTGAAAGTATGAAAAATTCCACTTGTATTGGTTGGGTTTTTTGGTTGTTTTTTTTTTGATTTTGTTGTTGTTGTTTGTTGTTTTTGGTTGTTTTTTTTTTTTTGGGGGGGGGGGGGGATGTTGAGGACATAGAACAATACCAGGTAGTCACGAGAAAGTTGGAAATAATCCTCAAATGAGGATTGCTTGTATTCCTACAGCGTTGACCCCCGCGCATGCATATTTCGTGTAAGGAAGCTAGCAGACGACAAAGGACTGAGGAGGGATGGGGGGGGGGGGGGGGGGGGGGGGGGGGGGGGGGGGGAGCGTTCAGTGTTTGCTGAAGGGGTACAGTGTTTGCTGAAATTTTTTTTTAAATTTCAAACCTACCAAATTTGTTCAAAATCATATAAGTTTTGAGTCAGAGGGTAGTCTTTCACAAAAAGTGGTTTTTATTTCTGTGGGTGGATGCCTTAGTACGTGCAGTATGAATAGAAGAGTCATATAGAAAAACAGAAGGAAAAGAGTGATTTTATTTAATTGCGGCGTGCAGCTTGTTTAGTCCAAAGGGATAGGGAGGAAGGAAGGAAGGAAGGATGGATGGATGGATGGATGGAAGGATGGATGGATGGAAGGAAGGAAGGAAGGAAGGATGGAAGGTAGGAAGGAAGGAAGGAAGGATGGATGGAAGGAAGGAAGGATGGATGGATGGATAGATGGAAGGAAAGGAAGGAAGGAAGGAAGGA
>CM054141.1:23610835-23629484 GCA_028751875.1 Rapana venosa
ACATCAAGAACAGACACAGCTTTTGGCCTGGACCAAGTTCATCATCTGATTGCTGAGGTTCGAGCCATTATTGAGGATTTTTCGAGGGTTCGGATTTTGTTTGTTTGGTTGGGGTTTTTTTTCTCTGGAGTTGACATCAGTGCCGACTCCACTTCCCCCCTTCCAGCCCCCCCTCCCCCCCCCCCCCCTTCCCCCTCCCCCTGGAAAATCCTTTGGATGTAGACTATAAACCGAGGTCCATGTGTACGTACGCATGCAGAACATCTTGCGTGCAAGTTAAAACCTGTTCTGCCTTTCGGAAGAGTAGGTCATTGTGTGGTGTCGGTGGGGATGGATGACAAAAATTTACAAAACTGCATACACACAGGGACTGGATGTAAAAAAACAACCACATGAGTGCTTATTCCATTATCTTCGAAGTAAAAGAATAAAATGTTAAAGAGTCAATGAAATAAATGTAAGTGGAGGTTTTGTGTGTGCAAATTTCGTGGTTTCTAGTACATATATCACATAACTAACGAGAAAGTGAAAACCAGAATTTGAAAACGCCATTCATCTGGCCATTGAAGAGCTCCTGACTTCAGTGGGAAAAATCCCCTGTAAACTAAAGTGGTAGGGGCACGTCACACGAAACATCTGGACTGGCCAAGACTTGTCCTACAAGGAACAGTACAAGGTGAATAAAACAGAGAAAAACAATGGGAAGAATTCTGAAGGTGTGTGCAAAGATGTTCTGCGTGCGCTCGCACACACGTACATAGGGGAGTGGACCTGAGTTTTATAGTCCGAATACATGCATGACTGACTGATTGAATGAATGAATGAAGCTACGCTCGATAAATCGCATAAGACAGGAACCTCCATAATCATATAAACCGTGATCGCCACGATCACAACCCGTAGGTTGGAACAGGCACGTGTGTCAGCGCCTGTTATGATCGGGTACCCCACCCTACCCCACCCCACCCTACCCATCTACAAGCTGGGTGTGGGTTTGGCTTCGCTTGGTTGATTGCAGTATGACTTGGAGAGGGAGCAATGGCCTTGTCCATTGACCATTCATTTGCAAAGCCCACGGAGTGAGTGAGTGAGCTCCACTGGCCATATGGACATCGGCTAGTATATCCTCGGCTTTCCTGTCTGATCTTCCTCCTCAATGGGCTATTCTGCAGCCCTTAATGGGAGAGGGAGGGTTGGGGGAGGGTTAGGGGGAGAGGGGGTCAGCCAGCATCCAGCAGTCAGTAGTCGTCTGCTTGTTCAGCCTGCTGTTGGTTGAAGCAGCGCTGCAGTAAAAATATCAAAGGCTGAGTGGAGTAGAGTGGAGTGGAGTGGAGTGGAGGGGTTTCAGGCGCTTGAAAGCTGTACTGTGTGAGGAAGTCGATGAAAGTTTTTATTTTGATTTTATTTGAGTCGATCATTTCTGTTCTCATCTTCGATGAGGATGGTGATAATGAGGAGGAGGAGGAGGAGGAGGGGAGGAGGGGAGGAGGAGGAAGAGGAGGAGGGTGGGGTGGGGTGGTGGTGGTGGTGGTGGTGGTGGTGGTGGTGGTGGTGGTGGTGATGATGATGATGATGGTGGTGGTGGTGGTGGTGGTGGTGGTGTGGTGGTGTGGTGGTGGTAATGATGATGGTGGTGGTGATGATGAATATAATGATGATGATGATGAAGAAGATGATGATGATGATGATGATGATGAAGGTGGTGGTGGTTGGTGGTGGTGGTGGTGGTGGTGGTGGTGGTGGTGATGATAGTGGTGGTGGTGGTGGTGATGATGATGATCATCATCATGACGATGACGACGACGACGACGACGACGATGACGACGATGACAACGACGATGATGATAACTTATTTGGGTGTTCCTCTATACTATGTAGGAATGCCAGAGGGCCTGTCAGTATAAACAGCATCCAACCCCCTCCCCACCTCCCATCCCCATCCCGCCATAATTATAATTATGTGCTAGATATAGAATTCCCCCATTTTTACCCAAAAAAATCCTTTCTCTTTGTTTCTGCCTTGTTCCTTTTTTTACTTTTTTAAATCTTCCTGTCACCCTCCTTCTTCTTCTTGTCCATTTTCTGCCTTCTATGATCTATTCTCCTACCCTTTTTTCTTTCTTTTTTTTTTAACCTCTCAGAAAGACTTAAGATATAACAATTCTCTGAGTATGTGTGTGTGTGTGAATATGCACAAACGCGCTAGCACGCACGCGCGTGTATGTGTGTGTGCGTGTGTGTGTGAATATGCGCAAACGCGCTAGCACGCACGCGCGTGTATGTGTGTGTGTGAATATGCACAAACGCGCTAGCACGCACGCGCCTGTAGTGTGTGTGTGTAATATTTCGCAAAACGCGCTAGCACGCACGCGCGGTATGGTTGTGTGCGTTTTAATGTGTGTGAATATGCGCAAACGCGTAGCACGCACGCGGGTATGTGTGTGTGTGAATATGCACAAACGCGCTAGCACGCACGCGCCTGTAGTGTAGTGTGTTGTGAATATGCGCAACGCGTAGCACGCACACGCGTGTATGTGTGTGTGCGTGTGTGTGTGAATATGCGCAAACGGTAGCACGCACGCGCGTGTATGTGTGTGTGTGTGAATATGCGCAAACGCGCTAGCACGCACGCGCGTGTATGTGTATGTGTGTGTGTGAATATGCGCAAACGCGCTAGCACGCACGCGCGTGTATGTGTGTGTGTGAATATGCGCAAACGCGCTAGCACGCACGCGCGTGTATGTGTTTTTTTTATTTTATTTTATTTTTTTCTTTTATATCGAGGATAATGGAATAAGCACTCATGTGCTTTTTTACATCCAGTCCCCGTGCGTATGTGGTTTTGTAAATTCTGTCATCTGTTCCCACCGGCACACAATGGCCTACTCTTACGAAAAGCGGAACAGGATTTAACGTGTGCGCAAGATGTTCTGCAAGCGTTCGCTCACGGGACCTCGGTTTATAGTCTCATCCGAAGTGTGTGTGTGTGTGTGGTGTGGTGTGTGTGTGTGTGTGTGTGTGTGTGTGTGTGTGTGTGTGTGTGTGTTTGTGTGTGTGGTTGTGTGTGTGTGTGTGTGGGAGAGAGAGAGAGAGAGAGAGAGGAGAGAGAGAGAGAGAGAGAGAGGAGAGAATATGCGCAAACGCGCTAGCACGCACGCGCGTGTATGTGTGTGTGTGTAGGAGCCAAAAGTTAAGGGTAGTTTAAATCATCAGGAAGGGAGTCCTACCTCTTAACTGCCCCCCTACCCACTTTGTTTTTTTCCACCTGCCCCCATCCACCCCCACCCCCACCCCCACCCCCTCCCCACCCACCCCCTCCACCCTCACCTTTTTACTTTTTACTTTTTTTTTTACTGAGTCTTTTCATTACCATGTCTCTTATTTGTCATCGACCGGTTTTTGTGTGTGTGGGTGTGTGTGCAGTTTAAGAAGAAGAAGAAGAAGAAGAAAAGAAGAAGAAGTGGAACTTTTATAGCGCTATATCTTGCAAAGACAAATCAAAGCGCTTGCATTCAACCTAATCTTACACAGTCATGCAACCAATGAGAACAATCAATAGTTTAAACAAACAGATTATTACAAACATGGTACTTATAAACCTTAACACAATCAACACCCAACCCCCAGACAATTTTTTTTGTCCTTCCCCCTTAACAACCAGAGGGGGAAGCACCCAACATTGTCACGAAGGAAGGTGCAAATGTTAAGAACGTTGCCAACAAGAACAGGTTGTGATGATTCATGCTTTTTCAAGTTTGACCAAAAAATGGAAGAATGCAAAAGTTTGGAGAACGTAAACCGTACCTATTCTGAAAGAACAAAACTCAACCTGTTCCCTAATTAAAGAAGCCTTGTGTGAACAAGATAAAAAATTTTTAAAAAACCATACAAAACGGGACTGATGAAAAAACACAAATACCATTATCCTCAAAAGAAAAAAATTTTGATATCATCATCCACCTACGAAAGACAAATGAGAGGGAAAGCAAGGAAAAGTTTGCGTGTATTCACTCTTTTACACCTCCCACGAGGCACTACATAGATCGAATTACACCAAATGAATTTTGTATTCACTCTTTCAAGTTACGTCGCGTTTTTTTCGTTTTAGTCCGTCGTCCTGATGACCTCCAAACCAGCAAAGAGGCACTGCTTTTTGAAAACTGGCAAAACATTTGTTAAGGGAATTAATGCTAAGTACGCAATTATCACTGGGCATCAGGAACATCAGCGTTGGGTTTTCCAAACCGACCACCCCCAAACTGAAGCAAATAAGGATGTGCGAGTCCCAACCCCCACCCCATGTCCAGAGTCACATCGTCACCTAAAACTAAGCCCCACACAACAGATCCATAAAGGAACCCACCTCTAGCTCCTCAAACCCTAAATTTCCCACAACCAATGGTTACCCCTTGCCCCACTAGGCACCCTACCCTAAACAACAAACTCCACCCGTTTTTAACTTCCTTTCAAGATTATTCGCGTTGTTGGTAGGGTAAGGAGGGAAAGCCCTCCTCAATCCAACACCACCTTTTCCCACCCCTCACTTTTTCACAATAGACAACGTTGTGTTGGTTTGGCGATCTTGCTCAACATCTGTCCACCAACCTCTGCTTTGCCCTGGCCAGCGAAAAAATTAGTACCCAAAGTCCCCCCACCCAACACCACCCTAACCCCCCTTCCCCACCCCCCACACTCCCACCCCCTACCCTCACTCTACTGTCTACCAAAAAACTACCAGACCCAACAAAATTCCCTTCCCCCTCCATTCCACCCATCCCTTCCCCCCTCCACCCTCCCCTAAAAACCCAACCCCAACCCACCCAGGCTCAAACATTCCTTTATCGACTTTCACTGGGGGGGGGGGGGGAGATCCCCTCCCTCCCCTCGCCCCCCCTCCCCCCCCCTCTCCTGTGTGTGGCGACAATACACAACGCGTGCTTATTTGGCCATCTGTCATCAATCATCTGTCCCACCAATCCACACTGCTTACTACTCGTGAGCCAGCGAAGGCAGATTAGGCCCTAAGTTTAGCCCTAGGCTAACACAGGACAGATTGTCTGGAGGGGTGGTGGCCCCTCTGTTAGGGCAGTTAAACCGAAATGACCGTCTCTCTACTCTCTCTCTCCTCTCTCTCTCTCTCTCTCCTCTCTCTCTCTCTCTCTCTCTCTCTTTCACTCGCGCTCTCTCTCTCTTTTTCTCTCTCTCTCTCTCTCCCTCTCTCTCTCTCTCCTCTCTCCTCTCTCCCTCTCTCTCCTCTCATCTTCGCACCGCTCTCTCTCCTCTCTCTCCTCTCTCTCTCTCTCTCTCTCTCACTCTCTCTCTCTCTATCTCTCTCTCTCTGTCTTCTGTCTGTCTCTCTTTCTTCTTTCTCTCTCTCTCCCTCTCTTCCTCCCCCTCCTCTCTCCCTCTCTCTCTCTCCCCCCCTCTCCTCCTCCCCCCCCCCTCTCTCTCCCCCCTCTCTCCTCTCTCTCTCCTCTCTCTTTCTCCACTCTCTCTCTCTCTCTCTTCTCTCACTCTCTCTCTCTCTCTCTGTGTCTCTCTCATCTTTCTCTTTCTTTCTCTCTCTCCTTCTCTCTTCCCCCCCCCCACCTCTCTCTCCTCCCCCACTTCTCTCTCTCTCCCTCCCCCTCTCGCTCTCCCCTCCTCCTTCCCCCCTCTCTCTCCCCTCTCTCCCCCCCCTCTCCCCTCTCCCCCCTCTCTCTCCTCTCCCTCCCCCTCTCTCTCCTCTCTCTCATCCCTCCCCCCCCCCTCTCTCTCTCTCTCGCTCTCGCTCTCTCGCACTCATCCGTTGACCAATTAGAAGAGCTCTGATAAGAACTGCTGGTGATTTTGATTTGAATGTCATCTTTGGCCTGCACTGCAGTCTTCGTCTGTTGTTGTACTGCTGCCAATGCTGCCACTGCTGCTGCTGCCTACACGAACCAGAAGAGAAAGGTGGTGAGGTTTTGTTGGGAGGGGGTCTAAAGAGAGAGGGAGAGGGGGTGGGGTAGGTGGGGGGTGGGAGGGTAGGGTGGGGGTGGGTAGGTGGGAGAGAGAGAGGGGAGGGGGGAGGGAGAGAATGGGAGAGAGAGGGGGTGGGAGTAGAGGTGGGGTAGGTGGGAGAGAGAGAGAGAGAGCAAAAAGGGGTACATTGGAGAGAGAGGGGGGAGAGAGGGAGAGAGAGGGAGAGGGGGTAGAGAGAGAGAGGCCAAAAAGGGGTAGATTGGAGAGAGAGGGATGAAGGGGAGGCAAAAAGGGGTAGTTGAGAGAGAGAGAGAGACAATGACAATGACAAATTCTTTTATTTCGAGGATAATGACTAAGCATCCATGTGCTTTTTCTTTTACACATACATCCAGTGCCCGCCCGTAGGGTTACATCTTAATAATAAGCCCAATACTCATACTCTCACACAGTAGAAACAAAGGGGAAAAACTTTAAAACAAACAAACCAACCAAAAACAAACAACAGAAAATGAAAAACAAACAAAAAACAAAAATAAAAAGACAAACTTATAAAATCAGAGAGAGAGAGAGAGAGAGAGAGAGAGAGAGAGAAAAGAGAAGAGAGAGAGAGAGAGAGAAGAAGAAGAAGAAAAAAAGCCAAAAAAGGAATAGAGAAGGGAGACAAACCATCATCCACAAGGACTTTATTATTATTGTTTTTACTAAACTTTTACCCAAAAGCTGCCTGTGCGCACACGTGCATGCGTGCGTGTATGCGTGCCTATTAGTCTAAAGGTCGTCAGTACCAACAATCGTCATCACGTGACCTGCCTTAAAAAAAAGTATCGCTTCCTTTTTTTTTTGGGGGGTGGGGGGGGGGGGGGGGGGGGGGGGGGGGTTGGGGGGGAGGAAACAAAAAATTAAAGCGTAATTTAGTGCTGGGAAGGCTTCAATAAGGAGCTTGGTTTAAACGCCCCCCACCCCCCCCCCCACCCCAACCCCCTACAGTGCCTATCCGCTTCAAATCGTCGTCCCTTTTTTGAGAGAGGGGGGGGGGGGGGGGAGGGGGGGGGGAGGGGAGAGGAGAGGGAGGAGGGAAGGAAGGGTGGGTGGGGGTTTTCAACAAGGCGGGTATTCTGAGCGAGAAAGAGAGAAGAGAGAGAGAGGAGAGAGAGAGAAAGGAGAGAGGACAGGACAGAGAACAGAGAGACAGAGAAGGGGAGACAGAGCAGAGAGACAAGGGCAGAGAGAGACAGAAGAGAGACAGACAGACAGAGGGAAAAGAGAAGACAGAATTGGAGAGAGACAGACAGACAGAGAAAAGAGAGAAAAGAGAGAGACAGACGACAGAGAGAGACAGGGAAAGAGAGAAGGGAAAGGGAGAGAGAGAAGAAGAGGAGAAGAACAGAGGGGAGACAGAGAGAGAGGGTGGGGGGGGGGGTGGGTAGGGGTTGGGGGGTCCGCGAATAAGGGAACGGGGTTTAATGGACGCCACTTGGAATTCAATCGGCTGAAAAATGGTTTTGTAATTGCTTACAAATCACTTTAAAAGTGGGGGTTGGGGTTAGGGGGGGTGAGGGGGGGGGGGGGGGGGGGGGGGGGGGGGGGGGAGGGGGGGGGGGGGGGGGGGGGGGGGGGGGGGGGGGGGGGGGGGGGGGGGGGGGGGGGGGGGGGGGGGGGGGGGGGGGGGGGGGGGGGGGTTTGGGGGGGGGGGGGGGGGGGGGGGGGGGGGGGGGGGGGGGGGGGGGGGGGGAGGGGGGGGGAGGGGGGGGGGGGGGGGGGGGGGGGGGGGGGGGGGGGGGGGGGGGGGGGGGGGGGGGGTGGGGGGGGGGGGGGAAAGGGAAGGAAGAAGCTTTAGAAAGGGGGGAGAGAGGGTGGGGGGGAGGACTCTAGAGAGAACTTCGAATAAAAAAAACGGAACTTTAAAAATTTTTCTTTTCTCCCCTCTCTCCTGAATCCCCCCTCCTTTTCCTCTCTCGCTCTTTTCACTCCTTCCCGTCTCTCCCCCCTTTCTTTCTTCTCAAACTCTCTTTTTTCTCTCAACTCTCTCTTTCCCTCCAACTTCCCTCTCTCACTCTTTAGAGTCCCTCCCCCTTTTATCACATCATCCACTCAATAATTAATTGCAAACTATATTAAGAGAGTAGAGAATTTATGCTTTGTGTGGTGTGGGGGTAGTTTGTTTGGGGGGGGGTGTGTGGGGGTTGGGGTGGGGGGGGAGGTTTAAGAAAATCGGGTTTAAAACATTTTGGGGGGGGAAAAGTGTACATATATCATACAAACGCACATCATTTAAAAGAAAGATAGAAAAACAGAAAAACAGAAAAAAAAAAAAGACAGAAAAAAGAAAGAAAGAAAGAAAGAACAGAACAGAACAGAACAGAACAGGAAGACATAAAGAAATAAAGAAAGCCAAATAAAAAGAAAGACAGACAGACAGACAGAAAGACAGACAGAAAGAAGAAAGAAGAGAAGAAGAGAGAGAGAGAGAGAGAGAGAGAGAGAGAGAAGAGAAAACAGACAGACAGATAGATAGATAGATAGATAGATAGATGCACAGACATACATACAGACAGGCAGACAGACATCTATACAGACATGCACACATACACACAACACATGCATATAATATAGAGAAAAAAACCTGCAGTTTGTGACATTCTCTGTTTCAATGTGTGTGTGTGTGTGTGCGTGCGTGCGTGTGTGTGTGTGTGTGTGTGCGCGTGCGTGCGTGTGTGTGGTTTAATTTTTATGTCCTACCGTGTTTATTATTTTCATCTCATTAATAATTTTTGCTTCCATTTTCTTTCTTTCTTTTTTTTAAACCTTTATTTTTCTATTCTAAATCATTCTTTCTTTTTGGTTTGTTTGGGTTTTTTTACTTTTCTTTTCAAATTTCTTTTTTTCAAAACATGCTTCACCTTCCAAACTTTTTTTCCTGGTTTCTGTGGTCGACTGAGCATGAACTTGAGCGTTTTTTTTCTTTTCTTTTTTCCCCCTTTTTAAGGCACTTTTTTTCCACAGCATCTTGTGTTGTTGTTGTTGTTTTCTCTTATTTCGCTTTTTCTTTGCAGCTTTTCTCTTTTTTTTTTTTATTTGTTTTTTTCCTTTTTTCCTTTTGGCACTCCAAGGAGAGCCATTATCTGGATCTGCTTTTTGAAAGACAATTGCATGAATCCTCACTCTGTAGGAATTTCCGAAGTAGAACAAACATAACCCTAGTGTCACAGGCTGATTTTTAGTTTTGGGTTTGCGTTGGGGGTTGGGGTTGGGTTTTTCCAAGGGGGGGGGGGGGAGGGTGGCTTTGGCTGGGGAGAGGGGACAATGGGGGAGGGGGGGATGGAGAACGGGGGGGGTGAGAAGGGTAGAGGAGGGGGGTGTTGTTTTTATAAGGAGTTGGGGTGGGGGCATGAAGGGAGGTAGTTGGAGGGTGGGTGAGGGGGGTTTTGTTTTTTGTTACTGTGTTGTGTAAGGTGAGGGCGGATGGGGATGCATGAGGTTAGGAGCGGGGGTGGGGGGGGGGGCTTGTATTTGAAACATGGATGTGAATATGCAAAATTTACAAAGCGTTGTTATTTTTTTCTTTAAATTATAAAGAACAACAACTCATCTTCACTCTCTGGTCCTCTCTCTGTATAGCTCTCTCACTCTCTCACCTGTCCTGTCTGTCTGTCTGTCTGTCTGTCCTCTCTCTCTCTCTCTCGTCTCTATCTCTCTCTCTCTCCTCTCTCTCTCTCATCATCATTCTGTTCTCTCTCTAGCGATCTATCTCTCTGTTTGTATCTCTCTCATCTCTTGTCTCTCTCTACCGTCTCTCTTTCTCTCCTCTATTTTTTCTCTGTCTCCCCTCATCTCATTTTTCTCTGACTCTCTTTCTATCTGTCTCTGTCCTCTCGCCCCCCCTCCGCCCCCCCCTCTCTCTCTCTCTCCTCTCTTATTGTATGATATGAGTTTTGGCTTTGTAGGGATGAATCAAGGGTGTAGTAGATATGAATTTTTTTATCGGTGTGTTTCGACAACGTATTCTTGAGTGTGGTTGGCAGAGATGGGAGTGCCTCCATAGGAGACAGCAATAGATTTATGTGTATTATATTTAAATTCCTTCCCGCATTGTATTCCAGAGTACTGGTCCGTACAATTGATAGATATTAAGAAGAACAATTTACAAACTTTAGGATTGGCAATTTTGATATTTTGTCATCGTTTTCGCTATAGCGAGTACCCTGACTAGTACTATGAGTTGCCCATTATGCCTTGAGTCACAAGAAAATAGAAGTACATGTTTGTTCTGGATTAATGATCTTAGAAAACAATTATTCCATGTAAATAATACTCGCACCTTCTACTGTTTAAACTCATATTGTTTCCTGACGGCAACACACAATACAACTCTAAGGCATATTCAAATTCAATTTTTCATTCATTTCATACCACATTAAGTCACGGCCGAGTTCTCTCCGTGAAATTGGTCTGCTCTCCCCGGGGAGAGCGCATCGCCACAAGATCAGCGCCACACCCATTTTTTTTCTTTTTCCCTGTCCTGCCAACTTATTTGTTTCCCTATCATGATGGCTTTTTTCTACAGAATTTTGCCAGGGACAACTCTCTTGGTGCCGTTGTTCTTTACGTGCGCTTAAAGTAATTATGAGTAACACCACGGGACCTCGGTTTATCGTCTCATCCGAAAGACTTAGCGCCCAGTCCACCACTTCCTGGTCTAATGGATGGGGGAAAAGTATTCGGGTACCAAAACGGGATTCGAACCACGCAAACACTTCCGACCCCGAACTTTTCCCCGCTTTCTTCTAAGACAGACGAGTTTACCTCCTAGAACACCGATTAAGCATTGTCTTCCAGAAGCATTTAAAGATAGGAAACTCAGCGTTAACATGATAGCTAATAATTGTAAGCTGTTGCATTAATTTTCCATGTTGTTGATCATAGTGGTTATGTTTATCCCCCTTCTAAGGGGCTGTGGCTTTATGAATAAACGGTCGCGTCCCTCTCCTCTCCTCTCTCTCCTCTCTCCTCTCTTCCCTCTCTCTCCCATCTCAAATCTCCCCTCTCTCCCTCTCAACACACTCTCTCTACCTCCCCTCTCGTACCCTCACCTCACCATCTCTCTCTCTCCCTAATTCTCACTCTCCTCTGGTCCCTCCTCTCTCTCTCTCTCCTCTCTCTCTCAATGGGTTTAACTCTGTCTCCCCACCATTGTTCTTGCAGCTCCTTCTTTCCACTTCTCCTATTCTCTCTCCCGTCTCTCTCTCACCTCTCCTTCTCCCTCTCCATCCTCCTCTTCTCCGTCCCTCCTCTCATCTCTTCCCCCTCTATCTAACTCTCATCCGTCTCTCTCTCCTCTCTCCCCTCTCCTCTCCTTCTCAACCTCACCTCTACCACGCTCTCTCATTCTCTCCTTTCCTCTCTCTCACTCTCCTCTCTCTCTCTTCCCTCTCCTCCCTTAACTCACCCTCGCCCTCCCCCTCTCTCTCTCCAATTTTGGTTTACCTGTCCCCTGTTTTTTTGCAGCCCGACCAGCACCCCCCCCCACTGCTCTCTCTCTCTCTCCTTCTCTCTCTCTCTCCTTTTCTCTTCTATTCTCCATCTCCCACTCATCTCCTACACCCATCCCTCTCTCTCTCATCTCTCTCCTCCTCCCCTCCCTCTCTCTCTCCATCTCTTCCATGGTTTAACCCTTGGTCCCCTTGTTTTTCCAGCCCACCCCCCTCTCTCTCTCACTCTTCCCTCTCCCTCCCCTCCCGTCTCTCTCTCTCTTTCTCTCCTCTCCCTCCCCTCCCTCTCACTCTCTCTCTCTCTCTCTCCGCTCTAAACAACTACCTCCCCGTCCCTCTCTCATCACTCTCTCCATGATTTACTGTCCCCTTGTTTTTTGCAGCCCCCCCCCCCTCTCTCTCTCTCCCCCCTCCCCCTGTCCCCTCTCTCTCTCTCCCTCACTCTCTCTCCTCTCCTCCCTCCCCTCCCCCCCTTCTCTCTCACCTGGTTACCTTGTCCCCTTGTTTTGCACCCCTCCCCCCCCTCTCTCCTCTCTCTCTCTCTCCCATCTCCTCCCCTCCATATCACTCTCTCTCCCTCTCTCTCTCCACTCTACCTCTGCGCTCTCTCTCTCTTCCCTCGTCATCTCTTCTCATCTCTCTCTCTCCATGTTTTAACTGTCCCCATATGTTTTGCAAGCTCCTTCTCTCTCTAGCTCCTTTCTCTCCTCTCCAATCAACTCTCACTCATCTCTCTCTCTCTCTCTTCTCCGTCTTCTCTTCATCTCTCTCACTCTCCCTCTCTCTCTCATTCCCCTCTCTCTCTCTTCCCCTCTCTCTCTTCATCCCTCTCTCTCCCTCCCCCTCCCCCTCTCTCATCTACCATGTTTACCGTCCCCTTGTTGTTGCAAGCCCCCCCCCCCTCTCCTCATCCACTCCTCCTCTCCCTCTCTCTCTCTCCCTCTCTCTCTCTCCCCTCATCTCCTCTCTCGATACTGCCCTACCCCTCTTCTCCCTCCTCACCTCTTCATCCCCCTCCCCCTCTCAACTCTCCATTGTTAAACCTGGTCCCTTTTTTTGCAGGCCCCACACCTCCTCCTCATCTCCTCTCTCTCTCTCTCATCCATCCTCTCTTCTCTCTCTCATCCTCACTCCGTCTCTCTCTCCCTCTCCCTCTCCCTTCCCTCCCTCACTCTCTCTCATCCCCTCCCTCTCCCTCCCCTCCCCCCCTATCTCCTCTCTCACTCTCGTCATCTCTCATCTCTCCCTCCCCTCCCCCTCCTCTCTCTCCATGTTTACCTTCCCTTGTTTTTTGCGAGCTCCTTCTCTCTCTCTCTCTCTCATCGTCACTCCCTCACTCCTCTCTCCTCCCGAGCTCCTCCCTCCCCTCCCTCTCCTCTCTCTTCCATGGTGTTTTAACCTTCCCCAAATTTTTTGCAGCTTAGCTTCCATCTCTCTCGTCTCTCTCTCTCTCCTCTCCCCTCTCTCTCATCTCTCCTCCCTCTCCCTCTCTCTCTTCTCTTCCGTCTCGTCCTACCTCATCTCCTCTCTCTCCCTCTCTCCTCCCTCATCTCCCTCCCCCTCCCCTCCCTTCTCCTCCTTCTCATCTCCATTTTTACCTGTCCCCCCATTGTTTTTGTGCAGCTCCTTCTCTCTCTCTCTCTCTCACTCTCTCTCTCTAATCTCATCCTCTCTCTCTCTCTCTTCTCCATCTCATCTCACTACGTCTCTCGCTCCTCTCCTACCCCTCCTCCCTCTCTCTCTCCTTCTCCTCCTCCTCACCTCCCCCCCCTCTCTCTCTCCATGGTTACCTGGCCCCTTGTTTCAGCTCCTTCACTCTCTCACCTCTTCTCTCCCTCCCCCCCCCCTCTCTTCTCTCCATGGTTTACCTGTCCCTTGTTTTGCAGCTCCCACCACCTCTCTCTCTCCCTCTCTCTCTCTCCTCTCTCTTCTCTCCCTCTCCCTCCCCTCCCTCCTTCCCTCACCTCCTTTGTTTAAACCCTTCCCCTTGTTTTTGCAGCCCTTCCTCTCCCGCGCTCTCTCTCTCCCTCTCTCCCTCCTCTCTCTTCTCTCTACTCCGCTCCTCTCCTCCTCCTCATCTCTCTCCCCTTCTCTCCTCCCCATCCTCACCTCTCTCTCTCGCGCGTCTCTCTCTCTCTCTCTCTCTCACCCTCTCTCTTCACCTCCCCTTAACCCTCTCTCTCTCTCCTCGCTCCGTCATCTCACACTCACTCGCTCTCTCTCTCTCTCTCTTCACTCACTCTCTTCTCATTCCACTCTCACTCTCTCTCTCATTCTCTCATCTCTCTCTCACTCTTCTCCCTCTCTCTTCCACCTCCCCTCCCTCCTCTCCTTCTCTCTCTCCCTCACCTTACCCCGCCTATCTCTCTCTCTCTCTCTTCGCTCTCTCTCTCTCTCAACTCTCTCCCTCTCTCATGTCTATCTCTCTATCCTCTCATCTCTCTCTCTCTCTCTCCCATCTCCCTCTCTCTCTCTCCCTCTCTCTATCTCATCGGTCTCCTCTCTCTCTCCACATGGTTTACCTGGCCCCATTGTTTTGCAGCTCCTTCTCTCTCTCTCTCTCTCCATCTCTCCGCCCCCCCCCCCACCTCTCTCTCTCCATGGTTTAACCTGTCCCTTTTTTGCAAGCTCCCACCAACAACTCTCTCTCTCCTCTCTCTCTCTCCCTCCTCTCTCTCCCTCTCCCTCCCTCCTCTCTCTCATCTCATCCATGGTTAGCCTGTCCCCTTGTTTTTGCAGCTCCTTCTCTCTCCTCTCTCTCTTCTCCCGTCTCCTCTCTCTCTCCTCTCTCTCTCTTAGAGACCTCTCTCTCTCTCTCTCTCTCGCCCTCTCTCTAGTCCCTCCCCATACCCTCCTCATCGTCTCTTCGAATCTTCTCTCTACTCTCTCTCTCTCTCTCTCCTCTCCTCTCCCTCACCCTCCCTCATCTCTCCTCTCTCACCGCTCGTCTCTCTCTCCTCTCTCGCTCTCTCTCTCTTCTCTCTCTCTCCTCTCTCAGTCCTCTCAATCTCTCTCAATCTCACTCTCTTCCTCTCCTCTCTCTCTCCTCTCTCCCCTCTCTCCCCCTCCCCCTCCCTCTCTCTCTCTCTCTCCCTCTCCTTCCCTCCCTATCTCTCACTCTCTCTCTCGCCTCCTCATCTCTCATCTCTCTCTCTCCCGCTCTCCTCGCTCTCTCTCTCTGCTCCTCGCTCCTCGCTCTCCAATCTTCTGTATTGTTTTCCAGATGAAGCGATTTCCGTTTCAACATGAACAGACAGCTCCCACTATGGTCCAACTCTGCTATCAGAGAGAGCCAGAGAGAGAGTGAGACAGACAGAAAGACACACAGACAGAGAGACAAGAGAGAAGAGACAGACCTGACAGACAGAGTCAGGGACAGACATAGTGAGGACAGAGAGAGGGGGGGGCAGACAGACAGAACAGAAAGATAAAGAGACCAGCATACACATGAGACAGAGTCACAAAGACAGAGAGACAGATAGAACAGAAGACGGGGACAGACAGACAAAAGAGACAGAGAAGGTGGGATCGGCTCAGACAGACGAGACAGACAGAGACAGAAAGAGACACATAACACAGAGACAGAGTCCACGAAGAATAGAGGAGAGAGAGAAGAAAAGACAGAGACCAGAGAGAAACGTGGAAGAGAGAACTGACAGACAGACAGAGATACAAGAGAGAGAGAGACAGTACAGACAGATAACAGACAATAAGATATAACACATCAAACAGACAGGGATAGACATAGTCAGAGAGACCGAGACAGGCAGACAGTCAGAAACAGACAGACAGAAACCGAATAATAGACACAGACAACAAGGATAGACATAGACAGAGAGACAGACAGACAACAGATAGACAGAAACAGACAGACAGACTGACAAACAGACAGAGACAATACAGACCACACACACACACACACACACACACACACACACACACACACAATTATTATTTGTCTGTCACTGATGGAAAGTGCATAGTGCTGCCGTTAAGCGCCTGACAAGTCAGGCCCAGCGCATCCGACTTCGGCGTGGGAGAGAATGGTTATCTTTTAAGTTTTCTTCTGGAAGGAAATAAAGGCAGGAGAATGGACCAAGAAGGCAGAAAATAGACGAGAAAGAGTTGGCATGAAGAAAAAAAGAAACCAGACAGAAACAAAGAGAGGGATAGAAAAGAAGGAATTCCTAGCAGCATAACAACAAAAGTACTTGCTTTCCAAACACTATTTTTAAGATCGAACATTTGAGACCTTTAATTTACCGCTTTCTTTAATATGTGTGTTGCAATCGTGTTCATATAGACAAAATAAGATATAAGAAAGATACTTTTAACAACCTGGGGGCAAAATCAACCACAACAGCAACCAGCAACTACGAATGACATAACGATCAAGAACAAAAACTAAACATTAAATAATGAGGGAGAATCAAGAATACACTCGGGAAGAATTAATTAATCATAAAAGCTTCGTCAATCCTCACCAATTATCTAGAAAATTATACAGCTAACTATAATCTAAACAAACATCATTAACTATAAAGGTTAAAGGTATTAGATGTCCCTAACCTATGTGGCCCTTATGGAGCGAGGCGTCAGAAGACCATCAGCATCTCTAGGCCAGCATATTGAGGCGGTGGCGCCCATCTCCTCTCCCCTCGCTGCTGTTAAATCCTTCCCTGACCCTGACGAGGCAGGTACCCTTTTTCAAGCTGGGTGAACCAGGGGGACGTAATGAAGTCAAGGCGCACAACGGTCACCCAGCCCACTCGGTAACCATGCTCGAATTCTGCTTTGGAAAGCGGAGTGCTCTGACCACTGAAGCTCTTCGGTAGAAACTCGGTGGTCTAGAGGGTAACACGTCTGTCTAGAAGCGAAAAAGTCCGGGTCCGGAAGTGTGCGGTGTTCGAATCCCGTTGGGACCCGAAACTTTTTTCCCCCCCATCCATTAGAATCATGAGTGGTGGTCGGGCACTAATATTTCGATGAGACCGAAACACCGAGTTCCCGTGTGATACACAAAATATTTAGAGCATCGTAAAAGAAACGCCTCTGGCAACAAGAGAGTTGCCCTGGCAAAATATGTAGAAAAAAGCCATTCAGATAGGAAAACAAATACAGTTTGCAGACAGGAAAAAGGAACAAAAATGGGTGCGCTGCTCATGTGGCACGCGCTCTCCCCGCGAGAGCACCCCGTATTTCACGCAGAGAAATCTGCTGTGACTTAAAGTGGTATAAATTAATACATCTCGTCCCCCATTAATTAAACCGTATTACTTATGTCCAATCCCATAAAGCATAGCCTGTTAATCAAATGTATCAATATAACTGTTAACTTGGATAGTTTGATATAGAGGCGATGCGAATTTTGAAATAAAATGTGAGTTCTTGAGTATGAAACCTGTGTGTGTGGAGTGGTGTGTGTGTGTGTTGTGTGTGTGTGTGTGTGTGTGTGTGTGTGTGGTGTGTGTGTGTGTTGTGTGTGTGTGTGTGTGTGTGAATTTTTGAGTGGTGTGTGGTGTTGTGTGAATGTGGAGTGTGTGTGTGAGAGAGAGAGGGTGTGTGTGTGTGGTGTTTGTGGTGTGTGTGTGTGTGGTGTGTGTGTGTGTGGTGTGGTGTGTGTTGTGTGTGTGTGTGTGCGTGTGTGTGCGCGTGTGTGTGTGCGTGGTTGTGTGTGTGTGTGGCGCGCGCCGCTTGGCGCTGCGTTCATGTACTTGTGTCTGTACACCATAATAATTATGTGTTGATGTGAAGGTTAAGTGCAATGGAGCGTTTGATATCAATTTTGAACGGTCACCATGTGGACTAAAATCCAGTGCACACCATGTTTGCTGTGAGTATGAGCAATTGGCCCAGGCCAAAAGCTGTGTCAGTTATTGATGTCAGCTAATTGCCAAGGCCTACACAAAAAATGTTGTTATGTTGTAGTAAAATGTTGTTATGTTGAGATTGCCTTCAGCCACGACAAGCTCTTACTATAACAGTCTA
Source organism: Rapana venosa (assembly GCA_028751875.1). NCBI lineage: Eukaryota > Metazoa > Mollusca > Gastropoda > Neogastropoda > Muricidae > Rapana > Rapana venosa. The sequence continues at coordinate 23,628,259 of CM054141.1, forward strand.
CACTATCCTTTAAAGGAGAAAAAAAATCCTCTGAAGTCGGAGTATGGCTGCCTAAATGGCGAGGTACTTAACCACTTGGCTATAGTGTTCACTGAAAAAAGAAAAAAAAGTACTAATGTTATCCAAAAGTCTTCCACTTTCTCTCGCTGCCTCTACACTTATAAAAAGGTAAAGGTGTCTCATAACCTATGTGGTCGTAGGGGAGCGAGGCGTCAGAGACCTTAACTTCTCCAGGGGCCAGCATATTGAGGGCGGTGCCCATCTCCTCTCCCTCGCTGCTTTACCTTCCCTGACCCTAAAGAGGGCAGGTACCCATTTACAGCTGGGTGAACTGGGGGGACTGTACTGAAGCCAAGGCGCACAAACGGTCACCCATCCAAGTGGTAACCACGCTGGATGCTGCTTAACCCCTTAGCTTGGAAAAAGCGAGTGCTCTGACCACTGAGCTATCCTGTCCCCAAGACTTAAAGACTACTGATTATTAAATCTCTTTTTTTTAAGTATAAAAAAATAGGGAAAGGATTCTGCTAAATAATTTTGAAATTTGAGCTGCGCTATATCCTGTGATCAATGTTTTCCTGTAAATTACTTTGTGTCTTGCTTGAAACCTACAAGATTTTCGGGGGGGGGGGGGGGGGGGGGGGGGGGAGGGGGGGGGGGGGGGGGGGGGGGGGAGGGGGGGGGTGGGGAAAGGGGGGGGTTGCTGGTTTGGGGGGTTTTGAGATAATAAAGTATTTGTGTTGGCATTACTAATAAAACTTAGAATTAACAGAAAAGGAGATTATTACAGAGAGAGAGAGAGAACAAAAGAAAGAAAGAAAGAAAGAAAAGGAGGGAAGGAAGAAGGAATAAAGAAAGAAAGAAAGAGAAGAAAGAAGGAAAGAAAAGAAAGAAAAAGAAAAAAAAAGAAAGAAAAAAAAGAAAGAAACGAAAGAAAGAAACAAAGAAAAAAAGAAAGAAAGAAAAAGAAAAAAAGAAAGAAAGTACAGACAAAGAACAGACAGACAGAAACATAGAGGAAAAAAGAACCAAGCTTGTTGCAGACAATGTAAGACGCAATGGTATAACGTCTTATCCAAAAGACTGAACATTTCAGTCGATTTTCTCGTCAAAACTGAAAGAAAGGACAAGGTCAGGGATCGAAGCCCTGAACCGCACAGTTCACTGTTAGCAGGTAACGTCTTTACCGGCCTGCCCACCTTCCTTCTTGAGAAAATGATTTTTTT
>CM054141.1:23634984-23644984 GCA_028751875.1 Rapana venosa
TGACTTGTCAGGCGCTTAACGGCAGCGCAACACATTTTCGCTCATATGACAGACGACGATAGATGCTGTCTGAGCGTTCAAGAAGAAGAAGAAGATCATTAGGCAATATTCATATTGAGAGAATTTTTTTTTTTTAATTTCAAATCGTGCCTAAGGAAATTCAACAGAAAAAAAAATGGAAGGCAAAACTGATCAATATAAGGATTGTATTGTATTGTATTGTATTGTTTTGTATTGTGTTATATTTCATTGTATTGTATTGTATTGTATTGTATTGCATTGTATTGTTTTGTTTTGCATTGTATTGTTCTGTATTGCATTGTATTGCATTGTATTGTATCGTATCGTATTGTATCTACTGTATTGCATTGCATTCCATTGTATTGTATACCACTTTAAGTCACGGCAGATTCCTCTGCGTGAAATTCGGGATGCTCTCCCCCTGGAAGAGCCCGTCGCCACAAGAGCAGCGCCACCCAGTATTTTTTTTTCCTTTTCCTGTCTGCGTGTGTATTTGTTTCTCTATCAGCCAACAGCGCCTGGGTTTATCACAGTTCTTGATTAAACCATTGACGCTGGGGGCAACAGCAAAGTGAGAGGCTGTATGACCAGTGGCTTTTCCACTCATGGAATTCCACTTTACAGCTTAGTCTTTAGTGATCGACTATGACTCTGACTAGGAGGCTTGACTTCCACAGTCCTTATGTGCTGCAGCCCTGGGGGCTAGTTGGCCTTTGGAGAACTTCTCCAACGCTGACTGTCCTTATGCCCACTTGGCCGAGAGAGTGGGGATGTACTGTGGGCAAGGCATCTCCACTATAATCACATTTCTGCCCAATTTCCAAAACAGCAGCTGCCTTCTCTGCTGTTTTGGAGGTCATCGTCGAAAAAGGACTAACATACATTCTCTATCAAAGTGGCTTATTTGTCTTTAACAGAGGCTTAAAGGTGACAATTTTGAACTGTATTGCATTTCAAGACTCAAGAATACTCTCATGTCTCAACTAGAGAAATTATGAGTGGCATTTTAAAATTATAATTACACAGCATGCGTTATTAAACAATACAGATTAAGAAATAACACAGTATTTTAAAAGCCGACAACAATCTACGTCACACACACACCCGCACCCACCCACCCACACACACACACACACACCCATCCACACACACACACGCATGCGCGTGCGCACGCACACACCAGTAAAGGTTAAGAGTAGCAAAGCAAAACCACAACACAACAATAATTCAAGCACATCTCATGAAACACATCATCAGCACAATCAATACAAACATCACAAGTAACTTTACATTAAAAAGAACAACATGACAAAAACATTTTGATTTTTTAAAAAGTTTTAACACTATTTCCCCTTCACCCATCACAGCTCACACGTATTCTTTGCCTGGTACTGTATATAAAACTATACATGCACACACACACACACACACACACACACACACCACACCTCTCACTCACTCTCTCTCTCTCTCTCTCTCTCTCTCTCTCCTCTCTCTCTCTCTCTCTTCTCTCTCTCTCTCTCTCAGGGCATATTCATGCACACGCTGTTATTTGATGATTTAATATGAAAAGCCCTTTAAAAATGTTCTTTTAAAGTTTATCTGGCTTGATATTTAATAAGGTTTAGTCATTAATAAGCATGGGACAGGCATAATGAATTATGATGAACGTAATCAGCATAGCAACAACAATCATGTAGCTTATGTTGTTCTCCCCCCCCCCCCCCCCCCACCAAAATATATGTATAATATATGTTGTGTGTGTGTGTGTGTGTTTGTGTGTCTGTGTGTGTGTTTATTTACTTCTCCCCATTTACTTATTACAATTTTTTAAAAATATATATATATATAAATATTAATTTACTTTTTTAAATTTCTGCATATTATGTTAGTTTCAAGTTATCCAATTTGCAATCTTATGTTTTATTATCTAACTCTGTTTTTTAAAAAAAGTTATGTCATAACAAATCCTTTTGCTCCTGTTTTCAGAAAAAAGCTCTCTACTCCATCTCTCTCTCTCTTCTCTCTCTCTTCTCTCTCTCTCTCTTATTCTTCTTCTCTTCTCTTCTCTCTCTCTTCTCTCTCTCTCTCTAGCTCTAACTCTGGAGAGTAACAGAAGGTTTTCTACCAGACGTTACCTGAAATCGACATGGTACTGTCACTCTCCAATCCCCCAACCACCATCACCAACCATTCGCTACACAGATGGGCCTCACCTGAATTAAGCCCCGCCCCCTTTGTCACTCACCTGACACCAGGCTACGTTCGGAGCAACGAGTCGCCCGCCTCTGTTAACCAACGGGAGAGACACTAACTTTCACGGGCGGCGAAACATTTACCTGGAGAATTAAAAAAACGAGCCAAGCGACCAGGTAGGCTTGCTATAGGGGTGGGGTACCTCCCGGGTACCCCAACCAATCACAATCCACCCGTACAAGCTGCACCCTCTGGTTGTATGGCGTATTATTCATGTGTCCTTATTAAAGCCCTGGAGTTCCTAGCAACTCACGCATTATTTACGAAGCTGCGAGCAAGCTCTCTGGAATATACCCACACTCGCGCGCGCGCCAGCACGGTCTCGAGGTACGCATAGACGCCAGTGCGTTGGCGAGTCTGTCCATCCTACCTGGCCAAGTGTCGCAGCCGCTGCTAGCAGCTCCCATTTCCGACAGCGAAGCTAGCGCATGCAAGTTTAATCATCAGCCTTGTCTGCCTTGTGTGGTCTGGTCTTCTTGCCTCACTCATAATGTCTTCATACGGACTATATCATCACCCTCAAATGCCGCACCAGGTAAGCTAAATACCAACAAACAACAAAAAAGAAACAACCAACCTTTTGTTGTCTCCCTTCTTTTGTACAGTTATGAAATATTATCTCCCTTCTATGTACTTTTAGATGCAGCCAGGACTTTTTTTGAAGTTTGTGGAATTGAAATTCTTTTTTGGGGGAGGGAGTTGTGTTTGCAGGGGGTTATGTGTTATAGATGAATGCGTATATATTATACAAGTTTTATCTTGGTGATAAAAAGAAGAAGAAGACGGAGAGAAGGGGTGAGAGGAAGGATGAATGGAGAGAGGGAGAGAAGGGAATTATTCAAAAGTGTATGCCGTAAGGCCAAAGACGTGTTTAATTGATACGAGATTGGCCGGGCGTACTGTTTATAAATAATTTGATCGCTTTAGCGCTTTCTATCTTCTTTTTTTTTCTCACTGGAGTGAACACTCTGGGGTTTATTAATTGAAAAGATTTTGTGTTTAATTCACGGCTTGTTGTCTGTCAAGGGTATGAGAAACAAGAGGACTTTTAAAAAGGGAAAAAAAGTCATGTTATTTCAAATGTTTTTGGTACTAACCTACTTTTGGTCTGTATCTATTCTGTGTGGGCTTGTGACTTCGCGAGTTGTTGGTTGGGTTGATGGTATATGATTTCAAAAGTTTTGCTGTGTTGTAGTTGTATTTATTAATGATTTGGTGTTTATAGAAATTGGATCACGAAGAGAAAACGAACTGATTTTCTGGTGTTTTCTCAACACTTCTCTGTCTTTCTCGCGTGCATACGAACGTGTATACATGCATAATTATTGGTATTATTATTGTGTGAGTTCCATATCCAGTTATTATGGAAGTTTTTTCATTTGATTAAAACTTACATTTCGTGTGTATGAATTTCGCGCGAGCAAGTGATTTAACTTTTTTGCGGACTTGGGTTAGTTAACACTGAGCTTACAAATTAATTAAAGTCTAACAATTTGCCTAGCCAGTTACTGGCATAGTCTAGTCAGTGATTTTCTCTTCCAGACCTCGGGGAACTCTCTACCAGTGTGAAATTAGGATATTCCCAATCTTAGCTAAAACTTGTGTGTGTGCGAATTTGTTTTATTTCTATCTTGGTCAATGGTTTTATTCTTGAAGAAAAGGAGAGAAGAAAAAAACACGTCACAGCTACAAAAACACAACACATGGTTAATAATAATAGATGAAATTTATATATAGCATAACACATGGTTATGTGTTAGTCTGTCGTTTTCGACGATGACCTCCAAAACAGCAGAGGAGGCAGCCGCTGTTTCGGAAATTGGGCAGAAATTTAATTATAGTGGAGATGCCTTGCCCCACAGTACATCCCCACTCTCTTGGCCAAGTGGGCATAAGGACAGTCAGCGTTGGAGATGTTCTCCAAAGGCCAACTAGCCCCCAGGGCTGCAGCACATAAGGACTGTGCGAGTCAAGCCTCCTAGTCAGAGAGTCATAGTCGATCACTAAAGACTAAGCTGTAAAGTGGAATTCCATGAGTGGGAAAGAAAGCCACTGGTCATACAGCCTCTCACTTTGCTGTTGTTGCCTCCAGCGTCAATGGTTTAATCAAGAACTGGGATATAGCCCAGGCGCTGACGCAAGGGAAACATGGTTATAACAACAAGATTGGGGGCATATATTGTGCACCCCCCTCCATCCACCCACCCCTGTGTAGATGCCGAGGGCTTCTCAGTATAAACAGCATCCCCACCTTCTGGAAATCCTGTGCTAGGAATTCTCTCCTTTTCTATCCCTCTCTTTGTTTCTGCCTTGTTCCTTTTCTACCTGTCACCACCTCCTTTGTCTTTTTTCTGCCTCCTTGGTCCATTCTCCTGCCTTTTTCTTTTTCGTCCAGAAAGGCTTAAAAGATAACAATTCTCTCCCGCGCACAAGTTGGAAGCACTGGGCCTGGTTTGTCAGGCGCTTAACGGCAGCGTAACGCATTTTCGCTCATATAACAGAGAATAGTAGTTGCTGTCTGAGCATTTGACAAAGAAGAAGAAGATACCGTACTCGCTTAACGAAATGCACAAAACTTGATTCATACATGCAATGACGGAAGATTATAATTATAAAGTGTACACACACAAATGAAAGATTTATATAAATCAACATGTTATCTCTTTGAGGTCATTCACGAAGTCTGGATCCGCTGGGCCTGATTTGTCAGGAGCTTAACGGCAGCGCATCGCATTAATTTTCGCTCTTGTGACAGACAACAATAGTTGCTGTCTGAGCGTTCGACGACGAAGAAGAAGAAGAAGAATATGTTGGGTTAAAGAAAAACATAACAACAGTTTTTTGACTCTGTACTCGTTCTGTGTTCTCTTTCCTCTGTCTCTGTCTGTCTCTCTCTCTCTCATCTCTCCTCTCTCTCTCTCTCTCTTTTCTTTCTTCTCTCCTGTCTCTCTCATCTCTCTCTCCCCTATCTCTCTCTCTCTCTCTCTCCCTCCTCTCCTCTCTCTCTCTACTCTCTCTACTCACTCTCTTCTCTCTTCTCTCTCGTCTCTCTCTCTCTCTCTCTCTCTCTCTCTCTCTCATCACTCTCTCATCTCTCTCTCTCTCTCTCTCTCTCTCTCTCTCTCTCTCGTTTCTTTGTTTGGTTGGGGGTTTTTTTTCGTTCCTCGGCTAGAGCTCCCAGGTTCACCAATGTTGAGATTTTTGCGTATGCGACCGTTTTTGCCCACCATGAAGGTAGCCGCATTCCAACTTCGGAAATGTATGTATGCTAGGAATGTTCGAGTTTCAGTAATCCACCGAACGCTGACATGAAGTACACGAGTTTTAACTTGCATATGTTCTATCTTCTGCATGTACATACATGAGAGGCACTGGCAGGTCTGCACTTGAAGTTGACTTGGGAGATCGTTAAAAAAATATAATACCCCCACCCTTAATTCACCAGACACCCCCGAGATTTGAACCCACGACTTCATGGACCCATGGGATCGAAGTCGAACGGTTTTTAACCACTTAGCTATCGCGTCCATTGTCTTATGATGATGATGATGATGATGATGATTGTAGCTATCATTTTATCTTTATTGCCTGCTTTGCCATGCTTATCCTTTTCCCCCCGCAATCTAGTTGCCTTTATAATATTATCATGTTGGGATAAAAACTGTCTGGGTGTGATTATCTATTTATTTATGTATTTCTTTTATTTCGAGGATAATGGAACAAGCTCTCATGTGCTTTTTTTTTTTAAAAACATCCAGTCCCCGTGTGTAGGCAGTTTTGTCAATTTTGTCATCCGTTCCCACCGGCACACTATGGCCTACTCTTCCGAAAAGCGGAACGGGTTTTAACGTGTGCGCAAGATGTTCTGCGCGCGTTCGCACACGGGGCCTCGATTTATAGTCTCGTCTGAAGGACTTTAAGGGAGAGTGGAGTCTGCGCTGATGTTAACTCCAGAGGGAAAAAAATCCTCTTGAACGGGAATCGAACCCGGGTCAGCAGATCATGAGTGCATCACTCTAACGACCAGGCTATTCTGTTCCCCCTTTATGGATGTTGTTCTCCCCCCCCCCCCCCCCCCCCCCCCCCCCCCCCCCCCCCCCCCCCACTCCGCACCCTCATGTGGATTGTGTTAACTGACCTTTCGCCACAAAATTTGCCACTATTATGCCTGTGTAGGGGGGTGGGGGGGGGAAGGTGGATGGGGGGGGGGGGCTAACTAAATAGGGAATCTTCGCTGGAACGTAAATTATTATAATAACAGCAACAGTAAACAAAGGAACGTAACTTGTAACAACAGCAAGAAAGGGACGTAAATTGTAATAATAACAACAACAACAACAATTGCTGCAAAAAAGGAACGGTAGATAATATTCTCAACAACACCAACAAACAAACAAACAAAAGGAACATAGTTTATAATCCCAACAACAACAATGAATCATAATCTCACAACAATTACAACAGCGAACGAAGGATCATGAATTATGATGACAACAACAACAAAGTTACGTGAGTTGTAATAGCAACAACAACAACAACAACAAGTAGAGTTCGTAAGAGTAGGCCATTGTGTGCCGGTGGGAACAGATGACAGAATTCACAAATCCGCATACACATGGGGACTGGATGTAAAAAAGCACATAAGTGCTTATTCCATTATCCTCGATATAAAAGAAGAAAATAAGATAAATTTTTAAAAAACAAGGAACGTAAATTGTAATAACAAAAACAACAAACAAAGGATTGCAAACTTTAACAACAACAAACAAACAAAGGAACGTAAACTATAATATCATCAACAACAAATTAAAGGAACATAATTTATAATCCCAACAACAAAAGAACGTAAATCATAATCTCAACAACAACAGCAACAACAACAAACTAAGGAACGTGAATTATGATCTCAACAACAATAACAACAAAAAACAAAAAGCAAAACAAAAAACAAACAAAAAACCACCGTAAATTATAATCTCAACAGCAATAATAACAACCATAGCAAACAAAGGAATATAAGTTACAATCTCAACAGCAACACAACAACAACAACAGAAACAAAAAAACAACAACTACAACAACGAGAGGGCAGAGAAAGGTTGTTGTTTTTTATTTTTTTATTTATCTATTTATTTATTTATACCACTTTAAGTCACGGCAGATTTCTCTGCATGAAATTCAGGCTGCTCTCCCCGGGGGAGAGCGCGTCGCCACAAGAGCAGCGCCACCCATTATTATTTTTTTCTTTTCCTGTCTGCAACTGTTCTTGTTTCCCTATCAGAGTAGCTTTTTTCCCTACATAATTTCGCCAGGGACAACTCTCTTGTTGCCGTGGGTTCTTTTACGTGCGCTAAATACTTATGTGTAACACACGGGACCTCGGTTTATCGTCTTATCCGAAAGACTAGAACCCAGACCACCACTTATGGTGTAATGGATGGGGAGGGGGGAGGGGAGTTTCGGGCCCAAACGGGGTTCGAACCACCGCACACTTCCGACCTGGACTTTCCGATTTCTAGGCAGGACCCGAAACTTTTCCCCCATCCATTAATAATAATAATAATAATAATAAATGGAACTTATATAGCGCTTTATCTTGCAAAGACAAATCAAAGACCATGCATTCAACCTAACCTTACACAGTCATGCAATCAATGATAAATAATCAATAGTTTAAACAAACAGATATTACAAACATGGTGCAGACAAAATCTATGAAATAAAATTTCAATGGTCAGAAGTTCTTCAAAAGCACACACACACACACTCACACAGGTCGTATACTTTAGCAGGGTGATAGGACATGGGTTAGTGAAGGTGGGATAGTTCTGATATGAAACAGGAGGGGGGAAATCTTAGGTTTGAAATAGATATGTCTTGGGCTGGATTTAAAAGTGCCATAACTAGGTGGTGGTCTGGGTGCTAGTCTTTCGGATGAGACGTTAAACCGAGGTCCCGTGTGTGACACAAAATTATTTAGTGCACCTAAAAGAACCCACTGCAACAAGAGAGTTGTCCCTGGCAAAAATTCTGTAGAAAAATTAAGCCGCTCTGATAGAGAAACAAATACAGTTGCAGACAAGAAAAGAGAAGAAAGAAAATGAGTGGCGCTGCTCTTGTGGCGACGACGAACTCTCCCGGGGGAGCGGGAGAGAAAGCAGCGCGAATTGCTCGAAGACAAATCTGCCGTGACTTTATTTTTGTATAAGTATATACACAATTATACGAACAGAATATTGTTTTCTAGACCCAAGTTTTTAAGGTTACCGTTAGACGGACAGTAAAGCCGAGTGGTTAAGACCGTTCGACTTCAATCCCACGGGTCCATGAAGTCGTGGGTTCGAATCTCGGCGGCATCTGGTGAATTAAAGATGGGGTTTTTTTTGTTTTTTTACCATCTCCCAGGTCAACGTCAAGTACAGACCCGCCAGTGCCTTCATTCCTTTCGTTTATAATATTCATACCCATACAGAAGATCAGAATATTATGCACGTTAATTAAAGATCCCGTTATTCGTGTCAGCTTTGGGTGGGTTAGGGAAACACGAACATACCTAAGCATACATCCCCCAAGTCGGAATGCGGCTACCCTGTATGTATGTTTGTCCGTCGTGTCCGACGATGACCTCCAAAACAGCAGAGGAGGCAGCTGCTGTTTCGGAAACTGGGCTGACATTTGATGATAGTGGAGATGCCTTGCCCACAGTACATCCCCACTCTCTCGGCCAAGTGGGCATAAGGACAGTCAGCGTTGGAGATGTTCTCCTCTAAAGGCCAACCAGCCCCCAGGGCTGCTGCAGCACATAAGGACTGTGCGAGTCAAGCCTCCTAGTCAAGAGAGTCATAGTCGATCACTAAAAGACTAAGCTGTAAAGTGGAATTCCATGAGTGGGAAAGAAAGCCACTGATCATACTACAGCCTCTCACTTTGCTGTTGCCCCCAGCGTCAATGGTTTAATCAAGAACTGGGATAAACCCCAGGCGCTGACGACACCTTGATAGTGGGCAAAAAGGGTGGCATACACAAAATCTGATCTTTGGTGAAGCTCAGAGCATTAGATGAGGAACATGGGGAGGGAGTGGATCGGTGGTCTAGAGGTAACGCGCCTGTCTAGAAAGCGAAAAGTCCGGGTTCGTATCCCGTCTGGGCCCGAAACTTTTCCCCCATCCATTAGACCATGAGTGGTGGTCTGGGCGCTAGTCTTTCGGATGAGACGATAAACCGAGGTCCCGTGTGTTACAGAAAATTATGCAGCGCACGAAAAAGAACCCACGGCAACAAGAGAGTTGTCCCTGGCAAAATTCTTAGAAAAAAGCCACTCTGATAGGGAAAGAATACAGTTGCAGCCAAAAAAAAAAAAAAAAAAAAAAAAAAAAAGGGTGGCGCTGCTCTTGTGGCGACGTGCTCTCCCCGGGGAGAGCAGCCCGAATTTCACGCAGAGAAATCTCGTGACTTAAAGTGGTATAAATAAATAAATAAATAAATAGGGGGGGGAGAGGCAAAGGGGGGGGGGGGGGGGGGGGGGGGGTGGGGGGGGGGGGGGGGTACCCGTTATTTCCTAACTGGCTGTGTCAGATCTGGAGTAACACTACTTTATTATTGCTGTAGGTAACACTTGACTGATGAAAGTAAGAGTCTCAATGTTTTCATCCGCCCTCTCTCTCCCTCTCTCCTCTCTCTCCTCTCTCTGCCTCTCCCTCTCTCCCCCCAGTCTGTCTGCTGT
>CM054141.1:23652484-23659582 GCA_028751875.1 Rapana venosa
GGGGGGGGGGGGGGGTGTAGTGGGGTGGGAGTGGTGGGGAGGGGGGTTTGGTTATTTTGCTAGGGGGGGGGGGGGGGGGGTTGTTGTTGTTTGTTGTGTTTGTTTTGTTTTGTTTTTTGTTTTGTTTTGTTTTGTTAGTAAGGGCTGATAATGTAGGCAGTCGTTTGAAGCAGATTCGAAACGAAAAGCAATCTAAAGATTTACCTGAAATTGTAGCATTTTTTATTCTTTATTTTCTTCTTTTATATCGACGATAATGGACTAACCACTCATGCGCTTATTTTTAACATCCAGTCCCCATGTGTATGCAGTTTTGTCAATTTTTTCATGGGTTCTCCAACCGCACAAAAATATGGCCTACTCTTCCAAAAAACGGGAAGGGGTTTTAACGTGTGCGTAGGATGTTCTGCATGCATTCGCACACGGGGCCTCGGTTTATAGTCTCATCCGAAGGACTTTTGGGGAGAGTGGAGTCTGCACTGATGTTAACTCCAGGGGAAACTATCCCCTTGAACGGGAATCGAACCCGGGTCGTCAGATTGCGAGCGCAATGTTCTAACCACTAGGCTATCCTTCATGGGATGATCAAAGTGTTTTTTGACTTGACTTGACTTGACTTGACTTGACTTGAGACCTCAGCTCAGCTTCTCCAGGGGCCAGCATCTTAAGGGCGGCAACCTCTCTCTCTCTCTCTCTCTCTCTCTCTCTCTCTCTCTCTCTCTCTTCCTCTCTCTCTCCTCATCTCCTCTTTAAGATGTTTTTGTTGCGTTTCTGTTTTTTGTGGGTTTTTCTCTTTTTCTCCCCATTTTTTTTGTTTTTGTTTTTGTTTGGTTGGTTTGGGGTTTTGCGGGTTGTTGTTTGTTTCTTGCTTTATTTTGTTTTGTGGGTGGTGGGGTTTTTTGTTTTTTTGTTTTGTTTTTTGTTGTTTTTGGCGGGGTTGTTGTTGTTTGTTTTTTTTGTTTTTTATGTTTGTTTGTTGTTGTTGTTGGGGTTTTTTTTTGGGGGGTGGAGGGTGGAAGGGATATTTACTTTTTTAAACATGGTTTCTTCGTTTTGTTTTGTTTTTTCTTTTCTTTTTTTTTCCTTCCTGGGCTATAGCTCCCTGGTTCACCAATGGCGAGATGTTTGCTTTAGCCACGTTTTAACACACAAGAATTGAAGGTAGCCGCATTCCGACGTTGGGTACGGTGTGTCTGAACACAACACTCTGCGTGCGTGCATTTGAACAAACAACAAAAATTGTCATCTGTTCCTGCCAGCACGCAATGGCCTACTTTTCCGAAATGCGGAACAGGCTTTTCATAATGTCAAAGATGTTCTGCGTGCGTGTGTGCGTTCGCACTTGGGCCTCCGTTTATAGTCTAATCTGGAGGAGGTTTATTATTATTATTATTATTATTATTATTATTATTATTATTATTATTGTTGTTGTTGTTTTGAATGAGTATGTTTTAAGGGTTGAATGGGCTTTGATTTTTTTTCATTGGATTTTTCAGTATTGGCCATATAGATGTTATATGAGTTATTATATATATATATATATATAGAGAAATAGTAGATAAAGAGATAACCAGATTGCAGGGACCGTAGAGCGCTGAGTCAGACAGTCCCCAGACACAGTGAAGAGGATCCTTTTATCAGATATAGTAAATAGAGATGATAATATGTAATATGTGTGCTGAGAGATAGTGAGTGTGTTTTTACGCCGTGCCGCCACGACCTCTGAGGAGGGTTTATGGTACCAATAATTATAGATATATATATATATAATCCGTAGATGGGGGGGGGGGCGGGGGCGTGGTGTGTGTGTGTGTGTGAAGAGAACTTGTTTTTTTCTTGGCTTCGGTTAGCCAAAGGAATTTGTTACTCTAAAAAGGTCAGCTGCAAATGTAAAGAAAAAAGAAACAAATGAATGATTCACAAACACACACACATATGCACGCACGGACGCGCGCGCGCGCGCACAATCGATGATTCACAAACACACACACACACACACAACACATCCGGATCGCTCCTCACTCTCTCTCTCTCTCTCTCTCTCTCTCTCTGAATGAAGTTAGGTAGGCTACAAAAAAAAAAAACAAAAACAAACCCCAAATTAAAGAAACAGCACTTTCGTGAAACATTAGGGTATTTCACTAACTAACACACTCACACATGGGAAATATATATATATATTATTACAAGGAAATTATACTCTTTAAAAAAAACAACAACAAAAAATCCGCCCAATAAGGGACTCGAACCCTTGACCCTCAGATTAAAAGTCTGATGCTCTACCGACTGAGCTAACCGGGCTCGTGTGACGTGACGGGCGAAAAAAAGCTTGTAACCAGTATCTGCCTCTTAGGCAAAATCTCTGAGCCCTTGAGAAGCGAATGATTTTTTATCCACATACTCAATAGTATTGGTTTCTTTTATTTGTGTCATCTTTTTGAACAATTTCAAACAAATGACTCCTCTGTATGTCACATATATAAGTCCTTCGGATGAGACAAAAAACCCCCGGGCGCGTGTGCGAACACAGCAGAACATCTTCCAAACACGTTAAATCCTTTTCCCCGCTTTTCGAAAGAGGGGGCCATTGTGTGCCGGGGGGAACAGATGAAAAAAATTTACAAAACCGCATACACACGGGACTAATGAAAAAAAGCACATGAGTGTTTTTCCCATTTCCTCGAAAAAAAAAAAAGTCATCTCGATTTGTGGGTTGTTTTTTACAAATTCAGCGTTTAAAAATTTCCCCCATACATTATTTATTTATTATTATTTTTTTATTATATCCAATCGAAATTTTTTGTTACAACATTGTATTCCTACTTTGGGTGTGGTGTGTGTGCGTGTGTGTGTGTGTGTGGTGTGGTGTGTTTTATCAACTTTAGTATAGTATCATCGTAGTTTTAAAGTATGTATGTATGTTGTATGCACTCTGCAATGTAAAGTACCTCACAATGTATGCGTGTGTTTTTGGTGAAGTGACAGGACTTCATAATTTACTTGCTTTCTTCCAGGATGCTCGAATTTTTTTAGACTTTTTTGAATAATTTATTTTTATAAATCATAAGCGAATGAATATACGAAACTACTTCCAAATAATAATAATAATAATAATAATAATAATATAATAAATAAGTGAACGGCTAACATCTGTTCTTAAATCATATAATATGCCTAAACCATTATTTTGACAGGTACGTAGCGTAACAAAAAAAATATGGAAAAAAAAGTAGCGTAACAAAAAAAAAAGGAAAAAAAATGTGTGCAGTGAAATACACATTAGCCTTTGTTTAAGACTCGCCCTTTTATCTCTTCTCCCTCTCTCCCTCTCTCCCCCCTTCTCTCTCTCCTCTCCTCTCTCCTCTCTCTTCTCCCCTCTCCTTTTATCTCTTCCCCCTCTCTAGGGGGGGAAGGGGAAGGGAGGGGAGGGGTAGGTTACTTTGAGGTTACTAAAAACACAAAAAAAACCACCTTTAAAAAAAAAAAACACCCCGGCAGACATCTCCCTTAACTTCTACCCAGGCCCGCGTCAGTGATTCTTCCCTTTTGCTGTCATAAAACCCGAACTGCTCTCTATGTATGCTGCGACGTGCGGTGTGTGTTGCAAGTGTGTGGGTTTTTTTTTGTGGGGGTGTGCAATTAGCTGAAAATGGAGGGGGAGGAGGGGGGGGGGGGGGGGGGGGGGGGGGGGGGGGGGGTATACCCCAGCAGGTTGGTGGTGGGGGGATCATCATTCCCCGGGTTTTTAGCGTCAATAGCCCCACCCCCACCACCCCCCAAACCCCCCTTACCCACCCCCACCCCCACCCCACCTAAATTGCAAACCCCCTAGAATCGCAGAGTTTTTTTTTTTTTCCTCATTTTTTTTCCTCGTTTCTCCCATCATCGTCGTTGTCATAAAAAAACCCCCCCCCACCCCCCCACCCCCCCCCCCCCAACCACCCCCACCACCACACCCAAAAAAAGAAGAAAAAAGAAAGGAAAAAAAAAAAAACTTTTCGTCGCCCCCCTTCACGCGCGCTAGCCCAAGCCCGCGAGCACCCCTTCTCCCCCCCTACTAAAAGCATTTCGCGACTTTGTAATTACCTCATTAATTTCACCCTTGAAAAACCCCGGCGCGGGGGGAAGGTGGAATGCGGCGTCACGGTTGGACTCGCGCGTGTTGGGTGTGTGGCGACTTGCCTTGACCGGTATGGTAGTAATCCTGGCGCAGGGCGAAAAAGGGGGGGGGCTTAAATTTTGGGGTAAAAAAAGGGGGGAGGGGAGAGAGAGAAGAGGGCGGGTTTCCCGCTACAAAAAAATTTTTTTTGGGGGGGGGTGGTGGGGTGGGGGTGGCAGTGAATAGTAGTGGGTGGTGTGGGGGGGTAGGTGTGTGTGTGTGTGTAGGTGTGAGTGTGGTGGTAGGGGTGTGTGTGTGTGTGGTTTTTTCTTTTCTTTTTTTTTTCTTTTCGTTGAACGTAGTGTGATCGATGCCCCTTTTGCACCTTGGGTTTTAAAAAGGGGGGTTTTTTTAAAAAACAATTTTTTTTTTTTGGGGGTGTGTGAGGGGGGGATGGGGGGTGGAGGGGGATCAGGTTTTGTGCTTCGGTGAAGTAACGGGACACGCATAAATTGGGATGGTTTTGGTTGGGGTGGGGGGGGGAAGACAACAGAGAAAGAGAGAGGAAGAAAGAGAGTTTTTCATGCAAACTGGGGAATTTTCTTGTTACAAAAGGTTTTGTGAAAGGGTATTATTTTTTGGTTTTTGGGGTTTTTTGTGGGGGTTGGTGTGTGGGGGGTGGTGGGGGGGGGGAAAAATTTTTACTTTTAAATTTCTTTTTTTTCCCTTTTTTTTTTGTGTGTGTGTGTGTTTCTGCGTGGGTGTGTTTGTTTTTTGGGGTTTTTGCGCGCCGTTTGTGTGTGTGTGTCTGTTTTTAATATATATATATATATATTTATTAAATATTAATATATAATATATATATAAATTTATTTGTATAGATACGAACTGGATTTTAAATTTCTGTAAACCCCCCCCCCCCCCCCCCCCCCCCCTTTATCCCCCCCCATCCTTTATTCCTCCAGCATCCTCCTCCCATCCATTCCAATTCCCCTACCCCCCCCCCCCCCCCCACCCCAAACCAAGCCCTCTAAGATCACCAGGTTATGGGACACCTTTACCTTTTTAACACAATTTGGTCAAACTGTAAAAGGGGAAACCCTAAAAAAAAAAACCCAAAAATTTTTTGAAAAACAGATATTATTTGTTGAAAATACTTTTTATTTTTTACTTTTTCCTTCCGCTTGTCTCTGGGGCGTCGGGGGGAGTATAACTGTCGTCGCTGCAAGGGGGGAGTTGGGGAGGAGGGACAGACAATCCATGGACTTTCAGTGTTTTCTCCCCACGGAATCACCCCGTCGCCGGGTCCCCTCGGCCCTATTGAAACTATATCCCTTAAACCTTTACTGACCTAGACTTACTTCTTTTTTTTTTTTGGGAAAGGGAAAGGTTCCCCTGGGGGGATCCAGTAAAAGTATCAGAAAACACACTCCCACTTTTTTTCAAAATTTCTGTGCCCGGGAAATTCCCCCTTTTCTACCCTCACTTTTTTTCTGCCTTTTCCTTTTTTTTCTTCCGTCACCTCCTTCTTTTCTAATTTGCCATATTGGCATTCCTTTTTTTTTCTTCCGAAAAGACTTTAAAAGGAACAATTTCTCCACGCTGAAGGATGGGCCCGGGGCCCGACTTGTCAGGCTTTTAACGGGAGCACGAAAAGCATTTTTGCCCATATTATGACAAATAACGAAAATTAACTGGACTTTCGCTAAGAAGTAAGGGGAAAGGGAAGAATATTTCTTCTCCCCCCCCCCCTCCCTTCCCATCTTCCTTTTGTCCATCCCCCCCCCCACCCCCACCTCCCCCCCCACCCCCACTTTTTATTTCCCCTACGTTTTTTACTGAGTCCCCCCCGTGATATAGATTTTGGGTCTGGTTACATGGGAAAGAAAAAAATATAAAGAAGAAAAAAAAAAAACCAACCCAAAAAACCCCTCTCCCCCAAGGATAAAGATAGAGACTGAGATGACACAGATACGAGAGAGGGGAGAGAGAAAAGGGGGAGGACAAGAAGAGAGAGAGAGAGAGGGGAGAAAAGAGAGAGAGAGAGAGAGAGAGAGAGAGAGAGAGAAAAGAGAGAGAGAGAGAAAGAGAAGAAAAAGAGAAAAATAAAGAACACTTTTGAGAGGAGAAAGGGGAGAGGGAAAGAGAGAGAGAGAAGAGAGAGAGAGAGAGAGAGAGAGAGAGAGAGAGAGAGAGAGAGAGAGAGAGAGAGAGAATAATGTTATGACCATTTTAAATGAATGAATGAATGAATGAATGAATGAGAGAGACATCACTAGACAGACATTGCCAGCCAGACAGACAGAAAGACGGACAAATGGACAGACTTGAGACTGTCACAGACGCAATCTTAAGAGACAAGATTCACACAGACAAACGCATAGACATACATCTACTGACATAACCAAAAGGGAGAGAGCGGGTGAATCACACTAACACACATACACTCACACACACACACACACACTCAGAGGACAAAATTTACAAAACTGTATACGTACAGGGACTGGATGTAAAAAAAAAATTAAGCTTTCGAGTACTTATTCCATTATTCTCGAAATAAAAGAATAAATAAAAGAATAAGTAAAAGAATATGTAAATAAAATACTTTAAAAAAAAAATAGACACAGAGAGAGACAGAGACAGACAGACAGACACACACACACACACACACTCACACTCACACTCACACACACACACACACACACACACACTCACAACTCACACTCACACACACACACACACACACACACACACACTACACACAGGGACAAACACAAACACACACACACACACAAAACACACACAGACCCCCCCTCAAAACACCACACACAGACCCCCCCTCACACACACCACACAGACCCCCCCCCCCCCCCCCCCCCCTCACACACACACACACACCAGAAAAAAAGACAAAGCGGGCTAAAAATAAAAATAAAAAATAAAGCGTCAGCTGGCTTCCCAAACCCTTTTAAAAGGGCGACGACAGGTTGTTGGGG
>CM054141.1:23660082-23675082 GCA_028751875.1 Rapana venosa
CTTATTTATAACCAGACACCTAAGCACAGAATAGAAAAACAACAGTAAGAAAACAACCCAGGCATACTCACATAAGAAAACACATGAGATGGCGGCTTTGTTTTGCCTCAAGCATTCTGTGAAAACAATTAATGACATGTGCTGTTTTGGAGCCAGCCTATCCTCCCACTTGCTTATTTTTGCACATGTGGACCTTTCACAATGAATGATTAACACTAACAGTTTCTGGGGTGCGATATGTAAAGAAGAGAGAGAGAGAGAGAGAGAGAGGAGTGAGAGAGAGTAGAGAGAGATGGAGAGAGAGAGAGGAGAGAGAGAGTGAGTGAGGAGAGAGAGGAGAGAGAGATAGTGGGGAGAGAGAGAGAGGGAGAGAGAGAGAGTGGGGGAGAGAGAAAGAGAGAGGGAGAGAGAGAGAGAGGAGAGGATGAGAGAGGAGAGGAGAGAGAGAGAGAGGGAGGGAGAGAGAGAGAGGAGAGAGAGAGAGAGAGAGATTATACTACAAAAACAGCTAACACAGAAAAACAGCAGTACTGGTTCGTTAAGCTATCTAAGTATTGTGACAAGCATTTTTAGCAAACATGATTGAGTCTCTATTTGTTCTCTTCTGATACACTTTGTTGTTTGTGTTTGTTGTTGCTGCTGCTGCTAATGCTATTGTTAACATTGTTGTTGTTTTATGTATGCGGTGCTTAAAACCATTACTAAAACCTTGGAAGACTTCTGTATTATCACTCACTCACTAACACAGTCCCATGTCTCAAAGGACGTAGGGGGGACATGAGTGAAGACGCAACAGAGATCTTTTTTCATGCTTCACGATCCTGTGTGGCTAGTAGAAGGTGTTGCAGGGGTTGGGCTGTCCAGTCTTTGATGTTGTCAACCCATGATTTATTTTTGCGGCCTCTTCTTCTCTTGCCTTCAACCGTTCCCTGCAAGATGGTTTTTGCTAAGGTGTTGTGTCTTGTGGTGTGACCAAACCACATCAGTTTTCTCCTCTTTATGGTGGAGAGCAGAGGTTCTTGGGGGCCCACACGCTTTTTGATTTCTTCTTTCACATAGTTGTTGGTCTTGTGTTCTTTGTATGATATTTTGAGGATTCTTCTGTGGCAATTGTTCTCGAATGCTTGGATTCTCCTCTCTAGCTCTGCTGACAGGGTCCATGATTCACAGCTATATAGGAGGATAGATATCATAAGGGATTTGTAGAGGTGATATTTGGTGCAGAAGCTGATGTTGTTGCTTCTGATGATCCTCTCAAGTCTGGCTAGAGCAGATGTTGCTGTTGCAATGCGAGCTTTCACCTCATTGTTTGATGTGCCATCTTTTGTTAGGATGGAACCTAAGTATTTGAATTGGCTCACCTCTTCCAGTATTTCTTCATTCATCTTTATTTCCATGCTGTCATTACTAGCACTGTTGACCATGATCTTTGATTTCTCTGTACTGACCTCCATGCCGTATGCACTCACTTGATCTGATAGACTATCTGTGAGGTTTTGCAGTTCTTGTTGCTGCCGCCCATGAGGTCAATGTCATCTGCAAATTTGAGATTGCAAAGGGGTTTTCCACAAATGGAGATGGAAGTGTGGTGGTTTTGCAGTGTCTCTGTCATGATGTTTCAAGGAAGAGGTTGAAAAGTACAGGTGAGAGAAGGCAGCCCTGATGGACCCCAACCGTGGGTTGAAGAACTCGCCCATGTGATTGTTCATGAAAACTGCACTTCTTGTATTCTCGTACAGTGCCTTGATGACTTCAATGAGGCAGTTGTCAATGTTGAAGTGCCTGAGTATTTGCCAGAGGCCGTCATGCCATACCTGTCAAAGGCCTTTTTGAAGTCTATGAAATTGTGATACAAGTCTTTTTGGTGTTGGAGATGTTTCTCTATCAGAATTCTCAGGTTGAAAATTTGTTCAATTGTGCTGCGTTTTGGTCTAAAGCCGGCTTGTTCTGCCAGGAGTTTTTCCGCTTGGTTTTTCAGTCTGTTGAGGACTACCCGCAGCATGATCTTGTTAGGATGGCTTATGAGACTGATGGTTCTGTAGTTCTGGAATTGCTTGAGGTTTCCTTTCTTTGGTAGGGGTATTACAAGAGACTGTGCCCATTCTTCTGGCCATTCTTTGGTGTCGTGAATCTTCTGACAAAGTTCTGTGAATCGCCTTGCTATTTCATTCCCTTCATTTTTTATGAGTTCAGCTGGGATGTTATCGATTCCAGGAGACTTTCCCTTCTTCAATTGTTTATTAGCTGTGTCTACTTCACACCCTAGTATTGGTGGGTCTTTATCTTGGTGTTCAGGGGTTTTCTCAGAAACTATGTTTGTATCTGGGCATAGTGGGTAGTATTCCGTCCAGCGTTGGAGGATGGCATTGCTTTCCGTTAAAAGATTTCCTTATTTGTCTTCAATAACAGAGGCTTTAGGCTGTGTGGTTTTTGTTAGTGATTTCAGAGTGTCGTAAGCTGTTTTGCTGTTTCCCTTGGCCATTCCAACTTCGATGCAATGGCATTGTTCTTCTATCCACGCTTCTTTGGCTGTATTATCAAGAACACTTGATTTCAGTTCAACTCTGAGCACCCCCAAAAAATATATACAAGCCTAGTTTATGCCAGACACCCAAGCACAGAATAGAAAAACAACAATAAGAAAACAACACCCAGGCATACTCACATGAGACTGTGGCTTTGTTTTGCCTCAAGCCCTCTGTGAAAACAATTAATGACGTGCTGTTTTGCAGCCACCCTATCCTCCCACTTGTTTATTTTTCTTTTGGACACTCCACTTTTCAAAATTAATTATTAACATCAGCAGTTTCTTGGGTGCAAAAAGTAAGGAAGAGAGAGAGAGAGTAAGAGAGAGGAGAGAGAGAGAGAGAGAGAGAGAGAGAGAGAAGAGAGAGAGAGAGAGAGAGAGAGAGAGAACGAGTGAGAGAGAGAGAGAGAGCAAGAAAAAGAGAGAGAGATTATACAACAAAAACAGCTAACAAGGAAAAACAGCAGTACTGGCTCATTAAGCTATCTAAGTATTGTGACAAGCATTTTTAGCAAACATGATTGAGTCTCTATTCGTTCTCTTCTGATACACGTTGTTGTTTTGTTTGTTGCTGCTGCTAATGCTGCTGTTAATACTGACATAGTTGTTTTATATGGGCAGTGTTTGAAATCAACACTAAAACCTCACAAGAATACCATGCCATCAAGAACACTTAAACTGATTTCAGTTCAACTCTGAGCAACAAAAAAAGTACAAGCCTTTTTATGAAAAGACACCCAAATACAGAATAGAAAAATTAAACAACTGTAAAAAAAACAACACCCAGGCTTAGTTACATAAGAAAATACATGAGATTGTGGCTTTGTTTTGCCTCAAGCCTTCTGTGAAAACAATTGATGACATGTGCTGTTTTGGAGCCACCCTATCCTCCCACTTGTTGATTTTTCTTTGCACACTCCACCTTTCACAATTAATGATTAACACCAGCAGGTTTTTGGATGCAAAAAGTAAGGAAGAGAGAGAGAGAGAGAGAGAGAGAGAGAGATGTGTGTGTGTGTGTGTGGGGGGGGGGGGGAGAGAGAGAGAGAGAGAGAGAGAGAGAGAGAGAGAGAGAGAGAGAGAGAGAGATTATACAACAAAAACAGCTGACACGGAAAAAAACAGTACTGGCTCGTTAAGCTGTCTAATTGTAACAAGCATTTTTAGCAAACTTGATTGAGTCTCTATTTGTTCTCTTCTGATACATGATGTTGCTTTGTTTGTTTCTGCTGCTAATGCTGCTGTTAATGCTGCTGTTGTTATTTTATGCTGGTGTGGCTTAAAACCAATGGTGAAACCTTGCACACTACCTTGTTATCAAGATTACTTAAACTGATTTAACCTTGCACACTACTTTGTTATCAAGATTACTTAAACTGATTTAAGTTCAACTCCGAGAAAATAATTGTATAAGCTTCTTTGATGAACAAACACTCAAACACAGGATAGAAAAAACAGTAAGAAAACAACACCCAGGCATACTGACATAAGGAAACACAGGAGATTGTGGCTTTGTTTTGCCTCAAGCCCTCTTCTGCGCGCCCAAGTTCTGCAGGCGTTCGCACATGGGGCCTCAGTTTATAGTCTCATCCAAAAGACTTTTGGGGAGAGTGAAGTCGGCACTGATGTTAACTCCAGAGGAAAATATCCCCTCGAACCCGAGTCGTCAGATTTAGAGAAGAGAAGAAAAGAGAAGAAAAAGAGAGAGAGAGAGAGAGAGAGAGAGAGAGAGAGAGAGAGAGAGAGAGAAGAGACAGAGAGAGAGAGAGAGAGAGAGAAGAGAGAGAGAGAGAGAGAGAGAGAGAGAGATAGAGCGATTGTAAGCTGATAAATTCCTGCGTTTTTCCCCCAGAAAAATAACAATTCTCTCTCATGCCGAAGTCACGATTTCATTTGCATTTTACAAAATGTAGGGCTTCATAAATTCCAGTTGCCATTATTGTCAATATTATTATCATCTTTGCCTGGTCACCATAAGAAAACAGAACAGATAAAAGGTCATATAATAAACACTAGAGAATATTTGAAAGACTAGCCTGGAAACTGGGAGCAAATGGACTGGTAAGACAGAAAATAAGCAAGAGAGATGATGAAAAGGTAAGGGGTGGGGAAAAACCAAGAGTAATACAAAAAAGGACGTTTTTAGCACATCATTTCTGAAAGGCGGGGATGCCAAAGAGCCCTCGGCATTCGCAAAGAGAGATGGCGAGAGAGAGAGAGAGAGAGAGAGAGAGAGAGAGAGAGAGAGAGAGAGAGAGAGAGAGAGAGAGAGAGAGAGAGAGAGACTGACAGACTGACAGACTGACAGACAGACAGACAGACAGACAGAGACAAAGAAACGAAGACAGAGAGACACAGAGACAGACAGACAGACAAAGACAGGCACACAGACAGACAGACTGACTGACTGACTTAGGGAGAGAGAGAGAGAGACAGACAGACAGACAGACAGACAGACAGACAGACAGACAGACAGACAGAGGGATACAGAGAGAGAGACAGAGAGAGACAGAGAGAGAGACAAAGAGAGACATAGACAGAAAAAATGACAGAGACAGAGAGACAAACAGACAGACAGACTCACAGAAAACAACCAGACAGACTGACAAACATATAGACAGACAGTTTTATATTGATACAGATATACAGACAGACAGAGAGATATACAGACAGAGAGATATACAGACAGACAGATGGACAGGCAGAGACAGACAAAAAGATAGCCAAACAGGAAGACAGACAGGCAGACAAATAGGCAGCCAGCAAAGCAGACAGACACAGACAAATAGAAAACAAACAGAGAGACAGCTGAGGACAACCCTACAGACTGATCAACAAAAGCAAAGCCCTTGACATAGACACAGAAAAACACCAACACTCTAACAGGTAGACATACTAACAAATAATCCACTCCAATCCTGTTGTTTGTAACCCCACTGACCAGAGAGGACATATCAGACCTTACCGACTTTTAAATCTCAGATTAAAACTGTGCAGCTATATGCAGATTAAAACAGATATAACACCAAATCTACTGTCATTCCTTGTAGCAACGCCCTGGACAACCATAAGGTACACCCAGGATGGGCACCGCGTTGTGGGAAAACCACATCAACCACACATAAAATGAGATAAAACCAAAACCAGATTCCAACAACCTTGTTCTTAAGTGACCAACTGTGACACTTTCACTCATATCAAACGGGAAAAGCCTGATTTTCTCAAGACATTAAAAAATGGTGTCAGGGTGGAACATCCTGAAAAAGGATCTTCAGGGAGTCTGCAGCACACACACACTCACACACACACACACACACACAACACACACACACACACACACACACACACACACACACACACACACACACACACACACACACACACACACACCAGGCTGGGATAGAAGATTCATACATACTTATGAACATTTTTGATTAGGCAGCTTAGACAACCCAGGCACAGATACAGAGGCAATATTCCTCCTCCCAGACTGATGAATAGCTATCCAAGTCCAACAAGAACAAGTGCCCCGAGTCAGAGACCCCGTATCACATCCCCAGCCTTTCTTATGGGGTACAGGAGAGGGGAGAGAAGAGAGATCAAAGAATGGTTGGAGATAGATAGAGGAGGGATACAGGAGGAAGAGAAGGAGGAGGAAGATTCCACTTCCTCAAGACAGAGGCATCCTCTGATTGGATGGCAGAGGCTTCAGACAGCCAGTTCTTCAGCTGAAAGGTAGTTTAGTGCAGTCGGGGTTAGAGTGTAATGGGGTTCGGGGAAAACTGCTACAGGGACTTCAGGAAGACAATGAAGAACTACAGATAAATCTTCTTCTTTGTCAAATTCTCAGACAGCAACTATTGTTGTTTGTCATATGAATGAAAGTGTGTTAAGGGCCTGGCAAGTCAAGCCCAGCACATCCGACTTCAGCATAAGAGAGAATTGCTATCCTATATGTCTTTCTGGGGGGAAAAGTAGGAGAGTGGACCAAGAAGGCAAAAAAATAGACCAGAAGCAGATGGCAGGAAGAAAAGGAACAAGGCAGAAACAGAGAGGGATAGAAAATATGACATTTCTAGCACATAATTTCCAGAAGGTGGGGATGTCATTCATACTGACAGGTTCCCAACATCCCCATAAGGAAAGAGGCAGGCATGCTGACAAACAACTTCCCCCCTCCCTTAAACACACATACACAGAAATACTATATCAACATAAACATTCAAACCTACGTACACACAGAAACACATATAAAACAAGTAAGGCTAGAAGATGCATTCATACATACTTATGAACCTTTTTGATTAGGCAGCTTAGACAGCCCAGGTACAGATACAGAGGCAATATTCCTCCTCCCAGACTGATGAATAGCTATCCAAGTCCAAAAAGAACAAGTGCCCTGAGTCAGAGACCCCGTATCACATCCCCAGCCTTTCTTATAGTGTAAAGGAGAGAGAGAGAGACAAACAGACACACTGAAGAGGGAGAGAAGAGAAATTAAAGAATGGTTGGAGATAGATGGAGGAGGAGGAGAAAGGGGTGGAGGAGGAGAGGTTGGGGAAGGAGGAGGACGACGAGAAGAAAGAGGAGGAAAAAGAGGAGAAGGAGGAGGAGGAAAGGGAGGAGGGAAGTTCCTCAAGACAGACAGAGACATCCACTAATTGGCTGGCAGAGGACACAGACAGCCAGTCCGTCCTTCAGCTGAACAGTAGTTTGGTGCACATAGGGTACAGGGTTTGTTTTTCTTTCTTTTCTTCTTTATTCTATGCCACTTCAAGTCTCCACAGATTTCTCTTTGTGAAATTTGGGCTGCTCTCCCCGGGAAGAGCGTGTCGCAAGAACAGCGCCACCTATTTTGTTTTGCTTTTTCCTGTCTACAACTGTATTTGTTTCCCTATCAGAGTGGATTTTTTTTCTACAAAAATTTACCAGGGACAACCCTCTTGTTGCCGTGGGTTCTTTTACGTGCGCTAAATAATTGTGTAACACACGGGACCTTGGTTTATCGTCTCATCCAAAAGACTAGCACCCACATGACTCATTGTCTAATGGATGGAGCAACAGTTTAAGGTCCAAATGGGGATCAAACCACTGCACTTCTGACCTGGACTTTTCGCTTTCTAGGCAGGTGCGTTACTTCTAGACCACTGATACACAGTATGAGGGCGATTAGGGCAAACTGCTACAGAGACTTCAAGAAGAGATTGTAGAACTATAAAAACTATTGTATTGTTGGATCCAACATCCTCCTCATCTCCCTCATCTAAGATAAATCACTTTTTACCTTAATACATCTTGGTCGTCCAACGCTCAGATAGCAACTGTTTTTGCCTATCATATGAGCAAAAATGTGTCATGCTGCTGTTAAGCACCTGAGAGAATTACTATCTTTTAAGTCTTTGTGAGGAAAAGGCAGGACAATGGCCCCAAAAGGCAGAGAATAGACAAGGAGGTGACAAGAAGAAAAGGAGCAAGCCCAGAAACAAAGACAGGGAGAGAAAAGAGGAAACTTCTAGCATCGAGAAGGCATATCCACTAGGAAATAGGCAGGCATACTAAAAAGCATCCCCCACAAACAAATGTACAAAGAAATACCATATCAACATAAACATTCAAACCTACATACACACAGACACACATATAAAACAAGCTAGGCCATAAGATGCATTCATACATACTTATGAACCTTTTTGATTAGGCAGCTTAGACAACCCAGGCACAGATACAGAGGTAAAATTAGTGGGCGGATAGAGCTGCCAAAAAGGGTGCAAAACATGGACGGGATTCAATCGAATTGCATGTGCCTTTATCCTTACAAAAAGGGTAAAGCTTACAAGAACAAACATAATGGAGAAAGGTCACCGAAAGTAATCAGCAAAATGAGAGACTTTTAACTAGAACTGCAATCAATACTGATAATTTAACAGTGGTGAACCATTCAGAAGTTAGTACAAGTGTTTTTATGTCAAGGAGAATAAATACTTTATTCTATAGAATGAAACTAAATGCATTGATAACCAAATTCAGCAAAAATGGTAAATGCCTGTGTGGTGAGAATATCACTAATACTCTTATACTTTTTGACTGACTTTCATGCCCCATTTTTCTGAAAACTCCCTCACCAGCATATTCAGTAATCTAAAACTGGCATTTGAAATTGTGAAAGGTCTTCGTCACAGTCCCATATGACATTTGTTATAGTTACATTAACGTTAATGACTTGTTTTTGTTTGTTTGCTTGTTTGTTTTTTAAATTCCTGTTGCATTGCCAAGTTTCTTTTGGAGATTATTTTTAAAGCAACACATCCACATATCCCTTTGTTTATTTTGTTTTTTTGGTTGTTGTTGTTGTTGTTGTATTGTTGTTGTTGTTTTTTGGGGGGAGGGGTCCGTCTAATATCACTAAAAGTGAACAGACGTAAAATTGAAGCCAACAGCAACAACAGAGGCAATATTCTTCTTCCTAGACTGATTAATAGCTATCCAAGTCCAAAAAGAACAAGTGCCCCGAGTCAGAGACCCCGTATCACATCCCCAGCCTTTCTTATAGTGTAAATGAGAAGAGAGAGAGAGAGAGAGAGAGAGAGAGAGAGAGAGAGAGAGAGAGAGAGAGAGAGAGAGAGAGAGAGAGAGAGAGAGAGAGAGAGAGAGACCGAAGAGGAGAGAAGAGAGATTCAACAATGATTGGAGATAGACAGAGGATGGATACAGGAGGAGGAGAAGGAGGAGGAGGGGGTGGAGAAGGAGGGGGAGGAAGAGGAGGAGCCCACTTCCTTCAAGACAGACAGAGACATCCACTAATTGGCTGGCAGAGGACACAGACAGCCAGTCCGTCCTTCAGCTGAACAGTAGTTTGGTGCACATAGGGTAGAGGGTTTGTTTTTCTCTATTTTCTTCTTTATTCTATGCCACTTAATGTCTCCGCATATTTCTCTTTGTGAAATTTGGGCTGTTCTCTCCAGGGAGAGCGCATCACCATAAGAACAGCGCCGCCAATTTTGTTTTGCTTTGTCCTGTTTAGTACTGTATTTGTTTCCCTTTCATAGTGGATTTTGTCTACAAAATTTTGCCATGGACAACTCTTGTGTTGCTGCGGGTTCTTTTACGTGCGCTAAATAATTGTGTAACACACGGGACCTTGGTTAATCGTCTCATCCGAAAGACTAGCACCCTTACCACCACTCATTGTCTAATGGATGGGTAAAAAGTTTCAGGTCTAAATGGGGATCGAACCACCGCACACTTCCGACCCGGACTTTTTGAATTCTAGGTAGGTGCGTTACCTGTAGACCACCAATCCACACTATAAGGGGGGTTGGTGCAAACTGCTACAGAGACGTCAAAAAGACATTGCAGAACTACAGAGAAACCCGTCTTGTTGAAGCCAACTTCCTCCTCATCTCCCTCATGTAAAATAACTCACTTTTTACCTTAATACATCTTGTTCGTCCAACGCTCAGATATCAACTGTTGTTGTCTGCTATATGAGGGAAAATGTGTCACACTGCCGTTAAGCGCCTGACAAGTCAGGTCCAGTACATCCGACTTCGACATAAGACAAAATTGCTCTCTTTTAAGTCTTTGTGAAGAAAAGACAGAAGAATGGACCAAGAAGGCAGAAAATAGACAAGAGGGAGGTGACAGGAAGAAAAGGAACAAGGCAGAAACAAAAAGAGTGATAGAAAAGAGAAACATTTTAGCACAGAATTTCCAGAAGGTGGAGATGCTATTTATACTGACAGGCCCTCTGGCACTCACATGGAGACAAAGAAACCTGTCTCGTTGACACTAACTTCTTCATCCCCTTCTTCATCTAAAATAAGTCACATTTACCTTCATACTAAGCTGCAGTTGACACACAAGTGAAAAGCTTCTAAAAGACTATGAAAGACCTATTCTCAAAATGATATGTTATTACTTTATTCTATACCGTCATAAGTCACGGCAGATTTCTCTGCATGAAATTCGGGCTGTTCTCCCCGGGCAGAGCGCGTCGCCACAAGAGCAGCGCCACTTACTGTTGAGCTGTACAGTGACTGTTGAGGAAATGAATGGAAATACTGACCACCCTAATTCCAACACAACAACAACAACAACAAAATTGGTAAACGTAAAGAAGGGATGGTAAGTTGGACTTGCTTACAGGTAGACGATGGTTCGCATAATAAACATAATACCGGGAAATAGTATATAATGACCGCTTGTAGCAGAAGACTACACACACTCTCAGATGAAGGGATGACATGATGCGTGTGTGTGTGTGTGTGTGTGTGTGTGGTGTGTGGGGTGTGTCTGTTGTGCGTGCGTGGTGCTTGTGGTCTGGTGTGTGTGTTTTGTATTTACCTTGTCACAAATGAGGAAACCAGCACGGGCCCAGACGCGCATGTACTGCAACAGAATCAAGAAGAACGAATAGAAGTTGGGCCAAAATGACAAAGAGATTTATTTATTATTAATTAGTATACTTGTATATGAGGATAATGGAATGAAGCATTACGTGGGTTTTTACATCAGTTGTGGAATAGTTTGTAAAATATCTTCTGTTCCACGGCACAAAGACTACTCTTACAAAAGCGAAATAGATCTAAGTGTCGAAGAGTTCTGCGTGCATCGCACACGGAGCGTTTATAGCTCATCCGAAGACAGAGAGAGAGAGAGAGAAGAGATAGAGAGAGAGGAGAGAGAGAGAGAAGAGAAGAGAGAGAGAGAGAGAGAGAGAGGAGAGAGAGTAGGAGAGAGAGAGAGAGAAAAGAGAGAGTGAGAAGAAAGAGAGAGAAGAGAGAGAGAGAGAGAGAGAAGAGAGAAGAGAGAAAGAGAGAGAGAGAGAGAGAAGAGAGAGGAGAGGGAGAGAGAGAAAGAGAGACCGACCGACAGACAAAGAGACACACAGACACACAGACATAGACACAGACAGAGAGACAGAGACAGAGACAGATATAGAAACAGATACAGAGAAGGATTTTTCAATATTTTGTAACTGACCGAAACTACGTGACATCTGTCATGCACATGCCCAGATTGGCCATGTCATGTATGCTTCCGGCCACTATGCTGACGTGTCTTCCGCGATTCCGCCCCCACCCCTACCCCCACAAAAAACACAACAAACAAAAACAAAAATTCAAAAAATGTGTTGACAATTGTAATTATCTAAGGGCGTGGGTCGGTCAGAGCAGTTAAAAAATTCCAGTCTTATTTTCTCATCTATCATTATTGCATATATCGTCACTAGTATTTTTTGATGTTAAGATTATTGTGCCAAAACGTCAATGTGATAATAATAAGACGAAGCGACCAAGAGATTAATAGTTGCAGCAACAGTAGCAGCAGCTGCAAAAACAAAAAAAACAACAACAACAACACAGATATTACCGCAGCATCTATAGCCATGAAGCAACACTGGAAATCGAAATCAATGAAGAAATCAACAGCAACTCAACAGAAAAACGAAATCAAAGGCCACCTGAACTATATGTGTGAACCCCCCCCCCCCCCCATTTTTAAAAAACCCCAAAAATACACCCCCCCCCCCCCCCCACAACACACCACACAAACAAGAAGATGGATAGTAAAGAAATAATGTAATCATTTGGATGCGTTATAGAATCTTCAGTGTGAACATAACTTTCTCGATTTGACAAAACTTTGCATTGTTTCCTCTCCACTCATCTTCTCTTACTCATATCAATTCATACATATTAGCATACAATTAAAAATGATACAGAGAGCACACCAAGCGCGCGGCGCAACAAAAACAACACACAACACACAAAACACAGAAACAACACCAACAAAACCACACTACACCACAACACATCGCACATTACATGTACAATCACATCAACACCCCAAACATACACATAACAATAGACACACAATCACGACGCCGCACCCAGCGCACGCACAAACACACCACAACAAACATACAGAGACACACAACATCAACTACACATACACACTCACACACATACGCAGACACATAAACCACGCCGCAGCACACACCGCACACACACACACACACACACACACACACACACACACCACACAGCACCACCACACACAACACACACACACAACCACACAACACAGACACACACACACAAAACGACAGACACAAAACAGCAGCACACACACGAAAACAAACACACACACAAACACAACAAAACACAGACACACACACACACAACAACACACACACACACACACACACAAACGACAAAAAAAGAAAAACACGAACAAGCACCGAAGGAGAACAAGAAAATAAGAAGAAAAGAAGAAAACAGAAGAATAGAACAAAGAAGAAGAAAAAAAAGAAAAGAAGAAGAGAAGAAGAAAAAAGAATGAAGAAGAAGAAGAAGAAAGAATTTAAGAAGAATTGAAGAAGAAGAAGAAGAAGAAGAAAGAAGAAGAAGAAGAAGAAGAAGATTTTAAAGAAGAAAAGAGAAAAGAGAAGAAAGAAGAAGAAGAAGAAAAGAAGAGAAGAAGAAGAAGAAGAAGAAGAGAAGAATTTAAAGAAGAATTAGAAGAAAGAAGTAAGAAGAAGAGAAGAAGAGAAGAAGAAGAAGAAGAAAGAAGAAAAAAAGAAGAAGAAGAAGAAGAAGAAGAAGAAGAAGAAGAAGAAGAAGAAGAAGAATTTAAGAAGAATTAGAAGAAGACGAAGAAGAAGAACGAAGAAGAAGAAGAAGAAGACGAAGAAGAAGAGAAAGAAGAAGAAGAAGAAAAAGAAAAAAAAGAGAATAGAAAAGAGAAGAAGAAGAGAAGAGAAGAGAAGAAGAAGAAGGAAGAAAGAAGAAGAAGAAGAGAAGAAGAAAGAAGAAGAAGAAGAAAAGAAGAAAAGAAGAAGAAGAATTAGAAGAAGACGAAGAAGAAGACGAAGAAGAAGAAGAATAGAAGAAGAGAAGAAGAAGGAAAGAAGAAGAAGAAGAAGAAAGAAGAAGAAGAAGAAAAGAGAAAGAAAAGAAGAAGAAGAGCAACAAAACAACAACAAAAGATGTGAAGATTTGAAAATTTGAAGATCTGAAGTAGCATTTGAAAAAGTAGAGGAATTTGAAGAAGAAGAATTCGAGGAATTTGAAGAAGAATTTGAAGAATTTGAAGAAAAAGAAGGAGGAAAAGAAGAAAAAGACTATGAAGAAGAATTGGAAGAAAAATAAACGTATTAGAAGAAGAAGAATTTGAAGAAGATTTTGAAGAAGAAGAATTTGATGAAGAAGAAGTATTTGAAGAAGAAGAAGATTTTGAAGAAGAAGAATTTGATGAAGAAGAAGTATTTGAAGAAGAAGAAGAGTTTGAAGAAGAAAAAGAATTTGGAGAAGATGAAGAATGAGGAGGAGCAGGAGCAGTAGCAGCAGCAGAAGAAGGGTTTGAAGAAGAAGAATAAGAATATGGAGAAGATGAAAAAGGAGGAGAAGGAGGAGAAGCAGCAGTAGCAGCAGCAGCAGCAGCAGCAGCAGCAGCAGAAGAAGAAGAAGAAGAACAACAACAACAACAGCAGCAGCAACGACACCAACAAAAACACAAACAACAACAAAAGAATTCGAAGCAGAAGAAAAAAAATTGAAAAAGAAGAAGATGATAATAATAACGATGACATTGATCATGAATAAAGAAAACAGCAACAATAGCAATGCAAATACACCAAAAACAACAACCCACAAAAAACAGGATAGCAAAAAAGGTGGGGAAATACAATCGGAATATGGAGGAAAGAAAACAAGAAAACAAACAAACAAAATAACAAACAAACAAAATAACAAAAAAATAACAAACGCAAGCAAAAATTTGGCCCGAAAGACTCTTCCTTGTAAAAGTGATGTCTCCACTTTATGGTGGAGCGCCTTCATATAGATTTTTTTTTTATATTTCATCATCCACTTCATGCAAATTGATTTTGCTGAAGCTGACCTAATAATACAGCAACCGTACATATGTTAACACGAACATACATGGCAAGCAAAGAGGGAGAAAGACAAGGAAATGTATGAGGAAAATGTGACAAATGGGGAAAACAACAAGAACATACAAAGCCAAACAAAAAACAGTAAGCTGAGCAGAAGAGAAAAGAATAAGGAGAACAATAAAGAACAGTTGCGTAACAGCATCAAGAAAGACAAAATCTATGAAAAACATAGAAGGAAAGAAAGAAAGAAAGACAGAAAGGAAGGAAAGAAGGAAGGAAGGAAGGAAGGAAAGAAAGAAGGAAGGAAGGAAGGAAGGAAGGAAGGAGAGAAGGATGGAAGGAAGGAAAGAAGGATGGGAGGAAGGAAAGAAGGATGGAAGGAAGGAAGAAAGAAAGAGCAGAAAGAAAAGAAAGGAAAGAAAGAAAAGACAGAAATAACCAACAATGACAATGCTATTACATGCAACCACACACATACACACAAACACACACACACGCACGCGCACGCACGTACGCGCACACACACACGCACGCACGCACGTACGCACGCACGTACGCACGCACACACACACAC
>CM054141.1:23685082-23780082 GCA_028751875.1 Rapana venosa
GTCACCCAGAGACAGACAGACAGACAGACAGACAGACAGCCAGGCAATCTGACATCCAACCAACCACGTCTCTATGTTGTAAGTGCTACCTGCTCTTGTTTTCCTCCGCTACTGTTTGTGCACGAACTGTCTGTACATTGTGTTCATTCCAATAGACAATGGATTTCAGTCTCGAAGTTGTCACTAAAAGGCCACGGTGCCTCCTCTGTCTTTCTCCCCGCTGTCCTTCTCTGCACTGAACCCTCCTCCCTCAGGTAGGTCATTGCCCCTTGTTGCTTCTTGGAACGTCAGCATCTTCGCCTACCATGCTAATGACCTCACGACGGGACGGGATAGCCTGAAGGTTAGCGTGATGCGCTTGTGATCTGCTGACCCAGGTTCGATTCCCGTTCAAGAGGACTTTTCCTCTGGAGTTAACATCAGTGCCGACTCCACTCTCCCCTAAAGTCCTTCTGATGAGACTATAAACGGAGGCCTCGTGTGCGAACGCACGCAGAACATCTTGCGCTCACGTTTAAACCCGTTTTGGTTTTTAGATAAGTAGGTCATTGTGTGCCTGTGGGAACGGATGACAGCATTTACAAACCCGCATACATACGGGGACTGGATGTAAAGAAAACACATAAATGCTTATTTCATTATCCTCGAAATAAAAGAATAAGATATAGAACAATAAATGAACTGTATAACAAACAGGAGAACACAAGCTATAAAACAATTTCATAGTACAAGATAAAACATGGTACCCTCCCCCCCTACTCCACTTGAACCCCCTGTCCCTAAAGTGGGACACATATTCAAGCTAGCATAAAATAAACAATAACCATCTTCTGACCAAAAAAACCCAACAACCCCAAAATGCGTTTCTGTATTTTAATACAACAAAGAACTTTCTCTTCATAAAGCTGTATAGACTCTTGAAAAACGAGACCATGGCATGCTCACTTTTGAGATAGACACATCGCTGCAAGGAACAAACGCCAATGTCCGCCTCCAGCAAAAATGGCGAGAACATTTGCTTGAAAACGTCTGCTGCTTTGTGACAACAATGACTTGCTTTATCGATCTAAGAACACAAATCTACACAATAACAGGAACGTTACTGTGTTTTATTTTTTTTAAATTCGTTTCTTATCCAGGATAATGGAATAAGCACTTGTGTGCTTTTTAACATCCAGTCCCCGTGTGTATGCAGTTGTGTAAATTTCGTCATCTGTTCCCACCGGCACACAATGGCCTACTATTACAAAAGCGGAACAGGATTTAACGTGTGCGCAAGATGTTCTGCGTGCGTTCGCACACGGAGCCTCAGTTTATAGTCTCATCCGAAGGATGTGTGTGTGTGTGTGTGTGTGTGTGTGTGTGTGTGTGTGTGTGTGTGTGTTGTGTGTGTGGTGTGTGTGTGTGTGTGTTTGTGTGTGTGTGTGTGTGTGCGCGTGTGTGTGTGTGTGTGTGTTTTGCGCGCGTTTGTGTGCCCGTGTGTGTGCGTGTTTGTGTTTGTGTGTGTGTGAGAGAGAGAGGGAGAGGGGGTAGAGGGAGGAAGGGGGTATCCAATGTCCCAGCCAGCTTTAATGGGATAAATTGTAGAAAATAAACGCCTGGTGAATCTTTATGCTTTATGTCTAAGAATCCTATTGAAAGGATGTAAATGAGGTCATAAAGCTTTTATCTAGCTATTAATTATCTTTTTCTAGCGCAGGGGAGAGAGAGAGCGATAGAGAGAGAGACAGAGGCAGAGACAGAGACACAGAGACACAGAGAGAAACAGTTAGAGACAGACAGACAGAGGGCCAATGACAATGACAAATTCTTTTATGTCGAGGATAATGAATAAGCACTCATGTGCTTTTATTTACATCCTGTCCCCGGCCGTAGGGATACATCTTAATAATAACCCAATGCTCATACTTTTACACAGTAGAAACAAGGGGAAAAACCCTTTAAAAACAGACAAACAAATAAAAGAAAACTCCAAATTCCCCCCCAAAAAAAACCCCACCACAACACCCTAAAAACAACAACAACAAAACAACACAACAAACAAACAAACGAAAGAAAAAAAACAACAACAAAAAGGTTCACCAAAAAACCAAAACAGAAGGAGAGAGAGAGAGAGGAGAGAGACAGAGAGAGATAGAGAGAGAGAGAGAATAGAGAGGGGGGAGAGGGGGGGGAGGGAGGGAGGGCGGAGGGAGGGGGGAGAGATCAAATTCGTTTAATCAAATCAAATTCTTTTATTTCGAGGATAATGAGTAAGCACCAATGTGCTTTTTTACATCTAGTCTCCGCCCTAATGTATACATCATGATACAAAAATAAGCCAAATACCCATACATTCCCATAGTTTCTAAATAACATGAGAGTGAGACAGAGAAAGAGAATGAGAGACAGAGAGACAGACAGACACAGAGACAGAGACAGTCACAGACAGAGAGAAAGAGACAAAGAGAGATAGAGAGAGAGACAGTGACAGAGAGATAAAGAGACAGAGAGAGAGACAGACAGACAGACAGAGACAGACAAGACAGTCAGAGACAGAGAGAAAGAGACAGGAGAGAGAGAGAGCAGACAGACAGACAGACAGACAGACAGACAGACTGACGGAGACAGAGAGGTGAGAGACACAGAGACAGACAGACAGAGACAGACAGAGATAGTCAGAGACAGATAGAGAGAAAGAGACAGAGAGAGATAGAGAGAGATAGAGAGAGACAGTTACAGAGAGACAGGAAGAAAAGACAGGCAGACATGCAGATATACAGAGAGACAGAGGAAGAGAAAGACAGTCAGAGACAGACAGACAGATAGACATACAGAGAAAGACAGAGACAGTCAGAGACAGACAGACAGACAGAAAAAGACAGAGAGACAGAGACAGAAAGAAACAGAGAGACAGAGACAGACATATACAGAGACCATCAGAGACATACAAAGAGACACACAGAGGGGCAGAGAGACACAACAGACAGACACACAGACAGAGAGGGAGGGGAGACGCAAACAGACAGACAGACAGAGAGACAGACAGACAGACAGACAGAGAGGTAAGCTTACAAGCCCTTTTAACAAGGAACAAAATACAAAGAAAGAAAGAAAGAAAGAAAGAAAACAACGCATACAAAGAACCGAAGAAAGATAAGAAAAAAGTAAACAAATAATTTGCTATCTAAAATGATCAATTTCGATGGAAATGTGCTTCCTCACTTCCAACCATTCCTCTTGCATTTTCAATTCAACGCCCCCCCCCCCCCCCCCCCCCCGCACTCTCTGTCCCTCCCCCTACATAGTGCAAGGAATTTTCTTTTCTTTTCATATTTTTTCAGACAACATCCAAAGTTTGCTATGCATTTGCATTGCTATTGCTTTTTCCATACAAATCTCTCTGTTTGTCCCTCTGTCGCTGTTATTCTGTCTCTATGACTGACTGTCTTTCGGACGAGACTATAACCCGAGGCCCCGCGTGCGAACGCACGCAGAACATCTTGCGCACACGTTAAATCCTGTTCCGCTTTTCGTAAGAATAGTCCATTGTGTGCCGGTGGGTACAGATGACAGAATTTACAAACCGCATACACACGGGGACTAGATGTAAAAAAGCACATGAGTGCTTATTCCATTATCCCCGATGTAACAGAGTTTTAAAAACATGTCTGTCTATCACACAGCCACACACACGCACATGCACACATACACACAAACACACGCACACACGCGCGCACATAAACACACACACACACTCTAGCAGAGACAGAAAATATTGAAAGGGATTGATCAGCATATAGGCAATTAGAACACAAAAACCAGAGGAGAGAGAGAGAGAGAGAGAGAGAGAGAGAGAGAGAGAGAGAGAGAGAGAGAGAGAGAAGAGAGAGAGAGAGAGAGAGAGAGAGAGAGAAAGAAAAGAGAGAGGCAGAGAGAGAGAGAGGGACTGTATGTGTCTGTCTGTCTGTCTGTCTGTCTGTATCTCACACACACACTCTGTCTATCTCTCTATGTCCATGTCTCTCTTTCACTCTCTCAATATACATATCTCTCTCTTACACACACATACACACTCTCTCACACACATACGCAAAACAACGCAATACACACACAGACACACCACCACTACTAACCTCCCTTCCACCCCCCCCCCCCACACACGCGCGCGCGCCCGCGCGCGTGCGCACGCATGCACGCACGCACGCACGCACGCGCACACACAGATGAAGAAGAACAACAACAACAACAAAACAACAACAATAAAACACAACAACAACAACAACAACAAATACAATTACAAGAAGAGCAAGAGACGGTAAAAAGCAAACCCAAGAACAAAAGACAAAGTTTATATCTCCAAATTCGGAATGTGGCTACCTTAAAGTTGAGTTAAACAGTCGCATACAAACACAAAACTCACCATGAGTAAACACCAGATTTCTATCCCGGAAACAAAAAAACATTAAAGAAGACGAACAAAAAATAACCAGAAGACAGCAGCAGAAGGGCAAAAAACGAACACCAAAATGAATCGGAACTCGAACAAAAAAATCTGAAAATAATAATAATTTAAAAAAAAAAAAAAAGAAAAGAAGAAGAAGAATGGCATTCATATAGCGCTATATCTTGCAAAAAGAAATCAAAGCCCAAACCACTCAGACCTTAAGTTCCAAGCTAAAAACTTTTCTCCTAAGACCTGTCCATCTGCCAATCGTTGAAAGTTTGTCTGCAATTTCACTTAGTGTTTTAATTTTTTTTTTAAATATAGATTTTGTCCCCCCCCTCCCTCTTTATAGCTCGTAATTCTTTACTAGCAAACTTGCCGTGGTCTGTCACTGAAATTTTGATAAGTGATGGCTCGCTTTGTTATTTTTCTTTCTCTTTGTTTTATTTCTGTAGTTTTTATTTATTTCGCATCTTGTTTGCTTACATCTACCTCTCTGTGTCTCGTCATGTGTGTCTATTGATTATGTATGTATGTGTGTGTGTGTGTGTGTGTGTGTGTAGTGTGTGTGTGGTGTGTGTGTGTGTGTGCGTGCGCGTGCGTGCGTGCGTGCGTGTGTGTGTGTGTTTTCGTTCTTGTATTTAACGTCAGGTTTGCATTGATGCTGTACAAGTTCATGGTTGCCCACAAAGCTGCATGCCACACCCTGTCAAATGCCTTCTTAAAATCGATAAATACGTGGTATAGGTCTTGTTGATGTTGAAGGTACCGCTCACATAGTATTCTGAGGTTGAATATCTGTTCTGTTGTGCTGCGCCCTGCTCTGAAACCTGCTTGTTTCCTCAGCAATGATGGTCTCTGCTTGTGGCTTCAGTCTATTCAATATTATCTGCAGCATGACCTTGCTTGGTGACATATAGGTGATTGTGCGTAATTATGGCATTGTTGTAGATTTCCTTTCTTGGGGAGGGTGATGATGAGCGACTGCGTCCTTGGTGTTGGCCAGTTTCCGTCTGCCAGATCTTGTTGCAGATTCTTAGTAGGGCGCTGATCATGGCTCCCCTCCAGCTTGGACCAACTCAGCTGGAATGTTGTCAGCACCTGATGGGCTTCCCCTTTTTCAGCGATCTGACTGCTGTTTCCACTTCTTCTCGAGGATAGGGTGACTGTCTGTGTCTTTTGCTTTCGGGTACATTTAAAGGGCTTCTGGATCTCCTGCGGTTCTTAGTTATACGGACGGAGCATATTCTGTCCATCTGTTCAGAATTCCTGGTCGTCAGTGAACACTTCCCATTTTTGTCTGGATTGTTAAACCTTTTCTCTGTTTCGTGCTAGTCAGGCTTTCACCGCTGATATGCTTTCTTGCATTGCTTTCTTGATATTCTGTTCAATGTCTTGGCACTGTTCACCGATCCATTTCTCTTTTGCTCCATCATGGACTTCTGATTCTTTGTTGACTGCCTATATTGTTCTGCTCTTTCTTTTTTTCATTTTTCTTTTTCTTCACTCTCTAACGCTTGTCGCATAGTGTAGGATTTAGGTGTGACCATGGTTTTTTGACTGGTCGGCGTTTGCCAAGAAGCTCGTTGCTGTTTTCAGTCACTGCTGTATTGAAACTATTCGTCATGTATATGTCTGTAGTCTATCACAGGAGTGCTGCAAACTTTCCACCCATCCTTGCTTGAAAATTTTTTAATACCTCTGGGGCCTTCAGCTTCTCGAGGTCAAATTTGATCCTGATGTTGTTCCGCTTGTGGATTTTCTTTAGACGTAGTCGGAAAGTCATCATCACAAGATCATGATCACTCCCTATGTATGCTCCTGGAAAACTTCGTGTCTGTGCGATGTTAACGCTAGACTGAAACCGTCTTTTCACCATGATGTAATCTATTTGGTTGTGGTGTTCTCCATTTGGGCTATGCCATGTCCATTTTCTGGATTTCTTGTGTGGGCCAAGTGTATTCACTAGCTGGAGGTGGTTGTTACTGGCAAACTCCAGGAGTCTCAAGCCTCTTTCATTTGATTGGTTATTACAATGTGGCCCACAAACGCCCTCCCAGTCTTTCCATGCATCTTCTCCTACCTTGGCGTTCCAGTCGCCTTGCACAACGAGGATGTCTTTCTTGGGTGTTTGATTCAGAACCTCTTGTAGCTGGTCATAAAATTCTTCTACGGCTTCATCTGTGCAGTCTGATGTAGGGGCGTATGCCTGTACTATAGTTATGTTAAAGGGGGTTGCTCTCAGGCGGATGGTAATAAGTCTGCTGGACACAGGCTGACAGCTCATGACGGTGTTCACGGTGTCTTTGTGAACGAGAAACCCCACGCCGTGTTCATGTTTATCCTGTTTTCCACTGTAGTATAATTTGTGGTCTTCCTGGGTCGTTGTTTCTCCCATGTTTTTCCACCTGACTTCGCAGTACAGCATCAATGCAAACCTGATCAGAGTCATCAAACAGCTGTACAGCGAGGCCACCAGTGCAGTGTACTACAACAACAACATTGGAGAATGGTTTCGAACAACAGTTGGAGTAAGGCAGGGCTGTCTACTCTCACCCACCCTTTTCAACATCTTCCTTGAGAGAATCATGGCTGATGCACTGGAACATCATGAAGGATCAGTCAGCATTGGTGGCAGAACGATCACAAACCTCCGCTTCGCAGATGACATTGATGGAATAGCAGGATCAGAAAAAGAGCTTGCCAGCCTAACAGAACACTTGGATAAGGCCTCCAAAACATACGGCATGGAAATCAGTGCAGAGAAGACCAAACTGATGACTAATAACACCAACGGCATTAGCACTGATATCAGGGTTAATGACCAGAAGCTGGAAACAGTTCAAAGCTTCAAGTACCTGGGAGCCATTGTATCCGACCAGGGATCCAAGCCAGAAGTAGTATGCAGGACTGCACAGACAATAACAGCTTTGTCAAAACTAAACACTATCTGGAGAGATAAGAATATCTCACTTATCTCCAAGATCAGACTAATGCGCTCCCTTGTCATATCCATATTTCTGTATGCCTGTGAATCATGGACCCTGACTGCAGATTTGGAGAGAAGAGTACAGGCAGTGGAGATGAGATGCTTTCGGAGACTCCTTGGCATCTCCTACAAAGACCACATAAGCAACGAAAGCGTGCATAACAGAATCCAGCAAACCATTGGACCCTATGAGAACCTTCTAACGATCGTGAAAAAGCGTAAACTTAAGTGGTATGGGCATGTCACAAGATCCCAAGGAATTACAAAGAAAGTTTTGCAAGGCACTGTCCAAGGAGGAAGAAGAAGAGGCAGACCAAGGAAGAGCTGGGAGGATAACATCAGTGAATGGACAGGCCTAGAACTCAACAAAACCCTGAGAAAGGCAGACCAGAGAGAAGAATGGAGGGAACTGGTTGCTGAGTCTTTGAGGGTGCCCCCACGGTCGTCAGACTACGGGACAGATAGATAGATAGATATAGATTTAACGTCTGTTCACTATAAGTGATATTAGACAGGGAAAAAAAGACCTATAGCAAAAACAATAGCAGAAAGAGAGTCATGTCACAGATTGGTGTTCAAACATCAATGTAACGCCTAAAATGCAAATAGGGAAAACAATATCGCAGAGCTTTAAAGAAACGCGAAAAATGGGCTATGTACAAGAGACTTTGAAATAGCAAAAAATAATGTTTTCATCCAACAGAATACATCTACATTTTCTTCAGTGTGTGTGTGTAAGTGTGTGTGTGTGTGTGTGTGTGTGTGTGTGCGCGCGGTGTGTGTGTGTGTGTCTGTCTCCCTGGCTCTCTGTCTCTGTCTGTTTCTGTGTCTCTGTGTCTCTGTTTCTCTCTCAATCTCTCTCTCTCAATCTCTCTCTCTCTCTCTCTCTCTCTCTCTCTCTCTCTCTCTCTCTCTCTCTCTCTCTCCTCTCTACACACACACACACACAGGGAGAATAAACACCTCATCTTGAATATTTACTTTAAGAAGTGATAAGTTGTCCATAAAAATTTCAAGTGAACAGAGTCCAGTCGCTGTCTGTCTGACTGCCTGTCTTTCGTTCTCTCTCTCTCTCTCTCTCTCTCTCTCTCTCTCTCTCTCTCTCTCTCTCTCTCTCTCTCTCTCTCTCTCTCTCTCTCTCTCTCTCTCTCTCTCTTAATGAAAACAAGTTTTGTTACTAAATCTATCATCCTCGTGAACGATTCGCGTCTGCGTTTTCTATCTCTGTCTGTCTGTCTGTCTGTCTATCTGCCTGCCTGCCTGCCTGCCTGCCTGCCTGCTTGTCTGTCTGTTTGTCTGTATGTATGTACGTATGTATGTATGTCTCTCTGTCTCTCTCTCTCTGCCTCTGCGAAATAAACACATTTTCTTGAACATCTGTTGTACAAATAATAAGTTTGACTGAAGAACAGAATGAAGATCTCTGCATCTTATACTGTGGAATCTAACACATTTGACGAACACGAGGAAGAATTTGTAGACAGTTCTGTCCAAAAAAAATCGAAGACAGTGAAGAAGTAAAATATGAAGCAAAAGTTCAAGAAAAAGAATTTTAGGATAAATGTTAAGAACTTTGAACAGAATAAGAAACAAAAAGTTGGAAACAAAAAAAGGGCAATAAGAACAAGCATTGGAAGAAAATCTTTAAGACTGAACATTCTAACAACGCAGAGAAGAACAAAATATAGCAGGACAAAAATTTGAAGAAGACTTTGCAGACGATAAATTTGGAGAAGAACAAACGGAAGTCGAGATAAAAGAGAAGAAGGAGATTATGAAAACGTAGAATAAATTGACGACGAATTTATAGAAATAAAAAAGAATTTGAAGAAAACTCCGAAGAACATGAATACAATTTTTAAGCATCTGATTTTGAAGAATAACAGTTTGAAGACGATTTTCGAAGAGTTTGAAGAGCAATAGTTGGAAGAAGAATCGGAACAGAGATGTAGAACTTTGAAGAAGAAAGAAAGAAAAGAAAAAAAAGGAAGGAAGAACAGAAGAAGAAGAAGAAGAAGAAGAAGAAGAAGAAGAAGAAGAAGAAGAAGAAGAAGAAGAAGAAGAAGAGCACGAAAGAACAAACAAAACAGAAAAATCAAAGAGCAGAACGAAAAGGAAAAGATAGGGAGAAAGAAGAATGAATGAATGAAATAAAAGAACGAAAGAAAGAGAGAGAGAGAGAGAGAAGAGAGAGAGAGGATGAGGAGTAGAGAGAGAGAGAGAGAAGAGAGAGAGAGAGAGAGGCAGACAGACAGACAGACAGACAGACTGACGAGAGAAAGAAGGAAATAAATAATAAATAAATAAAGATAGATACATAGATAGATAGATAGATAGATAGAAAGATAGATAGATAGATAGAAAGAAATAGATAAAGAAAAGGAAGAAAGAAAAGAAAGAAAGACAGAAAGAAAAGATAGAAAAGAAAGACAGAAAGAAGGAAAGAAATAAGGAAGGAAAGAAATAAGGAAGGAAAGAAATAAGGAAGGAGACGAGCAGAGGAAGAAAGGGAAAAAGAAAAAGACACAAGCATAAATAAACAGACGGACAATCAGACAGCAATGAGAAGAGAAAAGCAAGGACACAAACAAACAAAGAATAGTGAGCTTTACACAGATAGACAGACAGACAGACAGACAGAGGCAGAGGCAGAGACAGACACAGACAGACAAGACAGGCAGACAGTCAGATAGACAGACACAGACAGAGGCAGAGACGGACCGTGGGGGCACACATGAAGATTTTGCAACCAGCTTCCTCCACTCTCCGCGGTCCTCAGCTTTCCGTATCAACTCGTTCCACTCAAGTCCAGTCCACTCTCTGATGTCGTCTTCCCAGGCCATCGTTTTGGGGGGGGTTCTGTCTCGCTTACATGTTTTAACAATTGTCTCCATGTCATGTCCTCACATAGTTTGTTCTGTGTATGCATCCTGTCTGATGGTTTTCTAACCGTGATGTACTTTGGGGATAGTTATGCTGACTTGGAAATTGGCTTTCTTTCTTTCTTTCTGTCTGTCTGTCTGTTTTTCTTTCTTTCTTTCTGTCTTTCTTTCTTTCTTTCTTTCTGTCTGTCTGTCTGTCTGTCTTTCTTTCTTTTTTTTTTTCATTGATTGCACTCTTACCAATACTCTGTCGTATCTGTCTCTCTCTATCTCTCACTCTGTCTGTCTCTCTGTTCTTCTCTCTCCTGTCAGTCAGTCAGTCTGTCTGTCTTCTTGCTTGTCTGTCTGTCTGTCTGTCTGTCTCTGTGTGTCTCTATCTATGTCCTGTCAGTCAGACTGTCTGCCTGTCTTCAAGCTTGTATGTCTGCATGTCTGTCTGTGTGTCTATCCGTGCGTGTGTGATAGAGAAATAAAGAAAAAGAAAGAAAGAAAGAAAGAAGAGAGAGAGAGAGAGAGAGAGAGAGAGAGAGAGAGAGAGAGAGAGAGAGAGAGAGAGAGAAACACTGAACACTGAACACTGAACACTGAAAATATTTTATTGTACTTCGGCGTTGGGCCACTATACAAAACATGTTTGGGGAAGGGGGGAGGAAGACATAGCAGAAAACGTTTATATCCATTTCCCATTTTCAATTCTGCAAGCATACAGGATTACTTCCAATATCTTCTAGTCATCATCATCCCCATCATCATCTTCAGCATTTACATAATCATCACCATCAGCATCTTCATTACCTATAGCAGCAGCTGCAGCCAGTATATCAACATAACCATCATTATTTTC
Source organism: Rapana venosa (assembly GCA_028751875.1). Lineage (NCBI taxonomy): Eukaryota > Metazoa > Mollusca > Gastropoda > Neogastropoda > Muricidae > Rapana > Rapana venosa. Next base: position 23,696,224 of record CM054141.1, read on the forward strand.
ATCTTCTACATCATCATTATCAACAGCATCATCTTCATCATCTACGCTATCACCATCTTCTACAACTGTATAGTCATTTTCGTCACGATTATCATCTTCAATCTCTGCATCATGGTCATAACCATCATCGTTTCCATCGTTATCTTCAATATATACATCATTGTCATCATCTTCATCTTTGACATCTCCATCATAGTTACCGCCACCACTATCACCCTCAACAACCACGCCATCGTTACCATCACCACCATTGTCACCCTCAGCATCTACATCAACATCACCTTCAACATTTCCATAATCATCGCCATCATCCTCCTAAACATCTACATCATCATCGTCCTTTCAAAAATAAATAGATAAATAATAAAAAGAAAACAATCTGTTTTCATTTTCATTTTTTCACACACGTGCGCGCGCGCGCGCGCGCGCGCACCCACCCACCCACACACACACACACACACACAACACACACACACACACACAACACACACACACACACACACACACACACACACACAACTTCTCGTCTTCCCCATCTGTAACATCATCACCATTTTAATCAACTACATCAACATCAACCCATCAATACTTACATAATTGTCACCATCATATATTCAACATCTACCTAATCATCATCAACATTATTGACATCATCATCAATATCCGTATCATCGTCAGACCACCCTGCAATCTCTGCATCATCCCTCAGAGAGAGAACTTTGAAGCGATTTAATGGTACTTCGGCCCTAGTCTACAATATAACCAGCTTGGGAAATGGGTATAGTACTACAGGAACATGTTGCTAAATTTCAAACATAAAACGATCCAAACTTAGAAACAGAAAAATTGGCATGGAACATTGAAACCAAAATTACATTGAAAAGAAACTAACATCGTGCAACATAAACCTGTGCTTGACCCAGGATGTAAATTCAAGACATCTCGAGTGCACTATCAAAAGGAAAAAATAATAATCAATCAGCCAAGCTCACAAAACAACCTCAATAACATATGTTAAATTATATAATACATCTCTTTCTTCTGTTAACTGAGTGGAAGACATATCTGGAGACACTGTGCGTCTTGTGAATATTTGACACTTGCAGCAACATATGGATGGGAACTTTTGTTAAATTACCCAAGAATTTAATTCTAAGATCCGAATACATGGGACAATCAAAGAGAAAATGCTATTCGTCTTCGGTGACTGGCATACAAAAAGGACAGTTTTTGTTTTGCAGAGAATCGCTGTAACATGCATATTTGCATTTAGTGGCAGGACATTAAATCTTATTTGAGACACAACAACCCTAAAGCAGTAGGTATCAATATCATTAATGTATTTTTCTTTTTCAAAAATTGTTTTAAATGATCTATAGTCATTATATCTATTGCGATCTTCAATTGTGGAAAACCACTCTTGTATAAAGGTATCAACAAGTCTCTGCTTAAATAGACGTAAGAAAGCTTTAACATCCCCCACGCCTTGCTGCACCCAGACAAACTGAAAACCTGTCTGACATAAAATTTCTCTTACTTTTGTTACCCAGCAGTTCTTCCCAGTTCTATCTAGGTTAAGCAACATCTGATAAGCCTTGTAGGGTAGTCTTTTAGTTTCCATTTGTAACAGCCTAAACAAATATCGCAATGCAGAAACAAAAATTGACATATAGAGGATATCTCCCCAAATCACCATAAATCATCTTATTTGGAGTTTTTACTGAAACACCCAGGAATCTTTTACAGACTAACATATGTACTTTTCTAAATGATCTAGCTTGGTCAAACCCCAAATTTCGGATGCATAAAGTAAAACAGATTGTATTTTAGCGTCAAATATTTTAAATAACGTGATAGCGGTCATTTCCTTATATTTTTGGAAGACTTTATTCAGTTGCACAGCTGCCTTCTTGCTAGATGTTCAGTTCCTTTCTTCATGCTGATCATTGTCGTAAAATTAAACCCTAAATAACAATAATTATTTACATCATCTAGTCTTTTACCGTCAAAAATCCATTGCTCATGTTGGCCTAAGTAACCCACTTTTCTAAAAACCATGACTTTTGTTTTTTCAGTATTAACATTTAATTTCATTTCCTTACAGCATCTAATACATTTAGTTGATTTTGAAGGCCACCTGGAGTTGTTGATAACAAAGCCACATCATCGGCAAAAGGTAGGATAAACAACTCAATGCCACCTGGAAGCATTTGTACGCCATGCTTACCTTCAGCATCCATGTGGTCAGCCAGTTGATTTATAAAAATAGAGAATAATGTAGGGTTCAGGACGCATCCTTTCCTTACACCAAGTGGACATTCAAAAAATTCTGTAAACTCATTGTTTGTACGCACACATGCCAGTAATGCACAATACAATGATTTCAAGTATACCACAAATTTTCCTTTCACACCTTGCTTTTTCATACATTCAAGAAGCTTATCATGGCGAACAGAATCGAATGCTTTCCTAAAGTCAACAAAAGCAACATATAATTTTCTCCCCCTTTTTTGCATGCATTTCTGAACAACTGCATATAGGTTGAATATCTTATCCACAGTTGAGTATCCTCTCCGGAGAGAGAGAGAGAGAGAGAGAGAGAGAGAGAGAGAGAGAGAGAGAGAGAGAGAAGAGAGAGAGAGAGAGAGGAGAGAGAGATTTACAGTTACACAGGCAGAGAGGAGATAGAAGTCACATAGACCGAAAAATTAGACAAAGAACGAAAATATGAGTAAACAGATAAAACCTCAACAAAACCCACACCAACATTTAAAAAAAGATAAATAAACAAGAGATCAGGAGAAAGAGAGAGAGAGAGAGAGGAGAGAGAGAGAGAGAGAGAGAGAGAGAGAGAGAGAGAGAGAGAGACAAAGAAAGAGAGAGAGAGTGAGAGAGAATGAATGAAGGAAGACATAAAATAAACAAGGAAAAAAGAATAACAAGTATAAACTATACCAGAACAAAAAGGAACAAGGAAATAACAAACACGAATTCAAAAGAAAGAGAAGAGGGGAACATTCAAATAAAAACAACAATCATTTCATTTCAAAGGATGTATCCCCCCCCCCCCCCCCCCCCACACACACACACACCCCACCCTCACTTCTGCCTCCTAAAATTCCATCTCCATCTCTTTTCCTCTCTCCCTCCATCCCTTCCTCCTTCTTCCCTAAACAATCCCTCCCTCCCTCAACCCCTCCTTCGTCTCCCCCCCCCCCTTCCTCAATAGTGCATTTTCATTTCTCTTCGCTTCCTGTCACATAATAATCAAATCATGAACTATGTGGTGACGGGCTGTTTTATGATTTTTTGGTTTGTGTTTCTGCTGGTTTGCGACTGTTCTTCGTTCTGTTTTTGGTTGTTGTTGTTGTTGTTCTTGTTGTTGTTTTTTTGTAACTGTGTCTTTGGAACTTGCCGCTCTGTCTGTCTGTCTGTCTGTCTGTCTGCCTGCATAATTCCGTTTATTCTTTTATTTCGAGGATAATGAAATAAGCACTCGTGGTGGTTTTTTTTCATCCAGCCCCCGTGTGTATGCAGTTTTTTGTAAATTTTGTCATCCGTTCCCACCAGGATACAATGGCCTACTCTTCCGAAAAGTGTGTGTGCGTGCGTGCGTGCGTACGTGCGTGCATGCGTAAGCGCGTGCGTGTGTGTACGTACATGCGCGCGCGTGTGTGTGCGTGCGTGCACGCCAGCCCCCTCCCCCCCCCCCCCCCCCCCCCACCTGTGTGTCCTGAAGTGCGTCTCCGACGTAATGTCATTTCCCTTGCAAAATATCCGATTTCCTTTCCCTTGGAATCACCTACCCCCCCCCCCCTCCCCTTGACCCATTTCCCTTCTCCCAGCTGCCCATCCACCCTTGACCTATACTGAGGACCTCAGCAGGCCAGAAGTTACACGAGGATGCCAGTGACTGGGGGGGGGGGGGGGGAAGGAGAGGAGGGTGGCAAACATGATGTCAAGCCGGTGTCAGAGGTGTTAGGGAGGAGAGGGCTGGGCATTATACAGTTAACACTTAGGACTGTGAGTCTGAGGATGAATGATGGATGAATACATCAGTTGTGTTATGGTTGGTCGTGTTAGGAAATGTGAACAGTGAAGTCTGGAACTTTTGCTTTCTGTGGTCTGTGTTTTGTTGTTGTTGTTGTTGTGGGAATATAGTTAGAGTGGGAATGGGTGGCGCTTTAGGCACAATCCCTTAAGGAACGTGACAGAAGTCTCTGTGGGTTTGTCTGTCTGCCTGTCAGTCAGCCAGTCTGTACGTCAGCCAATCAGTGTTTGTTTGTCTGTCTGTCTGTCAGTCAATCAGTCAGTCAGTTAGCCTGCCTGCCTGCTCTCTCTCTCAGATGACAAAAAAGCAAAAGTGCAAGTGTACCGTTACAAAGTGCAAGTGCACCCAGTGGTACATGATATACCCATACGTCTGCTACTTTAAACATATCAGAGGTAAGAGTTCCACATGACACAGCCGTCACGAACGGAAATTAACTGATTGGTTGCAGAAACGAGCATGTTATTATCACCTTTAAAAAAGAAAGCAACTGCTATGAAAATACACAACAGTTTCAACTTCCTGAAAGATCAGGCGTTTCTCGCCTGATATGAGTGAAAGTGTTAAAGCTGGTCACTACGAACAAAGTTGTTTTAAGGAATCTTGTTTTGGTTTTATCTCATTTTAACTATAGTTGATGTGGCTTTTCCCCACCAGGCAGTGCCTGTCCTGGGTTGCCCCTTATGGTTGGCCAGAGCACTGATACCAGGAACGACAGTAGAGTTGGTTTTACACCTGTTTTAATCTGTATATAGTTGCACAGATTTATTCGGAGATTTAAAATTTGACGACGTGACAGACCCTATGTCGTCGGCGAGGCTAAACAACAAGATTAGATTAGATTGGAGGAAAATGCACGCGCATGTATGACGTGAAAAATACATTGCTCACCGTGACGTTTATCCTATGTAGCAAAGTACACTTCATGGCTAGTGTTTGGCTCACACACTGAACACACAACTTGGTCTCTATGCTAGCTGTCAATTCTGGACCTTTAAATCTCCAGCGCTACAACTTTCTGCTGATAAAAACATCCTTCTTCTTCCTGGAACGGTCAGACAACAACTATTTTTGCCTGTTCTATGAACGAAAATGCGCCACGCTTCCGTTAAGCCCCTGACAAATCAGGCCCAGCGCATCCGACTTCGGCTTAAGAGAAAGTGATCTTTTACGTATTTCTGGGTAAAAAAGGCAGGAGAATGGACCAGGAAGGCAGAAAATAGACAAGAAGGAGGGGGCGAGAAGAATAGATGGTTCGGTGGTCTAGAGGTAACGCGCCTGCCTAGAAAGCGAAAAGTCCGGGTCTGAAGTGTGCAGTGGTTCGAATCCCGTTTGGGTCCAAACTTTTCCCTCATCCATTAGACCATGAGTGGTGGTCTGGGTGTTCGTTTTTTGGATGAGACGGTAAACCAAGGTCCCGTGTGTTACACATAATTATTTCGCGCACGTAAACGAACCCATGGCAACAAGAGAGTTGTCTCTGGCAAAACTATGTAGAAAAAAGCCACTCTGATAGGGAAACAAATACAATTGCAGACAGGAAAAAAATGGGTGGCGCTGCTCTTGTGGCGACGCGCCCTCCCCTGTGAGAGCAGCCCTAATTTCACGCAGAGAGATCTGCCGTGACTTAAAGTGGTATAACATATAAATACATATATAAAGTATAAAAGGAACAATGCAGAAACATCGAGAATGATAGAAAAAAGTAAATTTCTGGCACACAATTTTCAGAAGGTGGGGATGCTATTTATATTGACAGGAACCAGACATCTCCTCGTAGGAGTAAAGGCATCCAGGGATAGTCTCCGAACATGTATACAGCACACAACGAAAACCACTGAACTTCTTTCCCACGTGAAAAGGCTGCATTTTGTCTGAACTTGACAAGTGGGCTTGCTCATGTCAAGTTTGTTTATGTGTACTGTTTTGTTCCATTTTCAGTTTATTCTATGAATATGTACCCCATTTTATACAAGTAGGTGGCCATACGGTTAAACTATCTCTCTGTATCTCCTTCTCCCTCTCTGTCTCTGTCTCTCTATGTATCTGTCTATCTCTGTCTCTGTCTCTCTCTCAGATAACTGCAGTTTCCAGAAACTTCCAGGCATAGTTCCTTTGAATCGAAAAAAAGTTAAGAGAGAATGAATCCCAAAAAATTAAGCTGTATGTATCAAAAGCTGACGTTTTCATAATTCGCTTTTCAATGTTATTTTTATATCCGACAATACCTCATTTTTACCTCATCCAAAACTCGGATTTCTAAATCCTGAGACATTCTTTTAAAGTGAAAACTGCAAATGCGTCTCTCTCTCCCCCTATCTCTCTCTCTCTCTCTCTCTCTCTCTCTCTCTCTCTCTCTCTCTCTCTCTCTCTCTCTCTCTCTGTCTCTGTCTCGGACTGGGAAGAGGCATTTGTGTGATGCTGTGCTGAAAAATCTTATTGATGTATGGCATTCAAATATTATTAAGAGCCTTTTTTCTCAAGCAGATTTTGTAGACGTTGCTAAAGCTTTCAACAAACACTGATCCCTCACGTTTCGATTAAAAAACAACAACCACCTTAGTTTTTATGATTTAAGCCCAGACTCACACAAGCATATTTCTTCCTTCCTCACCCACAGAAGGAAAGCAGCTTGACGAGATTGATCAAAAATAATCTCTCTTGCCAATAAAATGTGGTGTACCACAGAGTCAGTTTAGGTCCTATCTTATTTTCAATATACATCAGTGATCTTCCTTGCCATATTGTCATCGTGCGAACTTTTCACTAATGACACTATTTTTTTCATAATCGAGTAAAAGATGCAAAACAGTTAATTTGTTATTGGATTGAAGTGAATCGCATGTCCCTTCACCCTCTTAAATTTAAATTCATGCTAATTACAAACAGACAGAAACGCCAAAACATGAAATCAACGTTAATGAAACTTAAAACAAAATTATGACACTGTGTGGGATGAAGTTAACTCCACAAATCTACACCCCCAACAGTCATTTTCATTTAGACAAAAGACATTTCCACACTATTAAAGAAGTTTAACAATAATTTCTTTTACATGAATAAAATAAAACATATGTTGGACAAACATTCATTAAAACTTTTCTATGCAAAAAAACACAAACTATCAAATATTGACTATGCATTAACACAGCGGAACCCTGCTAGTAAAAAGTGTTTAAAATCTCTCATGAAATGGATGTTTGCTGAAAGTAATGCTCCTTAAGCCTTCGTGATCAGTGAAAGACAACTATGAGAAATTAAATATTCTTCACTTTGATTCAAGATGCGGTTTCGATTGAGAATCATTCATGTACAAAATCATGAATGATCTTATACCAAATTATCAGTAATCTTTAAAAGTCGAAAAACCGTAATAAAAGTATAGTACATTATCCCTGCCTAAGAACTGGTTTGTACAGGTCCTGATATTCTCCCGTAGAACGCTATAGGATGAAGTTCAATATCATCTAAAAGAAGAAATTGGTAGCTTTCCAAAAATCTTATCATAAACATCTATTTGATATGATGTACACTTTGCTTGACTATTGTGAATTATCGGCACAGGTTTTGCGGGGGCTTTTTGTAACATCATGTATGTGCGTGTGCGTGCGTATGTGTGTGTGTGTGTGTGTGTGTGTGTGTGTGTGTGTGTGTGTGTAAATTTGCTAAGATAAATGTAAAGAGAAGAAGAATCTGAAGAAGAAGAGCAATTTGCAGAAGAAGAATTTGAAGAAGAAGAAGAATTTAAAGAAGGAAAATCTGAAGAATGTTAATTAGAAGAATTTGAAGAAGAAGAATTTGAAGAAGAAGAAGAATTTAAAGAAGAAGAAGAATTTGAAGAACGATAATTTGAAGGAGTAGAAGAAGAAGACTTTGAAGAAGAAGAATTTGAAGAATTTGAAGAATTTGAAGAAGAAGAATTTGAACAAGAATTTGAAGAAGAAGAAGAAGAAGAAGAAGAAGAAGAAGGAGAAGAAGAAGAAGAAGAAGAAGAAGAAGAAGAAGAAGAAGAAGAAGAAGAAGAAGAAGAAGAGAGAATTTAAAGAAGAACAATTTGAAGAAGAAGAAGAAGAAGAAAGAAGAAGAAGAAGAAGAGAAGAAGAAGAAGAAGAAGAAGAAGAATTTAAAGAAGAATTTAAAGAAGAACAATTTGAAGAAGAAGAAGAAGAAGAAGAAGAAGAAGAATTTGAAGAAGAAGAAGAAGGAGAAGAAGAGAAGAAGAAGAGAAGAAGAAGAAGAAGAAGAAGAAGAAGAGAAGAAGAATTGCGAAGAGAAAGAAGAATTGCGAAGAAGAAGAAGAAGAAGAAGAAGAAGAAGAAGAAGAAGGAGAAGGAGAAGAAGACAAACATGTCAGATCTCAGTTTAATAGATCAAGGAAGGGAGAAGGAAGAAAAGCAAAACATTTCTTGCCGTCGGTGAGCTTCAATTCTAGATTATATTCTTCTGATCAATTATTGTGTCTTCCATCTATAATTATTTTATCGGCGGATTCTCCTCTCCCTCCCTCCATGAATTGGCCCATAAACCTTTACTTTTGTGCCCACACTTCCTGAAAAATGACGTCATTCATGGCTTGTAATAGAAAAAGAAAAAGTATGTGGTTTTTTTTCTCTGCTGTCGTCATTGATTTGCAATTTATGCGTTGTGTTCATCTCTGTCTCTCTTTTTTAATTTTTTAATTTTATAAATCTCAGTATTCATGGCTGTAGGGTTTGTTTCACTAACTGTCTGTCTGCCTGTCTTTCAGTTTGTCTTTCTGTATCTATGTCTGGCTCTGGCTCTTTGTGGTGTGTGTGTGTGTGTGTGTGTTGTGTGTGTGTGTGTGTGTGTTTCAGTGTCTGTCTCTGCCTGTCTGTCTGTCTTTGTTTCTGTATCACTGTATCACTGTGTCTCTATATCTCTGTGTCTCTGTCTGTCTGTCTGTCTGTCTCTCTTGTGTTGCTATATCTTTTATATTAGACAAACTGACAGAGACAGAGACAGAGACACATATAGAGAGAAAGAGAGAGGGAGGGAGAGAGAGAGGAAGGGAAGGAGAAAGAGAAAGAGAGAAAGAGAGAGAGAGAGTGAGAGAGAGAGGTGCACACACACAACACTCGCGCGCGCGCGCGCGCGCACACACACACAACACACGCACACACACATACACACACCACACACACACAACACACACACACACACACACACACACACAACACACACAAATAACGATAACGAGAACGATAACGATTTTCATTTTCTAAGAGAATAAAGTATAATGACTTTATATGTAGATCTAAACGAAAACAAAAAATCCTTAACCACTTAAACACACAATTTATAAAAAAAGAAACCAACAAGAGAAAGGAAAGAAAAACAAATCCCAAAAACAAAGATCAGAAGGAGGAGAACAGAGAAGAAACAGAAAGAAGTATGACATCACAGAAGAAACAAAGAAATAAACGGAGAGCAAGAAGGATGTACAGTTTTCATGGCGATGAGATCATAACGATTGCGATAAAATGATGACAGGAAAAGAAGAAGTAGGATACAGAAGAAGAAAGAAGAAAGGAGAAGAAGAAGAGAGAAGAAGAAGAAGAAGAAGAAAGAAGAAGAAAGAAGAAGAAGAAGAAGAAGAGAAGAAAGAAGAAGAAGAAAAGAAGAAGAAGAAGAGAAGAAGAAGAAGAATTTGAAGAATGAAGAAGAAGAAGAAGAAGAAGAAGAGAAGAAAGAAGAAAGAAGAAAGAAGAAGAAGAAGAAGAAGAAGAAGAAGAAGAAGAAGAAGAAGAAGAAGAAGAAGAAGAAGAAGAAGAAGAAGAAGAAGAAGAAAAGAAAGGAGAAGAGGAAAGGGAAGAGGAAGAGGAAGAAGAAGAGAAGAAGGAAAAGAAGAGGGAACATCAAGAAGAAGAAGAAGAAAAGAAGAAGAAGAAGAAGAAGAAGAAGAAGAGGAAGAGGAAGAAGAAGAGAAGAAGGAATAGAAGAGGGGACATAAAGAAGAAGAAGAAGAGAAAGAAGAAGAAGAGGAAGAGGAAGAAGAAGGACGAAGAGGAGGAGGAAGAAGGACGAGGAGGAGGAGGAAGAAGGAGGAGGAGCAGGAGGTGAAGCAGGAGGGGGCTGGAGGAGAGAGAGAAAGAGAGAGAAAGAGAGAGAGAGACAGACAGAGAGAGACAGAGAGAAACAGACAGACAGAGGCAGAGGCAGAGAGCCAGCCAGCCAGCCAGAAAGACAGAAACTGAGACACACAGAATACACCCCAAAATCCCAAATAGACAGGCACAGACAGTCAAAATGATTATCAAGGCAAGAAATGGAAAATGGAAAATTTTGGAAAATTACATAGCACATCGCCACACAATCCAAAAAAAGAAAACCTTTTATCCCAAAATCACTAACAGTGTTTCTGTCTCAGTCCCCAACAACTTACCCCCTCCCCATCCCCCTATCTCCCACCTACAAACCAGTTTATTTTTCGTTTTCTTGTTGTAGCTGTTGTCCTATTTCTGTGATGTTCCGTTTCTTCTGTTTCCACGCTACCTGTTTCATTCTATCCCCCCCAGCCATTTATTAGGTCGTATTCCCAGAGTTGGAAGTTCACAGGGAGTCTATCAATGTCAGGCCGCCTTAGGGACACTAGCCAACGACCTTCTCCCGTGAATCCCTAACCCCAAAAGCTTTGACACAAACTCACAACAGGCACATATGTGTATAGAGAATCCGAATCTGAGGTCACCATGAGACCAGAGCAACTGGGACTACTGAATCAGAGACATTTTTTTATTGCTTGATGATCAATGACAATGAGGATGATGTAACGATGCGGCTTTGGAAATTCCACGTGCTTTGGGACTCCGTGGTATGGCTGTGCTGTACAACTTCAAGAAGATATATCCCGGCGTCAACCAGGCCCGAAAAATACAGACACCTACAGTGTTGGTTAGATAATTTGAGCAGCACTCTCAAAATCGCATCTATAAAGTGGTAGAAGCTCGACTGTGTGATCCCAGTCTTCCCAATGAGCCTATAACAAACTTACTCTGGGTAGCGAGGATAATGGAATAAGCACTCGTGTTGTTTTTTACACCCAGTCCCCGTGTGTGTCTGGTTTTGTCAATTTTGTCATCCGTTCCCACTGGTACACAGTGGCCTACTCTTTCGAAAAGCGGAAAAGGATTTAACGTGTGCAAAAGATGTTATGCGTGCGTTCGCAGACGGGGCCTCGGTTCATAGTCTCATCCGAAGGACTTTTTGGGGAAAGTAGATTTTGCACTGATGTTAACTCGAGAGGAAAAGTCCTCTTGAAGGGGATTTGATGAGTCGTCAGAGTGCAAGCGCAATGTTCTAACCACTAGGCTGTTCCGTCAGTAATGTGTTAAGTTCAAAGCAGAGGATGTTATATTGAGGAGGACAGGAGCATTATTTTCTGGCTGATTTACCGTTCGTCTCCAAGTTCTTTCTGTTCTCTGTAGTGTATAGGTAAATAGACTGACACAGTATGCAGACGAGAGTGCAGAGTCACTATCAGGGAGATAGTGGTATCAGCATCTGCAGCTGATAAGAAAATAGGAACACATCTGGATATACACTTTGTAATGTCTATCTATTATATAAAAATATTCAAATTGATGCATAGTGTTAAAAGACACTTTTAAAGAAGAATTTGAAGAAGAATTCAAATATAAGACATAATTCAATTTTTAAAATATCAAAAGATGATGAACGAGAACTTGAGAAAGAGAACAAAGAAAAAATCTAAAGATAAACAAGATTTTTTTAAGAAAATAGGTTTCGGAGGAAAATCCAGAAAAGAAGAAGAAAAACAAATTTGCAGAAGAAGCGGAGAAAAGAGAAGGAAAACAAAGAAGAGGAAAAAGAAGAAGAAGAATTTGAATAAAAAGAAGAGGAGGAGGAGAAGGACGAGGAGGAATAATAATAAAGAAATTTGAAGAAGAATTTGAAGAAGAATTTGAAGAATTTGAAGAAGAAGAAGAAGAAGAAGAAGAATTTGAAGAAGAAGAAGAAGAATTTGAAGAAGAAGAAGAAGAAGAAGAATTTGAAGAAGAAGAATTTGAAGAAGAAGAAGAAGAATTTGAAGAAGAATTTGAAGAAGAAGAAGAAGAATTTGAAGAAGAATTTGAAGAAGAAGAAGAAGAATTTGAAGAAGAAGAAGAAGAATTTGAAGAAGAAGAAGAATTGAAGAAGAAGAAGAAGAATTTGAAGAAGAAGAAGAAGAACTGAAGAAGAAGAAGAAAGAAGAAGAAGAAGAAGAAGAAGAAGAAGAAGAAGAAGAAGAAGAAGAAGAAAGAATTTGAAGAAGAAGAAGAAAAAATTGAAGAAGAAGGATAATTTGAAGGAGGAGAATTTGAAGAAGAATTTGAAGAAGAAGAATTTGAAGAAGAAGAACAAGAAGAACAAGAACAAGAAGAAAAAGAAGAAAACGAACAACAAAAACAACAACAGCAAGCAAACACAAACACGAACAAGTTTAAGAACATGAAAGGAAAACTAGAAGAAATAAAAGAGGAATTGAAAGAGGCAAAGGCAAGGGGCGTAAGGCATCCAACACAAAAAAGCAAAAGGTTACCTTTTGTCTGTAAGCTTCACTTCAAGATTGTATTCTACAGGTTGATCGTGTGCTGCAGCCCTGTAGAAGTTGAGTTGTCTTCCCTTGTACTTCCGTCATCATCTGTGCGCATGTCCTTCAGTGTCTCCAGTCATTTCCTGTACAATTACGTCCGCCATATTGTAATCAGTCTGCAGTGCAGGAAGAGCATTTCCTCACGTTTTTCTTCTATAGTGATACGATTTTGTTTTTATGTGAAGCCTTTGATCTGTGTGTGTGGGTGTGGGTGTGTGAGACACAGAGAGAGAGAGAGAGAAAGAGAGAGAGAGAGAGAGAGAGAGAGAGAGAGAGAGAGAGAGGAGAGAGAGAGAGAGAGAGAGAGAGAGAGAGACAAATTCTTTTATATCGAGGATAATGAATAAGCACTCATGTGCTGTTTTTATCTCCAGTCCCCGCCCGTAGAGATACGTCTTAACAATAAACCCAATACTCATACAATAGAAGGAAGGGGAAAAACTTTTTAAAAACAACAACAAAGAAACAAATAAAAGAACCCCCCCAAAAAAACAACAACAACAACCAAACAACCCGCCCCCCCCCCCCCAACAAACACCCAAACAAACAATCAAACAAACAAAAGAAAAAACCCAACAAAACCCCTCACCAAAAAACAAAAACAAGAGAGAGAGAGAGAGAGAGAGAGAGAGAGAGAGAGAGAGAGAGAGAGAGTCAAGTCAAGTCAAATAATTTAATGAGCTAGGCCATCTGCCCATGTCAAGGGGGACAGTTGGACGGGGATGATGCCATGTTATCTTTCTCTCCCGAAAACACCAGTGCAACACCAGCAGTTGTGAAACAGAGCCCGTTGCGTGCATATATTCCAGAAAGACAGTCACACTGAACTTGTGGTAGTACCCCCGGCTGAAATATTTATGACAACTAATGAATATCATAAGATACACCATGTTACAAAAACATGTTTTCCACACTAGGTGCAGGACAAAACAATAGCATGTAACCACTGCAACCAGCAATAAGAAAAACAATCCACCCAAACACGAACCGTTCATAGTCACGTTGTCTCCACCATGGCAACTAACCTTAAATCAAGTGCGCTTTTGATATAAAACATGACCGACTTTGCATGTGTTGTGCTTGAGAGCAGCAACACTAGTCTGTTTATACAATTTGTTAGGTATAAACTGATCCCGTAGCAGTTTGTATCTAGGGCATGTAAACATGAAATGTATTTCAGATTCATAGATATTCTGGCAGAAAGGACAGTCAGAACACATTGGTGCCTTATTGTAACGGTTCGTGTGAGCGCATTCTAGTTAAATATTTCCTCACAGCACTGTTTTGAACGATTGATAGATAATCAGAAAGATATAGATTTTGTTTCAATAAGGAATAGAATGCATATCGCTCTTTTGAGTTGATTTCACTGCTAAATCCAGAAGACGTCTGAATTCTGCCAGAAATATCTTTGCATCTGCAACTCCCTGACACTCCCACACAAAACCAAACCCATAGCGATACAGAGTGAAGCAGACTGTAGAGACCCAACTATTTTTATTATTGTAATGGAGGTTAAGCAGCATGTTGTATGATTTATATGAAATACGATCTTTATCCATTCTTGTACGAGTTATCCAGTATTTTATATTCCGAGCATAAGTATTGATAAAGAGTGGAAATCTACCAGTCTCTCCATACATCAGAGCATTTGGAGTTCTAATGCTCACATTTAAAAATCTCTTAATGGCAAAGAGGTGTACTCTTTCAATGACGGAATGATCAACCGTAAGACCCCATACCTCACAGCCATATGTTAAAATTGGTTGAATTTGGCAGTCAAAAAGTTTGAAAAATATTTTAGGGGATTGATTACCAAGAGACCATAATAAACGTAAAATACCAATCACACCTTTTTGGCCCTAGTAGCCATGTCTTTCAGTGCATAAGAAAAGGACAAACCTGTGGAAAAAATAACTCCTAGGTACTTATATATATATTTTTTTTTCCCATTTCACTAATATACTTCTCTCTTTCAAAAACAATCTTAAAGTTTCTGTAACTATCATATCTACTGCGATCTCTGATGGTGCCAGTCCATTCCTGGGTAAACCAATCTACAAGTCTTTTTTTTTTTTACATTTCAACTTCTTTTTATGATTGAAACATCAGAAACTAAGCATATGTATGAAGTACTGAAAATAGGTGCGATATTATCATTCAAATCATCACATCGGTCATTTTTAATTTGTTATGGATGTTTCCCTTACTTTTTTTTTCACTGTCGTTTTTTTGCATATCGTTTCAAATGTACAGCATTCTCTTGATACGCCACATCTAAATTTTCTGACACTTTTTTTCTGTGAAAAATGACACTTGCCATGATCAATACAATACACTGCAATAATTATGTGAAAAATGGCACTAATCATGATCAATACAATACACTGCAATAATTATGTGAAAAATTACACTTGTCATGATCAATACAATACACCGCAATAATTATGTGAAAAATGACACTTGTTATGATCAATACAATACACCGCAATAATTATGTGAAAAATGACACTTGTAATGATCAATACAATAATTACGCGAAAAGTGACACTTGTCATGATCAATACAATACACCGCAATAATTATGTGAAAAATGACACTTGTCATGATCAATACAATACACCGCAATAATTATGTGAAAAATGACACTTGTAGTGATCAATACAATAATTACGCGAAAAGTGACACTTGTCATGATCAATACAATACACTGTCGCGATCCACTGTAAAATGTTAAAGTGACATTGGTCAAATCCATAGGACTCAAAGATTCGCATATGGAGAGAAGTTAAGTGAAATTTGCAAGAACTCCCCAAGAGTATTTTTCAAAAGTGTGAAGACGATGAGAGTAAGAGATGAACCATTCAATCAAACAACAGTAGTGAATGATGCAAATGGAGAGGCACTGCACAAAGAAGAGGAAATTCTGAAACGATGGGAAGATTACTTTAAAGATCTTTTAAACCCATCTGGAGTACAAGCTTCCAGCTCTCAGTTCTCACCACGCTATAAAGACCAGTTAGACCCCCAAAACCTTGAAGCTGAAAAAAGAAAAGCAATTTAAAGACCAGCCCAAAGGGAAAAGCGGCAGGTGATGACGGCAACAACTGAAGCCATCCTTGCATGCGAGAAAAGGGATTTAAAGTGGCTCACCATCATCTTCAGAAAGATGGGAAGAGAGGAAAGTACCAATGGCTGGCAAAATCCCAATAGTGGTGCCAATTTGGAAGAAGAAGGGCAGAAAGAGAGACTGCAGCCCCTACAGAGGCATTTCACTTCTCAGCCATGTAGGGAAAATGTATGCAAGATTTGGAACAGCGCACAAGAGCCAAAGCCAGAACACCTACTGAGAAAGGGCCCAGTTTGGCTTTCGGAAAGGAAGAGGGTGCAAGATGCCATTTTCGCACTCCGACAGGTGTGAAAGAGCCATCGAATACAACCAAGACCTGCATACAGTATTCGTTGATCAAGGGAAAAAGTTTCGACCGAGTCAACAGAGACAAGCTCTGGAAGATCCTGGAGCAGTACGACGTGAAGGGGCAGTTGCTTGATAACATCAGAGCAATCTATGCCAACAGTATGAGCACAGTCCGAACAGCCAGTGGAACATCCGACTGGTTCCCGGTACATCAGGGGTCAGGCAAGGCTGGTACTCTCTTCCCCTTCTATTCGTGATCTACATGGACCAGATCACAAAGGAACCCAAACCCCAGATCTAGAGGCCCTGAACGAACTATTTTTTGCTGACGACCAGTCCTGATGAATCAGAACAAAGCAGCTCTTCAAGATCAAACAGACCAACTCAACACAAGCTGCGAGAGGTATGACATGAGATCAGTATCACCAAAACAGAAGTTATGTCTGTCAGCAGAAAACCCAGGAAAGTGGACATCAACATAACGGCACCAGTGAAACGGGACCAAAGATTTAAATACCTTGGCAGTCTCTTCACTGAAGATGGAAAATTGGACAGAGAGATAGAAAAAAAGATGCCAGAAAGCGAACGCAGTCAGTTACCAACTCGCCCCCTTCTAAAACATTCCAGCATCCCAATGAGACCAAAGGCAAAACTCATCAACGCCATCTTCGTCCAACACTCACATACCAGTGTCAGACATGGGCCCTAACAAAAAGCCTTAGAGAGAAAATTGGTCACATGTGAAATGCGTCCCTGAGAAAAGCTGTCAACAAGACCAGACGCGACAAGATCAAGAATGAAGGTGATCAGAGACATGGTTGACTAACCAATTCTCCACCATATCGAAAAACAAAGGATCAGGTGGTTTGGTCACCTCACTAGAATGCCGCCCAACCAACCAGCCCTACGGGCATACACCACCAAATACAATGGCTGGAAAGCCAGAGGTAGACCAAGGAGACGATGGAGCGACTCCTGGCTGACACCCTGCGAGCCCATGACCTGTCACTACATCAAGCCTCCCGCCTTGCTGCAGACAGACGTCTGTGTCTCCCCGCGACGCCGAAGGGCACCAGCGGAAGATGAAAGAAGAAAGAAGAAGTTACCCACAAACTTTTTCTAAATTTACTTTTGGTAATCGAGATTTTCTTCTTTTTTACATTTTTTTAAAAGATCAGTATTTTTTTTGCAATTGATTTTTAGATAATTTGTTTGCATAACATAGAACAAATGTACATATATGTTATAAGCAAGTATATATAAGAGTTTGCAATATATTCAGATTATGAATACGACATTTCAATTAAGTTAAATACAACCTAACAAACTGTACATAAAAAAGAACATGGAAATGGCTTAGTACACAGATCACATTTTTGAGTATATCAACAAATAAATGCTATCAAAAAATTTTTCTTCAGGAAGTATCTAGCCATCATCAATTAGTTGCTTGTAATATTGCCATTTACCTGCAAAAATACTAAAAGTCTGTTTGTTTAAGAAATTACACTCTTTAGTTTGATTTTAGTTTTGTCAGATATTTTCTAAAAACCCCAAATAGAGGTTCCGTTTTTTTTGTACTCTAGATCTGTAAATAAAAACATTTGCATTGATTAATATTTCATCTAGTATTTCATCACTCTTTGATCGAGAATCAAATCCAAACAAAATATGTTCCTTTGACAGCACTAGATTATGTGTATTGGCACAATTTTCCTAAAGAAAGCTTTGTAAATCATTCCAAAAATGAGAAGTTTTGCAGCAAGCATAGAATAGATGATCAACAGTTTAGGTATTTATATTGGTTAACACCTTCAAGGTTGTTTCCATTATAGAGCCATTTTTCCCGTACAGCGAGGTGGCCACCTTTTCGAAACACAATTACTTTTGCTTTCTCCATATTCACTAACAATCCTAGCCTTTTTGCTGTGTCACTTAATATATTCAAGTGTGTTTGCAGACCAACTTTAGTGTACGATAACAATACTACATCATCTGCAAAGAGTAGTATCAGTATTTGCATTTGGTCTGGTGTTAAAGATATGCCATGCTTTCTCCCCAAAACCCAATTTTAATGGCTAACTCTTTAAATGTAAAGGGATAATAAAACAGGACTAAAATTCTCCCTGCTTCAGCCCTCCAGGACACATGAAAATATCAGTTAATTCACCTCCCACACTGACCCTTGCTTTTGCATTATTGTATATTTGAGCGCCCTGTACATTTTCCTTCAATACCATTTTTTTCTGAGTACTGCCCACAAGCAACACCTATAAACGAAATCGAAGGCCTTCTTAAAGTCTATAAAGGACAGTATAACTTTCCATGATTAAAAAACTTTTTCTGAATTTAAATGTTTAAAGGGTAAATATATGGTCAATTGTGCTATAATTTACGTCTGAATCCTCCCTGTGCTTGCTTAGTCCTTTCTTTTCTTCAAACCATAAGAGATAAACGCTTATTCAGAATTTTGCTATAAGTTTTCCACAAACATTTAGTAAGGAGTTCCCTCTATAATTATCAGGAGAATTGACGTCACCTTTCTTAAATATTGGCTGAATGACTGCTTCTGTCCATTGAAGTGGAAATCTACCAGAAGAGAACAATTTGTTGAAGCATTTAGTTAGAAATAATGCAACTTCTGGTCCTGCATATGTGTAAAATTCCCCAGAAAATCCATCTAGACCCGCTGCTTTATTGTTTTTTTAACATAGCTATAGCCTGTAATACGTCTTGATGTGTAATTTCTTGCTCAAGTATTGTAATATCTACTTGTAAGTTAGACGCAGTATCATAGGAGTAGAAACAGTTGAGTGTCTCATCTGTATTTGCCCTTGGACAACTTGGGTTAAATACAGCAAAAACATGTTCATACCATGCTTCGGGAGAGATGGTACTTTGGCACATTGGTCTGCCAATGTGCTTCCTGACTGTGCTCCAGAATCTCTGGGGATCAGTTAGAGAGTTTCTAAACACTTTCATTGTCTGCCTTTTATACCCAATTTTATTTTCTTTTAGCAAGGACTTGTACTCTTTCCTGAGATCTGTGTAATTTACTCTCAGGGTCTCCGTATCCTCCTTTGAAGTGTTGTCTTTAGTATATTTCCGATAATTTCTAAGAGCATGTCTCACTGACCTTCTTTTCTCCCTGCACTCAAAATCGAACCATGGATGGTTTTCAAATTTCCCAATGACAACTGTCTTTAGCATAGGGGTTGCTGCTAAACCAATAATCTCATAATTTTTTTTAATTGCTGCTTCTATATCAAAATCAATTATGTCATATGCTTCTTTAAATTTTCTAGAAATACAGTCAGTTTTAAACATGTTGATGTATTCCTCTGATTTTTGAGAGTCTCACCTATATTTTTGTATTGCCACCTTTTGGGGATTACAGCCGATGTTGGTTCTTACATGTTTACACTTCAGTGTCAGCTCTAAAGGCATATGCTTTGACTTTATTCTTTCACCAACTGCCAACCCAATAGCTATATCAGAGATACATCTCGATATTATAAAATAATTTATTACACTGCAGCCATTACAGGAAACATATGTACAGCTTGAATCAAAGCTATGATTTAAATCAGTCCATTCAAAAGAATCAATTGAACTGCTCACAAACATTCAGCAAGTACTTTCCAAAGTCATTCAAAACCCCATCAACTGAAGCCCTCTGATATAAGTCGACACCATGGTTAAAATCACTATCGTGGTCACTAATGATGATACCACAGGGCAGTTCATCTTCGTGAGCATTAGCATTGCCAGTCCTTGCATTCAAATCACCCATAATAATTATGGGCATATTTCTCATCTTTTCTAGGATATCTAATATAATACTTTCCAAAAGAGGAACACTATTATAAATGTCCGTTTCAGAATAATATGGGCTATATTGTGGAGGAAAATATATGCCAATTAAGACACAGTCCCTGTCCAGACCTGTCAGTGTTTTAGCCAGCGTAAGCACAACACAATTGTCATATTCTAGATGTAGCTGACATACAAGAGGAGCAATATGTTTCTTTACTAGCAGAGCTACTCCCCCACACAGCCGAGCTGTGGGTGCATTGGAGACTTTAACAGCTTTTGAAGCATATGTAACATGCAGTGGAAAAAGATGTGAAGGGAAATCTGTAGTGAATGTTTCTGTCAGTACAACTATATCAAACTTGGATATGTAAGATCTTAAATCTGCTTGATAGATTGTACTAAGTCCTTCTACTTTGTATGTCAGGAATGCTAAATTGTGTTACATTTCAACTTTAGTCCCCTGGCAGACATAGGCAGGGCCGAGTTCCTATTTGGGACTACTGGCAGCAGCAGGTGGCTGATTCTTTGTTCCTGGTCTGGAGGAACGAGACCCTGAACTGAGGAAGGAGTCCGTCAGGTGCATTTGTCATCTTGCCTTGCTGCGGGTCACAGGCCGGTGTACAGGAGTGGCTGGTGTCACTTCATGTTCAATCCTTAGGCTTGCATCTTTGCCTGTCTGGTCATGGGGAGGGCTGTCTTCTTTCTAGTCTAGTCCGATGTTGGCACTCGATTATAAGGATCGTTCAGTTTGGTACGATTTTGTGATAAGAAGCAGTAGACAAGCTCGTTGCATATTTTCTCGATTAAGAGGATGACACACGCTGTTCCATTTCAATTTAATGTTGTATGTACACAATAAATGAAGGACTATATGCCATCGCGCATGTGGCGTGCGTGAGGCGCGCGCGGGATGCTCTGACCCAGTCATTCATAAGCTCAGCCAATCAGATGCCGAGAAGCGCATCAGCCGACACTGTGGTTCTCCGCTGCCAGTTCTGAAGCAGACGACGTAAACTTATCCGCTGCATGCTTTATTTACGAACATGCGGTAAGCTTATATTCATACTTTTTATGGAAAGTAGGGGGGAGGGGGGGGGGATGCATTATAATTGTGATATAATATCGATATCATATCGGTTTGAATTATTAAATAGGTACAGATTGACAAAACACTAACACGGGCTGCTACTGCTGCTGGCCGCCGTGTGCTCGCTGTTTGTGCTCGCTGTGGAGAAATGTTTGTTGTTACAACTAGGTCAGATTTCGGGTTATGTGTACTAGTAACAGATCTGTTGAATTCAACAACCACGCGTAACACACACTGAGATATGGCTTCACTCAATGTATTAGAGACCCTGATATATATATATATATATATATATATATATATATATATATATATATATATATATTTATTTATATGCAGTATATATATCAGTGAGATGTGTGTTTTGGGGGGGAAAGGGGGGGTGTAAGATAGGACTTAATCCCAAAATAAAAGCACCGGTGTGCGCAAGGGTGTGTGTGTGTGTGGTTTAGATTAGAACGTATCCAAAGTAACATACATGTGTGCATTACGTACATGTGTGCGTATGTATGTAAAGTATGTATGTATGTATGTATGTATGGGATGTGTATGTATGTATGTATGTTGTATGTATGTATGTATGTATTGGGATGTGTGTGTGTGTGTGTGTGTGTGTAGTGTGTGTGGTGTGTGTGTGTGCGTGCGTGTGTTTGGTGTGTGTGTGTGTGCTTGCGCGTGTGTGTGTGTGCAGTTGTGTGTGTTGTGTGTGTGTTAGAGTGGCATGTTCATGTGTATGTGTTTTGTAATGTGCGTGTGTGTGTGTGTGGGTTTTGTGTGTGTGTGTGTGTGTGTGTGTGTGTGTGTGTGTGTTGTGAAATTGATTTATCAGCTACACGAATACACACAGCATTATAATTGTAACTTTAGATTCCTTTACTACCTAATTCGGGTTTGTCCAATTCATCACAAAAGCAACAAGAAAACAGTTCTCCTTCACCTGTTCAAGTTGTCCACCTGTACACGATGCACACTTGGGGCAGAAAGTCAGTATGACCGCTAGATGACACATAGTTGATCGACAGTGTATGAGGACAGCTCCAGTCATGGCAGATCACACTGGGTTGCCTGCTGTTACCCAAGAAGAAGCTGTCAGAGGAGATGACAGCTTGCCCACTAGGACTCTGACTTCAGCTGATGATTTCACAGCTGCTGCAGGTGAACCGGCAAACTTGCCGACATCTCACCAGGAAACTGTGCCTTCTCAGCTCCCAGAATGTTCCTACAATATTCCTACTGAAACATCAACCATCAGCTGGGATCTGTGTGCTTTATGTCAAACCAACTGCTGCTGTTGTGCTTGTGAGCTGTGTCTCTCTACAATCCTGTGTGTGTTTACATCGGCATTAGTGGTGCATCTGTGGGTGTGACACCTAGTGGACGTGGTACCTGGTAACTGCTGATCTACTGAAGACATTTTCAGAAGACATTTTCAGTTACAACGTGATGGCTTCGAGACAGCAGTTTGGTCGGAAAGCTAAGCGATCGTTGCGCTTCACCCCCGAGATGTCGGCCAGCAAACAGACAAAGAAAAAAAAGACTGTGGCAGGTGAGAGTGAGAGGGGGAGAGCGTGGGAAAGCAGGAATAACGACTTGGACAGTAGTGGGGGCAGCGACAGATGGAGCACGGAAGAGGGGCAGAGAGGAGGGGGATTTCGACATCGCGGAAATTCACGAAGTTGTGCTGACCAGAGTGAACGAGACACTTTCCGCGTACAAAGGGGGTGGCCACACAGGCCCGGGGGAGGAGATGGCAGCTCGTTCATCAGCAGCTGGTGCTGCCTGGCACAGCAGTGGTCGTGGCGGTGACGGAGGCATGAAAGAGTGGTGAAGTCGGGGCCGCCCAGTCAGATGCATCATGCAACGGCCCGGGAACTCGGTGTTTTCTGCGGTCACAGACAACATACGAAATGACCGGCTAAGCATTACTCAGGAAGAATCCCTCCGCATCCAGGCATTAGGGCCGAGTGGGGAACCGCGGAGCAGGTGGAGGAGGAAGCACGAAGGCTTGCGGATGCCGGAAGTGGAGGGTCTGCCGACGACATCGCGCGTGCACGCGGGAAGGAGTCTGGAGGGAGCCGCCATCCTGGTCGGTTCGTGTCCCGCCGGGAGACGACAGTGAGAGAAGAAGAAAACCTAGGGGAAGCCGCTACGAACGAGTCTTCGGCAACGACGCCCTGACCCTTTGGGGTGGCCAGGTGTTGGGGTATGTGAAGCGGTTAGACCAGGTGGAAAGAGGGTGACAGTCGATGGTCGTATTTTTTGTGGTAAAAAATTCCCCACCTGGTTTGCCTTCCGAAAACGGGCCCAAACCGACAATGTGGAGCCCCGAGGGCTTATTTGAAGCTGGTCCACTCCATTGACTTCAGGGCTTTGGGGTGTCCCATTTGGAAATGGGGTAGAGGAAGACTGAGGGGGCCCAGGGGGAATAACTGCGTGGCGCTTTCATCAACTATAATCGTCCATGACCCAGTAAGTGTTTGTTTATAAACATTTCTTTTTTTTAGTGTGACTGGCCATGGGTTTTAAATACTCTCGGGGAAGAACATAAAATTTCCATGACAATGAGTGTTGTTATAATTGAAGATGATGATAATGACGAAATGAACCGCATTGTGGGAAAGGATGATAATGACGTGTGGAGGAGAAGATGAAAGAAACGAAAACAGAAAAGAAGGGTTTGGTGGTTTTTTTGCAGGAGTAATGACGATGTAACTAGAAGGCTGATAGGACACTAATGGAAATACGGGTGTGGGTTCTGGCAGGACTATGTTATGTTAGTGGATAAAACAGATAATAGTTATATATTTGTTAGTGTTTTGGGAGGAATGATGATGACGAGATATAAGAATGATGATAGTGATTAGTGTGGAATGGTGAGGTGAAGATAGGAGGAGGAGATGGAAAGGGGAAATGGCGGGAACAAGATGTGAGAAAAAAGGTGGGAAAGTTATGGAGGGGTGTTTGACAGTGGCTGAGAAAATGAAATGCATAAAAATAATGCTGGAAAAGGGATGATAATGGAAAGGGGTCGTGGTGACTATGATCTACGTGGGGAAAGGAATATTTAAATTTTCAAAGCCAAGTATATTAATGTGGAGATGGTTTAGGTGACGATGACGACTAAAGACGAGAAGATGGATACGAGGTGGAAGGGAAAGGGAAAAATTTACACGGGGAAGCACAACACTGATAGAAATGTCTAATGGCGTGATTGCAGGGATGGCAGGGATGATGGGCGAAAATGACAATAATAAAAACATGTAAAGGCATAGTTAGACCGATAATCGACACCGACATGGTAGGCTGTTGAGCGGGAATGTATTTCCCAAGTTAATGATGTGATGGCTTCTGTGGAGTGATAGAGGTGGTGGGGGCGGTGGACATTAAGAGGGAAACACATATCAACATAATTAGAAAGAGGGTGTTTACAGCAAGGAAGGAGGAGGAGTGTGGAAAAGCGATGATGGAAAAAGGAATGGTGGGCTTCTGGTGCGAAGTTGCTGCTGCTGCCGGCATCGGATGATGAAAGAGGACGACGGAGATGATATGTTGGGGGGATGGGGGATGATGATGATGACGACGATGTGGAGGAAGATGAAAGATGATGCGGTGAGGTGAGGGTGTGATTATTGTGATAAGTGATGGGTTTTGTCGATGTGATGATATGTTGATGGTGGTTTGGTGGTGGTAAATGTGAAAATAAAAAAAAAGATATCCATAATTATGTCTTTGTCAGAATGATGATAAGGAGAGGGAGGGGAGGGGGGGAAGTTGATATGATGAATTATGATTTGATAGAAAAGGAAATTTTATAGAAAAGTCTGATGGTTTTTTGAGTAGAATGTTGAGGATGCTCCACAACCTTGATGAAAGAGGGACGACGACGACGCGACGACGACGATGATGATGAGAAGATGAGATGATGATTACGGAGGTAGTGGGGAAAAGAGGCAAAAGGTACAGCTTTGTCGAGGGCAATGTTGTATCAGGGAAAAGAGGATAATGGGTTGGAGTGTGATGATGTGATGACACGACGAGCGGGCTGATGTGTCGATGCGACTACGACGATGGATGACGAAAATGAGGGCGACGACGGAGGTAACGACGACGATGATATTGGAGAGGTTTATAGATGGGGAAAAAAAAACGGATGTCAGGTAGCTTTTTTGGCAGTGATTGGGAGGTGAATGTGAGGAAGGGGGTGATAGTAGGGGGCATTAGGTGGCATTTTCATAAAAATGCAATGGGTGATGAAAAAAAAAATATGGGGGATGACGACGGTGTGGGGGGAACTGATAAAAAAAGGTCATGAATTTTTTACGTCACTATGATGAGCTGATGGTAGAGAGTGATGCCTTGATGTGACGGCGGCAAAAGAATTTCAGGAGATAGCCAGCATAGTGAAAAGAGGTGTGGTGACGGGGGTGTAGATGCTGGCCACGAAATGATTGTGGAGAAGGAAGATGGCGAATTTCTAGATATTCGTTTACCCCCTCTTGGTGGTATGGGTGATCTGGGGGTTATTTTTGCAGAAAAACGAAGATGATGATGACGACGACACGACGATGATGATAATATGTGATGAGGAGGAGGAGAGGGGGGAGGAAAGACGACAAATTTTCGGTTACAATGACACAACAAGATGATTTCGCGCGATGACTGATGATGAGGAAGATGGTTATGGTGAAAAAATCATGGTGACGGCGATGATATGTTTATGATGAGATGAGATGATGTGATGTGATGTGATGATGATGATATGATGATGATGTGATGATGATGTGATGATGGATGATGATGATTTTGATAAGAACCATGATGGAATGATCTTGGAGAGGTATGATGATGTGGGAGGGATGGGGGGGGGTGACGAGGATATTTATGTCAGTGAAGGTTGCCAGGCTGAGAGTCACTGTGGCACAGGCGATGGAGGTGATGGAGATGGGATCGATGATGTTGGTGGGGAAGATGATGTTGGAGATGGGGGAAGACATGGTACTGATAGTTACAGTGGCAGTGGTGACGGAGGTGGTTTTCCTTATGTCCAGGACTGACAGCCATAATTATAGCATGGCAGGCCACACTAAGCATTTCATCATGTTCATTTTCAGCTGGCAAGGAATGCTTTTATCTTTCCAGAGGTTGTTGAGTTGGCTGGTTCTACTGTCAGTCCTGCCTCTTCTTGTTTCATCTTCTTGGTACATGAGCTGCTTTGTAATGCACTCCAGAACGTTTCTCTGATGCTGTGTCTGTTTTGCACTGTCTATGTGAGATCCAAATTCAGTGACGTTAAACCTTGTCTGTGATTTCCTGCATCTGTGTCTCATAGCGTTTTCACCCCTCTCTCTCTCTCTTTCTCTCTCTCCTCTCTCTCTCTTCTCTCTCTCTCTCTCTCTCTCCTCTCTCTCTCTCTCTCTCTCTCTCTCTCTCTCTCTTTCGCTCTCTCTCTCTCTGTCTCTCTCTGTCACTGTCTCTTTCTTTCTGTCTCTCTCTTTGTCCCCCTCTGTCTCTGTTTGTTTGTGTTTGTCTCTCTCTCTGTTTGTCTGTCACTCTGTTTGTCTGTCTGTTTGTCTGTCTGTCTGTCTGTCTTCTCTCCTCCTCTCTCTCTCTCTCTCTCTCTCTCTCTCTCCTCTCTCTCTCTCTCTCTCTCTCTCTCTCTCTTGGTTTTGTTTATTTATTTGATTGGTTTACTTCTGTGGTCTTTCATTGATTTCATGACTTCAGTCAATAATTGAATGGCTATTTGAATGATTCATTTCTTTGCTATTTGACATTATCTTGTTTGTTGATCAATTGGTTTATTCATGTTTGTTTCACTTTTTTCCCCATGAGGGCCTGGTGTAAAGAAGCCTCTGGCTTATCCAATTACCCTCATTAAAATATTCGAGTTCGAGTTCGAGTTCTGTGTGTTGTGTTGTGTGTGTGTGTGTGTGTGTGTGTGTGTGTGTGTGTGTGTGTGTGTGTTTGTGTGTGTATGTGTGTTATGTGTGTGTGATACACAACGCAAATACAGCAGACCAAGACCAATTTCTTTTCACCTGGCAAACAGTTTATTAAAGGTTGTCCCGACAAACTAGTACAGAAAATTATGCATGGCTAATCTACGTCTGTATGAATATCTGATATACAAGTCATTATGCATGGCTAATCTACGTTGTATGAATATCTGATATACAAGTCATTATGCATGGCTAATCTACGTCTGTATGAATATCTGATATACAAGTCATTATGCATGGCTAATCTACGTCTGTATGAATATCTGATATACAAGCCATTATGCATGGCTAATCTACGTCTGTATGAATATCTGATATACAAGTCATTATGCATGGCTAATACACGTCTGTATGAATATCTGATATACGTCATTATGCATGACTAATCTACGTCTGTATAAATATCTGATATACAAGTCATTATGCATAGCTAATAATGTATATTATACAAGTCATAAAACATTTAAGATATGCATTGTCTTTTACGACATAGAAGGTAGACTCATAAAATAACAAAGAGAAGTGTACCCAACTAAACATGACATGAAACACCAGTATGCATGGACAAGAACAATCAGTTTGATTAATGTTTTTTTTCATTCTTTCCTTTTTTGCTTCCCCATCCCTTGTGCTCAACTGTGCTCTCTCTCACTTTTGGGGGGGTGGGTGGGTGTCTGATATCAATGTGATAACACGCTAGAGTAAACACACACTCACACACACACTCACAAACTCACACACATACTCACACACACACACACTCACACACACACACTCACACACACACACTCACACTCACAGACTCACACACATTATCACACACACCTGTCCCACAACCACACCGAGCATACATTGTCAGCTAGCCAATGCCAGTACCAAGAAAGAATAAACCAACCCACCTGCTAATCGCCCATCACCCACCAACCCATCTGCCACATTTCCCATCACCACCCACCCCTCACCCACCCGATCACCCATCACCCACCCACCATTAAACCCACCTGCCCACCCATCACCGCCCACCCATTACACGCCCACTCATCGCATCCATCCACACCCCATCACCTTCCCTCCCATCACCCACCCACCCATCATAACCATGCAGCACCCATCACCCACTCACCTATCACCCACCCATCCATCACCCACTCAGTCGGCTGAGGAAACACAATGTATCACAACCTATTTCCAATACAATGCATATCAACAACAGTGATAAAAATTATATAGTTGCACACTCAAGGTCATTTTTGGAGACGATGTACTCCGTCTGGTGTATACTCCCCCCCCCCCCCCCCATTCCAATCTTGTTGATCAGTCTCAACTTTAGTCCTCAGGTGCTTTGATGTCCAGCAATTCAGCCGGTACATGTGCACCATGATATCGGCAAGTGCACACGCACCAGCGCAGAGAGCAGGACAGTACTGCTGCACAATTGTGTTCTCCTAAAATACTGCGCCATTTTCCTGCAGTGGAAGCCGATGACCTCTCACTATATATCAGCAAGCATACCTGCCACAGAAAAAAAACCCATCATAATAGTATACACACACACGCGCGACCGCACACACACACACACACACACACACACACACACACACACACACACACGTTTACACTAGGTAAACGCCTAGCTCACAGGCTACTTCAATTATCCAAATAAAACACTTTCTAAATAATCATTCTCGAAAACTGTTTTTTTGCGGTCACATTCTACCAATCATTGACTATGCGTCAACTATTTGGGATAACTGCAGTGGAACGAACTTGAAATTCATTCATCGTTTATAAAAGAGCAGTAAAACTTGTATTGTTAAAAACAAGCACCCTGACAATTGAGGATTATAAGCAAATAAATGTCTTGACATTTCGAAACTGACTTTTATTCAATAAAGCTGTGTTTATGCAAAAAGTTGTTAATCAAAATGTACCTCCGAAGATTACCAAAGCTTTCAAAGTTAACCAACATAGACACAACCATTTGCTAACATTTCCAAGACCGAGAAATAACCTATATAAATCGAGCGTCTTGTATTCAGGCAGTGACCTATGGAATAAACTCCCCAAAAATTTGAAATGTATTAAAAGCAAAAATCAGTATAAAACACATCTAAAAAGATATTTCATGAATAAAAGTACAGAACACGACATGTAAACTTAAGAGCGTGATTTAAGTGTCACTGATGTTATTCTTGTCATTAAAATCAGATATGACCCAAGTTTTCATATTCGTATAGAGTACATGTGTAAGCATTGATCTATATATGGGTTGATATGATATCAACCCCAGCACGCTTTGAATCTGGTGTGTGTGTGCGTGCGTGCGTGCGTGCGTGCGTGCGTGCGTGGTGCTGTGTGTGTGTGTGTGTGTGTGTGTGTGTGTGTGTGTGTGTACAAGTGTGTGAGTGCGTGTGTGTTGTGTAATTGGTTCGGTTTTGGTTTTTTACTTTCTTGCTGTTTTGGCCTTTTTACGTTCTTTTGTGTTACACAAAAATATGCTGATTTATTTAGTTTTGTCGCTGTTAGTTTTCTGTTTCATTGTATTAGATGAGCTAAATTGTTATTGCTGACGTTAGTACTGCTGGGTGGGTTTACATTGCCTGAATTTATTCTTTGATCGAAGGATTAACGTTGTTCTGCCTCAAATCAAAAAGCACATGTACATGCGTGTATATGACCAGGGAAAAGGGAGGGAATGGATGTCGTTGTTATACTTCTTTGCTCTTAATCCAATAGCTGTTGGTTATTCTTGTTTACCTTATATATGAGTATATTATGTGGTGAAGGGGATATGGGTGAGGATGTGTATGTGTATGTGTATGTAAGTGTTTGAATGATACACAAGTTTCCTCTGTTTATATCCATTTGGTGGTTGTTGTTATTGTTGGTGGTGGTGGGGGTGGGGTTCTGGTTTATTTTGCTTTTTGTTTGTTTTGGGTTTAGGGTGGTTTTCTTGGGGAGGGGGAGGGGGTATTTTGGACTCTTTTTCTCGTCTTTTGTTAGTTCTCTATTGTTCTTCATTTGTATTGCCTGTTATTCTTGTCCTATGTTAGTTATTGTCGCTGTTATTGTTGTGTACGTATGTTTGTGTTTGTTTGTTTATTTCCTTGTTGTGGTTGTTCTTGTTGATTCATCTTTTCTTGTTGTTTTATTCAGTTGTTTGTATGGTTGAAGGTTTGTGTGTGTATGTGTGTGTGAGGTGGGGGGGGGGGGGAGGGGAAGCAGTTGGTGTGGCTTTTAAAATTTTTATTCTGTTTTGTCTTCTTTGTTTGTTTTGGTTTGATGTTTCTTTGTTGCTTGTTTGTTTGTGTTACGACGGATATTTTTTCAAGATTTTTGAATTATTTGAATTGTATGGTTTAATTGGTTTACCACGGCATCGTCTTTCGTGTCTCCCCCACGACCGCCAAGGTCACGGGTCTGATGATGATGATGATGATGATGGTTTAATATTTTTCTGGGTTTTTGTTTTGTTTTTAAATCCACATATGCATATGTTATTGTTTTACTTGTTTGATTTGTATAGTTTACCATAGATTAGGTTTTTTATTCTATGTCTGCATATACATTATCTTTTTTTCTCGCTTTCTTTCTTTAGATAGATGGCTTGATGAAAAAAAGCAAATGCACCGCTTATTCAATGTACCATCTGAAAATAAAAGTTTGACTTGACTTTGACACGAACACACGCGCGCGTGCGCGCATGCACGCAGAGAGAGAGAGAGAGAGAGAGAGAGAGAGAGAGAGAGAGAGAGAGAGAGAGAGAGAGAGAGAGAGAGAGAGAGAGAGAGAGAGAGAGAGAGAGAGAGAGAGAGAGATTCGGATGATTTATATATATTTTGGCTGCCGCCCTTCATGAAGGGGTTGGTGAAAGAAAAGAAGTACAGTAACACTCAATGAAAGAACATAACAAAAACAATGTATCAGTCACAGTTAACAACAACATGTTGAACAGCAATCATCTATAACTCTGCAGTGTCTCGAAGCTTAAATGCTTTATGCAGAAAAAGAGAAAAACTCAAAACATCAGTATGCCTTGGAGATGCCATCAACAACCTTAGCTTAAACATGCATGGTGGTTGATCATAATTATTTCACTGGAATGAATCGCTGTTTAAGTGTTTTAAGGCAGGAAAACATAAAACAAAATGTACTTCATCGTCTTTCTTCCATCCCAATAAAGGACAAATTAACGTAGTGCAGTGTGATCATATTTCTTGTACCTATTATGATTCGTTACCAGATATGACACGCCAATTATATTATCATATTCAGTACCTTGCATGCACAAACTAGGGCATGCTTTACGATTGGAGCAAATCTAATTCAATAAAATATATCATGCTTTTATGGAAAAAAACAAATCAACTGTAATCAAATCAATTCATTTTTCTATGGTTAAAACAGATCAACTGCAATCAATTTAACTCTGTTTTATGATTAAACCAAATCAATCAATTCACATAATTCTTCCTGCAATTCACAATTTATCTTTTTATGATCAAAGCAAATCAACATAAATCAAATTAGCCCTTATCTTTTTATTAAAACAAATCAAAATGAATCAAACTAGCCCTGTTTTAATAATTAAAGCAAATTAAAAAAAATCAAATTAGCCCTGTTTCTGTTATTAAAACAAATCAAAATGAATCAAACTAGCCCTGTTTTAATAATTAAAGCCAAAAAAAAATCAAATTAGCCCTGTTTCTGTTATTAAAACAAATCAAAATGAATCAAACTAGCCCTGTTTTAATAATTAAAGCAAATCAAAACAAATGAAACCAGGCATGTTTCCATGCTTTCAAGAAACAAACTGCATCAAATGCCTCCTGTGTTGATGGCTAAAGCACACGCCAGTCACCCGCCAGCCCCTCTGCCCACGCTGCCCCCACTGACCAGCAAAGCAGCCGCACATGAAGTTGGCCAGGTTGCCGGTGACCAGCAGCGGGATGACCATCTTTGCCAGCCAGGCGCGGCGCTTGGGCAGCAGTGTGCCCAGAATGCTGAGCATGATGAAGACGGACAGGATGCCCGAGAACCCGCACAGGGCGTAGGTGGCGATAGCTTCCGACCGTCTCTGGCAGCAGAAGCAGCAGCAGCAGCAGCAGCAGCAACAGCAACAACAACAACAACAACAACAACAACAGAGACAGTGATTTCAGCTGATGTCGATTTACAACTCCTTCAGCAGTTAGGAGGAGTGACTAACATTTGTTCTTTTCGTTCAGCGGCTAGATCTGTGAGGTTTGCCAAGGGGAAATGTTGAGGAGTCACTGGGACTGAGTGACTTTCCCCCTCAATATTTATAGGAGTCAAGGGGACAGAGTGACTTTTCCCCTCAATATTTATAGGAGTCAATGGGACAGAGTGATTTTTTCCCTCAATATTTATAGGAGTCAATGGGACAGAGTGACTTTTCCCCTCAATATATATAGGAGTCATAGGGACGGAGGGACTTTCCCCCTCAATATTTATAGGAGTCAATGGGGCAGAGTGACTTTTCCCCTCAATATTTATAGGAGTCATAGGGACCGAATGACATTTCCCCTCAATATTTTTAGGAGCCAATGGGACAGAGTCACTTTTCCCCTTTAATAGTTATAGGAGTCAATGGGACAGAGAGACTTTTCCCCTCAATATTTATAGGAGTCACTTGGACTGAGTGACTTTTCCCCTCAATATTTATAGGAGCCAATGGGACAGAGTGACTTTTCCCCTTTACTATTTATAGGAGTCAATGGGACCGAGTGACTTTTCCCCTCAATATTTATAAGAGTCATAGGGGACTGAGTGGCTTTTACCCTCAATATTTATAGGAGTCATAGGGGACTGAGCGGCTTTTACTCTCAATATTTATAGGAGCCACAGGGACTGAGTGACTTTCCCAATCAATATTTATAGGAGTCATAGGACTGAGTGACTTCCTCCTGTAATTTTATAGGAGTCATAGGACTGAGTGACTTCCTCCTGTAATTTTATAGGAGTCATAGGACTGAGTGACTTCTTCCTGTAATTTTATAGGAGTCGAGTCATGGTTAACTTTTCTAAATTCCTTGGAAAGTCGTGGAAGGGACTACTCCCCTAACTAACTCCTTGGGAGGTCATCGCGGCAAACTGACTTCTTCTGTAACTCTCTAAGGAATCTTTAGGACTGATTGACTTCTTTCTTATCTCTCTCTCTCTCTCTCTCTCTCTCTCTCTCTCTCTCTCTCTCTCTCTCTCGCTCGCTCGCTCGCTCGCTCTCTCTCTCAGTTATTAGGGCACTTCAGTGAGGTTGTTTCCAGCCAGTTGGAGCACTCGCTGTCTCAGAAGTTCAGGTGATGTCTTTTCATGAAACATTTGTTGCCTGCTGGACCCCGCCTTTTCTAGGTCTGAGATTGCATGCTTGGTATATTGGTGTCACCCATACCACTGGCCACGGTGAAGCCTTGGCCTAGCAATAACGTATCGGTGTGGAAAGTGGGGGTAAGGGGTTCGATCTTGTATGAGGCCAGGCTTTCTCCTGTCCAAAAGACCCTGGGTGCTGATCCTGGTTTCAGTCTTTCGGATAAGATGTTAAATCACGGTTCATACACATCAAACATTTTGTGCACGTAAAAGAAGTGGTGGCAAGATGACGGGTGCTCCAGGTAAAATTCTGTAGAAAAAAATCTACTGGCAAGAAATGATTGCTCCCAAAAAGGCAAAGGAAAAATATCAAATGTGTGGTGTTGCAGTTGTGGTGATACTCTCCCTGAGGGAGCACCACCCAGACCTGACACCAACGTTACTGCCCTGGCAGAACATGGTATAGAATTCTCCACCATGGTAAAAGAACCCCTAGATATCTATCAGAAAATATCATTTTTACGTTAAAACTTACCATTGATCTTATTTTGTAGCTATATTTTTCTATTGCAAGAGAAAATATTTTGACATAAAAACTTTTCCGTGTTAATAGGCGAATTTGACCATAATAAATATTGATTGGTTAGCATGCAACCATTGTTTATTATAACATAGAAGAAGTAAGTTACAACGGGAACAATAGTGCCCACATCCTGCTGTCACATTAAAACTTGCCCCTTTTTGACCTAGAACTTGCACATAGTGTATGTTCTGTTGAATTCAACCTTGCTTTTTTAATTATCTTAGAATATTTCATAGTGTAATGATTCCTCTCCGATATTTTTGTTTCTTATAAGTACACACGTAATCACTCTTTTCTGAAACAAAAATCATGGCTCTTTTTGATGTGAACAAACTTAAAGCCTTCACGCACACACTTACGCACACACATACACACATACATACGCATGCACACACACACACACATACACACACAC
The DNA here is from genome assembly GCA_028751875.1 of Rapana venosa. Taxonomy (NCBI): domain Eukaryota; kingdom Metazoa; phylum Mollusca; class Gastropoda; order Neogastropoda; family Muricidae; genus Rapana; species Rapana venosa. Next base: position 23,730,534 of record CM054141.1, read on the forward strand.
ACACACACCCTGCCCATCCACCCGCTCCTACCCCTCTCACCGAGATGAACCCATCGATCAGGGTGGTGTTCCAGAGGTCCAGAACGATGTGGTCCCCAAGGTAGGTGACAGTGGCGTTGGGCAGCAGAGAGTACTGCTCGAACTTGGCTCTGTTGCCCGCCATGCTCTGCATCTTGAGGATGCTGATGAAGCTGGAGGAGGACACCCTCAACCCCATCAGCATGGCCACCTGACGACAGTCCTCCACTGCTATGCCCATCAGGTAGGAAAAGGGGAAGAAGATGTAGGACAGGATGACCTTGGAGAAAAACAGACAGACAGACAGACAGTACAGTAGTTAGTGACTGCATAATTATAGGGAGCAGTGTCGCCTAGTGATTAGAGTTGAGCTCATGATCTGACAGCCTAGGTTTGAGCCAACACTCACAAGCCGGTTTGAGGGGTTTACCCCCTCCCCACCCCCGTCTGAAGTTAACATAATGACCACTAAACTCTCCATGTAATACAAACCAAGTTTAAGGTACAGTAACAGATCCTCACCCAAATCCACTAAACAAACCATCCACCCAATTCAAATCAAGTCTGAGGTTATCACAGGATAACCCAATTCTACTATAAATTAATAATAATAATAATAATAATAATAATAATAATAATAATAATAATAATAATAATAATAATAGTAATAGTAATAATAATAATGTATGGAATTTATATAACGCTGAATCTTGTAAAGCAACAAATCAAAGCGCTAAGATGATTTTTTTATGCGTGTGTATGCGGTTTTTAAAAAAATTGTCATCTGTTCCCACCCGCACACAATGGCCTACTCTTTCGAACAGCGGAACAGGATTTAATGTATGCGCAAGATGTGCTGCATGCATTCGCACACGAAGCCTCGGTTTATAGTCGCATCCGAAGGACTTTGACATTCAGTTCGATTTTTTTGTCAAACTGGGAAGAAAGGGCGTGGCTGGGAATCGAACCCAGAACCTCACGGTTTATTTATTGGCAGGCAAACGTCTTAACCGTCCTGCCACCTTCCTTCACAACCAAGTTTTCCAGCTTGTGAGTGTTGGCTCAAACCTAGCTGTCAGATCATGAGCTCAAACCAAATTCAAACCAAGTGTAAGATATCAAAACCTGACTTAATTCTGTAAAACAATTCAAACAAAGTGTAAGATATCAAAACCCTACCCAGTTCTAATATATATATATATATATATATATCAAACCAAGTGTAGGATGTCAAAACCTGACCCAGTTCTACTATACAATTCAAACCAAGTGTAAGATATTAAAACTTGACCCAATTCTACTATACAATTCTACCCAAGTGTAAGATATCAAAACCTGACCCAATTCTACTATACAATTCAAGTGTAAGATATTAAAACCTGACCTAATTGTACTATTTACACAATAATGGCCAGGTCAGAGACTCCCTCTGCTACTGGTAACCATGTAACCCAGTACCACCTGCCACATGTGGGGAGTAAACCCAATCAAAAAATCCGACCTGGAGAGGGATGGGCTCCGCCAGGTTTGATTTGCCCAAAACACACCCATGAAAAAGACAGCCAGAATCTCCATACCGGATCGGTCGTCGCCCGGGTTACCAAGGACCGCACCTTCTGTTGCTCATCAGGACAGAGGTCGAAAGTATGCTACTGATGTAAAACACAGCAAAATCCGTGCCAGAAACAACACTATCATTGGCACATGGAATGTACGGACGCTAAGAGCTGCAGGCAAAGTGGAAGAACTGACACATGAGATGTCCACATGACATGTCCTGATATCAATGGCACATCCTTGGGCTCTGCGAAGTAAGGTGGAAAAACGTGGGAGAAACAACGACCCAGGAAGACCACAAATTATACTACAGTGGTAAACAGGATAAACATGAACACGGCGTGGGGTTTCTCGTTCACAAAGACACCGTGAACACCGTCATGAGCTGTCAGCCTGTGTCCAGCAGACTTATTACCATCCACCTGAGAGCAGCCCCCTTTAACATAACTGTAGTACAGGCATACGCCCCTACATCAGACTGCACAGATGAAGCCATAGAAGAATTTTATGACCAGCTTCAAGAGGTTCTGAATTAAACTCCCAAGAAAGACATCCTTGTTGTGCAAGGTGACTGGAACGCCAAGGTAGGAGAAGATGCATGAAAAGATTGGGAGGGTGTTTGTGGGCCACATTGCAAAAACCAATCAAATGAAAGAGGCTTGAGACTCCTGGAGTTTGCCAGTAACAACCACCTCCAGCTAGTGAATACGCTTGGCCCACACAAGAAATCCAGAAAATGGACATGGCATAGCCCAAATGGAGAACACCACAACCAAATAGACTATATCATGGTGAAAAGACGGTTTCAATCTAGCGTTAACATCGCACAGACACGAAGTTTTCCGGGAGCAGAGATGGGGAGTGATCATGATCTTGTGATGATGACTTTCCGACTACATCTAAAGAAAATCCACAAGCAGACCAACATCAGGATCAAATTTGACCTCGAGAAGCTGAAGGACCCAGAGGTAGTAGAAATTTTTCAAGCAAGGATAGGTGGAAAGTTTGCAGCACTCACTGTGATAGACTCAGACGTAGATACACTGACGAATAGTTTCAATACAGCAGTGACTGAAACAGCAAGCGAGCTTCTTGGCAAACATCGACCAGTCAAAAAACCATGGGTCACACCTAACATCCTACAACTATGCGACAAGCATAGAGAATTGAAGATAAAGAAAAACGAAACAAAAGAAAGAGCAGAACAATATAGGGCAGTCAACAAAAGAATCAGGAAGTCCATGACGGAGGCAAAAGAGAAATGGATCGTTGAACAGTGCCAAGACATTGAAGAGAACATCAAGAAAAACAATAGAAAGAAAGCATATCAGCTGGTGAAAGACCTGACTAGCACAAAACAGGGAAAAGGTTTAACAATCCAAGACAAAAATGGGAAGTGTCTCACTGACGACCAGGATATTCTGAACAGATGGATAGAATACTGCTCGACCTGTATAATATAGAACCGCAGGAGATCCAGAAGTCCTTAATGTACCGCAAGCAAAGACACAGACAGTCACCTATCTCAGAGAAGAAGTGGAAACAGCAGTCAGATCGCTGAAAAAGGGAAGTCAGCAGGGGCTGACAAATTCCAGCTGAGTTGGTTCAAGCTGGAGGGGAAGCCATGATCAGCGCCCTACTAAGAATCTGCAACAAGATCTGGCAGACAGGAAAATGGCCAACACCATGGACACAGTCACTCATCTCACCCTCCCAAGAAAGGAAATCTACAACAATGCCATAATTACCGCCAATCAGCCTCATATGCCACCCAAGCAAGGTCATGCTGCAGATAATATTGAATAGACTGAAGCCACAAGCAGAGACAATCATTGCTGAGGAACAAGCAGGTTTCAGAGCAGGGCGCAGCACAACAGAACAGATATTCAACCTCAGAATACTATGTGAGCGGTACCTTCAGCATCAACAAGACCTTTACCATGTATTTATCGATTTTAAGAAGGCATTTGACAGTGTGTGGCATGCAGCTTTGTGGGCAACCATGAATTTGTACAGCATCAATGCAAACCTGATCAGAGTCATCAAACAGCTGTACAGCGAGGCCACCAGTGCAGTGTACTACAACAACAACATTGGAGAATGGTTTCGAACAACAGTTGGAGTAAGGCAGGGCTGTCTACTCTCACCCACTCTGTTCAACATCTTCCTTGAGAGAATCATGGCTGATGCACTAGAACAACATGAAGGATCAGTCAGCATTGGTGGCAGAATGATCACAAACCTCCGCTTCGCAGATGACATTGATGGAATAGCAGGATCAGAAAAGAGCTTGCCAGCCTAACAGAACACCTGAATAAGGCTCCAAAACATACGGCATGGAAATCAGTGCAGAGAAGACCAAACTGATGACTAATAACACCAACGGCATTCGCACTGATATCAGGGTTAATGACCAGAAGCTGGAAACAGTTCAAAGCTTCAAGTACATGGGAGCCATTGTATCAGACCCAGGGATCCAAGCCAGAAGTAGTATGCAGGACTGCACAGACAATAACAGCACTGTCAAAACTAAACACCATCTGGAGAGATAAAAATATCTCACTTATCTCCCAAGATCAGACTAATGCGCTCCCTTGTCATATCCATATTTCTGTATGCCTGTGAATCATGGACCATGACTGCAGATTTGGAGAGGAGTACAGGCGGTGGAGATGAGATGCTTTCAGAGACTCCTTGGCATCTCCTACAAAGACCACATAAGCAACGAAAGCGTGCATAACAGAATCCAGCAAACCATTGGACTCTATGAGAACCTTCTAACGATCGTGAAAAAGCGTAAACTTAAATGGTATGGGCATGTCACAAGATCCAAAGGACTTGCAAAGACAGTTTTACAAGGCACTGTCAAAGGAGGAAGAAGAAGAGGCAGACCAAGGAAGAGCTGGGAGCAGGGCGCAGTGAATGGACAGGCCTCATCATCATCATCATCAGACCCGTGACCTTGGCGGTCGTGGGGCAGACACGAAAGACGATGCCGTGGTAAGCCTCCTCCATCCATCTCGGTCCTCGGCTCTGTGCAGTAGTGCCGAGTCATTCATCCTGGTCCATTCTCTGATGTTGTCCATCCATGACTTGTTCTGTCTTCCCCTCTTTCTGCCACCTTCGAGTGTTCCCTGCAGTACTGTTTTTGGCAAAGTGTTGTGGTGGGTGACGTGGCCGAACCATGTCAGCTTTTTCTTCTTGACGATGGTGAGAAGGGGTTCCTGTGGACCTGCCAGCCGTGTTATTTGACTCTTGACAAACTCATTGGTCTTTATGTCTCTCCAGGATATGCCCAGTAGTTTTCTATGGCATTTTGTTTCAAATGACTGGATTCGCTTTGTTGTTTCAGCAGTCAATGTCCAGGTTTCACTTCCGTACAGCAGGATAGTCTGAATTAGGGCTTTGTAGAGCTTTAGTTTGATTGGGAAACTGATCTCTTTACTTTTCCATATGGTGGTGAGTTTTGTCATGGAAGATGTTGCCATGGCTATTCTGACTTTGATTTCTGTCGTCGATCGCCTGTCCTTTGTGAGTGTAGCGCCAAGGTATCTAAAAGCGTCTACCTCCTCCAGTTGTTGGCCGTTCATGTAAATTTTAGCAGTGGCGTTGCTCGTGCTGTTCACAAGTACTTTACTTTTCTCCGAGCTCACCTCCATCCCATATGCTCCAGCTCTGTTCTCAAGTCTGGTCGTAAGATCTTGCAGCTCTGTGTTACTTCCGCCCATGAGGTCAATGTCATCGGTAAACCGCAAGTTGTTGAGGGGTCTGCCATCAAAGGAGATGATAGAGTGGAAGTCATGGAGGTTCTCTCTCATAATGTTTTCCAAGAACAGATTAAACAGGACTGGAGATAACAGGCATCCTTGTTGGACCCCAACTGTGGTTTTGAAGTAGTCTCCGACCTGATTGTTCAGAAGGACTGCACTGCTTGCGGTGTTGTATAGTGCTTGAATGGTTTGCACTAGTCCTTCTTCAATGCCAAACATTCTGAGGACCTGCCACAGGCCTTCGTGCCATACTCTGTCGAAATCCTAGAACTCAACAAAACCCTGAGAAAGGCAGAACAGAGAGAGCAATGGAGGGAACTGGTTGTTGAGTCTTTGAGGGTGCCCCCACGGTCGTCAGACTACGGGACAGAGAGATAGAATTGTACTATACATATCAAACCAAGTGTAGGATATCAAAACCTGACCAAATTCTACTATACAATTCAAAACAAGAGTAAGATATGAAAACCTGACCCAATTCTACTATACAATTCAAGTGTAAGATATGAAAACCTGACCCAATTCTACTATAAAATTCAAACCAAGTGTAATATATCAAAACCTGACCCAATTCTACTATACAATTCAAGTGAAAGATATGAAAACCTGACCCAATTCTACAATACAATTCAAGTGTAAGATATGAAAACCTGGCTAATTCTACTATACGATTCAAATCAAGTGTAGGATATCAAAACCTGGCCCAATTCTATTATACAATATCAAGTGTAAAGATATGAAAACCTGACCCAATTCTACTATACAATTCAAGTGTAAGATATGAAAACCTGACCTAATTCTACTATACAATTCAAGTGTAAGATATGAAAACCTGGGCTAATTCTACTATACGATTCAAATCAAGTGTAGGATATCCAAACCTGGCCCAATTCTACTATACATCTCAAACCAAGTGTAGGATATCAAAACCTGACCCAATTCTACTATACAATTCAAGTGTAAGATATGAAAACCTGACCCAATTCTACTATACAATTCAAGTGTAAGATATGACAACCTGACCCAATTCTACTATACAATTCAAGTGTAAGATAAGAAAACCTGACCCAATTCTACCATACAATTCAAACCAAGTGTAGGATATCAAACCTGACCCAATTCTACTATACAATTCAAACCAAGTGTACATATGAAAACCTGACCCAATTCTACTATACATATCAAGTGTAAGATATGAAAACCTGACCCAATTCTACTATATAATTCAAGTGTAAGATATGAAAACCTGGGCTAATTCTACTATACGATTCAAATCAAGTGTAGGATATCAAAACCTGGCCCAATTCAACTATACATCTCAAACCAAGTGTAGGATATAAAAACCTGACCTAATTCTATTATACAATTTAAACCAAGTGTAGGATATCAAAACCTGCCCCAATTCTACTATACAATTCAAGTGTAAGATATGAAAACCAGACCCAATTCTACTATCAATTCAAGTATAAGATATGAAAACCTGACCTAATTCTACTATACAATTTAAACCAAGTGTAGGATATGAAAACCTGACCAAATTCTACTTTACAATTCAAGTGTAAGATATGAAAACCTGACCTGATTCTACAATACAATTCAAGTGTAAGATCTGAAAACCTGACCTAATTCTACTATACGATTCAAATCAAGTGTAGGATATCAAAACCTGGCCCAATTCTACTATACAATTCAAGTGTAAGATATGAAAACCTGACCCAATTCTACTATACAATTCAAGTGTAAGATAAGAAAATCTGACCCAATTCTACTATACAATTCAAACCAAGAGTAGGATATCAAACCTGATCCAATTCTACTATACAATTCAAACCAAGTGTAACATATGAAAACCTGACCCAATTCTACTATACATATCAAGTGTAAGATATGAAAACCTGACCCAATTCTACTATATAATTCAAGTGTAAGATATGAAAACCTGGGCTAATTCTACTATACGATTCAAATCAAGTGTAGGATATCCAAACCTAGCCCAATTCTACTATACATCTCAAACCAAGTGTAGGATATCAAAACCTGACCCAATTCTACTATACAATTCAAGTGTAAGATATGAAACCTGACCCAATTCTACTATACAATTTAAGTTTAAGATATGAAACCCTGACCTTATTCTACTATACAATTCAAACCAAGTGTAGGATATCAAACCTGACCCAATTCTACTATACAATTCAAGTGTAAGATATTAAAACCTGACCCAATTCTACTATACAATTCAAACCAAGTGTAAAGAAGCAGAGCCTGACCTTTACTCCTTTAACTCTCCTCAACCTAACAGAGCCCAATTCCAGCCCCACTGACCCAATCCACTAGACTTCCTTTCATTCACACACCTACCCCCCACCCCCCCCCCCCCCCCCCCCACCACCCTAAAACCAAGCAGTCAACCTCTAAGCCAAAATCAAGCCAAACGCAAATCTAGCCCACCCAACCCATTCCACCCCACCTAAACTATTCCACCCCACCTCACCCCAAACCCATCTGCACCCTACTTCCACACACCGTACCCGGCCCATTTCATTCCAAATCCAATTTAAGATGAAATTTCCACCCACTAGAAAGCAACTCACTTCCAATGTCAGCTGTTGGATGCCGACCCTGTCACCGAACCAGGTGAGAGTAGAGTTGATCCATGCCAGGAGGGAGAAGAGGGAAAAGGCACTGACCACAATGTTGGCCACTAAACTCACCACTCCTATAGCTCCAGCCTGGGCTGCATCAAGGATGCTAGAGTATTGCCTAGAACAGAGAAAGAACCACAGAGTGGGTGTCGTCTGCACATTTTCATCTTGGATGGACTGTGCTTGTAAACACTGAAAAGGATATGAAACACCTCTTATCCCAAAGAATAAAGGGTTTGACCAGGTAAATAATGCACACGTTACTACTGCTAATCTTGATGAAACGAAACGATACACTTGAAAAATATGTTTGTTATGTTGTATGCAGAAGATACTGTTCTGTTGATACTGTTCTGCTGGAACAACAAGAACATCGCCATCAGCTCAAAGATCAGACTGATGCCTTCCCTGATCATGTCCATATTTTTTTATGCATGTGAAACATGGACACTGAAAGAGGGTTATGGGCAATGGAGATGAGATGCTTTCGCAAACTCCTTGGTATCTCATACAGGATCACATCACTAATGAGGAAGTAAAAACCAGATTCAAAAAACCATCAAACCATATCAAGAGCTCCCGACTTCAGTGAAAAAAACGCAAACTAAAGTGGTTCAGGAACGTCACACGAACATCTGGACGGGCCAAGACTGTCCTACAGGAAACAGTACAAGGAGGGAGACAAAGAGGCAGACAGAGAAAACGATGGGAAGACATCAGAGAGTGTGACTAGTCTAAAATTGAGCGAGGTCCGCGGGGAGTGGAGGAAGCTGGTTGCAAAATCTTCATTGGTGCCCCCACCGTCCACATGACAATGGGATAGGTGAGATGAGGAGGATACTCTGTTGAATGCAGAAAGTAACACACCTAACCTATGATAAGTTCAACTCTTATGCTTAGACTGCAAGATCAATATACAAAACTGTAATGCTGAAATACACGTAAGTTACACTCTAATCACTGCCTATACAAAAACAATTTTCCTTTCGAAAACTATACTACTACACTTCAAGAGGATCTAAGAGTCACTGCCCTTTTAGTCTCTTCAAAGGACTTTCGGGGGAGTGGGCGGCACACACAACACACAACACACACACACACACAACACACACACACACACACACACACACACACACAAACACCACCACACCACACACACACACACACACACACAAAACACACACACACGACACACACCACACACACACCACACACACAACACACACACACTTAAATTACACAGCCTTTGCATCTGGTGGCAGGTTCCCATTAAAGACATTTCTAAATTTCCGTGTCTTTTGTACCTCCAGCTTGGAGGTAGACAGACAGACAGACAAACAGACAGACAGACAGTCAGACAGAAAGACATCCAAGCTGACATACTTAATACAGAAAGACAGGTAGGCAGACAGACAGATAGGCAGACAGACATGCAGGCAGGCAGGCAGACAGGCAGACATACGTAATACAGACAGACAGACAGAGAGGCAGACAGGTAGACAGACAGACAGACAGACAGGTAGACAGATAGACAGACAGGCTGATAGGGAGGCAGACATACAGATGGGCAGGCAGGCAGTCATACATAAAAGAGACAGATAAGCAGACAGGCAGAGAGCCTGACTAACAGACAGACAGACAGACAGACAGACAGAAAGGCAGGCAGGCAGAGAGATAGACATTGCACTGAACAACCTACATGTCAGGCGGCAGATCTCCATCGAAAGAAACCTTCTTGGGCTGGCGTGTCTCTGGTTCCGCCAGTTTGCAGACAGCGAAAGTGGCCGGGGCACTGATGACCATGGCCGGCAACATGAACTCCACAGACACCTAGACAGCAGTGTAATGTTTAGTGTAGTGTAATATAGTGTGATGTAGTGTGATGTAGTGTAATGTAGTGTAATGTTTAGTGTAATGTAGTGTAATGTAGTGTGATGTAGCGTAATGTAGTGCAGTGTGATGTAGTGTAAGGCACTGATTACCATGGCCGGCAACATGAACCCCACAGAAACCTTGACAGCAGTGTACTGTTTAGTGTAATGTAGTGTAGTGTAGTGTAGTGTAATGTAGTGTAGTGTAGTGTAGTGTAGTGTGATGTAGTGTAAGGCACTGATGACCATGGCCGGCAACATGAACCCCACAGAAACCTAGACAGCAGTGTACTGTTTAGTGTAATGTAGTGTAGTGTAATGTAGTGTAGTGTAGTGTAGTGTGATGTAGTGTAATGTAGCGTAATGTAGTGCAGTGTGATGTAGTGTAGTGTGACGTAGAGTAGTGTAGTGTGATGTAGTGTAATGTAGTGTAAGGCACTGATGACCATGGCTGGCAACATGAACTCCACACACACCTAGACAGCTGTGTAATGTTTAGTGTAATGTAGTGTAGTGTAGTGTAATGTAGTGTAGTCTAGTGTGATGTAGTGTAATGTAGTGTAGTGTAATGTGATGTAGTGTAATGTAGTGTAAGGCATTGATGACCATGGCTGGCAAAATGAACTCGACAGACACCTAGACAGCTGTGTAATGTTTACTGTAATGTAGTGTAGTGTGATGTAGTGTAATGTAGTGTAGTGTAGTGTAAAGTGATGTAGTGTAATGTAGTGTAAGGCATTGGTGACCATGGCTGGTAACATGAACTCCACAGACACCTAGACAGCAGTGTAGCGTAATGTAGTGTAATGTAGTGCAGTGTAGTGTAATGTGATGTAGTGTAATGTAGTGCAGTGTAGTGTGATGTAGTGTAATGTAGTGCAATGTAGTGCATTGTAATGTAGTGTAATGTAGTGTAATGTGTAGTGTAGTGTAAGGCACTGATGACCATGGTTGGCAACATGAACTTCACAGACACCTAGACAGCAGTGTAGTGTAATGTAGTGCAGTGTAATGTAGTGTAGTGTGATGTAGTGTAATGTAGTGCAGTGTAGTGTGATGTAGTGTAATGTAGTGTAAGGAACTGATGACCATGGCTGGCAACATGAACTCCACAGACATCTAGACAGCAGTTTAGCGTAATGTGGTGAAGTGTAGTGTAGTGTGATGTAGTGTAATGTAGTGTAGTGTGATGTAGTGCAATGTAGTGCAGTGTAATGTAATGTAAGGCACTGATGACCATGGCTGGCAACATCAACTCAACAGACACCTAGACAGCAGTGTGATGTAATGTAGTGTAGTGTAATGTAGTGTAATGTAGGTTAGTTTAATGTAATATAGTGTAATGTGTAGTGTTGTGTAGTTTAGTGTAATGTAGTGCTATCTTTAGTGTAGTGTAGCGTAGTGTAGTGTAATTTTAAGTGTAGTGCAGTGTAGTGTGATGTTTAGTGCAGTGTAGTGTAGTGTGATGTTTAGTGCAGTGTAGTGTAGTGTAATGTTTAGTGTAGTGTAGTGTAGTTTTAATGTTTAGTGCATGTAGTGTAGTGTAATGTTTAGTGTAGTGTAGTGTAATGTTAGTGCAGTGTAGTGTAGTGTAATGTTTAGTGCAGTGTAGTGTAGTGTAATGTTTAGTGTAGTGTAGTGTAGTGTAATGTTTAGTGTAGTGTAGTGTAGTGTAATGTTTAGTGCAGTGTAGTGTAGTGTAATGTTTAGTGTAGTGTAGTGTAGTGTAAGGCGCTGATAACCATGGCCAGCAACATTAATTCCAGAAACCCAAACAGCAGTGTGATGTAATGTAGTGTAATGTAGTGCAGTGTACTGTAGTGTGATGGATTGTAATTTAGTGTAATGTGTAGTGTAGTGTCGTGTAAGGCATTGATGACCATGGCTGGCAACATGAACTCCATGGACACCTAGACAGCAGTGTAGTGCAATGTAGTGTAATGTAGTGTAGTGTGATGTAGTGTGATGTAGTGTAGTGTAATGTAGTGTAATGTAGTGCAGTGTAGTGTAGTGTGATGGAGTGTAGTGTAATGTAGTGTAATGTAGTGTAGTGTAGTCTAATATAGTGTAGTGTAATGTAATGTAGTGTAGTGTAATGTAGTGTAGTGTAATGTAGTGTAATGTAGTGTAATGTGTAGTGTAGTGTAAGACACTGATGAGCATGGCTGGCAACATGAACTCCACGGACACCGAGACAGCAGTGTAGTGTAATGCAGTGTAATGTAGTGCAGTGTAGTGTAGTGTGATGTAGTTTAGTGTAATGTAGTGTAATGTAATGTAGTGAAGTCTAATGTAGTGTAGTGTAATGTAGTGTAATGTAGTGTAATGTGTAGTGTAGTGTAAGACACTGATGACCATGGCTGGCAACATGAACTCCACGGACACCGAGACAGCAGTGTAGTGTAATGCAGTGTAATGTAGTGCAGTATAGTGTAGTGTGATGTAGTGTAGTGTAGTGTAATATAGTGTAGTTTAATGTAGTGTCGTGTAATGTATGTAGTGTAGCATAGTGCAGTGAAATGTAATTTAGTGTAATGTAATGTAGTGTCGTGATCGCTGCCCATGTCTGCACCTTGGAATGTCCTCGTCTTGGCTCTGTTGATGCCAGATCGAAACCGGTTCTGCACCATGATGTAGTCAATCTGGTTGTGATGGATCCCATTGGGTGCATGCCATGTCCAGCGTCGGTGGGCAGCGATCATGACCTCGTGCTCCTGAACTTTAGAGTCCGATTGAAGAAGATCAGTAAGACAAAGAACGCCAGACTCAAGTTCAACCTGGACAGACTGAAGGACCCCACCATCGCCGAGTCCTTCCAAGCAACAATAGGAGGGAAATTCGCACCACTGCTGGCACTTGAAGAAGATGCCGAAACGATGACCACCAGTTTTAACACAGTGATGACTGAGACAGCAAGCATACTCCTTGGCAAACATCGCCGAAAAACACAACCATGGGTCACAGATGAAATCTTGAATATATGTGACAAAAGACGAGACCTGAAGAAGAGCAAGAACACTACAGGAGCAGTTGAGTACAGAGAAGTAAACAAGAAGATCAGGAGGGACATGAGGAAGACCAAGGAGGAATGGATAGAGAAACAATGTACAAAAATCGAAGAGAGCTTGACAAAGAATAATAGCAGAAGAGCATACCAGATTGTGAAAGAGCTTACCAAACAGAAACAGGCAAGAGTCAGTAACATCCAGGACAAAGAAGGGAATTGCCTAACAGAAAAGAAGGAAATCGTTGGCAGATGGACGGAATACTGATCCGAACTCTACACTCATCAGACGCTAGGCGACCCCAGCGTACTTGCAAGCCAAGCCTCATCGAATAAAGACAACTTCCCAATTCTACGCGAGGAAGTAGAAGTAGCAATTAGATCGCTGAAAAAGGAAAATCAGCAGGAATCGACAACATCCCAGCAGAGCTGATCCAACACGGGGGAGAAGCAGTGACAGACATCCTTACAAGTATCTGCAACAAGATCTGGCAGACCGGAGAGTGGCCTACACCATGGACCCAATCACTCATCATCACTCTCCCCAAGAAAGGAAATCTCCAGCAGTGCCAAAACTACAGGACAATCAGCCTCATAAGTCATGCCAGTAAAGTCATGCTGAAAGTGATCCTGAACAGGCTGAAACCACAGGCAGAAGAGATCATCGCGAAGAGCAGGCCGGTTTCCGCCCAAATAGAAGCACCACAGAACAGATATTCAACCTGAGGGTTCTGTGTGAGAAATACAGCCAGCATCAACAAGACATCTTCCACGTCTTCATTGATTTTAAGGCCTTCGATAGAGTATGGCATGACGCTCTGTGGGCCACCATGAACAAATTCAACATGGGCCAGAAGCTGATCCACACCATCAAGGAACTCTACTCAAAGGCCACCAGTGCAGTACTCGTACAGGGCACGGTAGGGGAATGGTTCCGTACCTCAGTTGGGGTCCGACAGGGATGTCTGCTGTCGCCCACACTGTTTAACATTTTCCTCGAACGCATCATGACTGACGCCTTGGAAGACCACACAGGCACAGTCAGCATTGGAGGGCGAACAATCACCAACCTCAGGTTTGCCGATGACATTGACGTCTGGCAGGAAATGAAGAGGAACTGGCCAACCTAGTGAAGCAACTGGACGAAATATCCTCACGATACGGCATGGAAATCAGCGCCGAGAAAACCAAGCTCATGTCAAACAGTGCCCAGCCAATCACCACCAAGATCACTCTCAGCGGAAAAGAACTGGAGACAGTTGACCATTTCAAGTACCTTGGAGCCATCATAAGTGAGGAGGATCGAAGACTGAAATCCTAGCAAGAGCGGCACAAACAGCAGCAGCAATGGCAAGACTGAAGACCATAATATGGAGAGACAGAAACATCCCTCTCGGAACCAAGGTGAAGTTACTAAACGCGCAAGTCACCTCAATCATGCTTTACGCATGTGAGGCATGGACACTGAACGCAGACCTACAAAGGAGGATCCAAGCAGTAGAAATGAGATGCCTCAGAAGGCTCCTTGGCATCTCATACAAGGACCATGTCACCAACAATGAAGTCCGCAGAATGATCACTTAACAGGTGCGGGACTATGAAGACCTACTGACCACGGCAAAAAAGAGGAAACTCAGATGGTATGGGCACGTAACACGCTCAGAAGGACTTGCAAAGACCATCCTGCAAGAAACAGTCCAGGGGAAGAGAAGACGGGGCAGACAGAGGAGAAAGTGGGCCAACGACATCCGTGATTGGACAGGGGGAGGACTTCAGTGTCACCCAGGCACTCGCCCACGACCGCGCTAAGTGGAGCCAGCTGGCCCACCGTTCGTCCACCATGCAGCGCCCCTACGACCCTGGCGGGTTACGGGACCAGTGAACAGTGTGAATGTAGTGTAGTGTGTTGTAGTGCAGTGTATTGTAATGCAGTGTAATGTAATGTAATGTAGTGCAGTGTAATGTAATGAAGTGTAATGTATTGTAATGTAGTGGAATGTAATGTAGTGTAGTGTAAGGCACTGATGACCATGGCTGGCAACATGAACTCCTCAGACACCCAGAGTAATGATTTCAGTAGTGTAGTGTAATGTAGTGTAATGTAGTGTAGTGTAGTGCAGTGTAATGTAATGTAGTGTAATGTAGTACAATGTAGTGTAGTGTAGTGCAATGTAATGTAATTTAATGTAATGTAATAATAATAATAATAATAATAATAATATATAGAATTCATATAGCGCTGAATCTTGTAAAAAACAAACAAATCGAAGCGCTTGCTCTCAAATCATTTACAGCCATGCAACTCTCCTTAAACATAATGAATAACAGATTTCAAGATTTCAAATCTATGCACGCACACACACGCACGCACGCACGCACGCACGCACGCACGCACGCACCCCACACACACACACACACACAAAACACACACACCACACACACGCACACACACACATACACACACACACACACACTCGGAACAATACTTAGAAGGTGAAAGACGCTTTTGAAAATTAGGGACAGATATGTGGGGGAAAGTCTCAGGTAGGAAATAAGTGTGTTTTGAGGCTGGATTTGAAGGTATCAAGTGAAGGCTTTTGCGAAGTGAAAGAGGGAGGTCATTCCAGGGGGATGGACCAAAACAGAGAAGGAACGACGGCCAACAGTGGTTTGTTTGAATCTGGGTGTTCGAAAGCACAAAGTATCGGCGGGTGAACGAAGGGAACGGGATGGAGTGTACAGTGAAGACAGTTACAGAGATAAGATGGTGCAGATTTGTGGAGACATTTGAAACAGAGGTATTGATTTTATACTCCAGTCTTTGTGAGACAGGCAGCCAGTGAAGAGATCGCAGAAGAGGAGTGATGTGTTCAGATTTTTTCTTTCTTAGGGCCAGTCGAGCTGCAGAGTTTTGTAAAGCGTTGAAGAGAGTGGATAATGATGCTGGTAGGCCAGCCAGAAGAGAATTACAGTAGTCTAAACGTGAAAGAATGAGAGATGTGACAAGCTTGGAAGTTGCATCAGTAGACAGATACTTGCGAATCGCGCTTATGCGCCGTAATTGATAGTAGCAAGACTGGCAGGTCTGGGTGATGAATTTTTTCATAGAGAGTGTGTTGTCAAGAACTACTTCTAAATACTTCACAGAGTTGGACAAAGGAACTGACGTATTGCCGAATTCTATTGAAGTTTTTGCAATAGAGGAAAGTTTATGTTGGGTCCCTATGAGCATGGCTTCGGTTTTATCAGCATTAAGTTGTAACTTGTTCCGAGTCATCCAGTTTTGAATGTCTTGAAGGCAGTAGGACATATTTGTCAGGAGGGGAGGCAAGTTTTCAACAGTATCACTGCACTGAAGCTGAGTATCATCGGCATAGAAATGATGATCAATATGGTGGTTGTTTATTACATGTGAGAGTGGAGCAGTGTAGAGAGTAAAGAGAACAGGGCCCAGTACTGATCCCTGCGGGACTCCACATTCCATTTTGACAGGTTTTGATTGAATTTTGTTTACAATAACTTTCTGGAACCGGTCTGTGAGGTATTAAGTAAACCAGGTGAGGGCTGTGCCGTTAATACCAAACGTATTTTGGAGGCGAGAAAGAAGAATTGAGTGATCTATAGTATCAAAGGCTGCAAATAAGTAAAAAAGAGTGAGGAGGGAGATTTTTCCTGCATTAGGAGCAAGTAGAAGTATATCTTAAGTAGTGTAATATAGTGTAATGTAGTGTAATGTAATGTAGTGTAGTGTAAGGTACTGATGACCATGGTTGGCAACATGAACTCCACAGAAACCTAGAGTAATGATTCCGTAGTGTAGTGTAGTGTAATGTAGTGTAGTGCAGTGTAATGTAATTTAGTGTTGTGTAGTGTAATGCAGTGTAGTGTAGTGCAGTGTAATGTAATAATAATAATAATAATAATAAATGGAATTTATATAGCGCTATATCTTGCAGAGACAAATCAAAGCGCTTGCACTCAACTCATTCTTACACAGTCATACAACCAGTGACAAGCAATAATTCCATCAAGTCCAAATGTGCACACACGCACAAACCAACACACACACACACACACACACACACACACACACACACACACACACACACACACACACACACACAGAGGTCACACACCCTGGCAGGGCAATAGAATCTTGGCTGTTGAAGGCAGGGAAAAAACTATGAGATGAGGCAGGAGAGGAAAATCTTAGGTTTGAAATAAATATGTCTTGAGACTGGATTTAAAAGTGTCATAAGAAGGCCTTTGGCGGAGAGAGAGAGGGGGATCATTCCACATCAATGGACCAGAAATAGAGAAAGAGCGACGGCCGATGGTGGATTGGTTGAATCTAGGTATTCGTAAGGACAAGGTATCTGCAGCAGAGCGGAGAGAACGAGAAGGAGTGTACAAGTGAAGACATTCACAGAGGTAGGCGGGTGCTGTTTTGTGAAGACATTTGTAACAGAGGGTACTGATCTTATAGTTTATTCTCTGTGGCACAGGCAGCCAGTGGAGAGATTGCAAGAGAGGGGTAATATGCTCAGATTTTTTCTTTCTGAGGATTAGACGAGCTGCAGAGTTTTGTATACGTTGAAGGGATTGGATTGATGGTGCTGGCAGACCAGCCAACAGAGAGTTGCAATAGTCAAGACGTGAAAGAATGAGAGACGCAACAAGTTTGGATGTTGCATCTGTGGACAGGTACTTTCGAATTGCACTAATACGCCGTAATTGATAGTAGCAGGACTGGCAGGTCTGAGTGATGAATTTTTGCATAGAGAGTGTGTTGTCAATAATGACCCCTAGATACTTCACATCAGTGGATAAAGGGACTGATGCATTGCCAAGTTGTATTGAAGCTGTTGTGATGGAAGAGAGTTTGTGTTTGGTCCCTACAAGCATGGTTTCTGTTTTATCTGCATTTAGCTGTAATTTGTTCTGTATCATCCAATTTTGGATATCTTGAAAGCAGTGGGCCATATTTGTAAAGAGAAAAGGCAGATTTTCAGGAGTGTTGCTGCTTAGAATCTGAGAGTCATCTGCATAAAAATGATGGTTGATCTGATGGCGGTTAATTATATGTGACAGTGGAGCAGTGTAGAGGGTGAAAAGAACAGGGCCCAGAACGTATAATGTAATGTAGTGTAATGTAGTGTAATGTAGTGTAATGTAATGTAATGTAGTGTAGTGTAAGGTACTGATGACCATGGTTGGCAACATGAACTCCTCAGACACCGAGAGTAATGATTCAGTAGTGTAGTGTAGTGCATTTAAAAATAATAATATTTATTATTTATTTCGAGGATAATGGATCAAGCACTCATGTGCTTCTTTTCATTCAGTCTCCCGCGTATGCAGTTTTCTAAATTTTGCCATCCGTTCCGACATGTACACAATGGCCTACTCTTCCGAAAGCGGAACGGGTTTTAACGTGTGCGCAAGACGTTCTGCGTGCGTTTACACACGGGACATCGGATTATAGTGTCATCCGAAGGACTTTTGGGGGGGAGTGGAGTCGGCACTGATGTTAACTCCAGAGGAAAAATCCTCTTGAACAATATTTGAACTCGGTTCTGCAGATCACGAATACATCACTCTAACCACCAGGCTGTCCTGTCCCCCTGTGTAGCGTAGCATAGCGTAGTGCAGTGTAGTGTAGTGTAGTGTAGTGTAGTGTAGTGTAGTGTAGTGTAGTGTAGTGCAGTGTAGTGTAGTGTAGTGTAGTGTAGTGCAGTGTAGTGTAGTGTAGTGTAGTGTAGTGCAGTGTAGTGCAGTGCAGTGTAGTGTAGTGTAGTGTAGTGTAGTGTAGTGTAGTGAAGTATAGTGTAGTGTAGCGTAGCGTAGTGCAGTGTAGTGTATTGTATTGTAGTGTAGTGAAGTGTAGTGTAGTGTAGCGTAGTGTAGTGAAGTATAGTGTAGTGTAGCGTAACGTAGTGCAGTGTATTGTATTGTATTGTATTGTAGTGTAGTGAGGTGTAGTGTAGTGTAGCGTAGTGTAGTGTAGTGTGGTGTGGTGTAGTGTAGTGGGTGAAGTGTAGTGTAGTGTGTGTAGTGTAGTGTGGTGTAGTGTAGTGTGGTGTAGTGTAGTGTATTGGGTGGTTAGTGTAGTGTAGTGCAGTGTAGTGTAGTGGGAGTGTAGTGTGGTGTATTTATTTATTTATTAATTTAATTCTTTTATATCAAGGACAAGGAATAAGCTCTCCCTGTGGTTTTTTTTACATATAGTCCCCGTGTGTGTGCGGTTTTTTAAATTTTGTCATTTGGGTTTTCCCCGGCCACAAAGGGGCCTCTCTTCGGGAAAAACGGAACAGGATTTAAAGGGGTGCGCAAAAATTCTGCAAGCGTTTTTGAAACACGGGGTGTAGGTATTTAGCGTAGCGAAATTTAGTGTGTGGGAGGAAATGTAGGTAATGCAAATGTAGTGTAGTGGGGGTGTAGGTAAGTGTGGGTAGTGTAGTTTGGGGTAGTGGGAGTGAGTGGGTTTGGTGTAGTGAAATGTAGGGGAGGTTTTGGTGGTTGTGTTGTGTAGTTTAGGTTTGGGGTAGTGTAAGGAAACGTAGTGTAGTGGGAAACGTAATGCGTGAAATGTGGTGAGTGTAGCGTACGTAGTGGGAAATGTAGTGTAAGCGTAATGCAGTGTAGTGTGGGTAATTGGGAGTGTAAGTGTTTGGGGTTTTCTGTGCTGTATGTGCAGTGTGAAAATGAGGGTAAGGGAATTTTTAGTGTTTGTGAAATGTATCGTAGTGTAGTGTAAGCGGGGGTGTAACGTAGTGAAAATGTGAAGTAGCTTTTTTTTAGTTAGGGTAGTGTAAATTTAAATGCAGTTTAGTGTAAAGGGGTGTAATGTAGTGTAGTGCAATGAAATGTAGTGTAGGGTGTGTGTTAATGTAGTTAAAATATATGTATGTAATGCTTGTAAAATGTAGTGTAGTGTAGGAGGTAGTGAGTGTGTGTAGTTTAGTTTTTGGGGAAGTAGTGCAGGTGATGTAAATTAAAATTTTAGTGTGTGCAGTGTAGTGTTTTTTTAGTGAAAAGTAGTGTGTAAAATGTGGTTGGGCAGTGTTTATGTAGTGTATTTCTAGTGTAGTGCAGTGTATGTAGTGTTTTGTAGTGAAATGTATGTAGTATAGTTGGGGGTGGTGCGTGTGGTGTAGTGGGGTTTTAGTTTTAGTAACTTAAAACCCGTTCTGGGCCTTTTAAAAGAGTAGGAACGGTGACAACCCTTTAACAAAGACACATGCATACTGTTTTCATCCGGGGAGTTGGATTACGGCTACCTTCACGGTGGGCAAACGGCCCAAACACAAAAAAATTTTACCACTAGGGGAACCTTGGGCCCGAAAATGAGGAGTGAAAAAGATAGTCTTCATTTTCAACCTGCCTGCTTAAAGGAACACGATTTTTTTGAGTGTGCTTTTTAACAAGTCGCACGCACGCCCCAAACCACCACAAAACACACAACCCCACACAAACACGCACGCACGCCCCACACACACACAAAAACACACAACCCCACCCCACTAACCCACAAAACCCATTTTCCCTCTCCCCCAACCCCCACCCCCCGTACACAGACACATGAGTCCCGTCACATCTTAAAAATTTTTATGACAATACCACTGACCCCCCGCTGGGAGAGTATGGCCAGAAATGCACCGCCAATGGAAGCTAGGGCAGGCAGTGGCATGCAAACAGGGTTTTGATTTGGGTTTGGCCCCCAGGTAAAGGCCGAATGGCCCGAGAGCACTTGCCTGCACAACAATCAATAAAACAATCAATCAAATTTACCACCCAAAAAACCAAATTTAAAATCTGGTTTTCGTAGTAGTTATTTGTGAAATTTTTTTTTAAAAACCATAACAGTATTCCCCTGTTTGAAAAACATGTTAAAGAAAAAAACCACTTATATATATCACAAGTTTCCATATTAGAATGCCAATTTTGCTGGTAATGAAAAATAAGTCGATTTTAAATTAAAGAATAAAACGGTATTGGTAATCCACACCTTGACTCAACCATATACTTCCAAAGCCATTTTATGTGATATCTTCAGTACTTTTAATATCCAGTTGAAATGATTGGCTTCAGGCTATGTGTGACAAAAGCATTTCCTTAGCCTGTCTGCACACTGATGATAAAGGCTGTTTCATTCATTTTTACCAGTACTTCATGCACTTTACAGCTGTTTGGATGTTCAAAGGATACCTCCCTGTTTTTCCATAGTCTAATTTGTTTGATGCATGTAGAAGGGCACTCAGACAGATAATCAGACAGAGCAACAGAGAGAGAAAAGGAGAGCAACAGAGAGAGAGAGAGAGAGGGGAGAGAGAGAGAGGGGAGAGAGAGAGAAAAGAGAGGAGAGAGAGGAGGAGAGAGAGAGAGAGAGAGAGGAGAGAGAGAGAGAGAATGCCTCTGACCCCTTCCATAAAGATGGAGGCCGCCACACCAGTGGACTCAATAGGGGAAGTGTCCAGAACGAAGTGGAGCGAGTTGCCGATGACCTTGACCACGAACTGCATGGCGCCCACATGGTACAGCATGGACAGCGCCGAGTTGGTCAGAAACACGATGGGCACTGCCTGCAGGAAGACCAACACGAAACGACAACAACACAGTCACTCCTCTATTGCTCATTGCTTTTGACATGATAAAGTTTCCATCTATTGAGGAGAAAGGTTGGCCATACATCAGGATAGGAGATAGAATTCCTTGTTTACTCAGTGTGATGACCTAGTGTTGCTTTCAATAGCCAGAACCAGTCTTCAAGCTAAACTCAGTGAAATACAAGAGTAAGCTTCAAAGTTGAGACTAAGCATAAACGACCACAACCACCAGAAACCGACATGACGTACAATTATACGCCAGATAAAATCTTTGAAATCATTTGATAGCATCAAAACCAAACTCCTATATTACATAGTTATACAATAATTTGCATCAGAATAATAAAGAATATTAATGGGTCGACACAGAAAGAAATAGTATTTATACAATTCAGATATCAATGGGGAAAAAGCAGAGTGCTTTTGATGTGCATTGACTGAGGTATGCCCGTCAAAAGAAAGCCGGAGCGCTGGTGTAAAACATGTTGGGTGTGTACTCGAACTCGAACTCGAATATTTTAATGAGGGTAATTGGATAAGCCAGAGGCTTCTTTACACCAGGCCCTCATGTGGAAAAACGTGAAACAAACATAAATAAACCAATTGATCAACAAATAAGATAATGTCAAAAAGCAAAGAAATGAATCATTCAAATTGCCATTCAATTATTTACTGAAGTCATGAAATCAATGAAAGACCCCAGAAGTAAACCAATCGAATAAATAAACAAAACCAATTAAGCAAAATGAGTATGCAAAAGTAATATAGATTGGAACCATATTTGATAAACTGCAAGCAACAAAAAGCATAAAAAGGCTTTCTGGAAATTTCACATACCATGTCATGATTGAGTGATCGAAAGAGGCAAATACCAACAAAAAAACACAACAACAACTACAAAATAATATATATATATATATATATCCATAAAAACAATATATATATCTATGTTCTCTATGACAATATCTTATTATATATATATATTTATATATATACCATAGAAACAAACATTATTAGCCTATGTCTATAAACTTTCTAAGAGATCTCCTTACATTGTATAAAATGTTGTACTTGTGGTGATTTATAAAAAAAATCCTCGTGTAGTGTATGTAGGGTTTTTATGTTTTAGTAGGATAATGTTAGGGTTTTTAAGGGTTATTGTAAGGTAATGTAGGTATTCAGGTTTTAGGTAAGGTATGTTAGGGTTAGTTTCAGGTTATTAGGTAAGGTAATGTTAAGGGTTAGTTTCAGGTTGTTAGTAAGGTAATGTTAGGGGTTAGTTTCATGTTATTAGGTAAGGTAATGTTAGGGTTAATTTCAGGTTATTAGGTAAGGTAATGTTAGGGTTAGTTTCAGGTTATTAGGTAAGGTAATGTTATGGTTAGTTTCAGGTTATTAGGTAAGGTAATGTTAGGGTTATTTTCAGGTTATTAGGTAAGGCAATGTTATGGTTAGTCTCAGGTTATTAGGTAAGGTAATATTATGGTTAGTTTCAGGTTATTAGGTAAGGCAATGTTAGGGTTAGCTTCAGGTTATTAGGTAAGGTAATGTTAGGGTTAGTTTCAGGTTATTAGGTAAGGTAATGTTATGGTTGTTTCCCAAAGTCCAACCCCTCGTCCACGTCGTGGGAAAACGGAAACATGTCAAGCTGGCCAACGGGGCTCTGGTGAAGCTGTGACTGGCCTAGCAAGCCGACAGTGGATTTATCAACCGCTAAGAAAACTGAAAAGAGACACAAACGGACGGATACCAACGGAAAACGACCTCGCAATGGAAACGGACATCGAGATAGAAACAGTGACTACATTGGAACATGGAACATCTGCGGCCTAACAAACAAGGAACCAGAAATTGTGGAATTCATGACCAAAAGAAAGATCTCCATCATGGGCATTTCAGACACTAGGAAGAAAGGAGAAGGATCGAAAGAAATCCATCCAAACTTTGTTCTCATCTGGAGTGGAGTCAGGAAAGACCAGAAAGCAACGCATGGTGTGTGATTCATCCTACACCCAGACATAGCAAAGAATCTCATGAGTACAGAACACATATCAGAAAGACTGATTAAAATCGGTGTAAGAAAGTCCAACAAAATCGTCCACTATATCCAAGCATATGCACCGTGTAACGATTCGTACTCAGAAGAGGAGAAAGACTCATTCTATCAAGAGCTCTCCGACCTCATCAACAGCACCCCTGACAAAGAGGACCTGTATGTCATGGGTGATTTCAACGGCAGAGTTGGTGAGAGAAGAAACCCGTGGACAAAACATCTTGGACACCACAGTGACCACACAACACCTTGCAATTACAACGGGAACCACGTACTGGAACTATGTGCAGAGCATGATCTGATCATCACCAACACCTTTTTCCAACACCGAGCCTCCCAAATTTACACCAGGTACAAATGGAACGATCTCAACATCTCGTCTCAAATCGACTTATAATAATAATAATAATAATAATAATAATAATAATAATAATAATATTAATAATAATAATAATAATAATAATAATAATGTTTGGAATTTATATAGCGCTGAATCTTGTAAAGCAACAAATCAAAGCGCTCAACAAATCAAAGCGCTCAACAAATCAAAGCGCTCATATACTTGCAAGATCTAGAACACGTTACGCCATCAAAGACTCAAAAGCCATCCCCAATGTCAACCTTGACACTGACCAAAGGCCTGTCATTCTAGCCTCCAGTACTCAGAAGAAGAAAATAACAACTGCTAGGAAGAACCAGCCTGAAAAGATCAACCTCCTCAAACTGAGAAAGAAGTGCAAGAACAGATTCACAGTGCTATCAAGGTGAAACTTGACTCCATTGATACAACACCTCTCAACATGGAGCAAGTCTGGGACACCTTCAAGCCAGCTCTCTTGAACACCTTAAGGGAAGTTTGCGGGACAAAGAAATGCGGAGGTAAAAACAGGAAAGCTACAGCTTGGTGGAACCAAGAGGTGAAGGAAGCCATCAAAGAAAAAAAGCAGCTATATAAAGCTTGGGCCAAGACCAAGACAGAAGAGGACTACGCCAAGTACAGAATCGCAAGAAGACATAGTAATCGTGTTGTGAAAGCCTCCAAAGAAAAATCTTGGGCGACTTATGGAGAGAAGGTAAGTGAAATTTGCAAGAACTCCCCAAGAGAATTTTTCAAAAGTGTGAAGACGATGAGAGTAAGAGATGAGCCATTTAATCCAACAACAGTAGTGAATGATGCAAATGGAGAGGCACTGCACAAAGAAGAGGAAATTCTGAAACGATGGGAAGATTACTTTAAAGATCTTTTAAACCCATCTGGAGTACAAGCTTCCAGCTCTCAGTTCTCACTATGCTATAAAGACCAGTTAGAGCCCCAAATCCTTGAAGCTGAAACAAGAAAAGCAATTAAGACCAGCCCAAAGGGCAAAGCGGCAGGTGATGACAGCATAACAACTGCAGCCATCCTTGCATGCGGAGAAACGGGAGTTAAGTGGCTCACCATCATCTTCCAGAAAGCATGGGAAGAGAGGAAAGTACCAATGGACTGGAAAAATGCAATAGTGGTGCCAATTTGGAGAAGAAGGGCAGCAAGAGAGACTGCAGCACCTACAGAGGCATTTCACTTCTCAGCCATGTAGGGAAAATGTATGCAAAGATTCTGGAACAGCGCACAAGAGCCAAAGCAGAACACCTACTGAGCAATGCCCAGTTTGGCTTTCGGAAAGGAAGAGGGTGCACAGATGCCATTTTCGCACTCCGACAGCTGTGTGAAAGAGCCATCGAATACAACCAAGACCTGCATACAGTATTCGTTGATCAAGAAAAAGCTTTCGACCGAGTCAACAAAGACAAGCTCTGGAAGATCCTGGAGCAGTACGACGTGAAGGGGCAGTTGCTTGATAACATCAGAGCAATCTATGCCAACAGTATGAGCGCAGTCCGAACAGCCAGTGGAACATCCGACTGGTTCCCGGTTACATCAGGGGTCAGGCAAGGCTACGTACTCTCTCCCCTTCTCTTCGTGATCTACATGGACCAGATCACAAAGGAAGCCAACCCAGATCTTGAGGCCCTGAACGAACTATTATTTGCTGACGACCAGTCCCTGATGAATCAGAACAAAGCAGCTCTTCAAGATCACACAGACCAACTCAACACAAGCTGCGAGAGGTATGACATGAAGATCAGTATCACCAAAACAGAAGTTATGTCTGTCAGCAGAAATCCAGGAAAGCTGGACATCAACATCAACGGCACCCAGCTGAAACAGACCAAAGAATTTAAATACCTTGGCAGCCTCTTCACTGAAGATGGAAAATTGGACAGAGAGATAGAAACAAGATGCCAGAAAGCGAACGCAGTCAGTTACCAACTCGCCCCCCTTCTAAAACATTCCAGCATCCCAATGAGCATAAAGGCAAAACTCATCAACGCCATCTTCGTTCCAACACTCACATACCAGTGTCAGACATGGGCCCTAACAAAAGCCTTAGAGAGAAAATTGGTCACATGTGAAATGCGCTGCCTGAGAAAAGCTGTCAACAAGACCAGACGCGACAAGATCAAGAATGAGGTGATCAGAGACATGGTTGGACTAACACCAATTCTCCACCATATCGAACAACAAAGGATCAGGTGTTTGGTCACCTCACTAGAATGCCGCCCAAGCAACCAGCCCTACGGGCATACACCACCAAATACAATGGCTGGAAAGCCAGAGGTAGACCAAGGAGACGATGGAGCGACTCCGTGGCTGACACCCTGCGAGCCCATGACCTGTCACTACATCAAGCCTCCCGCCTTGCTGCAGACAGACGTCTGTGTCTCCCCGCGACGCCGAATGGCACCAGCGGCAGATGAAAGAAAGAAAGAAGAAGAATGTTATGGTTAGTTTCAGGTTATTAGGTAAGGCAATGTTATGGTTAGTTTCAGGTTATTGGGTAAGGTAATGTTATGGTTGGTTTTCAGGTTATCCGGTAAGGTAATGTTAAGGGTTAGTTTCAGGTTATTAGGGAAGGTAATGTTAGATAATGTAAGCGAACTTTCAGTTCCAGGTTGCCGTTGTGGAGATTTTATAGTGATAGGAGGGGCAGGACTGCTCCTCAGTATAATTTTTTTGGTAACCTTGCGATGTTCTTGCATGAAGTCTGCATTGCTGAGAGGGCTGTCTGTCCACAAGATTTATTGATCGTTATAATTGAATTCCTTATAGTATGTGCCTTTGTGGATGTGATTGCCTGTCACCAGTGCAGGTGAAATTTGGTTATACAGGTGCTGTGTAAGTTTGTGTTTATCGCAGGGAAGTTTTCTTTGTAAAGTGGAGATGGGTAGCGTTCAGTTCTGGTCACAGTACTCATACAGTGAGAATGCTGTAGTAAAGACAGTGGAATTAGTGCAGCCTCTGGTGTTTTGGTGTCAGTTCGTTTGACTTGTTACCTGCTGGTGACTTTGTCAGTTGTCAGGTGATGCAGAATTGCATTCTGTGTGATCTATGCCACTTGTTTCTGTTTCCTTTGTGGCAGCCCTTCGTAGGAGGAGTTGACAGGTGTGATTTGTTTTTTTCTCTGTCGGTGATTGTCTTCAGGTGATGCTGCGTTTGTTTTCCTGATGACAATCACTGCTTTTTAACCGTGGGTTGGAGCTCACAGCTAGGACCAGCAGTAGTGCAGTATTTGGCGCATTTGTCAGGTTGCCTGACGTCCTACCTGCCCGTCACTAGGAAAGGGTCTTCAGGTGCTGTGGTTCAGATCTATGTCATTTGGTTCCTCTGCTGCTTCCCTTGTGGCAGTTCTTCCTAGGAGGAGGTCCACAGGTGTGTTGGTTTGTATGGCTGTGGAGATTTCATGTTTGTCTTGTGTGACCAGATATAAGTTTACCTTGTTGTGTGTGGAGTGACAGCTGGTGTGATTGTTCCCTTTTGATGTCCTAATTGTGACTGTATACCTGATAATTATGACTTGTATGCATCCTGGTGTGGATTGTAGGGCCAGCGATGGAATTATCTTCTTTAGGCATCTCTGCCGTCAGCTATGAGCCAGGACGTCAGTGTGCATCCCGTGACCTCTCCCGGCATCACAAGGACACCAGAGAGTAATACACCTCTGGATGTCCTTTATTACCAGAGAGTGATACATCTCTGTGTGTCCTTTATTACCAGAGAGTGATACATCTCTGTGTGTCCTTTATTACCAGAGAGTGATACATCTCTGTGTGTCCTTTATTACCAGAGAGTGATACATCTCTGGATGTCCTTTATTACCAGAGAGTGATACATCTCTGTGTGTCCTTTATTACCAGAGAGTGATACATCTCTGTGTGTCCTTTATTACCGGAGAGCGATACATCTCTGTGTGTCCTTTATTACCAGAGAGTGATACACCTCTGTGTGTCCTTTATTACCAGAGAGTGATACATCTCTGTGTGTCTTTT
Organism: Rapana venosa; assembly: GCA_028751875.1. Taxonomy (NCBI): domain Eukaryota; kingdom Metazoa; phylum Mollusca; class Gastropoda; order Neogastropoda; family Muricidae; genus Rapana; species Rapana venosa. Next base: position 23,758,426 of record CM054141.1, read on the forward strand.
ATTACCAGAGAGTGATACATCTCTGGATGTCCTTTATTACCAGAGAGTGATACATCTCTGTGTGTCCTTTATTACCAGAGAGTAATACATCTCTGTGTGTCCTTTATTACCAGAGGGTGATACATCTCTGTGTGTGCTATCTTTCAGCTGCAGAGTACCAATGCTACAGTAGTACCCGTTACTAGTTCTCAGGATGAGAGGTGTTACTTTCAGCTGAGGTACCTGCTCGTAGTCGTCTTCACTAGATTCATCAGGATGAGACATCTCTGGGTGTGCTATCTTTCAGCTGCAGGGTACCAATGCTACAGTAGTACCCGTCTTCATCTATGATTCATCAGGATGAGAGGTGTGCTATCTTTCAGCTGCAGGGTACCAATGCTACAGTAGTACCCGTCTTCATCTATGATTCATCAGGATGAGAGGTGTGCTATCTTTCAGCTGCAGGGTACCAATGCTACAGTAGTACCCGTCTTCATCTATGATTCATCAGGATGAGGGTGTGCTATCTTTCAGCTGCAGGGTATCCAATGCTACTGTAGTACCCGTCTTCATCTATGATTCATCAGGATGAGAGGTGTGCTATCTTTCAGCTGCAGGGTACCAATGCTACAGTAGTACCCGTCTTCATCTATGATTCATCAGGATGAGAGGTGTGCTATCTTTCAGCTGCAGGGTACCAATGCTACAGTAGTACCCGTCTTCATCTATGATTCATCAGGATGAGAGGTGTGCTATCTTTCAGCTGCAGGGTACCAGTGCTACAGTATAACCCGTCTTCCTCTATGATTCATCAGAAATCGTTGCACACCTGTGTGCCTGTGTTCACTTTACTGTGATGTAAAAAAACAATTGTCTGCAACATGTCAGTGTACAGTGCAGTCACTTTACATTAATCGAGGATCATTGAATGCTTCTTTTGTTGGATCAAACAAGTTAGTCATCATGGCTTTTATCGCGATAAAAATTATGAATCGCATACACATACAAACACACAGACACACAGACACACACAGACACACAGACACACACAGACACAGACACACACAGACACAGACACACACACTCATAGCTCACCCCAAAGACCAGGTAGTGGTCAGTGTAGGTTTCCCCGAAGAGGAGGATGGAAGCAGGTTTGGAGTTGGAGAAGAAGGAGTCCAGACGTGTCTGAATCCACAACACCACCCCCTTCCCTCCCTCCCACCGCATCACCACCACCCCCAAAATGAATTGAAGTCCCAGGCTCCAGTAGATGGTGTGCCAGTCCACCTGAAGCATGATCTCTGCCATTGTCATTATCATCATTGTCATTATCATCATTGCCATTATCATTATCATCATTGCCATTGTCATTATCATCACTGCCATTGTCATTATCATCACTGTCTTTATCATGACTGTCATTGTCATTATCATCACTGCCAGAATGAGCTGAAGGCCCTGTCTCCAAAAAGGTGTGTTCACCTGTAACATGAACACTGCCATTGTCATTGTCATTCTTATTATCATAATTGCCAACATGAACTGAAGGCCCTGGTTCTAGAAGATGGTGTGCCATTTCACCTGCAGCATGGTCACTGCCATTGGCATTATCATAATTGCCATTGCCATCATCATAATTGCCAAAAGAAAATGATGGCCAAGATCCCGTAAAAAACCCCGTGTCCAAATTTTTCCCGTTCCGAATCTCTCCCCTTGTCAAAAACATCATCATTAAACATTTTCTCATAAATCATCATTATCTTTATTGCCATAAATTAAAGAAGGGCCCCCCTCTACCACAACCCCACCACACACACCCAAACACAATACACAAACACAAAACAAACACATTTCACACACTTTAATGCACACAGAGAAAAGCATCATTTTCAGTCACAGACAGGGGCCCGCACACACACACACAAAACACACACACACACACACACACACACACACAAAAGAAAACCCCTTGCAAAGCAGAGGAGAAAACGGTTCTTACTTTTTCAGGGGGGGGGAGAGAAGAGGGGGCAGATGAGAAAAGGGAAAACCCAAAAAGCCCGGCAAAGAGCTGAGTTTTTTGTGGGGGCTGGGGGGGGCATGGCCACTGTCAACACAAAGGCCCCTGAAGGGCCCCCCGTTTCATCCCTACAGCAGCCTGAAAGGGCAGCACACAGCACAGCCCACACCAAACAATCAGCCGTGGCCCAGACATGGTCACATTCATTTAAAGACCAGCCCTTAAAACACAGCCCCCAACCCCTATTTCCCCCCAAAAAAAACGCCTGTGCCGAGAATGGTAAAACTTCAAAAGAAGGGCACAGCCATTCCCCGCACAGCCCACACCATCAATCAGCCTTGCCGAACAGGTCATCTTAAAAGAAAGCACAGCCCTTCCACCCCAGCCCCACCCCCTCAATCCGCCTGTGTCGAACATTGGCACTCTCTCTGTTAAAGGTTTTAGGAATGGTTTACCTCTCTGTTTTATGGAATTTTAGTTTTTGGTCACTCCCTTTTTCAGGGGGTTAGAGACATGGTCATCTCTCTGTCATGGATTCAGAGACATTTGGGCACTCCCTTTTTTTTCATGGATTCGGAAAATGGTCACCTCTAGTTCATGGTTTCAGAAAACATGGTCATTCTCCCCTTTTTCAATGGGTTCAGGGGAAATGGTCATTCTTTTGTTAAAAGATTCAGGGAACATGTTAAGCACACCGGGGAACAAGGTCAGTCGGTTTTTTTTGAGACATTGTCACACTGTTTGGGTTCAGAACACTTTTCATTGCACCCCACCCTTCCCTACGGTTACGATTTTTCCAAAGGGAAAAACAACGGGTTTTGATGCAGTGGGTTTTTTTTAAAAAAATATTTAACACTTCATATGAAAAATTAAATTTTTGGGCCAAAAGCAAAAAACCTTGGGCAAAAATAAAGCATTTTTAAACAAAACTCAAAGAAAAACTGCATGTGTTTCAGGGGTCCTCCCGGGTTTTCCCCATGAAAGCCGGGGTTTTTTGGAAAATAAGAAGTTGCATTTAAAAAGTTGTGCCCCCCCATTTTTTAATGTTTTAATTTTCTTGTATTTTTTATTCTTTTTGAATTTTTTCAAGAATTTTGAGAGGTTTTAAGTTATACCCGGGAAAACCCAAGTTTTTCTAAATTTTAAATCAACGTTTAAAGCACCCCAAAATGGGCCCCCCAAAAAAAAACTATAAATCTAAGCCCTTTAAACAGTTTCTGTGGTTTTCATATGTACAGAATTCAACAATTTCAAAAGCCTTTAAGGGCAATTTTCTCGAATGTTAATTTATTTTTTTTAAATTTACTCTAATTCCTTTAAGAAAACCTCGGGTTTTTTTAAACCCATTGGTTGGGGGTGTCAGCATTGTTTTGTGTCATGTGATTGTGATTTATGTCAGCTTTGTTGTGTCAGGTGATTGTGTGAAGGGCAGCATGAAATGTTTGGGATTGCGTGGGTGTCCTTTTTTAGTGTAAGGGGATTTTGATGATGTCAGCATTTTAGTTTTCATGGATTCCCGATGGTGCGCATTTTTTGTGTCAGGGGATTGTGAAAGATGTCGCATTGTTGTTCATGGGGAGTTAGTGTCCCCATTTTGTGTCATGTGATTGTGAAGGGGGTCAGCAAATTTTTGTGTTTATTTTATTGTGTTTAGGTTCCCCATTGTAGGTCCCGGGGGTTGTTATGGGGGTTGTCAGCTTTTTATTCAGTGCTCGTTCAGAGAAAGAAACCCCAAACCCAAAAACAAATTTCCCCCAAAAACACTGGGTTTAAAAAATTTCCCTGTATTAATTAATTAAAGAATTTAATGAATGAAATGTGTGAAAAAACGAACGAATGAATGAATGAATTTTAATTTAATTTTAAATTAAATTTTTTAAAATTTAAATTTTTTTATTTATTTATTAATTAATTCCCTTATTCATTCAAACCCTTTCCCTTAAATTTTTAAATTTAATTTAAAACATTCATTTGTTAATTTTAACATTCATTATTTATTTATTTTTTTTTTTGATATGCCCCTGTGAACCCTTTAAAAAGGGTGGAGAACCTTTTCCATCCCCTCAAAGGATTTCGACGCAGGTGACGGTTTGCAGTTGGGGCAAACTGCCGGGGACAAAAACCCCCTGCTTGTATCTGGCAGAGATTTGGCAAAAATCCCCCATGAGGGTTCCTTAAAAAAGGTCCCCCCCCCCAATCCCCGGGGGTTTCCTTGTACTGGGCCCGAACCCACCCAAGGTCCTTTGGGGAGGCTTTTTTTCTCTGAATTCCCTTTTTACTGACTCCCCCTCCATCCACCCCAAGGTCCTTTGAAGGGGTTTCTTCTCTGAATTCCCATTTCATGGGGGTCCCCTCCCACCCACCCAAAAGGCCTTTGAGAGGGTTTTTCCCCGAAAGTTTTCCCCTTTCACTGCTCCCCCCCTCCAACCCCAAATTTCCCTTTCCAAAAGGATTCTCCCGGGTTTTTTTTGTAAATGAATGACCCCCTTTTCCCCAAAGGGACTTCAAAGCTTCACCTGGGTTTTAATTGTTTTTGACTCCCTCTTAAAAATTCAGGAGGTTTACCTGGGTTTTCATTGTTCTGCTAAATTTTATCTTAGAAATTCAAGAGGGTTTACCTGGATTTCTCCTTTTTAGACCCACCAAAGCAATTAACAGGTTTTTTTAAACCCGGATTTATTTTACTGATCCCTCTAAAAACCTTCAAGGGCTTTTCCTGGATTTTCACGTAAAGGGCCCGCATTAAACCCAAGGGCCCTAAGGAGAAGGGCTCCTTCCAAACTCTTTTGCAAAACACAGGAAAAATAACTGTTTCCCCATTTCGTCTTGGGAAAAGGCCCGGCTGCTGATGGCCCCCGGTAAAAGGGGGGGCAAAACAAATTCCCAGGGAGGGATCCTGCAAACCCGGGGGGGGGTGGGCACATTTTTACCCAGAGAAAGTGCGTTAATTTAAAGGGGAGTTTTGAAATGCTCTTCCCGGGTTCAGTGAAAAAGGGCACCCTTTTTCCTTTTAAATTTCAGAAACAACCCGTGTGAACCCGGGAGATGGGAAAATTAATTTGGGCTGGCTGTCTGTCGTTGCTATCTTCTATTCTGTTTTTTTTCTTTTCTGTTGTTTGTCTGTCCCATCTGTTTGTCTGCTATCTGTCTGTTTCTATCGGTTTGTCTTTTTGTTTTAAAGAAATATAAAGAAGAAAATGAAGATGTAAAAGATGTTTTAATTTTTTGGTTTAATAGTCAAAAAAACTTTAATCATCCCATAAAGGGAAATTTCATTTCGGGCAGGGAGATTGTTTCGCAAAAAAAACTCAAAAACACAAAAAGCTATTAAATTTCCCTAAATTTGGGTTTAAAGGGATTCCCAAAAAGACCCTTTAAAAATTTTTATTAACCCAACACGACACACATTCCACACAAACACACACGGGGGCATGGCACAACAATACAACACACAATTTTGAACACAATGTTAAAAAACCCAAGGGCCAAAAACATTGACTAGAAGACATAAAAAAATTATTAAATTTTCCCCGGGAAAATACGCCCCAGTCACACCCCCGAAAACCCACACCTTTAAAAAAAATGTATTTAATTCAATGTTTTAAAGACCATTTACTAGAATTTCGATTATTTCACACCCCAAAACAACTCACCCACACACGCAACGCACGCATGACACAAAAACACAACACACACACCCCACACCACCAGACACACACCCCACACACACGCATAATTTTTATTGACTACACTCATAAAATGCAATAAAAAAGTAATTCTGAGAAAGGGGGAAAAACGGGGGAGTCAACATTTTCGTGAATTCAGAATTTTGAATTCTTCTGGACAAAAGAATTATTTTTTTTTGGGTTTTGTTTTTTTTTTTTTAAAAAAACACTGGGAAAAAGGGGTTTTTTCCGAAGGGAAAAAAAAGAAATTCCCGGGGAAAAAAGCATGGGGGATCACCCAATGGCAGTACTTTTGGGACAACTGATTTTATTGCAGAACGACATGAGATCACTTTTTTTTTTCCCTTTTAAATTTTTTGAGATTTTTACATTTCCCGCAGGGCCCAAATTTTTATGTTTTCACTAAGGTTATTGTACCCAAAAATGAAAACAAAATTTGAACACTCTCTTTATAAGACTTGTAAAAAAAAGGAAAAATAACCCTTTTTTCTACAAAAAAACGTTCATTCTCAGAAATTTTCAAGTTGTTTTCCCTTTTTGGACAATAGCGTCAGTGTTAACGTCTCATTTTTAAAAATTTTGGGCAAAAAAATTCCCCGATACTTTAGTTCGAAACTTTTTAATTCCTGATTATGGAAAAATAAAATTCTTGGAGGGATGCCCCCATCTTTGAAGTCGATAGGCCGCCTTTAGTTTTAGAAAAATTAGCTAATAGCTAGTCACGTGTAGAACTCGTGAGGCAGAGTGGTAGATGATCGGATAAAGAGATAACGAGCATGTCGTTGCACTGAAGTGTAAAGTAAGAGGAGGAGAAACAGAGTAGTAGTAGTAGTAGTAGTAGTTAGTAGTAGTAGTAGTAGTAGTAGTATGTAGTAGTAGAATAGTAGTAGTAGTAGTAGTAGAGTAGTAGTAGTAGTAGTTAGTAGTAGTAGTAATAGTAGTAGTAGTAATAGTAGTAAGTAGTAGTAGTAGTAGTAGTAGTAGTATAGTAGTAGTAGTAGTAGTAGTAGTAGTAGTAGAGTAGTAGTAGTAGTAGTAGTAGTAGTAGTAGTAGTAGTAGGTATCGTTGTAAGTAGTAAGTAGTAGTAGTAGTAAAAGTAATAGCAGTAGTAGTAGTAGTAGAAGTAGTAAGAGAGTAGAAGAAGAAGAAGAGAAGAAGAAGGAGGAGGAGGAAGAAGAAGAATAGTAGTAGTAGTAGTAGTAGTAGTAGTAGTAGTAGTAGTAGTAGTAGTAGTAGTAGTAGTAGTAGTAGTAGTAGTAGTAGTAGTAGTAGTCTTCAAGAAGAAGAACAAATAGAAAAAACAAGAAGAAGAACAAATGAAAGAACAAGAAGAAGAACAAATAAAAGAACAAGAAGAACAACAAGAAGAAGAACAGCAGCAGCAGCAGCAGCAGCAGCAACAACAACAACAACAACAACACAACAACAACAACAACAACACAGCAGCAAAACTAGAATGACAATAACAGCAAGAAGATCAATTCAAAGAAGACGCATTCAAGGAAGAAGAATGCAAACAGAAGAATGCAAAAGAAGAATGCAAACAGAAGAAGGTGAATAAAAAAAATGAAGAAAGGAAGAGTGCCAGTTAGAAGAATCCATGGAGGAAGAAGAAGATAATAATAATACTAATAATACATGGCATTTATATAGCGCTGTATCTTGCAGAAAACAAATCAAAGCGCTTTCATTCATCCTACTCATTCACATGAAGCCAGTTACAATTAATAGGTTGTTGCTTTTTTACAAATTCAAATGTATACACACACGGTCGCACGCACTCACGCACACACATACACACTCACGCACACACATAAAGGTTGTACACTCTGGCAGGGGGATGGGGTTTGGGCTGTTGAGGGCAGGGACAACAACGAAATGGAACAAGAGGGGAAAATCTTAGAATTGAAATAAATGTTCTTGAAGCCGGATTTAAAAGCGGAATAAAAAGGCTTTTGGCGAAGGGTGAGAGGGAGGTCATTCCAGATCGATGGACCAGAAACGGAGAAAGAGCGACGCCAACGGTGGACTAGTTGAATCTAGGTATTCTTAAGCACAAGGTATCTGCAGCAGAGCGGAGGGAACGAGAAGGAGTGTACAGGTAAAGACATTCACAGAGGTAGGAAAGTGCTGTTTTATGGAGGCATTTGTAACAGAGGGCACTGATCTTATAGTTTACTCTCTGTGGCACAGGCAGCCAGTGGGGAGATTGCAAGAGAGGAGTAATGTGCTCAGATTCTTTTTTCTTTCTGAGAACTAGGCGAGCTGCAGAGTTCTGTGTACGTTGAAGGAGTGTATAGATGATGCTGGCAGACCAGCCAGAAGAGAATTGTAATAGTCCAGACGTGAGAGAATGAGAGATGTGACTAGTTTGGATGTTGCATCAGTGGACAGGTACTTTCGAACTGCCCTGATGCGCCGCAATTGATAGTAGCACGACTGACAGGTTTGGGTGATGATTTTTTGCATGGAGAGTGTGTTGTCTATAACAACTCACAGATATTTCACAGCAGTGGATAGAGCGACAGACGTATTGCCGAATTCTATTGAAGCTGTTGTGATGGAAGAGAGTTTGTGTTTGGTCCCTACAAGCATGGCCTCGGTTTTATCTGCATCTAGCTGTAACTTGTTCTGTATCATCCAATTTTGGATATCTTGAAGGCAGTAGGACATAATAATCAAGAGAGAAGGCAGATTTTCAGGAGTATCACTGCTAGGAATTTGAGAGTCATCTGCATAAAAATGATGGTTGATCTGATGACGATTTATTATAATAATAAATGGAATTTATATAGCACTGTATCTTGCAGAGACAAATCAAAGCGCTCGCACTCAATTCATTCTTACACAGTCATACAACCAGTAACAACTAATAATTCCATCAAGTCCAAATGTGCATGCGCGCCCGCGCACACACACACACACACACACACACAGGTCACACACCCTGGCAGGGCAATATAATCTTGGCTGTTTAAGGCATGGAAAAGCTATGAGATGAAGCAGGAGAGAAAAATCTTAGGTTTAAAATAAATATTTCTTGAGACTGGATTTAAAAGTGTCATAAGAAGGCGTTTGGCCAAGAGAGATAGGGAGGTCAATCCAGATCGATGGACCAGAAATAGAGAAAGAGCGACGGCCGATTGGTGGATTGGTTGAGAGAACGAGAAGGAATGTACAAGTAAAGACATTCACAGAGGTAGGCGGGTGCTGTTTTATGGAGACATTTGTAACAGAGAGTACTGATCTTATAGTTTACTCTCTGTGGCACAGGCAGCCAGTGGAGAGATCGTAAGAGAGGGGTTATGTGCTCAGATTTGTTCTTTCTGAGGATTAGTCGAGCTGCTGAGCTTTGTATACGTTGAAGGGATTGAGTTGATGAAGCTGGCAGACCAGCCAACAGAGAATTGCAATAGTCCAGACGTGAATGAATGAGAAACGTAACAAGTTTGGATGTTGCATCTGTGGACAGGTACTTTTGAATTGCACTAATATGCGTAATTGATAGTAGCAGGACAGGCATGTCTGGGTGATGAATTTTTGCATAGAGAGTGTGTTGTCAATAATGACCCCTAGATACTTCACATCAGTGGATAGAGGGACTGATGCATTGCCAAGTTGTATTGAAGCTGTTGTAATGGAAGAGAGTTTGTGTTTGGTCCCTTCAAGCATGATTTCCGTTTTATCTTCATTTAGCTGTAACTTGTTCTGTATCATCCAGTTTTGGATATCTTGAAAGCAGTGGGCCATATTTGTCAAGAGAGAAGGCAGATTTTCAGGAGTGTTGCTGCTTAGAATCTGAAGAGTCATCTGCATAAAAATGATGGTTGATGTGATGGCAGTTAATTATATGTGACAGTGGAGCAGTGTAGAGGGTGAAAAGAACATGGCCCAGAACAAATCCCTGTGGAACTCCACATTCCAGTCTGGCAGGTACTGACTGAATCTTGTTTACTGCGACTGTCTGGAATCGGTCAGTAAGTTATAAACTATACCAGGTAGGGGCTGTACCAGTAACACCAAATGTTTTTTTTTGAAGACGGGAGAGAAGAATAGAGTGGTCAATAGTGTCAAAGGCTGCAGATAAGTCGAGTAGAGTGAGAAGGAGATTTTCTCCGAGTCAGAAGCGAGTAAAGGGTGTTTAAGGTGTGGACAAGGGTAGTTTCAGTGCTGTGGTTGACGCGATAGGCAGACTAAAACGCAGGAAGGATACTGTTGGAGAGAACGTGGGGGTTGAGCTGTTTTTGAACTACTTTTTCAAGGACTTTAGAGATAAAAGGTCGGTTGGAAACAGGTCTATAGTTATTCAGAATGCTGGGCTCTAGGTCATGCTTTTTGAGTAGAGGTGTGACTAAAGCAGTTCTTAGAGCTTAAGGAACATTTCCAGAGACAAAAGATAAGTTTACTATTTTCGTGATAGTGGGAATAAGTTGTGGGAGGCACTGTGCGAAAAGAGAAGCAGGTATGGGGTCAAGATCACATGATTTTGTAGTCATTCCTTTCAGAATTATCTCGATTTCTTTCTGGCTTGCAGGATGAAAGGAAAAGAGAGGAGTTCCAGAGAATTTGGGATCAAAAGTTACAGGCTGGAAATGAGTCTGATCCAAACTGGAGCGAATGTTGCGGACTTTGTCAGAGAAGAATGCAGAAAATAGAGAAGGAAGTTCAGAGTGGTCGTGAATACAAGGCAGAGGACTAGCCTTCTCAGATACAAGAAACGTGGATGTGAGGGGAAAGAGAGATTTCATAGACATGCCGATAAGAACTTGAGAAGAGTAATACTTTGTTTTTGCTGAATGAATTAAGGTTTTAACTATGTTGATTTGTTTACGAAGAAGCTGTTTATTCATTTCAGATTTTGTTTTCACCATTGCCGCTCTAGTTGTCGGCGTTTCCGTTTTGCGACCAGAATGTCATGGGTGTACCATGGTGCACATGATCTATCAGGCAGGAGATAGTCAGTAGGAGGTGCATGCTCATAAAGAAGTTGGCTGATGAACAACAACACCTCCGCCCAAACAACAACAACACCTCTACAATTACAGCAACACCCCCAACAATGACAGCAATGCCTCAAACAACAATAACAACACTTAAATAACAACAACAACACCTCAACAATGACAACAATGCCCCAAACAACAATAACAACACATCAACAACAACAACAACAACAACACCACCAACAATGACAACAAAGCCCCCAACGACAACAACAACGACACCAACAGTAACAACACCCCAACAAACAACACACAACACACCCCAACAATGACAACAATGCCCCCAACAACAAACAACACATCCACAACAAGAACACAACATCAAACACACCCCCAACAATGACAACAAATCCCCAACAACAACAACCCACAACAACAACACCCCAACAACAACCAACACCCCCAACAAACAACAACACCCCCAACAACAACAACACACCCCAACAACAACATCCCAACAACAACAACACCAAACAACAACCCCCAACAACAACCCCAACAACACCCCCCAACAACAACCCCCCCAACACAACAACACACACCACAACAACAACACCCCAACAACAACACCCAACAACAACAACACCCCAACACAACACCCCAACAACACACCCACCAACAAACAACACCCACACCAACAAACACACCAACAACACCCCAACAACAAACCCCCCACAACAACACCCCCAAACAACAACACCAACAACACACAAACAACAACACCCCAACAACAACACCCAACAACAACAAAACAAACAACAACAACCCCCAACAACAACACCCCCAACAACACACCTCCCACCCAACCAACAACAAACACCCCCCAACAACAACACCCAACAACAACACCCCAACAACACCCCAACAACACACCCAAAAACAACACCCACAACAACAACAACACAAAACACACCTCAACAACACCCCCAACAACAACACCAACACATCAACAACACCCCCACACAACAACACCCCCAACAACAACAACCCCAACAACAACACCCAACAACAACAACCCCAACAACAACACCCCAACAACAACACCCCACAACAACAACACACCCCAACAACAACACCCCCAACAACAACCCCCAACAACAACACCCAACACAACCCACCAACAACAACACTCCCAACAACAAAACTCAACACAACACCTCCGAACAAAATCCGTCCCAACACGTCACAACGAAAACCACATCCCTAACAAAACTGAGCGCTGCCTAGTCACGGTTAACATAAACCGAGCCACACAAAATTTCCGCACAAAGAAACCCGGCAACAAAAGTGCCTCAAATCAAACCAAAACCACCAAAAACATACCATCCAACAAACAACCACACCACAACAACACACAACAACAAATCCAACAAGTGGGTCTGTGGGGTCCGGGGGGGAATTACGCGCCTGCTTAGAATGCGAAAAAGTTACCGGTCGGTGCGTGCGTGGTTCGTATACCGTTTGGGCCCGAAATTTTTCCCCATCCCTTAGACAATGAGTGGTGGTCTGGGCTCTAGTCTTTCGGTTGAGACGATAAACCGAGGTCCCGTGTGTTACACAAAAGTTTCAGCGCACGTAAAAGAAACCACGGCAACAAGAGAGTTGTCCCTGGCAAAATTCTTATAAAAAAGCCACTCTGACAGGAAAACAAATAGAGTTGCAGACGAAAAGACCAAAAAAAAAAAAAAAAGAAAGTAAAAAAGGTGGCGCTGCTCTTGTGGCGACGCGTTCTTCCCGGGGAGAGCAGCCCGAATTTTACGCAGAGAAATCTCGTGACTTAAAGTGGTATAAAAATAAATAAAATAAAAAACCATCAACAACAACACAGCAACAACAACAACAACAGAAACACACGCAACAACAACAACAACACCTTCCACCACCACCACCACCACCACCACAACAACAATCCCCCCAACCTCCCCCCTCCACAACAACAACCCCTACGAACAACAACCACCCCAACAACAACATACCCAACAACAACACCCAACAGCAACAGCAACACACCCAACAACAACAAAAACAACACCCCCCAACAACAACACCCCCAACAACAACACCCAACAACAACAACACCCAACAACAACAACACCATCCTCAACAACAACACCCAACAACAACAACACCCAACAACAACAACAGCCCCAACAAAAATCAACATCCCCAACAACAACAACGAAAACAACAACAACGTAAACAACAACAAAACCCCAACAACTAAAAAAGAAACATTCCCAACAACAACAACAGAAACACCCCTAACAACAACAACAGAAACACCCCCAACAACAGCAACAACAACAACAACAACAACAGAAACACCCCCAACAACAGCAACAGAAACACCCGCAACAACAACAACAACAACAACAACAACAACAACAGAAAGACCCACAACAACAACAACAGAAACACCCCAACACCCCCAACAACAACAACAACAACAACAACAACAGCCGCAACAAAAAAAAACAACACAACAACAACAGAAGCACCCGCAACAACAACAACAACAACAACAACAACAACAGAAACACTCGCAACAACAACAGAAACACCCCAACAACAACAACAGAAACACCCCCAACAACAACAACAACAACAACAGAAAAAACCCAACAACAACAACACAACAGAAACACTCCCAACAACAACAACAACAACAACACTCGCAACAACAACAACAACAACAACAACAACAACACTCGCAACAACAACAGAAACACCCCAAACAACAACAACAAAAACACCGCCAACACAACAACAGAAAACCCCGCAACAACAACAACAACAAGAACAGAACACCGCAACAAACAACAACAACAACAACAGAAGCACCCGCAACAACAACAAACAACAGAAACACTCGCAACAACAACAACAGAAACACCCCACCACCACCACCACCACCAACAACAACAACAACAGAAACACCCCCAACCACAACAACAAAAACAACAACAGAAACACCCCAACAACAACAACAGAAACACCCACAACAACAACAACAACAACAACACCCGCAACAACAACAACAACAAACAGAAACACCCCCAACACAACAACACAGAAACACCCCAACAACAACACACAACAACAACACAACAACAACCAACAACAACAACAGAAACACCACCAACAACAACACCACCACCACCAACAACAACAGAAACACCCAAACAACAACAACAGAAACACCCCAAACAACAACAACAGAACACCCCCAAACAACAACAACAGAAACACCCAAACAACAACAACAGAAACACCCCCAACAACAACAACAACAGAAACACCCCCAAAAAACAACAACAGAAACACCCCAAACAGAACAACAGAAGCACCCGCAACAACAACAACAACAACAACAGGAACACCCGCAACAACAACAGAAGCACCGCAAACAACAACAACAACAGAAACACCCCCAACAACAATAAAAACAACAGAAACACCGCAACAACAACATCATAAACACCCCCCAAAAACAACAACATTATAAACACCCCCAATAACAACAACAACAGAAACACCCCCACCCGCAACAACAACAACAACAACAACAAAAACAACAACAACAGCAGAAACACCCCAACAACTGCAACAACAGAAACACAGCAACAACATAAACACCCGCAAAAACAACAACAACAACGAAAACAACAACAACGTAAACAACAATAACAACACCCAAAACTAAAAAAGAAACATCCCCAACAAAAAACAACAACAGAAACACCCCCAACAACAATAACAAAAACCAGCAACAGAAACACCCCCAACCAAAAACAAAAACAAACAAAACAAAAAGAAACACCCGCAACAAAAAACAGCAACAGAAACACCCGCAACAACAACAACAACAGGGAAACACCCGCAACAACAACAAACAGAAACACCCCAAAACAACAACAAAAAAAACAGAAACACCCCAAAACACCAACAACAACAACAGAAACACCCCCAACAACAACAACAACAGAAACACCCCCAACAACAACAACAACAAAAGAAACACCCCCAACAACAACAACAACAACAACAACAACAACAGAAACACCCCAACAACAACAACAACAACAGAAACACCCCAACAGCAACAACAACAACAGAAACACCCCAACAACAACAACAACAACAGAAACACCCGCAACACCAACAACAGAAACACCCCCAACAACAGCAACAGAAACACTCCCAACAACAACAACAACAACAGAAACAACCCGCAACACCAACAACAGAAACACCCCCAACAACAACAACAACAACAGAAACACCCGCAACACCAACAATAGAAACACCCCCAACAACAGCAACAGAAACACCCCCAACAACAACAACAACAACAGAAACACCCGCAACACCAACAACAGAAACACCCCCAACAACAGCAACAGAAACACCCCCAACAACAACAACAACAACAGAAACACCCGCAACACCAACAACAGAAACACCCCCAACAACAACAACAACAACAGAAACACCCGCAGCACCAACAACAGAAACACCCCCAACAACAGCAACAGAAACACCCCAACAACAACAACAACAACAACAGAAACACCCGCAACAACAACAACAACAATAACAACAGAAGCACCTCCCAACAACAACAACAGAAACACCCGCAACAACAACAACAACAGAAACATCCCCAACAACAACAACAACAGAAACACCCCAAACAAGAACAACAGAAACACCCCCAACAACAGCAACAGAAACACCCCCAACAACAACAACAACAACAACAACAACAACAACAACAACAGAAACACCCCCAACAACAGCAACAGAAACACCCCCAACAACAGCAACAGAAACACCCCCAACAACAACAACAACAACAACAACAACAGAAACATCCCCAACAACAACAACAGAAACACCCCAAACAAGAACAACAGAAACACCCCCAACAACAGCAACAGAAACACCCCCAACAACAGCAACAGAAACACCCGCAACAACAACAACAACAACAGAAACACCCCAAACAACAACAACAACAGCAACAGAAACACCCGCAACAACAACAACAACAACAGAAACACCCCAAACAACAACAACAGAAACACCCCCAACAACAGCAACAGAAACACCCCCAACAACAACAACAGAAGCACCCGCAACAACAACAACAACAACAACAACAGGAACACCCGCAACAACAACAGAAGCACCCGCAACAACAACAACAGAAGCACCCGCAACAACAACAACAACAGAAACACCCGCAACAACAACATCATAAACACCCCCAACAACAACAACATCATAAACACCCCAATAACAACAACAACAGAAACACCCGCACCCGCAACAACAACAACAACAACAAAAACAACAACAACAGCAGAAACACCCCCCAACAACTGCAACAACAGAAACACAGCAACAACATAAACACCCGCAAAAACAACAACAACGAAAACAACAACAACGTAAACAACAATAACAACACCCAACAACTAAAAAAGAAACATCCCCAACAACAACAACAACAGAAACACCCCCAACAACAACAACAACAACAACAACAACAGAGACACCCCCAACAACAACAGCAACAGAAACACCCGCAACAACAACAGCAACAGAAACACTCGCAACACCAACAACAGAAACATCCCCAACAACAGCAACAGAAACATCCCCAACAACAACAACAACAGAAACACCCGCAACAACAACAACAACAATAACAACAGAAGCACCTCCCAAACAACAACAGAAACACCCGCAACAACAACAACAACAACAACAGAAACATCCCCAACAACAACAACAACAGAAACACCCCTAACAACAACATCACCCCCAACAACAACAACAACAGAAACACCCGCAACAACAACAGAAACACCCGCATCAACAACAACAGAAACACCCCCAACAACAACATCACCCCCAACAACAACAACAACAACAACAACAATAGAAACACCCCCAACAACAACTACAGAAACACCCCGAGCAACAACATTTCCACCACCACCAACAACAACCTCCCCAACAACAACAACAACCTCCCCCAAAACAACAACTACAGCAGCAACAACCTCCCCAACAACAACAACAACCTCCCTAACAACAACAACAACAACAACAAGACCACCACGACAAACCAGCGAATGAAGAAGCGCAAGGTGTGGAGACGTCTGGTGGCTGTAGCGGTTTTGGGTCTGAGGCACCAGCGGACAGGGCGGGTGTTGCTCAGCACGCGCCACGCCTTGTGGCGACTGGCGATCAGGATCCCCAGCACCGTGCACCACAGCAGCCGCACGGAGCCCTCGTCTCCGAACCTGCACGTGTCAACACGGGCACACTGCAGGGGGGGGGGGGGGGAGGGAGCGGAGGGGGCGGGGTAGGAGGGTGTGGTATGGTGTGGTGTGGGTGGTGTGATATGCGGTGTGTTGTGGTCACCGTCATCGTCACCGATCCCTCAGATTCCGAAGCCTTTGGGGCGCCTTTGAAGCTTTGTCAACCCCCTTTCTCCTGTCCTCTCGTCTCTCAGCCGCCCTCATTGTGTCTCTCAGCTCCATGTCTGTCCACTCTCGAATGTTGTCCTCCCATCTCTTCCTTTGTCTGCCTCTTCTTCCTCCTCCCCTCACTGTGCCTTGTAGGATTATTTTAGCAAAGCCAGAGGAGCGTGTGACATGACCAAACCACTTCAGTTTTTGTTGTCTGACGAGTGTTTGAAGGTCAGTATAGGGCCCGATTTCATTGCGGATATGTCTCTTGACTTCTTCATTCGTGATGTGGTCTTTGTACGAGATGCCTAAGAGTCTTCGGAAGCACCTCATTTCTACAGCTCGTAGTCTTCTCTCTAAGTCCACTGTGAGGGTCCATGATTCACATGCGTATAAGAAAATTGACATGACCAGAGAGCGCATCAGTCTGATTTTGGAACTGAAGGCGATTTTTCTGGTGCTCCAGATGGGTTTGAGCTTGGTCATTGCAACTGTGGTCTGGGTAAGGCTTGGCAGTATTTCTGGTTTTGATCCCTCGTCTGTCACGATAGATCCCGATATTTGAATTTGTGAACATTTTCAAGTTTCTGGTCTTTGGTTTTGATTTCTGATGTGAAGTTGCTTTTTGTTATCACTTTTGTTTTTTCCCCGCTGATTTCCATACCAAATTTGGATGATTGTTCTATGCGGTTTACTAAGTCTGTTAGTTCTTGCTCGTGACCAGCTAATCCGTCAATATCATCAGCGAAGCGCAAGTTTGTGATTGTTCGCCCTCCAATACTCACTATTCCTTCATGTTCTTCTAGTGCTTCTTCCATGATTCTCTCGAGAAATAGATTGAAGAGAGTAGGGTAGAGCAGGCAGCCCTGGCGCACACTGACCGTCGTCCGAAACCAATCACCTATGCTGTTGTTGTGAAACACTGCACTGGTTGCATTCTCATAGAGGCTCTGTACGACTTTGATTAGGCTGGCATTGCAATGATGTTGTAGAAGTTCATAGCAGCCTGCTAAACTCTGTCAAATGCTTTCTTAAAATCGATAAAGACATGGTAGAGGTCCTGTTGATGCTGGAGATATTTTTCCATTATAAGTCTTATGATGAAGATCTGCTCTGTTGTACTGCGTCTAGGTCTGAAACCAGCTTGTTCTTCTGCGATGATTCTTTCAGCCTGTAGTTTGAGCCTGTTCAGTAAGATCTTCAGCATCACTTTGCTTGGGTGACTGATGAGACTAATGGTGCGGTAGTTCTGGCATTGTTGGAGGTTGCCTTTTTTAGGAAGTGTTATTATAAGGGATTGTGTCCACGCTTTTGGCCATACTCCAGTCTGCCAGATCTTGCTGCAGATTCGATGGAGTACGTCTATACATGGATCACCTGCTTGCACCATTTCAGCTGGGACATTATCAACACCTGCAGTTTTTCCCGGTTTTAGAGATGAGACTGCTTTTACAACTTCCTCTCTCAGTAAACTACATGAGGCTGTTTCAGATGATGGTGGGACATTCAGCACTTCAGAATCTCAGTTGCTCTATGCGAGCATAACTCCTCACAATATTCTGCCCATCTGTTCATTATGTCTTCCTCTTCTGTCAAGCATTTTCCCGCTTTATCTTGTATAGTTGATGTTCTTGATGATTTTGTTGCAGTTCGGTCTTTTACCAGTTAATAGGCCTTCTTACTGTCATTTCTTTCCATACTGGTTTCTATCTCCTCACATTTCTCCTCTATTTATTTTTCCATAGCATCTTTCATTCCTTTCTTCACCTTTCTTTATACTTTCTTGCCCCTTCTGCACTCTGCTTCTGGCTCTTCAGTTATTGGCTCTTATCACAAAACTCTAGGACTTCCTCGGAAACCCATGGTTTCTTTATTATCCTCTTTCTTCCAAGGAGCTCTTTTCCTGCTGGAGCCATTGAATGTGTCGATCATACTTTCCACTTCGATGTCTTCTTCCAGTGCCAAGAGGGGTGCAAATTTCCCGCCAATGTTTGTCTCTCCTCTCTCTCTCTCTCTCTCTCTCTCTCTCTCTCTCTCTCTCTCTCTCTCTCTCTCTCTCTCTCTCTCTCTCTCTCTCTCTCTCTCTCTCTCTCTCTCTCCAGAGCCCCCTATACCACAAGAAGTGCGGTGTCGTGAAATAGGTGGCGTGGACTGGGGTTAGCAGAGCTGTAAGCTGAAGTGGTGTGTTTTATTGTCGCTCCTCGGCTAGAGGTCAGAGGTTCACTGACGGGGAACTTGTGCAAATGTGGCTGTTCTTTGCCCAAGGCGTGGTATGATTCATTAAGTGTAATGTGGAGTGGTGTGATGTGATGAGTTTGCGATGAGGTGCTATGTGATGTGGTGTGGTCAGTGTGGGATATGATGTGCCCTAGGTGGCGCAGTGCAGCGCCACGTGCTCAGTGCGAGAGGTGGTATTCAGGTCACGGGGTCAAAGCTGTTGACCTCTGCACCAGGCCTATCCACCTTGCTTCCTCCACCCCACCCCACCCCCACCTCGTGTTCGTTCACTTACTATCTTATGGGCCCTCAACCCACTGTGTGGACGTCCCACCTTTCTGAGGTGAAAGACATTGTAAATCAATGACAATGGGGATTGCAGCCCGGCTGTCATGGCGCTGTGGTTACCGCCTTGAGGTAAGGACTGAAAGGTCGCTGGTTCCAGTCACTGAGGCCTAGCCATACTTTTCCCTTCTCTACTCTGGCTGGCTCTGGCCTAGAGCCAGTGTGCTGTGGGCTGCCTGGGAAGACTGGGACCACATAGTTGAGCTTCATCTTCTTTGCCATTGTGATTTTGAGAGTGGTGCTTCAATTCTTTGACCAACACTACAGGTGTCTGTATCTCTTAGGCCTGATTAACGCCAACATTATATAATGATAAGAAGTGTAGAGTACAGTGTTGTCAAGTAGTCTCAAAGCACATACACTTTCATAGCAGGATCAGAACATCAACCTCATCTTTATTTATCATCATGCAATTAAAGAAAGTTGTCTCTGATTCTAGTTGATCTTGTCTCATTGTGACGTCAGTTTCGGTTTCCCATACACTTCTGTGCCTGTGGTAAGTTTGTGTCAAAGCCTTTGTGGTTAGAAGTTCATGGGGTAAGGTCATGGAAGGGATGTTGTAGTTGTCACTAGCCCGGGTGGATGTCTCACTCAGTCATCATTGTTATCAGTATGGGGCTTAGCAGGTGGTGCCCTGCCTATATAATCTCAAACTGGCACTACTGAGCACCACCAAAGTGATCCAGCAGTAGTGCAGGGCCCCTCCGGCTGGTGCCCCCGTGGCAACCTGATATTGATAAGCCCCCTGTGGACTTGTGACCTTGAGGATGCAAAATAACGAATCTGGGTGTGGTTGGTAGTGTTGGGGGAAGGGGGGGGAGGGCAGGTGGAAATAAGCACCGTAGGAACAGCACAGGTCCGGAATAGGGGGGGGGGGGTTACCATGGACACCACATGACCATCAGCAGTGTACATCAACACAGGTCGTCTTCCTGACTCCGAGGTGGGGACCAGGCGTTCCTCCGCCATATTCCTGCTGCTAGCTGCTCGTGCAGTGTCTGCCCCTGTGCTTTCTTCACTCATTGTTTTATCATCACCGTGGTGCCTCGTGTCTCCGCCATACTCTCTGACGAAACTTCAACTTGGCTGAGTGTGTCCAGTCTATCGCCATGTTTTAGAGACATGCTCTGGCCTGTAGTCACCCAAGACTGCAATGCACAGTCGCCACACAGTGCTGTAGCATGATACACTGTAGTATAGTGTGATGCTTCTGTCCCTTTGTCGCTGCCTTCTTCTTCTTCTTCTTCTTCTTCTCTTCTTCTCTTCTTCTTCTCTTCTTCTTCTTCTTCTCTCTTCTTCTTCTTCTCTTTTTCTTCTTCTTCTTCTTCTTTCTCTTCTTCTTCTTCTTCTTCTTCTTCTTCTTCTTCTTCTGCGTTCCCTCTTCGTTTTTGTCTGATCTTCTTCTGATGTATAACCAAGATGTTATCACACACACGTTTAAATCACACACACAGTTAAATACACAACACAGCACACACACATAAAACACACCTCACATAACACAACACACAAACACACACACATAAACGCACACACACACACATAAACACACAACACACACACACACAACACACAAACACACGCCCACACACACAAACACACACACACACGCACACACACAAACACACGCACACACACACACAAACACACATACACAACACACACAACACACACAACACAACACACACACACACACAACAACACACACACACACACACACAAACACACGCGCACACACACACAAACACACACACACAAACCACACACCACAAACACACACACACAAACACACGCGCACACACACACAAACACACACACACACACAAACACACACACACACACACACACGCACACACACAAACACACACACACACAAACACACGCACACACACACAAGCACACACACACACACACACACACAAACACA